>CP053120.2:25012500-26262500 GCA_022674325.2 Grapholita molesta | reverse complement strand
TATCACTCTGCTATTACCGTTTATAACCTGTACATTCCAAAGGTTGCATGTCTTACAAGCGACAGTATAATACTTAGTACCTAGAGACAATTTAAAACTAATAAAAGTACCAGTGATGCTAACAAAATTAATTAGCGCCTACGAATATGATTATTTTAAGTAACATTAATTTTGAAAACCGCAAATTAAACTCAAGTACTTACTACGTTTTTTATTTTAGTTATGATCGTATTGATAAAATTTTACTGCATATTGATATAACAAATATAATTACTAAAACATTTTGTGTTTACCTATGTCTGCTTGCCCCTCGTAAATATTGAAATCGTATTGGTTCATCGAAGATATTCTCGAAGGGATTTATGTATATTCCGTAATTTTACTCACCCCGGAGTTAGCGGTAGGCCAGTCGTTAATAAATTGCTTTTTCAAATTATTCAGTGCCTATTCGATTCCACTTGGCTCGCGATGTCAATACTCATTGAGCATCGAGCTGATTGCCTCAATCCAAGGTGACAGTGGTTCTTAATATAAAAATGCAGTGCCTTCGATGCACGTGTGACGTGGGTGAGTGGTATATCTTTTTCTGTATGTGTCGTGGACTCGGTGGTGATTTGGTCATATAGATTGGTGTTAAATATTATAGCTATTTATTTTGTTTGCATTAGCACTTTTGCTCCCGAAAATCCGGAGTGACGACTAGAGCTAGACGTTACTGTAACCATAAAGAAGGCAATCAAGTTACCACTAAAAACGCTTAACGAGTATTTTAGTGTAGTGGCGTAAAATGAACATAACAAAGTGCACTGAAATGTTCTTGGAAAATATCAAAGTTATTCATCGTCGTTAGTGTTTGAAGAGCTGAAATTAAATCTTATAAATTGCACACTTCTAGTTAGCTGCACTAAACTGATACGTTTGCAATATTCTACTTCATTCAGTGAGCATCAGGTGAGGTATGAAAAGGAAATTCTTCCTCTATTTATATTTCTCGAGGAAAACTTGACTTGGAATTATATCGTCTTACGGGTCAAAGCGTATACTTGGCGTCATTACGAACTGCAATGCATCATACAACTTAAGCGCGGGTAGCACTTGCCGGTGACTTAGCAACATAAAGTCGGCTAACTTACTATCTTATTATTCACATGTTCCCAATTCGCAACCTTTTTGGGCACGTTGTGGAATGAAATAGAAATAAGAGCTTATTTAACATTAGAAGTCGCAAAGAGCATAATTAATCTATTAATTAAAATAAACACGGCAATAATTAAAACATAGATGGAATACTTAGGCTGTAGACCCAACGAGTATAAAAGCAATGTTTTATTCAGTTCAAGTCAAACAAGTGATTTTTATGCGTCTTATCTTTAAAAAAATTTTTGATTAGTGCAAATAAAGAATATGTAGGGTACTGAAACTTTAAATTGGAATACATTGATCAACTTGATTGTTAAGATATATCTACCTATGTAAATCAGATAGGATGGCCCACGAGTAGGATCGCGCGGAGTTATCAAGTAAACTGCCAACTAGGGGAAATAATAAGGAATAAGAATAAGTAAACTTGTAAGTTAGCAAAATGTAGTCAACGTATCATAAAGGAACACAAATTGATTCCAGCAATTTAATAAGTAGGAAAGGTAGTTTCATTGGCGAGCATTTGCTAAAAGGCAGCTAGGTCGCGACTTATTGATATTAATAATAGGGTACACAAATAGATGTCATCTTGAGACATCCTAGTCGATTGATAAAAAAATAGGATTTCAATTATTATAGTAATTGTTGGGTTAAAAAGACATTATCTTTTCAAAATTAAATATTATTATGTAGTAGCCAAATCTAAACAAGTTCGGTTTGAAAAGAGGTTCATCTGATTCATTTGTGCCTAATTCTTGCCTCATACTTTGTTATTATTTTTTTATTCCCCGAAATCTGTTCTACAGTACTTAACCTAATTATATTTTAGAAAAGCCTTTTTCATTCATAGCTAAAAATATCGGATACATTTTCCATGAAAAAATTCCTAAAATAAAAGATTATCTGTGAATCGAATCAGTGTAGTATTTTTTCCATATGTGACTAAATTTCGAGCGTATGTATTTTTATGACAATTATAACAGTTTTATTTCATTTTAATCATAGGCAGGCAAGAAATTGCTAGTTACTTTAATGCGAATTACTCGATTAAAAAAATTATAACCAATATAAGTAGGTCACATATGGAATCCACATAAAATTATTATACAAAAAAAACTTACCTAGAAGAACTGAATTAAAATCATAAAATGACAAAAAAAGTTTAAACTATTTCATTATTCTATAATTATGACTATAATAAGAGTATAACAAAAGTTATATCAGGTAATTTTCCAGGAATGCGTCGAAATGAGTGTTTATTTTAAAATGAGGTAGTTTTAAGATAACTGTAATTTCGGTATTAAACTATAGTCCTAGTTTGTCCTAATTACATCGATCTGCGACATTAAACGACTCTAACACTTGTAACCAAGAATAACTTTAATTCTGGTTTCTGCCTGTCATAAGGCGGTAACTATGTTGAAGTAAGCGTGGATTTATTGGCAGTTAAACCGTTATTATGTTCACGCCCTGTGCTTGCACACCTGTTGATTTGTTGATTCCAGTATCAAAAACGTTCGGAAAGGCCTTAAGCCTTAAGTTGTTTTAATGCCCATTTCTGAAGCTTATATTTATTTCAACGATTACTTACAATCGCGTAAAATAAGAATTTCAAATAAATTTAATAACCTTCTACAATATTATAATATTGCTTTTTATCAAGTAAATCCTATTATCTAACACGTTGTAAAATATAGGTGGATACATAACGTTAACATTTCAAGCCCAAACTCAGCCTGTGTTAGCCACATCTTTATTTCTTTTTTTTTTAATTGATAAACAAATGTACTAATGTCATTTCTTTCATTAATATTATTAATTGTAAGATATGATATCAACATTTTCTAATGAGGCACCCATGTTGGTCATGTTACGAGTAAGCTGACAGGCACCAATGATGGACACTTAGTTCTTAATTGAAAAACCAAAATGTTATAAATTGATTGTTTACCAACAAACGCATAAAACTTCACTCCTATAAAATAAGCACTAAAATGAACATGATTGGTTTATTGTTCATTACTAGTGTCGTCACTCTAAGTAGATATTTTTATTTATTAAAAATTACTTTTTTTATTTATAGTGCATTCAAATACGCTGCAGTGTGACATCCACCTTAACAAAATACATACATAGCAGTTATTTTTATCATTACAATCAAAATCTGTAGTTTATTTAGTATATATCATTGAACATTAAGTGATTGTAACTATGATCAATTGATCATATTTGGTTATTCTACGAATTTGCCTTTAATCGTTTTATGTCCGTATAAAAATGGTCTTTACTATGATCATATATCATTATTTGTCTCACTTCAATGACATAGCAAACATTAACTTTGAAGTAATTATTTAAAACACCGTTTACAATATATTATTAAATATGTATACCGGGTGTGGCCTGTAATAGAAGCAATAACTTTAGGGATCGCTTCTACAACACGAATGGAGCAACATTTGTAGTACAACTTTAATCAATTGTGTTATTTCTTACTTACAATTTTTCGAACAGACTAAATAGTATTTGCAATGAACAGCATCCAAAACTTCATAGTTTTCACAAGACATTGCTCGATTGGAACATTTTTTTGTCAACTTATAATTTGCTAAATATAGTAAATTATAAGTTATTTTCAAAAGATATGGAACAAATGTTGGTACGCTTATGGTGTAGAAACGTTGCCTAAAGTTATTAATCTTATTACAGGCCACACCCGATATAATAGTAGGGTCATCTTAAAACTATAACCAGTTCACATACACGGTTAATTTCATTGACGTGGCTCTGAGTGTAAGACATGTCTCACCCATGCAGTGCTACATTCCCCGGAGAGTAAATGTCATAAAAGAGCTCCATATACCAGAAGGTCCTGCAGCCCCTTTTAAATTATTCACTGTACGGGCTCGCCCGTAAATGAAGCGCTTTCATGAACCGACCATTGTTTATCATTGCTTTAATTTTATTAAGCATTTCGAACAACAGGCAAACGAATATAAATTAATTTACACACATTTGGGTAACATTTCGGTTTTAGTTTTTTTTAGTCGCTCACATTAAACAATGCAATTAAATGCTAATAAATATTACTAGATTTATTGTTTCAAAACATTGTCAATTTGTATAGGTCAGTATAATAAAAAAAGGAACAAATGTATTATTTTAATATTGATTCTTGACCAACTATTTAGATTATTCTATTATGCTTATATTAATTGCAATATAAGCAGTTTCAAAAGAAAAAAATCTCAAAAAAATACTGGAATACAAATATTAGTTACTTGTTTATATAATGCAAAATAGCTCGTCTAGTCGCAATTCTGCATGCGTATTTTTTTTCAAAAACTAGTATTTCTACCCGAATCGACTTTGATGATTAATGGAATACACTAGACGCAATGTCACTAAAGCTAGCTTAGTTTTGAGTTGTACAAAGTGTACATCTCGTTATTTATTTTAAAATAATTTAATTATAAATATTACATCTCACACGCAAATAATTACGTCTGCTTCATATTTAAGGCAAAATAGGTCGTCTATTTAAAATAAAACCTGTTTACCAGGGTTCGTAATATAAAATATTATTTTCAAATTGAATACGGAATATTCTCTGTCATGTAAAATGACAAACCACTATATAAAAGGGCAAATTCAGCCTATTTTTTTATTACTCCAAATCGTTTTTCTATCGAGATGGCACGAGGTAAGCCAGTGACTGAAGAAGTGCGGAAAATTATAATCTCCAGTAACAATAAAGGCAAATCTACGTACCAAATTGCCAAGGACCTTTCTATGCCAAGGTCTACAATCCAAACTATCATCAAGCATCATCGAAAACACGACAAAATTTCTTGTTTAAAGAAATCCGGCCGCCCACGAATTACTACTAAAGCAGAAAACAGGATGCTGAGGAAGATCATCAAGAAAAATCGTCGTGCAAGAGCTGGAGAACTTGCGGTACTATGGCGTGACGCAATAAAAAAAAACATTTCAGTGGATACTTGCAAGAGAGTGATGAAGAGGATGGGCTACGGTTTTTACACTGCTAAAGAGAAACCGTTACTTACACAACGGCAGAAAACTAACAGGTTGAAATTCGCCAAAAAGTACAGAAATTGGACCGTCGATCAGTGGCGTAAAATTATATGGAGTGACGAATCTAAATTTGAAGTCACAGTAGGCGATGAACGAAGTAAAGTCATTCGCGAAAAGGAGAGGCATTTCAAAAGATTGTCTTAAGCGTAAGGTAAAGTTTCCAGCTTCCTTAATGATTTGGGGCTGCATGTCGGCACAGGGTGTCGGCTGTCTGCAATTTATAGATGGAACCGTCAATGCCGAAAAATACAAAAGCATCTTACAAGAGAGTTTGCTGCCGTCTATACGTAAGTTAAAGTATAAAAATGCGTATACTTTTCAACAAGATGGTGCCTCATGCCATACCGCTAAAGCAACGCTGGCGTGGCTGAAAAGAAAAAATACCTACCATGTCGTGGCCATCCAGCAGCCCGGACTTGTCTCCCATAGAAACGTTGTGGTGGAAAATGAAGAAGAAGTTGCGAAAGGACCCGTCCAGATCAAAAGCTGATCTTAAAGAGAAACTTACCTGTGTTTGGAATGAAACAACCCCGGAAGAGTGTCGACAGCTGGTAGATACAATGCCGCTCAGAATTAAAGCCGTTTTAGATGCAAAAGGAGACGCCACCAAGTGGTAGACGTTCTAATCTGCGTCGGTAACACTAAAGACGAATTTTTTTGCATTTTAGTACAATTGGTGAAACAATGTTTTTTTTTATTACCAAGGAAAGTTCGTTTTTTTTTTTCATTGAATAAATAAAATACGATTTATAACTTATACTGTTTTTATATTGCTAATTCTTCCAAACACCTTCGTCCCCCAGAACTTTTAGGTTAAAGTTAGTTTAGTACATTTTTTTCCTACCAGACGTACTCATTTGCATTGGGGCTCGTATTAATTATATATACTAAAAGCTTAAGAACCTAAATATATATATGTGGGTATAGAGTATAGTAACAAATGTAAATTACCTACTGCGGCTTGAACCCCGTTTTAGTCCACAATTATCAATCGTGTTGTCAGCGTAAATCTTGGTTTAACTAACTTCAGTAATTGCTTCTCTTTGAGATTAGAGCACATGTTCCCGCAACAATCTCCCCGAAGGAAATGAAAACTCTAAATCGTGGCAAGGTCGCTTACTATTCACCCATGACCTACTTACTTCATCACGGATCGACTCAGCCTGGCCGATGTGTACTTAACCAGAAACGAAATGGAAATAGGAAGCGAAGGCTAACAAATTCGTACCTACGAGTACATAGGTATTAATTTGTTAGCTTTCGCTTCATATAGGAGATGCTTCATATAGATGCTTCATATAGTTACTCGTTTCAGTCGTTCTTAACAGTTGACAGAGTAGCTTACTTAGATGATTGAAGGTCTTAGAGCATACAGAACATGGGTAGCGTCACGTAAATTCCTCTCGTCCAGGAATCATACACAATGAGCATTATTTAAAGCATAGTCAGTGGACTATGCTTTAAATAATGCTCATTGTGTATGTAACGGAACAAGTGTGTTACACAGCGCTTAGATAAAACATAAGACTATTAAGTCATTTGTTTCCTCTGACGATCTTGTCGCCTATCGGAGCAAATCAACTGAAGATCGGGCAACAATGATAAAAAATTGGAGAAATATGTTTTACTTATTGATTATAACCTATACCGTAAATTTAGAAAAAAAGTCGCAGCGCTGTTAGACAAATTATACGACGAGCTGGCTACAAGAGACACCTTGGTATTCAACACCCCAATAGGACTGTAAAGCAAAACAAAAATGCTAAAATACGAGCTCGTTTGCTATATGACCAACTTCTGACCAAATTCAAAGGATGCTTGTTGTTGGACGATAAAACTTACGTGAAACTTTATTTTTATCAAAAACCACGGACAAAATTTTAATGATAATAAATACATTTTAAATGGTAATTTTATTTTTATGCTAATTCATCGAATGGAAGGTTCTTCATGGAAGTCTAAAAAAGTCGATAAATATACTATGCAGAAGAAGATGGCTGACATAAAAAAAAAAAAACAAGTTCTGAATTATTTACACAACATTAAATATGATTTATACAATACCTAAAAATTAACATTCGTTTATTTTTGCTATTGATAGCGCCGTTTTATTGCTTAGTTTAAAAATAGATGGTCCTTCATTGCGTACCGATTCTAAGTAGACTTTATTTATAAAAATTATATTTATTTAGGTATAAATCATTCCCTTAATGATGAGAGAGCCTTGATTTCGGCTGGCGTGCCATCAACTCTTGAGCCACCAGGTCTTAGCCGCAGGGACTTTACGTTTGTGCCTTATAGGAGAGAAGGCAGTGCGGTGCATGTGGCGTAGAACGCTACGTATGTGCACCTTCGCCGCCACTCATATCAACCGCGCAACAACGCGCGCGGCCGATGCAGCGGCCAAATTTCAGGAAATTACTTATATCGGCCGCGTGGGCATATATATATATATTATACTATAATACTTTACGAGATGCATTGCTAATATGATTACTACTGTTTTTGTAAATAAAACCATACGTATAGCTAACCTTTGTTAATAATTGTATAGGGACAATGATACCATTGAAGCTAAGTACAATAATTATCAATAAATGGGAATTGTAGGCGATGTTCGGAGGTCTGGATTGATTACATTCTCCGATCCCTTTTGTGAATCGATGCAATAGAATGTGCAGTAAAGATTATTAGGAGCTACTCAAACGTATAATAAACGAAGCTGACACACAACACAAGTGTGAAAAAAAATAACAGTACAGTATTGTCAAAGCGGAAAGAAGACAATTGCCGGCTTCATATTAGTTGTTAATGGATGTCGTAGCTTCTTAGTTTAATTTTGTGTTCCGCTTCGCGGTGATATTTCCTGGTGTAAAGTATAGTATGTTGACCATACCAGCACGATGTCAGTACACTGTTCAGATGGAATGAACCTTATAGTACATACATTTATTATTATATCTATACTACTTTCCATCATCCCGGCCAAATAGCTGGTTGTCTGTCGACGACTCTATAATATTGGCAAGTGTTTGTGTCAAAGAAGGGACCGAAAAGGCCACGTGGAAGGCCACTACAAACGGTGGAATTAAATTGAAATGTACATTTCAATATCTTGTGCTTATTTCAGTAGCTTGCGTCTTCCTGCAGTTATTAAAGTCAGTTTATTTAATATTCTACGAGTATTCAGTAATCCCTCAGCTTTGCCGTATTTTCTTGTTTATAACAAGACTTAAGTTATTTTTTACGAAGATATATTATTCGCTTTTCGGTCCTAAGTCCTATTACAGTCTAAAAAGGGCATACTAGTCATGATAGCAGCGTTACAGCACAGAATAAAGACGAACCTGTAATAAAACTCCGGTTGGCGGTTGCCAATGATACCTACTTCGTTCGGGCGCTCAGGGTTGTACATAGCCCAGTATTCGTAACATTAATTGTTATTTTGTTACGTTTTGTAGTGTAGGATGTGTTTATCGAATACTTATTTCGCATAAATATAAACTTGTACTGATTAATACCACAGGTTTATCTTAATCTCATTCTTAAATATCGTTGTATCGGTCATCATACTACGTCATAGAGCTGCGCCGTTCAACCACAACTGTCTACATTTGTGGTTGAACGTTGAGCGGGAATACTTTAAAGAAACGGCCATTTTGGAAATTGATCAACTTAAAATGCAAACATTTCAAAAAGTGGTCTATTCCAGAAATGGTGTTTTTCTAGGTGGGTGATAATAGAAGTAGGTATTATCAGTAGTGGTCATATTGAATTTGGATATTTTAAACTAGTGGACATCATCAAAAGTAGTAATTTTTTTAAATGTTGTCGCTAATATTACTTAGCCTATCAGAATTTAAGTAATGCTTTAGGGCTTATGACTCGCGCTTCTCAATGAGTTACATTATACCAACGGGCTCAGCAGTACCATGTCATCAGCATAACTTATGTTATAAAAACAAACCCTATGGGCATGAAAACCGATATGCATAGTGCTGAGCTCACCAATCAGGGCATCCAGATACACTAAGAACAGCTTTGGAGAGGCTAGCTCTTCTCTGCCTTTCCCCTCGAATCAACTGGACACTATTTCGCTGGCCAAGTATCAACACCTATATATGCGCTTGAGCTCCCGAGGAAATTGCACTTCGTCAAGCTTTTTCCAAAGTAGGTTAGATCAAGGGCTTTATTGAGATATAACAAGCACGCATCTGGTGTTTTCTTGGTCGTAAAATACACGACGACCTGTTTTAAACAGATATTAGCGCTTTCGGTAGATAAGCCAGCACGAAACCCGAACTGCAACATCGTTCAATTGTAACTAGATAGTATCTATCTATTTAATTGCAAGTTGAGCAAGCCGTAGAGTATCGTAGCCATAATTTTTGCCTTAGAAAAAAAAAGCCCAGTGAGAGCGTGCGACCGGCAATCCGGTGGTGACAGGTTCAAATCCCGGCTGGTACAAACCAATGAGTTTTTCACAACTTATGTACGAAATATGATTTGACATTTACCAGTCGCTTTTCGGTGAAGGAAAACATCGCGGGGAAACCGGTGAAGATTTGGACCAGTGGCTACCGCGTAAAACGATATTCGTAAAATTCGATAGTCTCTGTCACTCTCATGACGCCTTAATAGGAGTAAAAGAGAAAGATGTTCAAAATATACGAACTTCGACGTACGCGGTACCGGACAAGGCCTAGTGTACACCAGGGTTGGAAGGTCAAATAGCAGTCGCTTGTTGAACTAGTGCCTACACCAAATCCTGGGATTACTCGTAGTTGCCAAAAGGACCCCAGGCTCCCATGACCCGTGGAAAAATGCTTGGACAAAGCGAGGAAGATGAATTGTTGTCACAGAAAAAGGCTTATAGTTGATAATAGGAATAAAAACCGTTTTTATTGATAAGCGGCAAAATTAAAAATACGCTATATTATATCACATTAGGTACACTAACGAAAAAAGGATTCACAGAATAGTACAAAAATAATTATTACGTAATTTGCCAAGTAGTTTGCCAGTAACTCTGGTAAGTCGTTCTTAAAATAGCACGGGGCAATTTATAAAACTGAGTTTGTTTACCCTGTGTCGATTTATTTTAATTGCAATTAAATAGATTACTTTTAGTTGGTACATTGAAAGGCAGTTACAATACATTATACAACAAATTACATTATAGAGGCTGAATCGTGTATCGTAAACAGTTGTATATTATTTTTTAACTCCATAAACAAGTAGCAGTTGAACGCTCCGACTCTCGTTAAAAACAAGCAATTTTTTTTTACGTTTTTGTTCTTTTTTTACTTTTAATAACAATTTCAGGGTTTTATAACGGCTTATTAAACTATTTAAATTAGTATACTGAATTGCCTCTTTGAATAGCAACTATAATTACAATAAAAGTAATTTATATCAATAAGAAATTTATTTTATTTTACATCTAAAATATGACGTCATATTTAAAAGTAAAATAAATGACAAATAATCTGTGGGCCCTAGTATAAAATTTATATCGTTTTTCACTAAGGCCACAGAAATGTACAAAATAATAAAAACTTGTCTATTTTAAGTGAAAAGTACGGCTAATGTATGATGTTATTCAATACTTTTATTTTGTATAAAAAAAAATTACTATCGTTCACGATATATGATTCACCTGTATATACTTATTTAGGTTCCCTATAGTCATAGCAACTGAGAAAATGTTTATTTAAAATAGTTATATGTGACATTATCTGTGATAAGGAACCTTATTGTCGATGGCGCTAACGCCATTGTTCAAGATGCCGCGATACAAATGCAACGTGATACCTAAGCACATATCGTGATGACATAATACATAATCTGGACGATACCAATGGGCAGCCATTCAAATTTAACTATTTAGAATAAAAGCAGTTGGTGGAACTACGAATCAACATTCTAGAACTTACCTTACTTCCTTTATGTCTTAATAATTAATATGGAGAAATAAGTATGTCCACAGATAAATTTGTAGCACATTATGCCTAAAAAGGCTATATGGAGCACGGATATGCGATGGAAGTATTACGGTTGGACGTATGAGGAAATCAAAACATTTTGTATCGGGACTAGGGTTTCTGCTCGAGACTTCTCGAAACTCGAGACAACTCCAGAGTTTCATCTCCATTCGAGACGAGAAATAAATAGCTGACTCTCGAGAATCTCGAGTTCCGGCGAAAACGAAATAAGGGCTAAAGTCAGGCTCGCCATTTTTTGGCTTTTAACAATGATGACGTCGCCCGCGCACTATAAACGCGTGCAGCGGACTTCTCACTCGCACGTAGTATATTTTTTATTTAAATTGTTGATTTTGTGTATGATTTTAATTTTATGTCTGATCAAAAAGACTGAAAAAGTAGATTAAGTATATTGTTTTATTTTCATTGTTGATATAGTTATTGTATATTAGTACAGTTTTTTTTGTATATCATACTTGTACTGCAAAGTGCAGTGTAATGCAAAAGAATTCCGAGTTTTATTTATTTTATAAGGCTTGTTCGCGAAAATAAGTAGCCTCTGCCTTATAATTTCTTTTTTTCGTATGATATCATCGTTTTTTTTTTTTAATTATCATAAGAACCAATTTTCTTTCGTTTTAGGTAATGTTGTGGATATTTTTATCAGGTGTTCTAAATGTATGACCCATTAAAAAAAAACTTTGCATTTTGGGAGACTTTTTTCTAATTTGAACATTTGGATCATTAAGCTTGCACTATGCTCTGTACTCAAACAAATTATCAATACATACATTCTATGTCCCGTGAATAATTTCTCGTAGATTTTACTATCGCAAACAAGCCTGATATATTTGTAATTTGACTCAGAAAATGACGTATTTTGCTAAAGTTAATTTTTAGACGGTTGAGGCTAGATTTTTTCGATTCTGACATCCTAAACGTAAGATAGACAAGCAAATTCGTAATTCTATGACTGTTTCCACTACATGGACCCAACAGCTAATGGTGGAGACTCATACAACGGTGGGTACTTTTTTTAATTTACAATTTATTACTAAAGAAGTAAAGACTCGAGAGTCGAGACAACTCGAGAAATTGGAGACGAGATTTCTCAAAACTCGAGAAAAAAAATGAGGCGAGAAACCAGGAACCCTAATTGGGACTGTGAACGTGTTAAAACTATTGAGATAAAATAAACCCGGCAGCGCCGGAAGGTATCTGTCACAATGGTACATTCCTGTGTGAGGAATCTTACCACCTGCAACAATATACTGAAATATTTGTCTTGCGCACTAGGTATATGTTTCACGTCATCACTTGCGCTATTTAGTGTCAGGTGTCTAAGGAAATTCCATTTACTGGAGGGTTTTATCACTAGTATTCGTGTTGACACGTCATTTATGTTAAGTTCAAAATTAAAGGTAAATAGAACTTTTTCGTTCACGGTATTTAGTTGAAATATTTAGTACAAAGAGAAGTGGCTAGTCAGCGAATATTACAAAATAAATAAGAATAACCACGACAAACGACGCTAATCATTTTACCCTATTTTGTTAATTTTGTGTATATATCGTAGTTATGAATCTCCAGGTATATTTCGACCCTACTTTTTTCGTGCCTTGTGTACAGCATATTTTTATTGTGACTGTTTTTATTCTAAATAAATTAAATTGAAATAAAAATAAAGAATAACTACTTATAAATCAGTAAGAACGTTATAGTATGTATATACCTCTACTTGCGTTATATCAGTGTGTTTTACTTACTACTTATAAACTGTATTTTTATAAACTCTATTTCATTTCCAACTTATAAGCTCTTCCTTTTGATCTGGAAATTATAAGATTTATTACAAGTTTCTGTAATAAATGAAACAAGAAGAATTCTGATCCACTTTGCATCTTTGCAAATTGATATTAAATCTTAAGCTATTTTTCAGTGAGTTCTTCTAATCATATAAAAAGAAGTCCTTCGAAGAAGTTGTTCTTGGTGAGATATGCTCAAGGAAACATCATAATCTATAATGTTACTCTGCCTTTAATGTGCTCCACTTGTATGCTTCTGTTGTATCTCCTTATAATAAATAATAATAAAGTCGGGTCAAAAATCACTTTTCACTGACTCGTATCACCTTAGTTCATATTCTCAGTTCTAATTAATGATGAATAAATAAAGATGCATTTCTTTTATATATTTTCATAAGAATGTACACCGTGGTTATCTCACCATCTTCTAAAATTCCACTGTTCACAATGACAATATCACATTTATGTATGTAGAATCCGCCACTTACAATTTACCAATTTATAATATATGTGACAAAAATAGATTCAGCATTGTTGCTCTACTATATATATATATCGGAGCCGTGGAAGTGGTTACAAATATCGGAACGACGCTTCCATTGTTTAGGCGATAAAGTGCTAGTTCAAGTATTTGTGACCACCTCCACAGATCCGATATATCTGATGGTGACTGTACTACATTGGACTTTATTTTTTTGTACTATAATAAACGGCTACTTTATTATTTTATTTAAGGATTCTAAATTTTACAGACTTACTTTTATGTCTTCTTAAATTTACTAAAGGAAATTTCGTTACAGATGTTGTATGGATTTCATTTTTGTTTTATGATACATGATATTTTATTAAACTATAGGTACCTACTTATTGTGCTTCATTTGTAATATATGATTGATATATGTTTTTTATCTCTTGTCGAGGCTCGTGCTAGCAGCGTATGAATGGCACGGAGTCACGAATAGCTCATCATATCATATAAAATTTGCCGCTAAGTAAATGCAGTACACTAGCCTGGCTGTCTTACCTATTGTTGGCAGTCTAATATGCCTCACTGCATAGGATGTATGTATGCCAGTTAGTTCAGAGTGGCTATTTGTACATGCCATTGTAACTTCGAGTCTGGAGTGATTCCCAATCAACAACTTGTTCTTCAATTTGCAATGCTTCATTTTATTTAGTCTCGTCGTTGTTCGATTGTTGAGTTGACAAGCGTCGAATATGCGTTTTATAAGAACCACACAGTCGTCGACAGTGAAACCAAATTATTGCTGTCAAATAACTTATTTTGGTTGAAATGAGAGAACTTCTGATTAAGAATAAGTTTCTCGAAAAGTTTGCCTAGTGACGGTAGTATTTCAATTATTTTCCTCAATTTAAACAAAGAGATAATAAGAGTGTCATTTATTCCACTATCAGTACATTTGCTAAAGTTTTAGGCAGCGTATTCTGCAATAAATTTTACAGTGAAATGTAATACGTTGAGATTTAGGTTTTCTTTATATTTATTAATCTAAATGCTCAGATAACTATTGTTTGAGTAATATAAGAACTTTTCAATACTTCTGTACAGTCCATTGCATTTGTTTTTGAAATAGATTAAGCTACGGCTGCCGATGCCGATGAATTAAGAAACTTTGTATTAGAAAAGAATTGCTCAAGAGGGTCGGTTATCCTACGGTCGGATTACAGTAAAATATTATTTATTTTAGTTTTTGGTGCTGGTATTTCTTCTTAGGGTTTCCAGTTTCATCTCTTATTACTTACCATACAGGTTTAACCTTATTCTTATAATAACGATAAATATCAAATAAGTAATGAAAACTCTATGAATATCAGTAAATTGTTCTTATTCTATGTAACTCAATAAGAATGGTGACTTTTCTTATGTCCTTCGTGGCTCAGTCGTAATATTTATTGTTTATATTACCTAGTACCCTAAAGAAGGAAACAAACATTAAATTCTATTACAACTCGTGACTCATAAAGTTTGAGTTGTCTTGGTCCATTGAAAGATAACTAATTGTTAAATGTTTTCGATTGAATAAACACGTTTTAAGTCTAAATTTTGTTGCAGAATATCTTACAGTTTTCCACGAAAAAGAGGCTATTGTCTACCGTAACTAGAACTTATTTAGAGTGTTAATAATAGATTTTCCAATATAAATGATGTAATACGTTGCTGTGATTCGTGTTGGCGTAATGAGATTTAAAAACAATATCTTCCTTGCGTTGTCCTGGCATTTGCCACGGCTCACCCGGGGTCCGCTTGGCAACTAATTCCAGGATTTGGCGTAGGAACTAAGTTTTATGAAATTGACTGCCATCTGATCTTCCAACCCAGAGGGAAACTAGGCCTTATTGGGATTATTCCGGTTTCCTCGCGATGTTTTCGTTCACCGAAAAGAAACTGGTAAATATCAAATTATATTTTGTACACAAGTTCTGAAAAACTCATTGGTACGAGCCTGGGTTGGAACCTGCAACCTCCGAATTGCAAGTCGCACGTTCTTACCGCTAGGCCACCAGCTCTCTTTTCTAAGATTTTAAAAACATAAGTAAATAAAAACTTATTATAATTTTAAAAAACCTATCGAAATCTCCTCCTGCGAGCTTCGTAAGAGGCGACAAAGGAAAATACCGTCGGATGGGCAGCAGTGTCCATCGAAACCCTATCTACAACTATTGCCGCCACTCACCCGCCTACCCAGCATGGCGACTATGGCAACTACCCCAAAATGATACAATACAAATTATATTTGGGGGAAGTCTTTGTCAAGCAGTGGACGACTTACAGCTGTGATGAGGATGAAAAAAAAAACATATAAATAAATTAAATACATAAACCTAATTCTTGATTCTATTAAAAGGTTCTGCTCTGCAACTAATTTATCAACAGGGTATCAGGCTTATTAGCAGCCACTAATTAATTCCTAAATAAAATAGAATAGAGCATTCGAGCATTTCCAAGATATGGCTGTTACTCCACGATAGAATAACAGAATCTGCCTTAATAAACGATTTTCGCGGTGCTTGACGACGTACTTACAAGCAAGTTGCTGTTGTACATTTCTGGCTAAGATTATTGGCTGGTGTACATTTTTAGATGATGTGTATGTAATACTCGCTGTTAGCAAGATTAGAACAACCGGAGATGATATGCCTGATTGACTCTCCGGGCGGCGGAATGCCTGACAACTTTCGACCGTACCGTCCTTCAGGATATATTTCCGCTAATCATTCGTCATGATAACGTCATCCGCAATTCGAGAGGTTTACTTTTTGGTTACTCGGAGAGTTATCAGATTCCTTACTAGTTCACAGACCTGAGTAGTAATATTAGTTTATGTTACTGCTGCATAGTGTAAGGCATAAAAATAGATGTTTGGATTCATGAAACAAAGCGAAGCTCAATATCAAACGAGTATTTTTATGCCTAAGTATGTACATTGTACAGTGAGATACACTGCTTTTATCTACACACAATATCAGCTCTCAATAATAATTACCGCATAAACACCACAAACCAAAAGTCAAACGATCATTTGCAATAGGGTGCTTGAAAACTATTTCCAAGAAATCATAGTACTTTTTTTTATTCCGAGTAAATCTATACGTAGAGTCAAGCCCAATTCTGATATAGTTTCTGTAGTAAGTAACCACTACTTTGTTTTCAGAAACGTTCGGAACTTAGATGTTCGATTTTGATATAACAATGAAGCAATTACAAAATTAAAAAAAAAAAGTGTTTGTTAAAAAGCAAATTGGTGTAATAGCAAATAAATGATATATGTATAGATAAAACAATTAAACATTGTTGTCGTAATTTTTTGTTATGATAGGTTTTTTACAACTAAAAATAAAGTTGAAACATAATTTAATATACTGATTAATTAACATAGAATGTTCTTTACATGCATATTTATTTATGAGTGGAAATATTTAACATTAGTACTGATCGAATAAGGTTTTTTAAACATCGAATCAGCAAAGGAATATTATAATAATATTGTTTTCCACGAAGTAACTGTTTCAATTGCTTAATGAAAACCTAACTTAATATGCCGCTGGCAACGGACGAATGACGCAGTGATGTCAGTAGAACTTCTAAATTTGACCCTTGATACACCCACTCAGAATGTTGGTCAAAGGTCCGGTTCAAGGCCCTGATAGCGAAAATCTAAAAAAAGAAAAGTAAATAGGGCTCAGCTTTGCAAACATAGTCTACGCGTTAAACGAATCAATATCATTTGATAATATGAAAAAGTTCTGTCATTCATATAGTAATCCGTTGAAAATAGAGTAATCCGTTGGTTGCATGAGTATGTTTATATCAATGAAAGGCTATCGGTGGGTAAATTCATTTCCGCTGTTAGTTCACTCGTATAGTTTGAGCTGGTAACTACACTAATCTAGTTACACAGTGGTTGGCTCCCCTAAATGCTCTAGCTAGGCATTCATTTACCAAACCCGCTTTATACGCATTTAATACGGGAACACAAAAACAACAGGTTTAGGCATTTAGCTTTCCTTTGCCTGTTATTGGCAGGCATAACAGTCAATTCGCTAATACATGTAGATTAATTTCCATTTGTAATTATTATCTGTAGTGTTAAAGTACCTTATTTGGTATTTTAGATGGTTTCATGGTTTTCTGTGGGCACTATTTACAAAGTTTCCTTCATTATATTTTACTAAATAAAATATTGCAAGCAATTAACTCATCCTGAATGTATTTTAACCTCAGACAAATTATAAATGTTTTTATACTAATAATTTATAATATTAATAGATAAACAAATAAATATCTCTTTTTTTAATGTAATCCTATATGTACAGTTGTCATCAAATATAATTAATTATGTTTATATTTAGTATGTATTCAGTTTGAGTTTGAAATATGTAAATATATTATGATCTTTCACGTTGACTTAACTACAGATTAAGATTAAGTTAAGACTAATAACTACATACTTTTGAGCACTTTAACAAACAAAAAAAATGAAGGGGTCCTCAAAAGAATGTAGTCTATAACTTTATAATATAATACATATATTGCTCCATAAACCCAGCAGAAATAAAATTTCAAGCAACATATTTATTGTTAAAACATCTCTAAGTAAAGTGTTTGTTTGTACAGGTGAACAAGCCAAAGAGCCGGAACCCTCACGCACCGAACCGTTGGCTCGTCGTCTCGGCACCGGAATGGCAGGCATCATATCCAAACTCAAGAGCGTGAGCACTCAGAACCCGCCGCAGCTTGAGAGTAACCCGATCATGCAGTACTTTGAAATAGGCAAGGAGAGCAGCAACGCGGGTCCGGGGCTCGTGTGGCGGGTTCACGACGCCTACAGGAAGAGTGATGGGAAGGTAAGTTACACTACTCACCTAGCGCTTTACTGATATAGGTTGGGAAAAGTGATTATTTCTATTGTGCACGGTTTGGTCAGCTAATTATTTACTTTATGCTCGACGAAAACAAATACTACGCTACTAAATATTCTGCTTTGCTTTGATTTTTAAGTAATGACACTACTAAATAAACTATAAATTAACAGTAAATGACGTATACTTAAGAAAAACCTCGACCGGAAGACCTCGTCACCTTTTCAATTTACTACGCTATTGGGTTAACACAAAACATAATTATGGCCAAGTTTAACTGACAGAGTGCAGTCCGTAACTAAGTACGTAGATATTATGTGTACATGTAAGGACGGAACGCATACAAGCGCGAATGTCGGTATTTTGAGACGTATTGTAAATACTTTGAGGAGGGGTGAGAAAAAATTAATAGCCAATTAATCTCGGAAATTTTCTGTATACGGAGGATATAGCTAACAAAATAAAAGCAGAAAGTGATCGTCAGACTGCATTTGTATGGAATGTGAAATACACATCACAAAACAATAAAGACTAGCTTTTCCTCGCGACTTCGTCGGCTAGCCATGCCAGTTTTTAAAGTATGATTGGGAGATAAAAATTATCCTATGGCCTTTATCGTAGCTCAAATCCTCTCCATGCTAAATGTCAGTCCAATTGGTTCAGCGATTTAAGCGTGAAAAGATAACAAACAGGCAGACAGAGAGAGATACTTTCGCATTTATTATATTAGTATGGAAGGAAGAATTAGTATAGATTGCAATTAGAACTAGCAGTAACAGTTTGTTTTGCATTCAATTTGTTGTTACTACCTACTTACCAATACGTTGCCGAAGTTTTATTGTCAATTGCGCAACAACGGTGGTCGCATATAATATTATGTAGTGGTTAATAAAGAAGTGTTTAACCACTAAATTAACCAAAAATTTTGCTCTTTATGAGATTATTTTACTTCAGGGCTATAAAAAGATTTTTCCCCTCACTAGCTCGTAAAGCGCTTGTTTATCCTTTAATACGAGAGGGTAAAAATTCATTTTATCCACTAGTGATTAAAGTAAGTTGACTTCTCATAGCTCTTTTTGCTATGGTTTTAAAGTTTAAATTCGCGAAGTACAGCTCACTTGCCCTCGCGGCGGTGGCGGGCGCGGGCGAGCCTCGCTAACGCACCGAGTTGAAAATCGAATTAGAACATTCGAAAATCGTACTGGCCACCACAAGCTAACCAAGCTAAAGGCACCTTTTGTAAAAATGTTGAATGTATCTAAACGCAAAGAAAAAGTCAATGCCATTTCATAATGTTTTTTGCATGTTTCACTTTCCTCGCTGTAGTGAGGGGAAAAGTTTTGTGTTACACACGGGTGCAATTGTAATTTAATTCTCGTGTATTGAAACACTCGCTACGCTCAGGATTCTATTTTAAAACCACTCGCTTTGCTCGTGGTTAAACTATAGAATCCATTCGCTTGCTCGAGTTTCAATCCCACACTCGCAGTTAAAATACAATTTTGCACCCTTGTATAACAAATAACTATTTCACAATGAATATCGCGTGTTTATTTTATTTTATATTCAAATTTAAAAACTCGCCTTTAGTGATGAGAATGATGAAAACTTTTTTGTTTTACTTTATGTATCAATCGGTTTCTGTTTTTGGTACATTCAGTGGTTTTTATTCCCATTGCACCAGGTACTCATTGCAACCTAAAATAAACCTGAACTATTAGAAAATATATAATACAACAATTTAAATTGATTTATTTTGTACAGCCATATATTAAACCTGAATATTTCTAGTGCTTGTCTTGTAAACCCATATCGACCTCTTGAGAACGCCCGCCGTAAAGCTCTCCAAATCAATCTCTACTCCCGAAACATTGAACGTTTCGCATGCAAAATAATCTGGCAATATCACAATTCAGATTGTGCGCTCAGTGTGGGGATGCGACTTAACCAAATTGGTGCAGTCAAATAGTCACGGAGTGGTACGAAAATCTGTAGGTGAGGGGCCGGGTAAATTTTATTAATTCTTAGTTTGTATTTATATGATATACTAAAAATAAAATAATATATATGTGTGAGAGACTCGTTTTTGCTTGTTTATCAAAAAGTTTAACTTCGAAAACGCTTCGCGTGTGGTATCAAATTACAGGAAATGAAATGGTGGAAAAGGTTACGACGTCAATTTCTAAAATTAAAGACATTAAATAACCAGATGGTGGAAGAATAAAAATAAGCTTGTGCGGTGTCCGAAATGTTATATCATGATCAATATTTTAGAGTGTCGGTGGAGTCATAACTATTATACAATTATATGTCAAATATATTAACATACGATTATATCGATCTATGATATTATACACATACCTTATCTTGCAAAATTTTAGGAACCTACTCTACTTTAACAGTCGGATAAAATCTTTGCGTGAAATAGCAATAAATTTCGTTGTTTAAGTATCAAAATTAATATATTATAAATACAATTCGCTCTTACTAATAACAAACCAACACAATAAATAGTACCTATACAGTATGAAGCTCTTGTAATTTTTTTCCTTCAGATAATGATAACTCTATTTTAATTGTGAACATCTGACAAGTCAAGAGCAAGATCAAAACGAAACGTCAGTTCAAGAAAGTTTATCAATAAGAATGGTAAGTCAACCTTGTTTGTTAATGTTATTTAGAAAAATAAATTGAAATTGACGTGACATTTAAGATCTTGATAATGTATTAATGGGCAATATTTCCACGACAATTTCAACATTATTCGACTGGTACTTCTGCTAAAGTATCTACTTTTATAAATGATAAGTTGCACTTTATGAAATGCCTTAATAGTTACGTGTTTAGTTTTATACAGTTGTGTTTTTTTGTTACGGCAATAACATAACATTGCACAGATTGATATGGGAAAATAAAAACCGACTTAGAAGAGGTACAATTTGACAATTATAAATAAAATCATGAATGAGAAGATAATAGGTAAACACTAATTTAAAGTGCGTCAATGCCCTTAAGATTAAATGCTTTGCCTCTCTATACATACTGTATACTAAAAGCCAACCGAGAGAATCGAAATTTGCTAATTTGGAACTATTATCTCTGTGACTCTAATTACACCTTAATTAGAGTAATAGAAAGATGTACGAAATTTGTGACTTTGAGATTCGCGTTAGGCCTTTTGTTGTCTATTATTGCAGTGTAGGACCTATGCCTTCCTCTACGATTGAATTTTATTAACGTTGGCAATATATAAAGTGTTATTTGCAGAGTGTATGCAACATTGTTTTTGCGAAATCAAGACTGCAATTTCTGTAACTTTTTATTTTTTTATTTGTGTATGGAATTTAATGTTTATTTAATTCGCAACCACTTATTCACATTACAAAATTTTTTGGTTGCATCGATAAGATAGATTTCGACAAGATAATTTATTTTTAGTGAAATATTTACCTACTACTCTCGTCAGAATATATAACCCGGAAGCAAATTCTTGCCATGGAATAATCTAATACACAAATTACACAACACATGTTCTGGCATTATCGTGTGACCTTAAATACGCGAATGAAAATAAGCCCAACTTAAATTCATTACACAAATGCTTCCGTACTTATTTAGTATGGCTGCGAGACCGCTTATTTCGGTTTTCAGAATTAACTTAGTGGTTTGAACATACTAGATTTTTTATTATTATTGCCATCAGGGGTCTGTCTTGCATCAACACTTTGCACTAGGTTAAGTTGTAATGTTTTCAAGATTCATGGAACAATTAATTAAATAAAAATTGTACTTCCATCAGAAATCAATCGCATCCGCACATTTCTTGGGTTTGATTTTATGACTACTTTGTGCTCAGCTGTAAACGTGTGCATGGCGCATGCATAATGCAGTCAACACATGCGTACGCGTCGCGGTCCGTTGCAATTTATCGATGATTTTAACTCCAACTCTTGAATCTCGACTCTCGGGTATAGACTAGTTATATAATAGAAAAGGGTAGTTATAGCCCTTATGGAGATGTTATTTTCATCTTTAAAATATATATATAAAGTCCTCAATATAAGTTAGTTACAATTAAACAAGGGCCAGGGTTGTAAAATAGTCGTATAGATAGCTATATTAGGTATTGTTGGGGACGCACCCCGTGGATTTCGTCTAACCGCACTACTAATGAAATTGTCAATCTCGAGCTCATGCAAACTTAATTGAAATACTTAATTAACTCGAAGCATATTATTGCAGATGTGCAATCATGGTACCATACCTATATAATAATAATATGATTATACTAAATGCTTGAGATAACGCGATTAAATTGAATGTTAGGAGATATATATTCGGGCATAATTCTGTGATGACGAAGACATAACGGTACATGCATCTGAGATATACAATGTGTTTAAACCATCATTGAGCTTGAGCTATTTATTTATGTAAAGGAAATGAAAAATTGTTGAATACAAATCGCCTTCAGCAATAATTAATTATCGTCGAGTTTAAATATCGTTAGAACAGTTTTAATGCGTTCACTGATCAGTTTAGTATACATGGGTAGTACATTTGGATAAATCAACATTTCTTGTTATTTTTCCTCCCAATTAGCCAGAAGACAGCAGCATCACAATTCGTTACAAGAAATTTTCTCTTAACTTTTACTAGCCTGTTCGATACATGATCCATTATAGACCTATAACTGTTACAAAAATGCAGGTTTTTCTGAATTCATATAGTATAAACCGCAGTTGACCTGAATTACGGCAGGAAGTGACAAGAAATCGTTGATTTAGCAATTAACCATAAAAAGTTATTTGATAACAATTATTTTATTAAACTTTGGCGTAAACTCTCATTATAGATTTTAGCCATATGCTATTCGTGTGGCATATTATCGATTAGGGACTTTTTATTAATTTCTCCAAACTATCTTGGGCTACTAGTAGATTTCACGCAAATATTTCATCAAAGTAATTAAAACTTAGAATTAGGGTCGGTTGATAGGCTTTGATCTGAAGTTATATCAGTTGTGATCTCAGTTAATTAAGGCGGTATGGGTCTGACGCTTACCTTGAATTGTCAGATTACCATGCTTTCCCCCTGAGGGGGAACCCCACACAATTTGAGATAGTTGCGCTATGTTGGCATTCCTGTCAGCCGATTATTACCGAAGCATTCCAGACATAGCGGATTTTTAAATAAACACTACACGCATAGTCGAAGAGGAATCGCAATTAAGAGCTCATAAATCGTCGTATGTGTTTTTCGAGTAATTAACGTAATATTGTCTTAACAGTAATTATTATGGCAACATAAAATATAGTCTAGTAAAATTAACCATATATAGATAAATGTTAAACCACTTTTTATACATATAATTGTTTAACATTGGGATATTATTTCATTTACATGAAGAACATCATTAATTCATTACGTTTCGGACCTATTTCGAAAGTGTTACTACTTGGTACATAGCTTAAGGGTTACAAAACAATTTTAATAAGCCTTATATTTTGGTAACAATATCAGGGAATGTTCTTTCTTTTACTCAAGTAAAAATGAGTAATACCTTAGTAAAAAATAACCGTGTATTGGGCGCAGTTAACAGCGAAAGTGAATAAGCGAGTCTGGTGTCCAAAATGAAATTAAGACATCATATTGCCAAAAGAATAAAGCGGGTTGATTATTTTGAATAACTCACCCGCTTAGTCACTTCTGTTGACTGTATTTGTCAGTTGACATTGTGTCAAGTAATTAAAGACGATAGGTATTTTATTTGTACATTAGCTACTTCAATGTTGTTAGAGTCCGAATATTCAACGATTTACACAGTAACTAAATGATGATGCAAATAATAAAGCGAAGTTTTTTAGAAGTTTTCAATGAAGTTCTGGAATTTGTTAACCGTTATTTGTACAAGTAATACGCTTCAAGAGAAATCTTGTAAGAAAAGCGAGAAGCGGGAGCAATATAAAAAAAAAATATCTGGTATTTTTATAGCTAACCTGATTAAAATTATGATGTTGCTATATTTTTCTTAAGTTTTGGGTTATTTGATTGCGCGTTGTATTTTTTTTTTCTTTTAATTCCCCTAGTTTCGTTCCTCTACCTTGTATTTTAATTATAAAAATTGTTGATGCGGAAGGATTTAAATTATAAATGACATTGATACAATTACATAGGATATTTTACTTGTATTAAAATTTGTTAGGCCATGTATGTCTGATAAATAGAAACGTATAATTATATAGGAAGATTATAAAATTATCAATCCCAATTAGTAAAATACTTACTTTTATCATGTACATTTATTTCTATTACCTATTTGAAATCATCTATGTTTATCACCGTAAAAGTATAGGTATAAACTAATTCCTACGTGTAACGCGCGATTTATAACTCGTGAAACTGTACAGAACCACCAGGCAGGAGAATTAATATATTTCACATGGCATATGACTTACCTACGCACCATCGTTTGAAAGGAAATATCTCTAAATTTATCTGTTGCGCGGATTTGCCGAGTCGAAAAATTGACCTTGGTCCTATGAGGTCTGAATAGCTCTTATAAGCTTCGGGCATGGGTACTCCAATTCGTACAACCGTTATCCTCCTACAAGGTAAGAGTGCGAGTTAATTTTGGGTCATTTCCTATTTCGTAAATACCTTCGACATTTTATGTAGTGGGCACTTAAGTTCGAAGTAATAATAAATAAAAATAGTTTAGCCAACAGAGTGGATGTTTATATAATTCCTGTTATCGCATTATTATAAATCAACATTTTTATGTTTTCCAGTTATAATGTCTATGTGTGCCACTATACATGTAATAAATACCTATACTAATTATTTTCTACAAAAAATATTAGTTTCCTCTTCGGGAGGCTTATAGAAATAAAAATAAAGTTCATAGTAGAATAGGAAAATCAGACGATTCTGAGTAGGTACCATGTCTAAATCTAGACGAAATATAATACGTTCAGGGTTTGTAAAAAAATATTATGGGACATAAATAAATAAAACAAGGAAGCTGACATTTACGAACAATGGAAGTACCTATCTAAAAATATATTAGTGTAACAACCGTAGATTGGCTAGATAAGAGGTCGTAAAGGCTAACATACTAACAGTACTTCTGTTTCAACTATCATTCTACATAAATTTCTCTCAGCATCATGGTGATAGACCAATAAAAAACATATTGATGGTTGCTGATTGATGGTTCAATGACATTCCGCCATTACGCCTATTAAAATACTCATTTATTGGTAACTTTTGGGGTTTTATTTGGCAAGTTTTCTTTAAGTTTTTATAAAAATAAGACTGTAATGAGTTTGAGAAAAGCATTATACAATTATACATACACTGTACATACCCCGGCGTGAAAAGGGGTTGTCAGCCTTGTAACATTCTACATATACTCGGCCGGAAACCCCTTACTTCCCGGCCTCTGAAGTAATGTACTATATTTATATGTTATTACGTTTGTTCAGAGTACTGTGTTTAAAATAAATATAGTTAGAGTCGTAGTAACGTTAGAGGATCAGCATTCTATAATATGCTTTACCACTTTACTGACAGCTTGCAGAGTGTTAACGTATTTTGATAACTAAATTTCTCATGCAATGTTAGATGTTCGCGCGTAGCGGCGAGGGTTAGTTAGTTATTAATGAAATTAACAACACCGTCGTCGCTAACCTTTAGCCTTTAATTGGAGATAGCAACTATGCTCTAGAAGTTTCGTAATATAATAATCTACCTAGGTACAGTCGCCATCAGATATATCGGAGCTGTGTGACAAATATCTGAACAATTCCTCTATTGTCAAGGCAATAAAGTGCATGTTCAGATATTTGTGACCCTCTATCCCTGCCATGCATTCCCTTAACTACAATAATACAAATAAACGGCTTGAGTTATATTGAGTAATACATTTTCAGAAAATCTAGTACTCTTGGTTTAAATTTACCCGTAAATACAATAAAATACTAGTAGGCACTCATAAAATTGTATAACATTTTATTAGGAACTGGACCGGTTTTTATCTAATAGCCCTGTAGCTAGTCCATCCTTTCCACTCAGTAACCTACATTCATTAAAATTCAGATTAAGACTCTTTGCTACAGCTAATGCCGCTTCCAACCCGCCTACCAAGCGTGGCAACTATGGCAACTACCCCTATGATGCAAAGTCATATTTGGAGGAGGCCTATATCCAGCAATAGACGATTTTCGGTTGAAATGATGATGATGATTATTATTCGGGGGAATAGTCTACAGCATTCTTGAATTCATCTGGAATGTGAAAATTCGAGCATCAAACAATAAATGTTGTTTCATTTCGTTTTCATGGAAAACGAGGAGACGGACCGCGCTGCAGAGCTAGCATAAACTTATTATTTATACAACGACGGTGAAAAACAGGCATACGGGATACTAAGTAGGGTCAAACTCGGTACGGCCTCGCATTCTGATATACAATACAGTGTCAGCCTTCACGGTTCCCATGGTTCCACAAACATCTCATAATAGAAGAGATTTGTATTACTCGGCAGGCTTCGTTACGGACACAATCTGTAAAACAAATTCATGTTTTTAATGATTTTGAGTGAATTGCCGAAGTGCATATTACAATGTAGTAAAGTAGAAGATGCTACCAACACATGATAATTGAATGTGTCCGCAAAGAGGTCTAGTTAAATGAAATGACACATCAAATGTTTCGCGTCGCCGCCCTCCAATGGGGCCAGCCGCCTGAGCTAGCTATATTCAAAAATATTGTGGATATTATTATTTAGTGTAAGGAAAATTACTACAGAAGACCTCAACGCGGGTGACAAAATCACTGTATAATAAAACCCCTCTTTGATAAATAAGGATAAAGAAAAAACACGTGAAAATTATATTTAGAAAGTAGCTCAGCGATTCGCTTCTTTTGTAGGCTACGAGCATATACGAAACTGATAAAGAAAATATTCATTTACAATTTTCTACAACTAAAATTACAAGAAAATACAAAATACCTACATTGTTTCGAGTAGGTAAATCGTTTTAAGTCCTATGAGATCCGATTACGCCCAAAAGCAGTTGCTTCAATTGTAAGAGTTTAATCTTCTTAACTGGGTATATTTACTTTTGTGTAAATATAGAGTTCTCATCACTTCGCTGAAATATTTCCTTGTTAAAAACATTGTATTATTAAGTACGAAGTTTATATACCTTCTCAGAATCAGAACATATATTTTATTATTAGTTTAACAATTCATTGTGGTTTTGGTAATATGAAGCTTATAAATTTAATTCAACACAAATATAATAGGTATTTCAACCATGCGAGAGATAATTTTATATCTTTTTATTTACGTAAGTAACAAAAAAATACTTATATTATGAATATCCAACCGACCATGTCAATATGTAACAAAGGAAGAAATATTTATGTCGTACTCATACATCTACGATGACTTTATATTATGGGTTTCAGCCTGGCTCCTGGCAAAACTGTTCTGTATAATATGGATTCCTACTTCGCATTTCCTTTGGTTGCATTTGAAAACTACAACTTTCTAGCGTAACGAATGCCTTTCTTTCGTAACTGTTCGAGCGTTGTTCTGAGGAACTATTAACAGCTATCGTTCTTCCACGAAAGATTGCAAAAATATATACAGGCAAAACCTTAGCTTAACGGTTGTACCTACTTGGTAATTCGATAATACCCCCTTATTATCTTACACAAATCACAGATCTCGCAATAAGATAATGCAAGCTATACGATTGATGGCAGCTGTCAGTTTTCAACCGACTCAAGAAAGGAGGATGTTATCAATTCGGTTTTATGTTCTTTGTTTATGTTGTTACCAAAAACCTCCGCCATGTGTGGATTTCAAAATTATTTTCGCTGTTTTAACCGATTCGTTGCGTGTTCCATTTTCGAAAACTTTAGTCTGTGGCGGCGAACAATTTTTTCATGGCACGACAGGCGTGCCTTACGCCATGGAATATGATGGCACGCCTATCGTGTCATCCGCCATGTGTATAAAATTCGGAATTAATTCCGTTTTTTTCATTGATTTTGACTTGATTGAGTTCAGTTGACATCTAATCAAGGAAGTGAACTGATCAAAAGATTGTTTTAAACTGTTAGTAGCTTTTAAACTACGAGTTTTACTCGAAATGGATGCTAAGTGACTTTCAAAATTCAGATATCACAAACATTTTCTACTAAGTATAATGTTTATACTTTCCTAATTATCAGAGCCCGGAAAATCTATAGCAAAACAAAAGACTGTCGTAATCAAACTAGTGATAGAAACATTTTTTATCGATATTGAGTTAGTTTCGTCTAAAAATCATACCGATATGTTTAGGTACATTACTTATTTTATAATCATTCACGCCAAACGCAAAAGAAGTGGTAAAGTTAGGGTTTGTTTTATTGTTATTTCATCTAAAACGCAACGTAATCATCAACGTTATTTATATTTCATATTAAGTAATAACCCTTCTCTTTTGGCTTGGCCGTAGTCTGGTGACAAAGAGGTAATCAATCTCATTGAAAATAATAAACTTCACAGAATCAGTATTCCATAAGACATCAATAAACTCGATATCGATAAAAAAAATGTTTCTAACACTAGTTTGATTACGACAGTGTTTTGTTTTGCTATGGATTTTCCGGGCTCTGCTAATTATGTGGGGTATAGTGGGGTAACGGAATGGGTAATTATTTTTATAGTGCGACGTATTTAAACCTATGCATTTACTATCTTCGACATTTCTCCTTGAACTATTCATTTGAGTCTTATAGGTAACAAACTTAGAGGATTTAAGTAGTAACTGGAGACGCCTTGGCTGTCATTTTTCGTACAAAATAGACTGACGGTTTTTGCGGGCAAGGGAAGTGTCAAATGCATTGCTAAAACGTCAGTCTATACAACAATCTGCACAATTGTGCAAGCTTTTTGGCAGAAGGGTAAACTTATAAAGGCGTCTCCAGTCATTAAATGCTCTAAGGTAACAAATCATTTACCTGGAATTACAAAAAATAATATAGGTATTCATTCTATAATATGATGACACGCCTGTAGTGTTATCCGCACGGAAACGCTAAGTAGTAAAATTAATGCTGCATGAAAAGGTTGTTAACAACTGAATTTGAAAAAAAATCTTAAAATTTTGAATATTTCAGAAACGAAGGCTACTAGCTTGTTCTACACGACAAACAATAA
This sequence comes from Grapholita molesta, assembly GCA_022674325.2. Taxonomy (NCBI): domain Eukaryota; kingdom Metazoa; phylum Arthropoda; class Insecta; order Lepidoptera; family Tortricidae; genus Grapholita; species Grapholita molesta. The sequence continues at coordinate 26,232,873 of CP053120.2, read as the reverse complement.
TAGTTTTGTTCGGGGTGAACCTTTCTGAAACTTAATTTGGTGAAGTTTTAATCGATTTTAAAATGACACTCCTCTCGTGTCATACGCCATTCGTTAAAAACATTGATGACACGCCTGTCGTGTCATCCGCACTGAAACGGTTAATGCATATATGTACCTATCTATGTGTTCGAATCCCGGTCAGGGCAATTATTTGTGTGATGAGCACAGATATTTGTTCCTGAGTCATGGGTGTTTTCTAAGTATTGATATGTATCTATCTATTATATATATCGTCATCGACCTACAACACTAGCCTTACTGAGCTTACCGTAGGACTAGGTCGATTTGTGTCAGATAGTCCCGAAATATTTATATATTTATTATTTACCTATTGTTAGGAAGCCGTGTTTGGGTTTAATATAATCATGAGATTTCCTACTTAAAACAAATTGTTTTTAGGACAATCATATTATTTATTTCTACTGGTGCCAGTAATACTTCTCATTTCCAAAACCATTCGGCAATCGAGAATAAGTTGTTCTCAGTTTAATTGATTGACTTACCCTCTCGGTGCATTCTGCACAACACATTTTACAATTGTTATACCCATAACTGTTGCATGCACGTGCAGCGGTGTAAAAAAATCTTAGTTTCAATTGTATATTGATTACTTTGATTAGCGTGGATGGCACAGACACCAATACCAAAAATAATTGTGATATATGATTGTCCTAAGAAGTTGATTTTGTTCTACTCGTAAGTAGTTAAAAAGTACTTATAAAGTAATAGAAAAAATCATTTTTTATTTGTTACTTTTTATTACTTACAAAGTATTTGAAGTCGGTTTCATTTAATGTTAATAGTATATTACGTACCCAGGGCGGTAAAACAAAGAATGGCTTAGATCGCGGGTATTTGTGGCCCGAACCGGAGGTGAGGGCTATAAACAAGCGATTTGAGACCTTCTTTATTACCGCCCGTGGTGCGTACATAGTTCTACGTCTGCATCTGGGTGTAAAGTGAGATTATCCGTCGCGCCCGAGGGCGGTAAATCTCTCTTACCGCCCAGTGTGACGTAAAAGTTTATTTATTGACACTGGCAATCGGGTAGGCAGCAATTAATCGCGGTGAATTTGCCCTACTTACTGTAAAGTCATGTTACTTCAACCTAAAATAACTGTGAACTTCCTGAAAATCATATAGTTATGGAATGGACTCATATATAACATAAAGTAGAGGATGGCTAACTGAATGCTTAACTGTATGCTATGGCCCATTCCATGTCATATTAAAACCTAGACGAAATTAACCAAAGTGACCAAAGTCATCTAGGACCACATACAACTTTCTCGACAATGTTGAGGCTTCATTGAATGTATTAACATAGTATGTAACTATATAATCTTACAACACTAATACATCAATAACTTAAGGAAGTTATCGATGTCGGTGCCTACAAAATACACTAATAAAAGTTTGTACCAAAAATATTATTATATTACCGTACTTACCTACATCGGATGCGAGTCCAATATTTATAAAATGTCCCAGTTTCGCCAAGCCGGCTCAGTTAGGATTGCCAACGAGCGCCAGGAGAGTTGGATGACATTTTGCAAGATTAATCTACCCAGCGACACCCATTGCCTACCGTTAGAATGGGTCGCGACCCGCTTGATTCTTATAAATCACTTACGACTTTGCCGTTTAAGTTATTATAAAACGTTTAGCTTTGTAAACTCGCTTCAAACATTGAACAATGACGGCAAAATAAGCTGAAATGCAAAATCATACAGATAAAACTAAACGAAAAGAAAAGAAAAGAAAAGTTCAGAGTAAGGTGAAGTAGGGGTTGGTAATATAAACTTTATTTCGCATAAACTTCAAATGATGATGTGTGACTTGTTTAAGATACTTGAAATTATTTTCGGCAGTTGTACTCGTATAGAATTAGGTTTTTGATTAAGTATATGTATTATTTACCGTGATAGATTTTAGAGTACCTCTCCTGCTTATAAAGTGGGGGATACATTTTTTTGAGGTAATAGGTATTTCGTATTTTTTTTTGGGAAATCCCTATAGAAATAAATGTGTGTCACCTCTCTCTAATTTTCAGACCGCACGTGCCGCAAGTACAAAAACTAAAAAAATAATGAAATTACAGATCAATTAAAACATTTGAGGAAAATCATTACTCAATCTTGATCAATACTTGATCGGTGGAACCGTTTCTGAGTTACGAATCGAAAACTACGGAACCCTGCACTAAGCATGACCCGACATGCTCTTGGCTGGTTTTTATATTTATATAAGTTTAAATTTAATCCCTAATTAAATTAATACTTTGGTATTTTATGTTTCTTGTATGATACCTGACCAAAATAGTTTTCCCCTATTTCATTCTTTAAAACCGTGGCTTACGTACACACATGTCTTATTAAGATAAATAGTTTTGTAGAAAATTACTTGTTTTATATATCCAATGTCAATTTCAGTGTCTTAATATTTTATTATCGGTTAACTTGGTCTCTAATGCTACGGCCACACATTCACACGAGTAGCGAGGCGTATAACGAGGCGAAACACGAGCACGCTTGTGTACGCGGGCGTCTCGCTATTCACCCCGTCTCTCTCATAGCCATTCGCCCGCTCGCGTCGAAAGCGGTCTTTCGGGCGCGAGGCAAGGGAACTAGCAGTGAGACAAATGAGGTGATCACATATTCGCCATGGTGCCGGTGGTGATAGTGATAAGTAGTTAAGCGTGCGCTTTATTTAATAAACTAAAATGGACTGATTTATGCTAAAAATAACAGCAAGTTTAATTAAAGAATAAGTAGGCAAGGAAGCGAAGATGGATAATTACTTTTGTTTTGATAAACCTAAAACTTCTTATTCGCGTACTAGTTTAAATATTCGTGTGTGGTTCCTATTCATTGGCGAGTTAACGAATGTCTACGCGGGACATCTTGGTATAGTAAAGTTTCGACGAATAGCGAGGCGAGTGACGAGCAAGCATGTCTGATCGCGGATTGAGAGATACAAACATATTTAATCTCAAACACCAGTATATACTGTATTGCGTAGCTTAACTTGCGTTCGCTTCAACAACCCGAATCCGAATGATCTTTTGCGACCAATATAGGGCGCCATATGACAAAGCTTTTGCAGCCCAATCCACTATAGTTTAGGACATTTATCATATGTAACTATATATACTTATGTATTTAAATTCACGTTATTTAATTAGTTCTTGAATTCACATATATAATATTTTGATTATCTTTGAAATTATCATAGAGAAATGGTACAGTCAAATGTAAAAATTCGTTCACTGCCAAAGTTTGAAAAACATCTACCGAGCAACTCTATTGTACAGTAAATAAGGTTGTAGAACGTATTTATGAAAGGATTCTTTCGGTACATATTTTTGCACTTGACTGTACAATAACCAATAACAATTGTAGATGACTATTAATAGCGTAAACTCATTTCTCAATTTTCTAACTATAGCGGGTATTATTAAATTCTTTTGTATAATTTTTTTGTCGGTACATAAATGTTTATTTGACCATAATTTAAAAAACCTGATAAATATTCTTAATAATCAGTCGAGACGAGTGCACCAGTAGGCGCAACTGCCCCTACCCTACATGGCACTATCATCTATATATATAAACGTGAAAGTCCTGACTGACTGATCAACGCCTAGCCCAAACCGCTTAACCTAGATAGCTGATATTTTCACAAAAGGCCGTATTATATACCGTAAGGACCCACTAAGAAACGGTTTTTGGAAATTTCATCTTTAAAGGGTTGAAAGTTTGTATAGGGATAGTGTAAAATTTAAAACGAGAGACTTGACATTTTTTGTAAACACTCCATATTCGAATACAAGAAAAGTAATTTTAGCGTTTTTTGAAATTCATCCCCAAAGGGCTCAAAAAGGGGGTTCTTCTGCGCGTGCGAAGCTGCGGGTAAAAGCTAGTAGTAAATAATTACCATCGTAGTCAATAACGGTCAAAATGGTGTTCTAACGCAACCGACCCCGTAACCCGTGAGTTAAATTGTAAAAGGCTTTCCTGCCTTTTATGTGTCGGATCCCCCTTGGTGACATAAAGTGGATTTTTGAGAAAACGAGATTTATTATTTGGTTATACGAGTAACTTTTAATACAAAAGCATAGAACATGTACTCATATAATACTTCTCCCTACACGTGACTAATTACAAATCTACCTATTTATATAAACAAAAGATTGCTCTGATATTTTGGTCTCCTTTTCTATGTTTGGAAACACGACGAGTTTACTCTCGTATACTTAGATATTCACATATCTGTGTACGTTTCCTTTTAAAACGCCTTTTGAACGGCTATGTTTGTCTTTAAATAATCCATTGGGTTTCTGTATTTAAAGAAAATAATTAAAAAGGTGTTTACACAGGTCCCTGTGGTGCTACTATTAGAAACCTCGGGAGGCAATAATACTGTCGAGGTCGCGGTTTCCGATAGCTTACGAGTTTGTTTAAATTGAAAATCTATGTACATTTATTTATTTTCTTGTGTCCATTTAATATTATAAAATACCGATAAACACTTGCTATAACTCGTCTATAATCATCCTGAGTAGTCTTTAATTTAGCCACGACAACTTTTGGCGCGTTACCGTTAAGCTTAGTAAACCTCATCATCATCATCATAAATTTAAGAGACTGGTTCTTGTCTGTGGAGGAATCACCATTTCATTCTATTCTCCGCTAATGCTTTGAGCTCTTGATACGTCACGACGTTGGCCTTTTCTTTGGCTTGATCTAGAAACGCACGTCGTGGTCTTCCACGACCTCTGCGTTTTTCTAGTCTTCCTTCTATAATCGTTCTTATATAATCGTCATGACTTATCAAGTGCCCCAACATATTTACTCTTCTGTTAAGTAAACGTACTATTTAATATTTATAGCGCATAATAAATAGTGTGCTTAGTCATGAACTTGTGATCGCCCGTTTGGCCAAATTATTCAATATTCCGTATCAAGCAGCAAATTTGGTAAGTTGTACCCAATCGGCGGTCAGGACCCGAACCACAGATCCCTGTCTGGCACCGGGTTTGCTGATCCAAATTAGACTTTTGCACCCACCTGTTTCCCTCCCACGCAAACAATGTCCGTACTGGCCCCCAATTAAGTGCGTCAATACTTCTCATTAGCCTTTTTGAAAGTAAAGTTGATGGACCTATAACAAGTTATGAGTTTTATGAACTGAAATTGTATCAAAGACTTTTTAGTAGTATCTATTTCATGTAGCATTATGTAAACTGAGTTGAGTAATAAAGTCTCTTGAAATTTTATCTTACGTAGGTACAAACACACTAAAAGAAGTTGTGACACTTGTGACTAAAAATAGCGTGAATAAAATTATATACTGCAGCATTTTGAGTGCTTTAAAACCTTGCCATTTACTTCATTTACTGATTAGGGGATCAATATGGTAATTATGGGGGAACGACTCATGGTAATTATGATGCCCAGATAAGTTGATAAATGTAAAAAATATTAACTATTTAATTTACTATTGTTTTACTTATTTTATTAAAAAATAGCGGCTTCATTAGGTGGAAGTATCAATTCTCATATTAAGGTTGTTACTGAAAATTTAATACTACAATTACCAGGTCTGAAATCTATCAGCCACAGACGTCCAATGCGAAACATATTTTTTTTTTCATAAGTTAGAAATACCTCGTTCTGTCAGCTGGAAAATTGACTGACTTTGGTACCTATTTGTCAACTTTACCAACTGGCGTGTCCAACAAATGTGCCTTCGAGTGTGATTTCTACTTTGAACGGTAAAATTACGAGACTTCTCTCCTAATTCCTGAATCACCAAAATAATTTACGGATTTTTCCAAAAAACATGCCGTTCGACATAGCTACCTACCGTTTTTTTTTTGTTGCTGTAGTAGGAATGAATCGGTATAAGAACAGTGACAAAAAAATAACTTCCGCTAATTCACTCAAACCCAAACTTTGATAGTTCCCCGCGTAAATGAGCGAAATTATGAACGACAAAAGAACGTGAGAACCGTTTTTTTTTATCACTACATATATTATAAAGTTAAAATAACTAGCACAAAAATATTCCTATATATTTAATCCATATTATCAGTGAACAGTGAATGTAGCGCTACTGTCAAATGGATTTGCTCTTTGTAACGCCAAAGAGAGACACTTTGGATTGTAATTTTATTTTAAATATACATACTCCGAAATATAGGTTTATGTTTGGTAGTTCGATGTTTACCAGGTTATCAATTTGTAGCTTTAGTAAATTGTAAGTGCTGCAATACCACAGTGTAGAGCTAGCTTATAAATGTGCAATTTAATTTTGGTAATTCAATATTGAAAATTGATGGCATGAAATTATTATTTTTTTCAGTTAGTTTTATAACCAACCCCCGTGTTAGTCATTAAAATTAAAGCTTTGATATTGTACGAGTACATATACATCTTGTATGTCCTTACAGCATAGTCTGTACTGACCTACAAACCTAGGAGTTAAACGCATATTTATGGGTATGGTTAGGGGGTACCTATGTTTATTTATCTTATACATCTAAATTTTAGCTAATGATAAATATAAAACTTGTAAATTTTTTTTTATTAATAGCTTCGCAAATATCGCCATTATCGTCAACAATGTCGTACTAACAAGGAAAGGTACCCAACTGTCTGGTACCGATTTGATTTAATGTCATTGGCTTCTCTCTAACATATGTAAGCAGCCTAAAATAACGGCCACGTATTTTTTATAGGTGCCCAATCTCAAAAAAATACTAAACCTTCTAACTCCTATAGAAAGATGTGATGCTCAAGCAACTCGCTAAATTAATGGCTAGATTGAGAATATGTTTCAGAACAAGAAAAAATAATGAACACGTGTTTTTTAATAGGTTGAGACGATGAGATGGAGCAGCTATAAAAAATACGAGTCGGCTATTTTAGGCTATTCTGTAACATGCCTATACCAAAATAATCAAATCAAAGTCGGACAGTTGGGTACCTCTCCTTGTGAGTGTAAAAAATATTTTCTATTTATGTTTTTCTATATCAAATCTGAACGCTGATGAAACGAATAAACACTGGTATCAAATTATTCCCTCGCATCGCAAATTATTCGCCTCGATACACGGAATCTTTTTCTAATGTTGTATGTTATTCATAATATAACGTACTTAGTTATTTTCTAATACAGTGAGTCCGTATTGACTCGGACGTCGGGTCAACACTTACGCAGTTGTGCATGCGCCTCAACACTTGTATCTAGTATACGATTAAGACAACGAATACGAATGTGTAGATTTGAGTTCGGCTCGATGCGTCAGTACTTTGATTCTGCGTTAGACCAGCCTTTTAATAACTAACAAGAAGGAGATTCTTTCGGATAGGTTTCTTGATTGCTCAACTTTGAATTCAGATACTTAACAGAAGAATGCACCCCGCATTCTAACATTAAATGTAATTTAATTCTGTATATGCAAATCGGCATAGTCCAACTTTGCGGGTACGTCCGTCTATTATTCAATTTACGCAGTGATTATGTTACAATATTATGTAGTTAAATATATACATTTTAGCTGAAGTTCGTCATCCACGATTACATCCTAGCGGCGATTCTTAAGTTGTTTTTCTATATAATGCCTATTTTGACAATTTATAACCGCAAACCAGCTGTAGGTACTGTATAAAGCTTTTATTTTACGGCCTCGTACCGGACTAATACTTTCTTTACTCTCTCGTCCAGCCTTTTTATAGCCTAACGCCGTTAAGTAACTGGTTAATAGACTTTTTCAGCCAGATCGCTAATATAATAGCAGCCACTCACATTAACGAAACGTGATTTTGTGCGAAGGTTTGCAGGCATGTGAGTGGAAATCGGATATCTATATGCGAGAAAGGTGATCTTCCTTCAGAGCCGCCTATTATATTATGTTACTTCAATTAGTCAATACCACGTATTGATTTCGTCAAAATTGTTATGAGAGTTATAAATACAATAGTTACGCAAAATTTGATTTAAAAAAAATGTATGTAGCAGAATGTTACTACGAAAAGTGACAATCCGGCATTTGGGATTTAATCGTATCTTTTGTTTAGGCAAAAAAACATTTAACCGAATTCTTTGTTATAACAAAACATAAAAAAGACAAAAATCAGTAAATATGTTTAAGTAATAAAATTGTACGAATATAATAATGGTACTTTTAGACTTTATTTTGAAAAAAAAGTTAAAGCAACGCAATGCTTGAATATCAGTAAACCCATAATAAAAACGAACTGCTACCAACAGTAAATTAGATTATGTTTAAACGGTAACCCCCAACGTAACCGTACTGTTACCAGAATAGTGGGTTATGTTAGAACACCCTAACAGAACGGTTAGATTAGGTTTATCATTAAATGGTCAACCAACTGGAAATGGGAAAGTCAACATGTGAACTGGGAAAATATTGAACGAGGCAAATCTTTGTAAGTCGTTGCTTAAACGTCGATGTGCCAAATAAAGTTTGCGTAACAATTATTTGTGAAGAGTTACGTAGCCAAAGGATTATTTGATAAATGAAATTCAACTGATTTTTATTTTGGGTTGTAATAATATTTCATAACATTGTAGATACTTGCTTCTCATATCATATTAAGTCCTAGCTACGAAAATATTATAAAATGCAATAAAAATTACAAATAATAAAAAAAAATGAATGCACTAAACATTTAATAAACATTTTTAGTGTTGTAGACTTTATAAAAACTGACATATGGAACATAATATTAAATGAGTACTCCTAGAAAAGTATTAAACAGCGTACAAAAACTGCAGCAGTTGTGCAATTAATTTATACGTCGTCGTATGAAACTACGGACGTAAAATTAAAACTACCACAACTAAGTCCCGGTACATTGTAATGAAGTACGACACAATGTTATTAAAAGCGGCAGTCCGGTATGCCAGACGGCGGCTTTTAGTTCAATTAAGTTGCGGAATATGGCGAATTACAAATAATTTTTAACATTTAAGTTTATTAAGTGGAAATAAGAACACATTCAAGAAAGAACATAACTCTAAATCTCTTTAATGCTCCTGAAGTTTTGATTGTAAATAAAAAAAAATTCTAACATACGCATGCCAATTTTTCGGTGTGAATACTAAATTATTGCAGAAAACAAGTAAATACCGGACAATCACCTGAAGTACATTCGACGTTAATGTTGTTTACTTTTTTGCACCTTTCTCCTTTAAGTGTGCAAAAATGTAAAATGATTAACGTCGACTGTACAAGAAATAGAATATAAGCAAACTCACTATGCAGGTTCTACCGTACTCATTACGTATGGGGACTCGTCCGCTTATTCCAGTTGCGTCCACGTTTTCTACCAGGACCTGTTCGTGTATATTAACAATATTTACATAAAGGGTTTTAGTTGTGAACATGACCTACTATTATAGTAGTATAATATGGTGTTGAATACATTTTTGTCGCTCGTTACAATTCACAAATAATATTTATTAGGTACCTGTGTATGGCGGAAATAGTGTTTCTTATTCGTGTGGTCATATCAATAATTATTAAAAAAATATAAAAACAAGAGCTCAAACCGCGCGTGGTAATAACTAACCTTTATAATATTGACAACAATAAAAACAACAAAATCAACTTGGGTACCTAATAAATGGGTAAATAATGAATAGTTTAAACAAAGGTAAAATACAATTTAAAAAGAAGACAGTGAGTTTGAGTGCAAAGAAGAAATGGTAAGTACCTGTTCTTCCACATTTTCAAAATTAACACAGATTGCAGTAGAGTCATGAGTTTTCGGGATTTGGAGCTTGTTATGTTCTAAAGTATTCCGCACCTCTTAACGGCCCGGAAAAATTACTTTTTGGGATGTCTATGGGCAACCAGCGCATGATAGAAGTCCCGAACTTTCTGTTCCATATCAAACTCCAGCTTTGCTTGCCAGTTATCCTCCGTTGGCCTTGAAATTGATAAGACTAGTCAGCAGTTGCTTTTTTTATGGTAACTTTGTTATTTTTCCTACTCTATTTTAACACTTGTATCTAGTTTTGTCTCAAAGCATTATTCCATTTTTAGCGGCAGCATGGGAAAATTTTTCTTCTATTATTGTATCCTTACCTATAACTCCATCAGGTGTTACGGAGAACTCTATGAACAAACCAATTTTTTTTTTAATTTATGTTTTCCGGGTATTTCTATTGTCCTAATGCATGTATTTAATTCTGTATTCTATGTGCCACTGATGCTACGAGTACCGAAAATATTTCTCGCATAAAGAAGAGCACCGAAATTTTTCTGCCTTTTTAGAATGGCTCCAAAGTTGGATGCCGTTGTCGCTGTCAGCAGTTTTGTAATTTGCAACCTCTCAGAACTTTCTCGCTGTTGTTTAGTTATTTCCTGTATACATACTGACCAACCTTATGGTTTGTAATAAATTATGCCAAGGGTATTTGGGATTTCATGTCACTCATATCACGAGTAGCAGTGACATAATATTTTTGTGTGTAGAAAATTATGTTTAATATTATTTATCACTTTTTGGGCTTTTGCCGCACACGCAAATAATATAGGCATTCGAGTGTTGAAAGAATATTGATCATGTATCGAGACATATCAAAAGAATCGTGTATGGAGTACAACATAAGTGTAAAGCAAATATAGTCAAGTATTATTTTATTATAAAGAAAAGTTAAAATTATTCATAATTCTCATCATTCATCACTCAGAAGTGTAAATATATAGTTATAAAAACGACTACTTATTATATAAACGTTAGTATCGGCCATGTACGGCTCTTATGTATCTAGTGGTGGTGGTAAATTATAGTTAACCGTCGACGGGTAGTTAAAGATGTTTCAGACGTGGCACAAGGAAATATTATTTATGTTTGAATAATCTATTACATTTAAATTTTATTAAAGTTGATTAATTTCAACTTATAACATAAAAACTTTAATTATTTTCCCCCTCACTAGCTCGTAAAGCGCTTGTTTATCCTTTAGTACAAGAGGGTAAAACCGCATTTTTTCTGCTAGTGATTAAAGTAAGTTGACCTTGAAGTATACTTACAGTTCACTTCCTATAGCTCTTATTGCTATGGTTTTAAAGTCTAAATTCGCGAAGTACAGCTCACCCGCCCCGGCTGCGGCGGCGGCGGGAGCAAGCGAACACTTTCCTATCTATAGTGAGGGAAAACGTTTTGTGTTACACACGGGTGCAATTGTAATTTACTTCTCGTGTATTGAAACACTCGCTACGCTCAGGATTCTATTTTAAAACCACTCGGTTTGCTCGTGGTTAAACTATAGAATCAGTTCGCTTGCTCGAGTTTCAATCCCACACTCGCAGTTAAAATACAATTTTGGACCCTTGTATAACAAATAACTATTAATTAGTGTTGCAATTTAAACTGACGCTTTCAGATTGATCAAAGCTTTAAACGTTATCAAGTGTTGCATTAGATCGCAATAAACCTTCATGATGGATAATTGCTCACTCGCCATGCGCAATTATGCATAATACCTAAAACACAAGTGATGAATATACCGGTAAACTTTGTATTCGTAGCATTTTCATTTCATTTCAGCCTAATTAATTACACAATCAACAGGCATTTCTTTACGAAAGTCCACAGCAATAGACCGACGTTATTTCATATCGGATATACAAAGACATATTATTGTTGTTTAACTTTAAGCTTGTTTATACTTACAACCTTTGATTTTACTTATTCGAAAGATGGGAATCTCAGACACAACAAGCTAAAAGTTTTACTCTAAATAATCAGATAAAATATGTACTTCATGCTTATGGCTCGACATAATATTATATCGCTATTCTCGCTCGCTATTCAATTTCAAACACAATAGAAGGAAGGATGGCACTAAAGTTATTGACTTGTTTGGAGCAACATAACGTTGTCTAGTTGTTTCCTGCCGCTGCCGATATGTCGATACTTGGCGAGACTCTCGATGTCGATTGCTTGAATTTTACATGACACTGATTATTCATTAAGTGTCCTCTAAGATTAGTGCGGAAGTACTATAATTTTCGGAAGTAGATCGTCGCAAAAATTGATTTTAAACATTCGCATATTTTGCCACAGAATTAATTAATGGCAATTTTTTTTTTTAACAAGCTTCTTCTTGATAAAAAAATATGATCACTCGCAGATTCGATAAAGCCGTAGGCTTTTGTTAAAAGGGTATTTATTAGGAGCACGTATTCGTATATCCTACTAATACTTGAGAAACATTTGTTTCCGTTATTAACTTCTTTATATTTCACAGAGTAACTATATTTAATTTGAAAATAAAGTTATAAAGTAAAAGTTTTTAAATGGAATTTATTTACATCTCCATCGCGAATAAATATCTTTTTAATATAATTGCTCTGACTTAAAAGTTTATTTTATGCAGCTGCAAATCGTACATAATGTTTGATTTATTACACTCGTGCTCATAATCTGATTGATACTTTTTAAATAAATATGTATAGTGCAAGACTCAATAGTATTGCTTGAACAACGTGCGATTGAATAAAGCTGTCTTTCGTAAACTGCACTTATAAGTAAATAAAAGTAAATTCTGTATTTTAGTAACCTTCAGTACTCGTTTAAATTGACATACTTCTCGCACTTGTATCGAAACCTACTATTACGACTCTTTTTTATTCTCAAGGTATAATAAATATAGACTACGAATAACAACGTATATGTATAATAATATAGTAACCGCAAAGGTATGAAAAGTCTGTGTACCTTATAATATCCAACAACGATTAGAATTTGGATAAAATAAAGGAGGATGTGCAACACTTTTTAATTGAATGTGTCAGAACTCGTGGAAAGAGGGAACAGTAACTTCGATGTTGGGGTTACTCAGCTACCGATGTCGGAGTCTACCAGTCGATATTGGCGGGACCCCTGTCAAAATCTGCAATATTTGTTTATACTTTTTGGGACACCTGATCGATTTGCTTTTGTTATTTTATTTTTGTATTGTATAATAATATACTGATGATATAGAGGTCTAATTAATTTGTTTTATAGACATGTTTCGAGATTCCCTGTCTGATTACTCCCCTACTCGGCAACGCAGGAACTGGTAAGGGAACCCGATCAACCATCCTTTCAAAATATATTACTCTGTAGGTACTATTGCTGCTTTGATGCTACATGTGTCTTGATACCTATAGTTTACGTACCATGCTCTTTGAATAAAGAGCTTCAATTCCCTCATTATTGTAAAATTACAAACTATTTCGATAAATGTTTGGCCATGATGAGCAAATTTACCTCTAATGTCACCATATTTAAAATTAACAACCTGATTTCCCATGTTAATCATTCTCTACACATTCTGCTTGTTGTAGATACAGACCTCTCTTCCTTCTCGCGGATTAGGACAGATGACCTTTTGATTGTGTTGACCCAAGGTTTTACAGATTCCACTCCTGTTTCGACATAATTTACAACCACTAAATAGTTATGTACTGTTGCAGTCTTGCCAACACCCGATCTATGCGAGTCTTGAATTTCGTAGTTCTTCCTCTGCAGCCAGTTGTACACGTATTACTCCATACTTCTTTATTTCGGATCTTGAGAGTGCAAGCGGATACTTCTGATTAAGAAGCATCATTGTAGTTGCCAGCGGTTCTCTCGATCAGCTTCGCTGGGTGCATTTTATTTGTTCTTATTATGTCTAAATAAGCTTTTCTGTTTCAAAACATCATTCTCGATATCATTTTGGATGCTTTAAGATCTATAGATTTTAGGCCCTTTTTCACTTTTGGTTTCCATGTTTAATAAATACAACAATAGGATCTGTTCATACTCAATTGGGAGAATCCTGACTCCAGTATAAACTATCAGCCAAATAAAATACAAATAAGTTGTGTTAAATACTATAAATAGAAATACAGAATATTACAAAATTAATCTTCTGTCTTTCTTTTTAAATATATTCACTATACCTATACCATGAATGTTCATAATAGCCAAGCAGTTCAATTTGTTTTGTCGTTGTGATCCGCAAGTCTTCTTAGGCTTGAAAAGGTCCTTTCTGGAGTAGCAATGAAAATTTCTACAATGTGTACTTAATATATGGATATAGTTTTTGGTCACACTTGACTAAATTTTTTCGTGCAGCAATGGCCAAATGCTGCTTTGATTTCGCCAAATTATGTTACTATGTTTGCCTACTAACACAAACTAGAATTGTCGAATTGTGTGGTCGGGAACTGGTATGAATAAATTGCATTTGTAATAAGTGAATATATCCGACGCAAGAATGTTCGAGCGATTGAACTGCCTTCCGACGACTCGTGGCAATATACGAGTACCGCCCAAAAGTTGCAAAGAATTAATAAATAATATCAACCACGTGAGTGATTGATGTTATTGATGAGTGACAGAATACTGTTATGAGTTCTGCGTTAATTGCCTGCAGTTACTTTGACAGCGATGTGTTGCCCTTGACTTATTTAATTTAAGAATCACATAATGCAACACATAACAAAATCTGAAGATCGAAGTGTGTTAAGCATTTGGACGACTTGTGGCAATGTTAGTATGTTGTGGCTAATTGAAGTTCTTCGACATCATTCAGAACTGAACTGTAAATCAACTGTGTTTCGCACATTGCGAGCAGGCTTTATCACGATTTTATGCCGACGGCAGTGCATTGGGTTTCATATCTAAAGTAAAATCCAAAGTCCAACAGGCTGCACCATTCACTCCAACGTTTTGTCAAAATTTCGCACATCTGCTTGTGAACATAGTCATCAAAAGCAAAGCTATTAGAATGAATACGTAAATTTTGGCAAGGCAGTTTAAGGGCGACTGAGTTTAGGCCGACTTTAGACCTTTTGGGTTTTTAAATCCTGAAAAAACGTCAGTATCTAAAATAATTATTGAAAAGATTTTAACAGCCCGCTGCCACTTAAGTCTTCAGTTGGTGCTGCTACGAATGACATCATTTCTGATACGATCACACCGAGACACTCCCAGCATAGCCCTCTCTAATGCCCTTTGGGTGAGTTTGAGCCTTTTTATGAGACTCATAGTACTAAGTACTGACAGATTACATTAGTCAAGATATTGGCATGTAAAGAAGTTGAAGCGAGAGGATTAGCGTTAAAATTTAAGAAAAACCTAAAGGCAAATAATGCGAATGCGAAAATCTATTTATTTACAGTTACGATATGTGAATCGTCCGTTAGAATTCGCGGTCTTTGAGGAATATATTAAAATTACACATGGCTAATATTAAATCTATAAACACCCACTTTACTGCTCAGTTTCTCAAAATTTAACATTTCATGTTATGATCGGAGCTAAGCCGATCCAAGCAGAATTTGTCATGAATATTTTGAATTGCTGAGTAAATACGAAATAGAATATGTAAATTTAGTGTAAGCAGAACGTGACGTGGATATAGTAATAATAATTTTTGGTAGGTAAAGCGTGTGTGCACGAGGCAAGGCAATTGAGCCTCTGCTTACAATTTTGGCGTAACATTTTGCTAATTACTCATTACTTAGGGTTATGTACGTAAATATTACATTTTTGTAATAGGTAATTCATTATTTCCCAATTAAGCTTAATCAACTTAAAATCAAGAATAATTAGGTAGTTATAGACGAAGAAGAGTTAAGAGAGAAAGAAGAGTTAATTAAAGCAGGTAAAATAAACCTTTAGCGTATTAAAACAAAACAAAAGATATAACTGTATATTTTGTCGCGCTAAATGTGAAATCGAAATGACAATCTTCAGTAAACAAACAACAAGGCCTTTTATTTTAAATAAAGCTTATTTACCGATGATCTCGTAAGTGCAGTAGTCACAACAGCCCGGCGGAGGGTATAAACCCACGTCTTATTTGCTTAATGGATTCTGCATCTAAAGTTTCTTAATTAATACTGACAAATGAAATGGGAGTTTTAAGAAAAAAATGTTCCCAATTAGCGTGACTTGTAGAAGAGTTAACTTTGCCAGTTTTGTGACGATAATTAGTATTAAATTTCTATAAATACTTACATTTGGTGCTCTTTCATAAATATAAAGCAGTAATACAAGGCAAATTCAGGTGATAATAAATTTCCATACATAATTTATGCTTGATTTTCGCCACAAAACTAACATAATTTAACGTTTTTCACATCAAGTTTTATCTTATTTAAAAGGATTCAATGAATATAGGTATGTTTATACAGTATTAAATATACTCGTATGCCTACGTATAATACACTCACCTTCATGTTACTTTACTTTAACAATATGCTTAGCAGGGTATTTTATATGAAATACCTTGGTGTAATATTTGACCAGCGCCTCACTTTCCATGAGCATATACAAACCGTTGTTGCCGGATGTTTTCAAAGATAAAGCTTTGTACTCCACAATGTGTAGGACTTCCACGACATAGAAGTCATAAAAATAGTCTTCAACACATTGGTAAGGAGCAAGCTAGAGGCCTCATCAATTATTTGGTACCCATTCATTTTGGTTCCTAATAATTGTCAACATACGCTTTTACGTCTAGAGAAAGTCCAAAAAACCTTTTTAAGCCTGTATACAAGAAAAGATTTGGATATTACCCATTTCTGTACCCAACTAAATTCTTGCTTGGATGTCTTAGCTACAATTCATTGGAAGAAGAAATAACAACAATTTGCTGACTAGTGTTTGTCGCATATTGCGTGGTGATTCGGACTGCCTAGAACTTATTGCTCGAGTCTGCAGGATGTACGTCCCGGATGTTCCTAAAATCTGTTTGATGCCTCGTTCCCGCCCACTATTAGCAGTGCCGGCAGCACGCACGGTAGCGCGAGCAAACTCGCCGCTTCCGCGCGCGTTTCCCTGACCTGACATTATCACCTTAATGTGACCTGTTTGCTTGGAGATGGACGGCTGTGTGCCGTGAATGCTTGAGGTTTTGTGAGTGTATGGATGATAGGCCATCCAGCACCTTCATATAAATAAGTTATTTTATTTTATTATGTATTAATATATATGTTATTGCTTGGTATATACTGTAATGCTGAGTTACATTGTTTATTCTAAATAAATTAAATTAATTTAAATGTTCTTAGCATATCCCAGAACAAAGTTTACAAATAATTTATATACACGTGGGACATACCCGACAAAAGAGATCTTGATTGTTTTTGATTCCATCAATATTTACTAAAAACTAGAACGGATTTATCGTGAATTAAATTTAATTACCATGAGTAGCGACGTTTTGACGCGGGTTGCGCCGGTCATTCTCGTTAGACATAGACAGGATTGCCAAATGCCGTCATTATGAGTGCCGATGACATACATTTGTCTAAAATTTAGCTTGTGATACAGGGTATATACGAGTATACAGGGCGTCGCACAGCCTTCCCATGGAGGGGAAGTGTGAGGGGATGCTGCAGATAGACAAGTTTACTGATAAATTTAAAACGATAGGGATTGCATTCAAAGAATATTTAAAAAAAAATCCTGATTGAACCAGGAATCGAACCCGCTAAATGTGGTAAATAAACATGTAAATTTACTGTATGATCGAAACCCTCATTTGTAGGGATTTATGTGTTCCAAATAATGTGGCAACTTAAATAAAAAAGACTAGAAATTTAATAAAATCATGATATTGCAAACTGCCACTTACAATAATAGTTGGTTAAATGTTCAAAAAGCTTGCCGTCCTGTTTCTCTACACAGTGCAATCGTCTTTTAATGATTGTTTTCCGTCGCTTTATTTATTTTTTCATGATGAATATTGAAACAGCTATTTGTTATGCAAGAGAACAAAGATAGTGTTTACCTTCTCGTGCTAATATTGAAACCCGAGCTAGCGAAAGATTCCAAAATTGAAGCACTCGCATAGCAAGGAAAATGCTTACTCTAAATAATTAAAAAGTTCTTAAGAACAAATCAAATTAATTTTTATTAAATATTTTGATTTGCTTTGATCCGACGACGACCTCCGGCATTTTAGACAGCCGGGGGTCGTCGTCAGTTATTTTAAGTATATGTTATCTTTTTTCATTTTATTAAATGTTCTCCAAAATCATGAGTATCAATCATTTATCATTCAAATTCAACACTTAAAATTGCATTCAACCAACCAGAAAACGACAAAAACATTTAAAATTCGTATGAAATTACTTTGCTCCCATGTGAATATAGTGCAGTATCGCTATCTATTAAAAAAAATAAAAGCAGACTTTCCGAGCTACTGAGGTAAAAATACATTTCTAAGTTCCATTTGTAAGTCCTGCACATTCCCATACTGATATTTGTAAACTAAATTTTTTACATTACAACCCCAGAAATAAGAAACCTTACGGGGTTACATCTGGTGATCTTGGAGGCCATCTAATTTATCCATAAGTCCCGATCTACGAAGGAATATTTGCGTGAAGAATTTCCCTTGACTATTATGTACCGGAGCCTAAGAATGAGACCAAGAGAACCCGATTTTTCAATGTCCCACATAACAGTTAAATGACAAACGCACTTGATGACGGATCTGTAAGGGAATTTTTCCGAAGCAAAAACGATTATTATTCCGTTTGTACATACCATTGCTACTGAAATTTGACTCATGTGACCAAATATCTACCCAGACAATTTACATCCTCTTCAATTAAATTTCGAGGCAGAATATAAGTCTGCTATCGGCAACACCAGGGCGAAGTTTTTGAGCTAAACGCCCTTCAAGATAACTGTTATTTGTATTTTATCAATACGCGGTGCATATTGCTTTTTGAGAATCCAATGTGTTTTTCAGGTCCGTCTCGCAATAAATCAAAATGTATATTTAGGATATCGTGATCAATGTAAATGAATTGACGCTGCGCTTCAGGTAAGCCACTATCGAACGTCCTAAATTTATCAAATTCTGATCCAACCTCTTTAAAACAAATCGGCATGGTACTTACTCCATCTGGATATTTTTCGCGGTACCACTGCAAAGATAATGAACTATGTTATTGTGAACATTTAAATATAAAGATATTTTTTTCTTATGATATTTAACGCACGCATCCCATCCACTCTCTTTGGATCTTTGTTTATTATTTGAGTTATATGAATATTAACACTTGGACAACACTGCCTATGGAAAAAATAAACTCATTAATTTCTAAATGAAAACGTTTTCATGTACTTTTAAGGCCCACTTTCAACGTCCAGGGTAATATATGGGTCCAGCCTAATAAATAAACAAATATTTCGGGACGATCTTACACAAATCGACTGGTCCTACGGTAAGCTCAGTAAGGTTTGTGTTGTAGGTACTAAACCACGATATATATAATAGATAGATACATATAAATACTTCAGTACATAGAAAATACCCATGACTCAGGAACAAATATCTGTGCTCATCACACAAATGAATGCCCCGATTGGGATTTGAACCCAGGACCATCGGCCTGGTTGATGCAAGTGGGCCTAATAAGGTATGTGAATGTTGAACAAATTAAACCGGTCGACAAATTAATGGTAGCTATAACCAATTCGTTAGTTTCTAAAATACAGTAGATCGTAATTTAATATATTATACGTACTCGTATTTCAAAAAGGTCGTGTTTTCATTTACAAAAATGGTATCGTTTAATTAACGCTCACTGGATTTAATGTCACAGATATATCAAAGAAAATGTTAATTATACGGATTGCTAGCATTTATCGCAAAAATAAGATATACTTACATTGAAACAACATTTTCACAATGAAAAAGTATGACAGGGGTTTACATTTCTAATAAGTATATAGTTAGAATTTTAGCTTTTCTATCGGCCACATTCGAGTTAAGACACACTATTTGTATAACGAATAAGTTCATTCTTATTTTACCCTGCCAAATTTACTTTTTTTTTACTTAATAACAAGGATCCGGGACGCATATCATTTCCCATCATAAGAAAAATCTTGTTAACGGCGAGTACCTACCCGCATCAGGTCTCGACTCGGTCACGGGAGTCGGGAACGTTTGTAGCGCCGGGCCGGGAAATCAAAACGGAGGAGGACAACTTCAGAAAGGACCTACACTTTATGCCGATGTCATAAACGATATTTGTTACGTTGACTATCTAGTCATCTGATCATTGTCCCAATTTTATTGCAGTTTAAGCAAATGGTCCAATAGCGATGATGTCTCGACCGATTCCTCTATACAACTCTCAGCAGGTGGTTGGATGAGAGTATGTTCTAGAAAGCAGAGGTGCTACCGCCAAAAAAGATATTCGATAATTTCGGGCATCTTTCTCTTTTACCCCAATTAAGACGTCATGACAGAGATGATCGTCCGAAATTTACGAATATCGTTGTTCGCGGTAGCGCCACAGATACTCGTACTGTTGAAAAGACGCGCATAATTTGGCGGATGTTCTTTCTCTTCCCCAACATTTACTTTTTCCGCAATAAAAAATGGGACACTAGTTACATCAGTAGAGGAGGGATGGGTCGGTACGAGGGCTGCCTTTTAAGCTGTATCGGTTGAAGTATAGACAACCTAATAGATTATTACCAGTTATTGTTTTTCATTCTTCGCGATATTTAATACACTTTTCCATGTGATCGAACCAGTTTTTAAAACATTTATTCCCCTCCGAAGTGGGGGTAGTCTAAATGGCCGATATGTAAGTGTAACAGCTGCTTCGGGTGTGCTGAAACGTTGACTGCGTAGATTTTGCTTAATTTTTGGAAACGGGTAAAATTCGGCCGTTCAAAAACGTCTTTAATTGGCGGGTGCGAGCTTGAATTGTCATGGTGCAGTATCATACGCCGTCTTGACTTATTTTTTCTAAACTCTGTGATTACCTGTGGCAAACAAATAGTGGTATACCAGCCTTAACCGTCTTGCGATCTTCTAGTACAATAGAGGCGACATGGCGAACCATTTTTTTTTTTAATTCTCCGTGAGCGTATGACTTTGGTCGGTTTTAGCTCATCTTAGAAGACCCAGACAGTTGACTGCTGCTTGAAATCTGGGTCGTAAGCATATATCCAAGACCCATCACCACTAACCATATCATTTTCGTGTTTTGACTCTCCTCGGTTGAATCGTTGCATAGTTTGGCGACACCGTGTTAGATACGGACTGTTTTTGGCCGTCGCTAAGCACAAGTGGTATCCAACGAGAGATCAACTTTTTCACACCGAGTTCTTCGTGCAGGATGTTTTGAATAGTAGTCCCTGAAGTACCCACGGATGCCTATATTTCATGGTATGTCACATGACGATCTTCGACGATTAGCTGCCGTACGGCGTCGACATTCTCTTGAGTCATGGCGGTTTTTTGACGACCTTCACGTGACTCGTCACTGAGGCTAGAATGCCTAAGTTAAAATTCTAAATACAAACGTTATATTGTCCTAAGACATGGTGCTGCATTACTAAATAAAGAAGTGTTCTCCTCAAAGCACTGAAGTCGCGTTAGCCCCTTTGAAAGTTGTAGAAAATTATGGCACGAATATTTTACTTTGATAATAACATTTTTATTTGATTTCAAATTCTAAAATCAAAAAGATGGAAACGCCATATGTTTATTCATGTGTCCTGGTGCACACTTAAACGGCAACCCTCGTATAACATGTGAAACACCATTCCTTAGGATATAGTACTTAATTCAAAACCTTGTTTTATATTAGAAATATTTTTTTAATATATTACTCTCATATCTGGCAACAGATCGATGCATACAATTTATACTTTTACCAGTTACAGTTTATAATGAAAAAGAGACTATTTTCATTGCAAAAGACTCAAGTAAAATATTTACTTATTGCGACGTTTTAATTTAAGCAACTTGAATTACCCAGCCTCGTGGAAATACCGTGCGACTTCAGTAAGTTTACCTTTTACTTGTGCACCTACGCATTTGTTGTTCGCGTGAGTTTTCAACCGTTATCATACCCAATTTAACATCTAATAGAGTAAACATGTTTATCTGACAGCTTTTCATTAGTGGAGGTTAGAGAAACTAGTTAACAAAATATATTTTTAATTAAACACACTCTATCGTAGACATATATAATTTGTGTCATAAAGCCTAATCATTTACAACTTGCTAATAAAAACGGCCCAGTGGTTTCTTCACAAAATACCTGACACAAGTGCACCAGGACACATGTATAAAATAAATATTTAAGGGCAATTCTACACAATTCGACCTAGTATTTCAGATTGTAATAAATCGAAACTTATTTTTTTTTTATTGTAAATGCTTCTTTTGGGTCGCATAATAAAAAAATTGCAAGTTAGCAGCTTCACAATAAGAGATAAATAATCCACGGATAACATTAGCTATTATTTACGAGTAATTGCTAAGTTTACGCCAACATTATAATCGGGATTTAAGAGGCAGTAAGTTATCGTAACGGCATCGTAATGACGATACCCGCTTGACGTGTCCTGTGGAGGATAAAATGGGAACCAGTATTAGTCTACCAGGAGCTACAAGTGTTCGCGACCCCGGCTTGACCGACGCGCGTCCTGGGTCCACAGACCCCTCCTCCCTCTCTCCTCACTCCCCCCCTCTGAACCAATCGCTTCGTACCCACCCCTACCTCGACCTCGAATCAAATTTAGGGGTCGGTTGCCTCAATGCCTTACATGAGTTTTAGCGCAGATATTATTATGTTAAGGATAACAGTAAGGTCGACAAAATTAAAGGCGACTTTCATGTATAAATTACTAAATGAGAAACACTAAAAAAGATAGGTCTAACTAGATGGTATGGTAATGACAGAGGAAAACGTTAAATATATTTTGCCGGTATTGTGTTACTTATTATAGAAAATGTTATACCCATTAGACTTGTTTGTACATGTAATTAAGGTACGTGTGAGATTAGGTATATTTATCATTATGAATATCGTTATATTGAAAATATTCAGATGACTTCGATTTGAATAACGTATCCACCGATTCGTCGTCACTCCTAAGAATGTGTAAAGCCTGAACGCGAGACGCATAGTACACTCGTACAAATATATTTTTTGAATTAAGTAATTACGTTATTTTATATTAAGTATTTTATCGAAAATAAAATATTAAGTTGAATCAGATAAACAGTTTTTTGTTATTAAAAACCAACGGCGACGTTGTCTTGTCTTCATTCGAGTCCGCCATGACATTGTCGTTCTAAAAACGTCGTAGGCAATTTTTAAAATTTATATACCCGGTTAAGTGCCGTTAATTTGTGTAAAAACGACGAAAGTTTAAATCAGTAATAGTACATTACTGCAGCCGCCGGGAAACAGGGGGTTGAAGGCTGAGTTGTATATACGGCCGACCGTAGGGAGGCCGGATAGTATACGAAGCCTTCAAGACCCTTTCACGGCTAGGCATGTATAGTGCTTTTCTCAAACTAATGCAATGAAATAAATAAAAAAATACCACTGAACAAAACAGCTTCACGACAAAAGTTTTTTAATTGTCCCTCCAATCCCGCTTTGTAGTATTTTTGCCTTGGATGTAATAATTAATGACTATCATAAATAGTCTGGCTATAATTACTATATACAACATTTTTAAAAACCACCAAAAAAGAATCCACTTACCTTTTAAATGATGGCGCTACGGCATCTGCCTTTGGCGGTACACAATAACAAAATATAGATACATAAAACCGGGCCCGGTTAGATTATTCAATTTTTATACACCCGTAACACTATATCTAAGTCACAAAAGCATTGAATCACACCATTTACCACTATTTAGTCTTAATAAACAGAGTTTTACAGAAACTTTTCCATGCCGCCATTATTAAAACAAGTAAAAGTGTCCTGTGATTGGTTGACTGAAAAATGCGTTCAAAATCGCGCATGCGTGGAGTAGTGTTTGGTGTTGCCAATACAATTTTAAAATTGAGAGCATGAATAATAAATATAATAATGTAATAACCTGATGATTATGAATATTCATTTTTATGATAAATAAAATAAATCTCTTCATACCATTTCGTCTGAAATAAGAGATATTATTTTTTAGCCCGCTAATCATTTAGTCACTAAAAATGATTAAAAAATATAATTCAGCTGTTTGAACAGGCTTCATGAACACAGACGCTAGGTATACATAAAAATTAAAAAAAATTACTTCCCGGCCTAGGCCTTCAATTTTATATGTAATTCGTTACCTGTCCTCTGGAGTCGATCCGTCCTAAACGTGATACTTCGAAGCCTATTATGACGCACGTAACGAAGACATTTCATTGCATGTTTGAGAAAATAGTATTTGGTTGTTTTAAAATAGGTATCTATACTGAAGTTATGACATATAAAATGGTAAGCACCTATACGATAAATGTGTTAAGGTTGTAATAATGAAGATTTTTTTCCTTGCGTATGTTTAGTACATCGGTGCTAAATAAATTCAAAAGTAACTCTGTCGGTCTGTCTGTTACCTTTTCAAGCTTAAACCGCTGAACAAATTGGGATGAAATGTGGTATGGAGAGAATTAGAGCTTAGAAAAGGCACAAGATTTTTTTATTCCTCAACGAGACTTTAAAGACGGGCATGGCTGGCCGACAAAAACAAGTATTCAATAAGTTTAATATTTTTTGTAATAACGTTATCAATAATTAAATTACGTCGGACGGAGAAACAATTTGGTGTGATTATATTAGACAGGAGTTCGGTTATTAGTACAATAGGCCAGAAGGTAGTGTTTAGGATTCCATTAACTCTCAATAGTCCTTTCATCATGGCGAGTGCTACCTACGTCCGAACAGCATCGGCTTAATGTAAGCATCCATACAATTTCACTAAATTGTCGAACGAGCCTATCCTCCTGCACAGCGTACGTTATCTAAATGTCCTGTAACCGTTCTTTTCGTGGAATAGTATTTTAGGTGGCGAGCTGGTTCGATAAGCCTTTATGGTGATTGTTGGAAGCTATCATTTCTCAATTTTTGTAGTTTTTTTTTTATGATTTAGGAGGCAAACGAGCAGGCGGATTGCCTGATGTGATCTTACTCGATTTTGGTCACTTAGAATTACTGTTACATAGCAATTGCATTATGTATATCCTCGCAGATAATGCACAGCTCAAATTATTTAAGGTAAGACCTCGAAATGTAAACCTTCACAAGACAGCCTATGGAATCAAAAGAGAATTCAAAATAAATGAAATTGTTAATCCTTTACATGGGTAATCCGGAGAGTAAAAGTTATAGGTACTTACCTCTGTGATTATGGACCACTTTTAATTAACTAAAAACTGGATGAGGAGGTAGCAATGGCAATTCTTTCTCTGAATTGATTGTAATATATCAGTGATGGACGTCCACTCCTGGACATCGGCCTCCCCGAAGAGCGGCTTAATGCCATAATCGCCAAGCTTGGCACCGCAGCGATCGCAATATATTATGTTCCATCTCTCTAAGGGACAACATAACATTGTTAATACCAAACAACAATGATTTATTAAATAGTATGTGGCAGCGTTAGTGTAGTGTGTCGACCGAGTGACATCCCTATTGTGCGCAAAACGGTTCAAGTTGATAAATAAGATCAAGTGCGGGACTGCGGGTAGTTCGAAAAACTCGCGCAGCTCGAAGATGTTGATATCAATTTTAGCCAGTCTTCATCTGAGATCACGAGGACAATGTTGTTCTTTAAACGTCAGAGTTATTTTATAAAGTTAACATATGCGATTGTAGTCCGTTTATTTATAATAATGTGTAAAAACCGTGAATGTTTAAATCGGTAATATTTATATAAAGCTGTTGCCCCTTATATGCAAAATTATTTTAATGTATGAATGGCGCTAACGATCTAATTTAATTTAGAGTATCTGCGGATTAAACTTGGTGCATATCAAGCGTCTGTCTGCTTATAACAAGATTATCTTTGATACGGATACAGAATTGTGAAACGATTGGTCTTAAATCTGGAGTATGTTTAGAAAATCCCTCGAAACTGTTCATTTTGTATACAAAAATTAGTTTAATACGCCTTGCCGTTTACATTATTTGTAATTGTTGATTAAATAAAAAACAGAGAGCAGTTCAAATGGTTACGATCATTTGTATGACTCCACTTTACTAAATCTAACGCCAGTGCCAGTGTCTCAGCCTTCTGAAATATAGAATCCGACGCTTATTACTGAGCTACAGAAGCCTACATAGCCTTGGGGATACCTTTATTATTTCCTGCTTTGTTTTCAATCGTTCTCTTTAAACAGAAGCTTCTAGATCGCTACTGTAAGTTTTAAATTTCGTGACGGCACCAATACACATGTCTAGTCGCTTATATATTTTATATTTTGACTACTATATTTTTTTCTTTATTCGTAATTTTTGATGCCTGGCTGTAGGGATCGTAATCTTTACACACTTTACAGTACTAAGTACCAGCAGGTCAATTGAATGGCCGTTGTTAGAAATTGCTTGGACTGTCGTGATTAAGTAATAATTCGTAGATAACTTGATCTTTTTGATAATGGAAGTTTGAACCGAAAGTACATAGTTATATACTTAGTCTAATACCTAAGTCTTTGTATGATATAAGTTTAATTGGAAATAAATTTGCGTTCAGTTTTGTTGAATTACTTAATTCGTAGTGGTTACGTGCTATGCAATTTAGGGTTGACGGCAACGTTTTAGTTAATGGGTCTCGTCGCTAGGTCATGGACACCGAGCGGAAATCCCAGTGCGTACAGTATTGATTATTATTATATACTTTAAACAGTATTTTTTTTACTCTGTAATTAGGTGTAGATCGGCTGAGTTACCGAGGGCAAAACAACTGAACGCCAGCAGCGAGCAGCTACTTTAGTGGCGTGGCAGACGTCGGTGCTAGTTAAGGAGTTTGTTAGATTATGGCTGAGGTCATGCAGCGAAGGCACAAAAACTTTAATCATCCTCAGTAATCTTAGTGAGCAACGCGCTCATTTAAAAATGATTTAAGTCCAAATATTGCTAATATTCATCGGTAGGTATTCAGTGGTGGACAGAAGCCTCACTTAAATATATAAACCACCACTTCTTCTATGATCTTGATCAGAGTTTGGATACTCTAATAATCATAAAGGCTATGAAGATAAAATGTTACTAGACTTTATATTTTTCCCGTTAGCTGCCAAGTTCACGTAATCGAGGGTCATTTGATTGGTTAATAAAAGCATTTTGTTACCCGATTAAAATTTTTAAGGTTCCTGAATAATCTGAGTTAAGTGACAAATAAATGAATTTGGAAAGTATCGGCTCAAAGCAGTATTATCTCGTGATTACCTCTGATAGCATGGTGGCTCTGTGTGCGTCTCATGCTTTATACAATCAGGGGCAGCATCCGCTAAGTGTATTCATTATTTACCTACTTATTAGCAAAAACAAACTTTTTTTAAACCCACGAGGTTATGAATTATTGTTCTATAGTATTAAGCCCCTTAATACTTAAAACAGCATTTATACTTAGAAACAAATAAAACAACTGAACCTGGGATACACATTACCAACATTGAAATTAAAATAAAATTAGTTCTACGATTTAACAGTTTTGTATTGACCAATACATTTAAGGAGATGTTGCAAATCGCTGATATCAGACAATTAAGACTCTCCAAGGGTCAAAAATGTATATTACCATATAGGTAATTATTTTGTCTTTTTTCATTTATGTTAATTTTAGTATTTGAGCTTAATTTTGCCTATTTAAATTTTAGATGTTCGCGATGAACTCAAATTATGGTACTCCAAAGTAACGCATGTGATATCGAGTCTCAACAATGTATATTCAATACGGTATTGTACACATGGAAGTCTGCGCCACCTGATACCTATCACAGTATAGTGGACAGCTCTGAAGAAATCTTAACTAGGCTAAATATTAACTAAGTTGCATATAAATGCGAGTACATATCAATAATCTATAATTTCTTGCATTCAATTATAATAATTCAACACCAGTCTCCTACAACCGCATAAAAACCAAACAAAAGGTAAAATATCAATTTGGATCAGTCCGCCTATAAGGCTAATGGAAATATGTGAATGAGAGTAAGAGCAGTGGGTATAACAATGTAAATATTTTAATATTACCATAAAATTAATTAGACATGTTTACATACAAATCTAGACAGAATGAATGCGTCAAATTATTGGAACAACGGGCTATATCAAATATAATATATTCTTTTGTAGATGCCGAGCGTTACATTTCCAATAAAGGCAAGCCCGTACTAGCTATAATTATCAATTAGTACAAGGCCGCTGCTTAAAATAGGTACGCCAAGACGACAAAAATATCAATACTATTTCTATTCATCGAATAAAAATGAACTTCAAATGCTTTATAACTTATAACAAAAAAAACATAATCAATAACTTAATTCTATTATATGATCAGAATCAAATTTAGGAATACACACAATACAAATTACTTATCTTTCTTACAATATAACACTAACTACTTATCTACATAGGTAATTTTTACAGTGTCAGTGTGTGATACAAAGTGTATTTAAGTTTGGTGAGTTCACCACATAGTTATTGTTATGTTTTTCACGACTTCCAGATTTCAACATTGCATCTTACCTTCAAGTATCCATCATCAAAGCTATATTATTATTATCGTGATGGTATGCATGGTTTTTTTTTTTTCAACAAATTCGTTCCTTATTTTTTATTCTTCTAGGGACGCTGTAAAACTTATTAACTAACTTAATATTTGTTGGAAAATATCTATAATGGTATCCACTCGGTTTTACCCCATCAGAATCATATTTATTTGTTTTGTAAGAGGAACCTGTTTCTTTATATAATTTCTCATTTAAAATTTAAATGATTATTTGAGGCCATTTTCGTATAAGTCTCAAATAGCACATCTAATAGTAGAAGTGTACTGAAGTTACTGTCTCTTCTGTCTCTTTCCAATGCATAATTTTTCCTGTTGTTCTCAATATATCACACACCAATCTGTTTTTATCAGTTGATGCACGTTTTCATTAGTGACGGCTGCTTTTAGCCGACCTTCACACAAGTCATTCGTGAAAGAAAACTTGCACGTGAAATGTCTTATTGTCGTCTTTGACCCTGCTTCACTACTAAAAGCAGTATTGAACCAGTTTTCACATTGATATGTTTATACGTACGTAATACGTACCCATTAAATTTGAATGGGACCGTTCCGTTTTCAGCAGAGAAGCGGTGATAAAAAAATAAATAAAAATAAATCATTTGTTTCTTTTTTATTATCATTTATCATCATGTACAAACCACATGTGAAAAATAAATTTATTAAAAACTGCCACTATATTACCTCTATCTAGTACAGGTTGAACCAAAAGTACGTTAGGATTTTAAAAGTCTGTTTAAATAAAACTTTTTATAGTATAAAACGTTTATTTATATTTATAATGAAAGAAGACAAGCTGTTACTTTCAAGATCATCATGAAAATTATGTTTAGGCTTTACTTTCAACTCGATACTACTATACTTTTAAGACCGAAGACCGCTTCCAAGTTGAGAGACCAGGTTGACCTTGAACTGACGCTCGAACCCGTTTTAAGGTTTCAGGGTCACGCGACGTCCTTGGCCCCGTCGTTTCGAACTTTTAAACTCTTTTTTATGATATGAATAGACGCGGCAAAATTATTTTTGTGTATGTTGCAATAATTACAAAAAATCTATTTGCCACAATTTTGAATTGGTCAGTTTCGGTAATATTCGCGTACACAAGACGCACTCTGTTCTCCGATGAATGACTCCATTGTACTAAAGCGGCAATACACTTATTCGTTCGCCGCTTGCTGCAAGCGGCGACGGTAAGAGCGGTTTCGCACTACGTCCGATCCGAACCCGTGAAAATATGGTCCGTAGTAGCCGTAGAACTATTTCTATGGCAATTTACGCACTAGATCCGATCTCCGTCATCCGAATTCTTTCCGTCATAGTGCGCAACTTACCAAAGAAATAGTTCTACGGCTACTTCGGACAGTTATCGGAACTTACTTTCTCGGATTCGGATCGGATTTAGTGCGGAAAGGCCCTAAAAGTGTAAAGAATACTTTACTCGGCCGCATTTGGCGATCGACAGCTACCAACGCTTATGGTGCCGAAAGCAGTGTAAATACCAGCAGGTTACCAGATGATTTGATAAAGTAAAACAACATGCCAACTGAATTGATAACCTCCTCCTTTTTTTGAAGTCGGTTAAAAACCTGTATGCAAATATCACCTATATTTGAAGTTGTCATACTGACTAAATATGACAAATGTCAGACGTACGTGCATGCTTATATCTAAACATACTTAGGGTATCTGTCGGTAGATTTGCTTATTCGGTTTATCATGATAGTTTTTTATGTACCTACTTAATATAGGTGAAAATTGATTTACTAAGTAAACTGATAAACTAGCTTTCGTAAGTACAAGCTTTGATATCGCAACAGTTCTCAGAGATCTGATAGATGACTTTGCAGTTCAGCCGCATTCGGCCACCGCAGTCGGACACCGCATTAGGCCGACAGACTTGTGTAAAGACGTCTTTCGTTGAACGAATCCGTTCCAGAGTCATGTATTTGGCGGGTAGACTAAAGTGAAGACGAAGTTTATTGGTCTATGTAGTTTGAAACATATTCGGGGACCGCATTAGGTGAACGACGCAATGTAATTAAAGGCAAATTTCCAAATGCCGCTTTTACATGCCCAAATGATATACACACTCCGCACTCCTCCCTCCCGCTCAAACTGACACCGTAGCTAATTCAAATCTCAACTTAGTTATGTATATCGAAGTAAGTGAACAAATAATTACAGTACAAATGTAACCATCATCATCATCGTTGTCTTAAAAATCGTGACATTAAGTGAGATATTTTTCAAATAAAAAACCTAACTGATTACTACTTAGTTACAAACGGATAAACTTACGTGTAATTATATCGCACTGGGCTGGAAGGTGTCCTGACTCGGCTTGAAGATGGGTACCAGAGCTTACCCGAAACATGTCGCCCAGTGCGATATAATTACACGTGAGTTTATCTGTTTGTAACTAAGTAGTAGTAACATGGTTCACAAGTCTCACAACAGTTTTAATTGTATAACCAAACTGATTGTTTTATAGTGTGTCCGATATGACAGCGTACAAACAAAAAGGGATAAAACTAGAAGTAAACTTATCGATAAAAATAAATATATTTTAATTAGCTTATAGAATTTTATTTTTGTCCTCGTAAATCTCCTTTTTGCAAGAAAAAATATCAGCTCCCGATTAGTTTATTAATTGAGAAATAAATGAATTATTATTCAGAAAAGACTTGTTAAGGAAAATACTTTATAATAAAATACAACATAAATACCAACGATTTTATCATGAAAATTGTATTTTCGTATCTGATAATACGCGTAAATTGTAGTTTTAGATATAATTAAATCTTTAAATAATTTTCTAGCTAGATTTTCTTCCAATATTAAGAAATACGTCCCCGTACGTGCCACGAATACAACTTTATTAATTATGACTTGAAACGTCGCAAATATGCTGCCTTCGGGACTGGTTACATATTCGAGGCGGTTGGGGTCGAAACGCTGGGACCGGAGGGACAGTAGAATGCCCTTAGAATGTACAAGGTCTTGCTGTTACTTTTAATTAATTATTTTTCTGAGCAAATTAGCATTCACATCTAGCGAGCCAATGCGGCCAGCCTTCTGGGCATATTGCCCATTGGCAGCGATTTGGGAGATGTTTAGGTTTGTAATTTACTTTTTATTTTATTGTTTTTTTATAATGTTCCTCTACGACTAAATTTATTATAATTGAATTTGCCTGAGTTTTGTATGATCCTAGTTGGTCGAAATTAATAACTATAGCAGACTCAAATAAAACAAAAAACGCAAAAACTTTATCTAAACACATAACGTGAGTGAGTAACGAGAGTGAACAGCAAAAAAATACCCACATTTAACAATAACACACTATTAAGTTACAATATAAAATTGCTTCATTGTTAAATTAAAATCGATATCATAACGACATTTAAATTTCGAACGTCTCTGAAAAACTAATCAATTGGTTACTTACTATAAAAACGATTTGAGAATAGGACTTAACTCTAGTTGGTCTCTGAATTCAAATAAAAACTATGGTTCCTTGGAAAAAGTTTTCATTCGCCGCCATTACAAATGTTCTTTTGACTTTTCGTTTACGGATTTATAATTTTATTATTATTGAGAGCTTATACATAATTAATTATAAAAATACTCGTTTGATGTTAGTGTGAAACGAAGCTAAACTTGTATTTTTATACCTTATATTATGTAGCAGCAACATAAACTAATATTACTTATTAATTAACAACTAAATATGCATCATACTGGTTTCTTATGAATTCAGCTTGTTTTTTGACGATAAATAAAAATAACACTTACACGTTCGGGCAAAGACTTACAATGTTGAAAGTGACAAACATATTCTTGTAATGTTGTATTTATATCTGGTTTTAAAATACTTAATATTTATATTATAATTGGATATTGTTTATTACCCATAAAACTGTTACCTTTCACCCCTGTTTATTCGTGCACATTTATACGGTACACATACCCGGTGCATAAGCCCTAGGGATACTCATTGGATGAGGGAGGTGAATAACACAGAAGATTATCATAGTACAGTACCACTATAAAATATGAGCCTATTTTATCGGGAGCTAATAAAAAAGCACTTTACACACCGACCGTATTCGACCACAGAGCGGTCAGAATTATGTTCGATTAAGTGGAAGGCAAGTCACAGTCGGCGTACTTATCTAATCGATTGAATCACAGTGGTTTAGTTTGACCGTGTGTTTACTGGCCATTTGTCAGCCACCCAATGGCTGACGCCATGTAAAAATAGTCGTACAACCTTCCCGCCTAAGATGGGCGACGTTTTAGCCCTTTTCAGTGCAGTGTCGCCATGTAACAAAAATGGTACGAAAGTGACGCATGATGAAATGCGATAAACTTGTTACCATCTATTCGCTTTTTTTAAGTTATTTACTCTAAAATACCTACAGCGTAAACAAGTTAAAGTGACACTAGAAAAGTATTTTTCACCTCACGAGCTCAGAAAGAACTGTGTTATTCTTTAAAAACAGATAACAACGTTGCACCGTATTTTATTCACAAGAGTACAAAGTAATTTCAATTTTTAATTTAATAGTGTGTTTTTTTATGTTAGCTGGTTGGATTCTTTTATTTAAAGTTTTACATTAAAAATTGTTGGATGCCAATAATTTTGAATACATTTTACAACTTTCAGATTCAAAATTTCCTCATAGTAAAATTCTATGTTCACTCGGTAGCAAAGTGTGTTCTCCTCTCGTGTTTTAAAACCCTCCTAATGCTCAAGATCCCACTCTTTGAACCACTCGCTATGCGATTTTGGAATATTTTTCTGGCTCGGATCTCAATATTAGCTCTTTGCTCTTTGCACTTTGCTCCCTTGTATAACATATAAGTAAATATTTCACACCACCAGATCGTATGAGGCACTTTTCTTCCCCGCTAGGCACCAACAAAATCGCACTTTTCTGTTCTAGGATATTTGCTTTTTTTCAGCCAGTGCATCATTACTCATGTATAAACATAATCGATTAGATTCTTTTAACAATTAAATAAAGACTGTGCACGATAAAATCTGGCCACATTCTCATGTTAATAAATCTATAATAAAAGTACGCTAAATTCTATTTTACACTTTAATAATAATATTTGACATGTGACCTAACTATTTACATTGGATATTTTACGTTTCCAACGGGCTTCGGCTGAATTTTCGAACCTTTCTCTTCACCTTCATCATCAGGTTTTGCACAGTAGTCTGAGATATCGATTTTGCTGCTGAACGCCACTGTTTTTTGAAGTCATCGATGTCTTTCGCTTCTTTGCCAGTCTTTTTTAGCTGACGCTTCACGAGAGCCCAATACGTCTCAATTGGCCGGAGTTCGGGGCAGTTTGGTGGGTTCATCAATTTTGGCACTATCATGACATCATTGCGTTTATACCATTCTGTTGCTGATTTAGCATAATGACAAGAGGCAAGGTCTGGCCAAAATGCGACAGGCTCTGTGTGACTCCGTATAAAAGCCAAGAGTCGTTTTGAAGGCACTCTTTTACATATATATTTTGGTTCACAGTTCCGGTTGTGATGAAACTTTGACTTTTACGGCCACATGTACATAACGCTTGCCAAACTAAGAATTTTTCGGGAATTTACACTTCTTTTTCTTGAATTGGTCCGAAACACTTGTTTTATCCGATGTTGTATAAAACTCCTGGCCAGGCAACTGTTTGTAATCAGCTACGACGTATGTTTCATCGTCCATTACTATGCAACTGTGTTTTGTCAAAATTTGTTCATACAGTTTGCGAGCTCTAGTTTTAGCAGATTTATTTTGTTTTTCGCGACGATTTGGTGCTGTTTGTACTTTAAAAGCCTTTAAATCAGCTCTAGCTTTTACTTTTTGGACGTAGGATGCGGACATCTTTACTTTTGCGACCCCACGAACCGACATGTTCGGATTTTTCTTAAATGCATCTATGACCTTCTTATCCTTACTTGTACTAACAGGACCCCTATTTTTCCCGCTGCCTGGTTTCCGTGCAGTCGTCAAACGTTCTTCAAATCGTTTTAATACCACAGAGACTGTTGATTTGGCCGCGTTTAACTTTTTTGCGAGCTTGCGACACGACAAATGCGGATTCAGTAAGTGTTCGGAAACGATTTGATTCCGGAAAGCTTCTTCTTTTGAGGACATCGTGATAATTATGAAACAATTATCAACAATGCTAATAGAAAATATTGCAACGGTTACTATAGCAACCAAAAACAAACAAACAGTCATAGTATTAAAGCAAAAACAAAAAGTTTGGGATATAAATAAATGGCCAGTTTTTATCGTGCACAGTCTTTAAGCACATCGTTTCTGATAAAGTTATATTCCGCCTCTTTCTAATGGTTAGTTAATAGTGTAAAATAATTTGTACATATTAACATTAGTTTTAAAAATTTAATAACAATCAATTATTTCGGTACTGTTGTATCTCTCCCACTTATGAAATAACAGTAAAATATATATTTATATATGGCGGAAATGTCTCATTTATAGTGCGTACATCGTTCTCAGAATGCTGACGCGACCAAAGCACTGTGCCTTTGGCATGTTCGCAGAGGCAAGAGTAGACGACTTTTTTGCAATTAGGCGCAAAACAATTGCCCTTCTGCTAAAACGTGTGCGCGGTAGAATCAACGACGTTGGCAGAGCGCCTCGACTGTCCGCTCACTAAATACTAGGTCGATGTGATGATGATGATTATTTTAATGGTCCAAAATAAACGATTTACTTATTTATTTATAGTGCGAATTAACCTCTCAAATGAAACAATATTACATATACTTGACAAGTTTCGTCGGGTTCCGCTGGTTAAGGCGTCAACCGCAATAGCTGGAGATCCGGGTTCGGAAGACCTCGTCTCTTTTTCTTAAGTATAAGTTATAATTATCATTTTCAATGTATATGTAATTTATATAGTAGTGTTGCTACTTAAAAAATAAAGCAAATCAAAATATTTAATTAGAAAATATTGATTTGTTCTTAGTTATAATTTTCTCCAACTTCAAAGAGGAAAAAAGTCCTGCTGATTCATTCGACGAACTTTCATAGGATTATTTCTCTTGTAATCATCTGGCATGTAAAGACCGGCGATGTTTTAGAAAAGTTTCTACTTTTCCTATATGGATCTCTTTGACTTCATTATAAAGTTATTAATAGTGTGTTGGTAACTTGGCGACCATAATATTTTCATACTAATACTAATACTTATACTGAAAATGGATTCTGTTTACGTAAAAATAGAACACATTTTCTAATGGGGTTTCAATTATAGACCATTAAAATTACCAAAATCTGGACATGATTCATAACTGTAATTTTCTTTTTCTATGAAATAAAGTATTGTTAGTTATTTTTAACATATAAAAATTTATAGGTTTTGGTACTTTTACTGGTCTATATTGGTAATTTTCCTGGTCTATTATTAGTCACCTTTCAGTAACTGGCTGTCTCAGAATAAAATGAATTTCAATAGCATATAAACTGAGTTCATTTTTAGTATAATGTGGCCCGTTACCGGAGGGTGGCTAGTGATTAGCGAATTACATAAGGTGCATTTAAGAGCTTTGATGTATACTTAACTCAGTTTTGGACGACGTGTGGGTTGGTTCCCGTTAACATAACTACGTCCATATTTATCTTTTCCTTGCGACTTCGTTGGCCAGCCACGCCCGTTTTTAAAGTAAGGTTGCGGGATAAAAAATATACTATATTCATTCTCGTAGCTCAAACTTGCTCCATACCAGTTTTTATCAGAATCGGTTTAGCGGTTTAAGCGTGAAGAGGAGAGAAAACAGCCAGAGTTATTTACACATTTTTAATATTTGTTGATTCATTAATTAAATTTGTTTTTTGATATGGGTTCCAGAAAGCACCTTTGAGTCCCAAGCATACTTATTAGATATATTTACTTATAACATAAATAAATAAATATTACAGGACGTTCCTACACATATTGACTGAGCCCCACGGTAAGCTCAAGAAGGCTTGTGTTGTGAGTACTCAGCCAACGATATATAAAATATACAAATATTTAAATACATATATAATAAAATAACACACCCAATACTCTGGAACAAATATTAGTGCTCATCTCACAAACAAATGCCCTTACTGGAATTTGAACTCAGGACCATCGCCTTCATAAGCTGGGTCACTACTCACGAGGCCAAACCTGTAACATCAGAATAAAGTCTACATAACTTCAAAAGGAAAATATTTTGAATACAATTGTATCTGCCAATCAAGCAGCATTGCCATATTTTGGTAACATGTATGACCTTTGTTAAAACATTAAAGAACTGCTAAATTGGCAGTAAGCAGGAAATAGCTCCTACTTGGCGTCTATTCATTTGTCAGTGATTGCCCTAATAAGACCTTACGCGGGCTTTTGAGCTCAAAAGAGCACTTGAGTTTCGTCACGGCTTATAACTTATAACGAGTGATGTGACAAAGAAAGAT
Organism: Grapholita molesta; assembly: GCA_022674325.2. Classification (NCBI taxonomy): domain Eukaryota; kingdom Metazoa; phylum Arthropoda; class Insecta; order Lepidoptera; family Tortricidae; genus Grapholita; species Grapholita molesta. The sequence goes on along the minus strand of CP053120.2, from coordinate 26,195,765 downwards.
AGATATTTACTTGATCATAGCAAGGCTTAAAATATCCTGTTCGTGAAATGAATATAATTGTTCACTTAGAATTGGTACGCAAATATATTTTATTCCAAGTAGACAGTAAAATATAATTTGCATTACTATAAATAAACAAAAAATATTAGTCTTACAAGTTTTGTAATAAAAGCGTTACTAGTTCCCTTTTGTTTCAAAAATTCTGAACTATATTCTCAACGCTTGCCATCATGATCTGCACAACACTTTTGGTAACATGGACGGATATCTTCGGCAGTTGTACTAGCTCTAGTTAACCTTATTTTCAGAATAGCCCAGTCATTCTCAATAGGAAGACATTCAAGGTTTTAAATTAATAAATCTTTCTTAGGAAAAAAATATGACTGAGTGATTTTTGGTACAGCCTAAATTGAATTTTCAAGCAATTTGTGCCAGATTATTTTCTTTTCTCGATTTTTATTGTATATAACTTGGAAACGTAAAATATGAATAACTATATGTCCAGAAAAAAACATCGAAATATGGTCATTGATCATTTGTGTTTCCCTGACGTAATATTTTTTTTTTAATTATTGATTATTGTACCTGTTCTAAGTGGAATATGCTTTATACACTGAGTACTATGTTAGAGGTATATTTCGTATTCAATCAATAACGACCAAAATACAAATTTTATATCTTCTTGATTTACTTACTCTTATGTGATTCATTCATTGATATTTTTATTCGCTTTCCATTTTCATACCATGTCCCCTGTACGAATGTGAAACACCCACTTCATCGCCTTGACAAAAGAAAAGTTCAGATATTTATGATCACCTCCATAGTTATGATATATCTGATGGTGACTGTACATCGGGTAGGTCTCGTATCTCTAAGTAACAAAATGTCATCTACAACAAAATACAAATTTCTATGTGATATACTGATATATTTTATTCGTTAAAAAATTGCGTGTAAGTTGGGTCGAACGACTAAACCGAGTTCCACGTTTTTACCTACACATTGTTTTTTTTTTTAAGTTGTCTCTAGTTATTTACACTCCTGTGTATACATATAGGCAAATCTTTAAATGATGAGTTCTGAATCATAAGGCGGCTAGGTAACTTATTCTGTCATCTAATAACATGAGCAGGTCATCTAAAAGGCAAAATGCCTAAGTAGGAAATCAAATTAGGTCTTCATAGCAAAATGCCTGAAGTATCACTTTATTGTATACAAAATATGTTACGACATGTGTGTAAATATGTTACATTCATAAGAGATACTTACAGTAAAAGCTAAAGTTAGAATAATGTATTATATCAAAATTGATGTCCTTCTAATCGCGTTTTATCTCAAATTACATTAGTCTTATTTTGAAATGAAAATTACATTCTGAATATGATTCATGCCATTTGACATTAAACAACCAGTGGTTTTATATAAAGAAATTAGATTGTATTCAATCAGTACCAATACTAACGGACTTAGTCCGTTTAAGTTGCTATCGCTGAGTGTCAAGCGCTCCGTCAAATATTATACTGACCAAAATCACCGAAATACGCCTGTACAGTCAGCGTCATATAGTTGGTAGCATCTAAAGTACTCATAAAGTTTGGTACACCATAGAATTTGTATTGTGTACTAGACTATTTGACTACTTTGAATGCTGCCAACTATATAATGTTGACTTTGCATACGCCTAGTTACTAGTTCTACCTATCGTAGGCATTTGATATTTGATTTGGCTTCCTGTCACAAGCAAGAGGTGAGTTGTAGGTCTACGTGAATTCATCAAACAAACCTTTACGAGCATTAGTCAGTGCCTAAAATACATTAACTCATACATTGGCTCATTTAGATCGGTCAGTACCTTTTTTTAATTATTCATTATTACAATATATTTATTAAGACTTAATTTATAGTATCCTAATACTTTGTTGTGAAATTTAAAATGTTATATATACCTATACGTTTATTATAGTTACATAAAGAAATGTTTTGAAGTCATAGCAAATATTTTATAATAGACTCAAAGGATCAAACTTTGAAGAATGTTGATCGTTGTTCGCTGAAATCCCATGCAAGGTTTGCCGATCTTTAAGTTAGGAAAATATACCTACCCACTTACTTATCAACAATTTTTGGACCAAAGAATAACGGTTAGGTACGGTACAATAATTATCTAATTTTTTACTTATGTCTATAGATGGTTCATGGTAGGTAATTACGTATATATATATATATATATATATACATTAATTCATTCATTTTTGTGTTTGTTATTTTCCTATAATGTAAGTTATGTACTAATAGAATAGGTACACGAGTTTATTTATAATGTTACACAACACAATCCGGTAGTTATAACTGAAATATTTGTGAACGATTTTCGAACGAGATGATCATCACTTCAATGAAAAAAAATATGCTTAGGTACTAATACTTAATAGAATTGTAATTGTAAATACCTGTTTTTTGAAATACCTACATACGTTTTATTACTTGGTAAGTAGGTAGCTATATATTTGTCTGCATTTATTATTTTTAAACAACCTTACTAGTTATTAATTTATTAAGTTAACTGTGGCAGGGTGCCTATGAAGCAGGAAAAACAGGCTCGGTAACGTGAACATAGAAGTTCGTATATTTCGAGCATCTTTCTCTTTTACTCCAATCAAGGTGTCATCATCATCAAGGCAATCGTCCGAAATATACGAATATGGTTTTTCGCGGTAACGCCGCTGGGTTCGAGTTCTAGCAAGTGCATTTATTTATGTGCATACCAAAAACTATGGATGTTGTCTATGGATTGAAAAATTTAGATGTGTATTTCTATTATATACCTAGCTTTATCGGCGGCATGTATATACCTACCTACATCACGTGCTATATTGAATTTACGTATATTTAAATGAAGTATATTTAATAATTGCTATTCAAGCATGGTCGCGGCCATAATCGTAAATTACAACAGTTACTTACACTTGAATACAGTTTTTACACAAAATAATATTATTTATATTTATGAAACGGTACTTAACTTCGTGAAATAATATTATCAATTGCCTCCCACGTTAACCGCAACTAACCGCTACCAACTCGAACGATACTAACCGGTTCATCCTTGTAATAAAATAAAGAAAGAAGAAAAAGTATATGTAGTATTCTGTATGTATAGTCAACCATTCCAGTCATTTGATGACTGTACCTACCTACATTATTTTTTGATTAAAAACTTTTTATGATTTAGGTATGTCTTCAACTATACGTGACTTCTTATTCGTATTTTTGTTGTAGGAATGCTCAGTCTTCATATTCGACAAGCGGATCGCCGAGAAACTGTATAAACCCAAACGCAAAGAGAGCATGCTTGACCGGCTTCGTGCATGCGTCGCTCTGCTGGAGAAGTTGCGGCACCCGAAAATGCTTCAGATAATCCACTCGCTAGAAGAGGGCCACAACACCATCGCCTTCGCCTCTGAACATGTACTGGCCAGTCTCCACAACATACTCGCCTGGCATGTAAGTCTATCTCAATTAACCAAAATTTTAACTAAAATAATTGTGTAAATGCATCATTATCACCATCATCATAGCCTAGTGTGTCTGTCTGAACCCAGCTATACTCAGTGACCGTTAGTCTTAGAGAGCTGTAATTTAGTATGAATGTATAAATCAATCAAGCGGGAAAACTGTTCATCTAAAACAATTTTTAGGTGTAATTTATGTGAAGTGGGGTAATTTGATAAGTTTATTAGTTTCGGAAATATTCGCTCTACGGCTTAAAAAAATGTGCCCCCCCCCCTCTAATTTTAGAACCCGTACTCCAAAAATATGTCAAAAATTGTACTTCATCGGTTGACCCGTTTTTGAGTTACGGATTGAAAACTACGGAATCCCTTTTTGCGTTTGGTAAATGCGTTTGCGCATGCTACCTGGTCAGGAGGTCCCAAGGGGGATGACAAGCTAACCAGTACAGGACTACTGTCTAAAACCACCAACGAAACCGGCGCCGCTTTCAGAATCGCTGTCAGCATTCAATCGCATGCGCCGCGGCCACTGTGTGGGCCCGCATGCATAGTGGGCACTGGATCGTTACTCATGGTCCCATGCCATGAGCCTTTTATCGCGAAGACACTCCCAGATCTCTGCGAGGCCCACTAGGGAGTAGACAGTAGATGCGCGCCTCGCTCTACGTCCAGCACGGCGCCTGCGAAGTGGATGCGCGTGAGGAACATTTTGACGCGATCTTTCCGCGGCCTCTTTCGGCGTCATTACCGCCTCATAAAAGAAAAACATTGCCCTCCATACTTCTCCGTTGTTAAGCATTGCATCAATAATGTTGAGTAACGCTAGCTCAACTCCTACGATTTCCCTAAGGGTGTCCCGCTGGGACTCCTATTTGGCACAGTCCACCAATGTGTGGTACGCCGAGTTCACTCGTGCACCACACTCATAACAAATAGGTAACTTTTCTCTACCAATACGCAGTGTAGCTATTTGCCAAGACATCCATTGTCAATAATTACTGCACCATATGAATCGTCAGTGTTCCCTACCGTCTTTCTAAACTACGGAATCCTACACTGAGCATGTTTCGAGGATTTTTTTTAGATATAATTTTTCTAGAATAGATACTTCATGAAGGTGTACCTACAGCTAAGAATTGACCTATATGCTTCACACACACATTGTGGATATAGTGGGACGTGGGTCTGTCAGAAGCACAGTTGAACCCAATCTACTGTGCTCTATTATTGCAGTAGACTACTCACTATATGAATAGATAGGTTTTCCTGTAATTAAAATTAAAGCACTGGAGTGGCAGGCGTATTTATTCCATGTCAGATCCACCACGTGATGGACGTACGTATATCGGACCTACAATAATATTGATAATGTGAATCTAAAACATGAATTCATTAGCTTGATTTGCTTTTCACCTTTTAGGTACATGTCTACATAGTAAACAGTGCCAATAACATGTTTAGAAAATAGTGAGGATGAAAAATAACCACGGTCAGAAATTGAATTCCGCTTTGATGAAAAGTCAATATCTCGCTGCCAGTTTCAGTAACGATTCAAACTCGATGAGAATAACGAAATTCGCCCTTGATTTTGCCTGTACGGTCCGCAAATCATGTTACGAAGAGTGTGGGTTTGCGCGTTTTTACACAAATACTACGTTAGAAGGCCCGGGGCAAAGTGATTTATTTTTGTAATTATAAATTAGATGTTGGATGGGATTCAAATCGGACGAAATTAAATTCAGTTTCTTTAAATACTATTTTTTTTTTTAATTACGTATTTACGTACAGTATTTATTTTTGTTTCCGTAAAATTATACGCGTGGCTTGTTATCTTACTCTGAAACACAATTGTCAAAATAACAGATAAGGACAAAAAAAGAGTGGTACACTTCATGTAAGCGAGATTGCGATAATACATGAGTTACATAAGTGGAGTTCCTTTGTCGCATTGGCCAGAATTAGAAAGTTCAAAGGGAAGAAGGCTATTTGCGCATTTCTAGCTCCAGCTATAAGCAAACAATCTGCTAGCGCACTCAAAGCAGGTGCTATTTGTTCAGACCTCTTACCTTCCATGGCTCTCATTAATTGCATTATGTTGTAAACATGGGCTAAATCTCTTTTTATCGACTCAAGGCATTTTTGCCTGTAAGGCGCCCTTGATTTGTGTGCTGTCAATCAGCTGTGAGGGGTCCCAAAGTTCTCTCAGGCTTATAAGTGGTTCCTTCCAAGTATATGACATGGTGGGCTGCAGTCAAACCGTATTGAGCCACCTCTATATAGTTGGTTATGTTCCCTGACTTCCCTATTTTCGGCACACCCAGTCTTTTTCATCATATCTCATTTTGGGTCCGCCTATAGGAAAGGGGGCTATGTAAAAAAGACTTAGAATTTTTTTTAACCAAAATGCAAAAAAACATAGGAATCATAAAAGACTTAAAAGTTTTGCTTAAAAAACAATTTCTTTCTGGCAGCCGGTCGACGTCACCCCGCTTCGCGGGGCTCCTACTTCCGCTCTGGGGGGTCATCAAACAAACCTAACCTAACCTAAAAGACCGGATTTTAGTCCTTCAATCTTCGAATAACTGGGCTGTTTTTGACTTTATGAAAAAGTTGTCCATACAAAACATGCTTATTTTAGCGTATTCTCCACGATTAAATAAAAATAAACATGTGTTATAATGACATCAACATCCATCGAAAAAGTCCTCAGCCCCCTTTGCTATAGTCCAACCTCATTTTGAAGGCTGATAACAACGATAATATTGGATTGGCCACTCCGTACCACAATGGTCATTGTTGACAAGATTTGAAATAGTCTACTCAAAACTGAATTTTGCTGCTTCGGTCTTCATTATAATTACTACGCGAATGTTGCCACTCAGATTGAAGGTTGCATTCTGAGAAAGAATGGGGTTCTCTTTCCTATTCCTCAAAAGATTGTGAGTGTACTGCAATGCACTTGTTACTTGATGGGAAAGCGTTATGTTTTTTATATCAGCACATAGTTCAAGCATTTTATACACTTCAACCGCTGAGCTCAATATGTATTTTATGACCTTGTTCCTTACATCTATCTATATTATTCTAACAAATATTATGAATATTTCAAATCGTTGTCACTTCTTTCATGTTAAAATCTATTTAGGTTACATTTGTTACAATGTCGAAGCCGAGGTTATATTATTTCATTCGAATTTCGTCATAACTTTACCCTCCATTATCTATTTTTAGAGCTATGTCAAGCTTAAAGTCAAGTTTATTTATTCATGGTGACAAAAATAATCACATGTGAAGATGAATTGACGAGTCGTTTATCAAAACGCCAACGCTATCTCTGTATCGCATACTCATGAAAATTAAACGAGGCTGATATTTACTCGTAATTTATAGGTTATACTCATATTATACATGAAGTTTGCTTAATTTTAAAAAGCAAGTTAAAAACACTAAACGTTTGTTAGTCATTCATCTAATGGTTATTAAGAGGGTAGTATCTCTATCGATTACTTTTGTAGTGGCTCTCAGTTTTAGTTGCGTTTAACCTCGATCTTACATTTAACTATGGCGCTGTGCGGTTTTTTTTTAAATCGCTATTAATTTTAGTCGCATTTCACCTCGATCGTGTATTACATTTTCGCTGTGATCATAATTATCTACTTTAATATTGGAGAATATCTTTAATCGCCATATGCCACGCAATTTGCTTATTTCTCTGTAATAGCTTTAATACCAGATATTATACTAATAAAAACGCACTATTTAGACTACGCTATTATATATATGAAATTTGTTTATTAAATAATTTTTTAATAATTAATATTTTATCATCAATACAGTAACTTACAATGAACAAGTTAGAAAACGATTTATTGTTTACAAATTATTGTAATTGAAATGTACACAACCTACAAATAAATAAATAAATATTAATAACTATTTAACCTAATCTTAAGATACATAGTTAGACGGTTAATGAGATACTAGAAAAGAAAATTTATCTACGTATTCGAATGTTCCTTAAGGCGCTAAATCTTTTCGTATTTTCCTTAAATTAAATATACCTAATATTTTTTTACAGTCGCTCAGCGTCATTATCTGCCCTATTTATATATATTTTTTAATTAAAAGAAGTACGTGTTTTATGGTGTTATTCCCTTCTTAAACGAGTTAGTGGATTTTGGTACAATAATGTTTACTTTTTAAGGTGAGTAATATATTTAATAGAAACAGCCCATTGAGGGAATTTGGTGAAGTCAGCCAATCAGCGTTTGGAACGTAATGTTAGCTGAACTGAAACCATTTTTGGTCAGTTTCACACTCATTGTTATTGTCATTCTACATATGTAGTATCCTTTTCACCCGAAAATGAACAAAGTCGAGCATAAAATAACGATATGGGAAGATTCCTCCTTTTCCCCCTTTCCCCCTCCCTACCATGAGTTGTGAGTTTCTTCTAGGTCTGATTATTCGACCACTTCTTTGGCGATATTTTAAAGAACGAGTGTCCTTGTAACGATTTCTAGTGTAACAATTAAAGTTGTGACTTGCTCTTAAACATTTAATGGCACCAAATATGTCCATTGGTTTTTTCTCGCCTTATCTTTTGTTGCCTTCATCATCATAAGAAAAATAATGAAAGTGAATATAGAAAATCGTATAAACAGAGCATAAACATTCGAAATTCTAATTGAAATTTAATATTAAAAAGCTGCCAGTGCCATATTTTAACATGAATTTTTCTTTAATGTTTGACTCAAAATTTATAAGCACTTTAGGTATATGTCAACATCCCTATTATTCTCATATTTTATTTATATTTTTTAATGTTTGTTGCCTCATAACTCCGTCATCTATAAACCGAAGGGAACAAAATATATTCTTTGATCGAAAAGATGTGGGTACAGATTTGTCCTATTGTAATCAGTTTATTGTGCCATTGTAATCCTGGAGCAATCGAGGGAACCTATTATAGGCAAACCTACAATATTTTTCTTATTATTTTTCTGTGTTTATTTAGTTTCTTAGGTTAAGCTTTTAGCAATATTTATATAAAAGTAAAATACATTTAAAACACATGGGGCGGTGGATAGGATCAACTTCCCAAATGGCTTTACCTCGTGAGCCAAGTTTAAGTACTTGTAGGACTTGTCACGACCATGTTCGAAACTGGCGCAGGTATGTACTTATAGTACGGCAGTTCGTGGTCCACAAGTCCATGAGCAAGCAAGCTGCTAGCGTATAATCCCGGCTACAAGCTTATGTTTGCGCAAGTACCCGCCGTTAGCAAGATGAGAAAAACCAAAAATTATATACCTGAGTGACTAACTAGTACGGCGGCATGTCTGCAGATCTCCACCATGCCGTTCTTTAGGATATACTTCCGGTAGTTATTCCTCATGATAACTTTATCCGCAATCGCACAAAGCTAAACCCTTGGTTTCTCCGAAGAGTTCTCCGAATTGTAACGAATCTAGCTAACTAGCTGAGGTCATCTTAGTATTCCAAAGGAGTAGATATATTAGTACAGGTTATTACCCAGGCGTTGAAGGCACGTACATTGTTGCCACCTGACAAAGGGCTAATTTACAATTCTTTAATCATTATAATATTTTTTGTTGTCTTTTACGTAGACATGATGGCTAAACGCCAAGTCGTACTGCAGCAGTCGTGGTACATAATACTGGCTAATTCAGTGAAATTGAAGAAGTTTGGTAAAATCCTGTATAATGGGGAAAATCAAAATTTCGAAGCCCAATATATAAAGACTTTCAATATGTATTGAAAGTATATAGGTATAACACTTATACCGTTGTTGTGTGTTGAAAGTTAGTTCTACCTCAAGCAATGAGATCTTGATAAATGGTCTCCTTTGACTGCAGACTACTTGTCAGAGATATATGTGGGCTTAAATCGAGTATAAAAGTCAAGTCAACGGATCCGATAAAAACAGCTGCTCTTTTTAAACCCATTGCTATTTACGGCATTCGCAAGTGGAATGCGGTTTAATTAACACTTAACAGAAAGAGCGCTTATACAAACTAGGTGCATGAACACATAACGAGTATATACATACCTAGATGATATTACATAAGATCGTCATTAGTTAGTTATGTAGGACTTTACTATGAATTGATTTGGCTCATTATTAATTTGTTTTTAGTCATTCATGAACTTGTTTTTGTCATTTATATACTTTCAGCATCATCATTGTCATTTATATATTATTTACATCTGTACTCGTCATAATAATCAAATGCCTACATAAAATGTAATAGCAAACATTCAATAAGAGCACGATGCTATTTCTAACCTACGGTGCTGTATCGATTATGGCAATGTAGTATAGTCACCCCTTTTGTCATTTTATGTACTTATATAGAATATTTCATAAAAATATATTCAGTAATATTCTTTATTATTAAGTGGAACGTACACCGATCCATCCATCGCAACTTTTACGTTTATAATTTGGAATAAAAACTAATAACAAAAAATATTTTAGGTCAATTTTTTATAGATCAACTTAGTCCTACAGTAAGCTCAGTATCACTTATGTCATTGGTACTTAAATAACAAAGGACTTTAATTGTTGAGCCACTTTTAACACGATTTAAGCTATTTTCTTTTGATTTTACTTACTCTTTTAAATGCCCAATGTATCATGAATCTTAAATGGCTTAATAATTAAATGGCCGTACTAGACGCATAGACATATATAGGGTAACGGTATGAAATTTGGACAAAGTGCAATGTTGTTTTAAATAAAAAAAACACCATTATTTTTTTTAATAGTTATGTTTTTATAATAAAGTACCTAATAATGATTAATGTAAAAAAAAGTTTACTCCCATGCGAGATGCTTTACGGTAGTTCTGAGAAACTTTGACCATCCCTGTCGAAAACATAGATGTGGGCATTTTATACAACTCCAATTTTATTTTACGAATCAAGCTTTGCACATTTTTGGACCGAAAATTATCGCAATATACTCGCCTCTTCAGATTTGCCCAAAAATCTTCAATAGGGCGAAGTTGCGGAACATTAGGTGGATTTGATGTCTTCGGTACGTATGGGGTGTTTAGCTCCGCCATTTTGCTAAGTGTTTTTTTGGAATAATAGCTTGAGGCTAAGTCTGGCCAAAATACAGCATTTTCTCCTCTATGACTCATATTTATGAAATCTCGCACTAATGGCAAATAACGCTCTATGTAGCGATCGGCGATCACAGCTAAACCTGATTCAAAGAACACCGCCTTGGACATTCCGCGTTCCTGATGGCAAGCCATAGCAAAACTTTTTTAGGAAACTTGGTATGCTCAATATATTTCACGTTCTCATCAGTTGGACCATTGGTCTTCTCAAAATAGTAATTGCCTTGCCACTAGTTTCCATCTAACGTGAAATATGACTCGTCATCCATGACGCAACTCACATTGTTTTTGGCGTAATATATTTTTTTGACCAATTTACGCAGCCGTATTTTCTGAGTGGATTTTTGATTTTCGGAGACGGTGGATTTAAATTTTCTACACCGCTTATCGATGCCCATGTGTTCAAGATATTTTTTGACAGTTTTTCCGTCACATTAAAATTTTCTTCCGAGCTCTCTGTAAGATTTAGCAACACGGCCGGCGGTAATTTTCTTTAGTCGAGCTCTCTCAGAAAACTTGCTCTAGCTGGGATAATTTCCAGAACCAGGCTTTTTAGCAGTGGTGGTTTTTTAAGGTAAAAGACGCTAAAATATTATAAATGGTGCTTCGACTCTCACCCATTTGTACAAAATGTTCCACCACCTTGGATTTCGGCCATAGGGGATGTAGGTATAAAGTAGAAATTACATACAGTTTTACGACGGCATTCTTGGTTATTTACCATAATTACAAAATCAAACATCCAATCCTTATGAAACTTACCAGATTGACTGACATATATAGACTTGATATTGACATACACACATATTTTTTTTAGATTTTTGTTTTTTACATTTTATATATTCATACTTTGTCCAAATTTCACTCCGCATACGTTAGGCATACAACATAAAATACCTAAATAGATAGATGACGATAGGTATCTGATGAACCTTTTGTTTACAGGAATCGACCCCGGTGGCGCAGGGCGCGCAACCGCCCGTGCTGCCGCACCCGGTGTCGCTGGGACCCCCTGGCATGCAGAATCCCCAGGTCAACGCCAACCCGCAGCGACCACCGTTCGCCAAGGAATACTTCTTTTTGGACATCGAGCTTCGTTATGGATTACTACAGGTACTTTCGCCAATCATATTAAATTCCATTATATAAGTATATAGCTATGTATGAAATATTTTTGAACAGAAAGGTAAATTCATATTTGATGCTGATACATATTTGATGACGTGATAACATAAATCTACAAGGTCTCTAAAAATTCTAAATGCTATTAGAGCGAGAATGCAATTTTACGCGAAGTAAAGTCCCTACGTAAATAATAAAGTACATTTACATCGTCTAGAAAACAAAAAAGAAGCGTAATATACGCACGAAAACATGTGATTTTAAGACAAACTTTTCACGAATCTCACTGGTATTTATGTTTAGATGGTACAGTCGCCATCAGATATATCGGAGCTGTGGAGGCGGTCACAAATATCTGAACAGCGCCTCTAATGTCAAGGCGATAAAGTGCATGTTCAGATATTTGTGACGACCTCCACAGCTCCGATATATCTGATGGCGACTGTACATGTGATGGCACCAACGTTGGACACTTTAAGCTGACAGGCACCAATGACGGACACTTAGTTCTTAATTCAAAAACCATAACGTTATAAATTGAATATGTACCAACAAATGCACAACACTTGACTTCTTTGAAATAAGCACTAATGTTCATGATTGGTTACTGGCGCCGTCACCCTACTATGTCCTTTCATGTGTGTCTATTGGTGTCATGTGCGTCGTATATGCGAATATTATTTACTAGCATTCACACTACATATTCACATAAGTAATTTCTTGAAATAAAATTCTTCTTTGGTGGTGGTTTGAACAGGAACATCAACAAAAAATAAATTGAGGTGATGTTTATTTTCAGAATTTTAAGTATTATATAATACTTAAGCGTGATACATTTTTTATAATCAGATACTTAAACACGAGTCCGTTTGTCTCGCTTTTTACTCTGGCTGACATTTATACTGCAACTGGTATGGCTACCTCTGTATTTATTCAATGGAAGAGTAATATAAACATTTCGGTATATTTATGGCGTAATTGCAGCCTTGTCCAAAAGTATTGACCACACACGTTTCTTTTAACTCTAAATACTATTTTTGTTCTAAATGCAGTTAAACAATTTTCTGATATTCTAATATATTATGTACGCAACAAGAGAACATCAGATAATAATACTTTAAAGTACGTATTAAATAGGAAAACTAAAAGCACATAAATTTGGATCTATGTCTATGTCACTTATTGCAAATATTCTATGCAATCACCAGCCACCACAACGACCAATACCTAATTAGTTAAAATTTATTGATAATATGTAATCAGAAAAGATGTAAATGGGAGTTTTCAAAATTTGGTACACCCAATTAGCGAAAAATGTAAAAAAAAATTAAATCACTGTCAGTTTTGTGACGACAATTAAGCATTAAATCTTTATGAAGATCGACTTTTTGCCTTCTATTATGTTGTAATATCGATTGAAGTTTATAAAACGAACATCAAAACCAAGCTTTTATCGATATTTAATGCTTAATTGTCGTCACGAAACTGACAGTGATTTAACTTTTCTTAACAACTTTCACTAATTGGGTGCACAATTTTTTGAAAACGCCCAAATACAAGACTAAAATATCGAGTTTTCGTATAATAAGCATGGCTACTTAATACTTCTGGCGTACTTATGTGCTAACTAAAATGTTACTTTGCTCTATAACCTACATTTCCTGCAAGATCAAAGTTCACCATTAATTAAGCTAAAGTTTCCATACAATTGAATTTAATATTTCAAACTAATAGCCAATGAGATTGGTTTTTTATGCTTTAATGACACAGTAGGTACCTATTTATATAAAATCCTGGAATAATAGGTTTCCTTTAACGCTTAATAAGGCAAATGACGGCAAGGCGAAGACCTTGTGGTAGAAGCAACATAAATTATGCTGAAAGCATAGAATATAATAGCCGAAGGCCAAGTACGTGTTAGCTATAAGCGCTTAACAGTGCTCATATTTTATTTAATCTCTGTGTATTATAATATTTACACAAACATAAGCCACCTGCTTTAATTACTGCTAGGTAATTTTGCCACAGTATACTTTGTTAATTGCTTACCCTGAGACCGTTGCTATTTTATTTCACGGTTATTTGTTAATTAAAAATGCTTGTACATGCTCAATGGGCTTTTGTACTTTTAATTATTATATGGTTTCACACATTGTGGCATGTCGCCATTATCACCAGTGACTTTGTACACCGGAAGCATTCATACAGTGGTCATACCATCACTATCCAACATGATGAACAAAGGGGCGACAGTGGATGCAATAGGTACGAAATCACAAGATGGATAAGACATGATTAAATTTTAAGTAATATTTATGTATCCAGTTTTTGATATAAATATATCAGTATACAAAATACCCCTGTCCTACTTGAAATAGAACATAACTATGGTATATAAAAAAATACCTTGACGTTTTCACCTGAGAGACATAAAGATGTGCGTTTCCTTCCATATTCATATTTAATCTAGTAAATGGCAAATAAAATCACTAATCGTAAATGGATACTTGATAAATCGTATCTTAATCTTGCTTCATTAAAGTATCATAAAAATGTATAACTATTTCGCAATCATATTCGCTTATTTAAACCAATTGTAGTCATATCCATATTAAGTATGTCGTTTGACGTGATTTTGATGTATATTGCATCCGTCTGCCCATTAATGATGAAGCGTTCATATTTTGTGTACTAGGCTGCTGATTCCATATACAGGCACTACAGGCTATGCTCAAAAAGTGATCACAGTGGTATAGCAGATATCGCTAGAAATAAAGTAGTGCATATAGATGCTTCAGATTGTTATGTAAACAATGGGTTTAGGATTACCATAACCACTTTCTATTTTGATATTTCATCTGTTCACATTGCTATGCACCCCCTTGTAAGTCGGAAAACTTCATTGAGTATGATCTGCCTAAAAGATTATTAAAACTGGGATAATGCCGACGGAAACAATGAACAAGTCCGCGCGTGTAGTGTATTGGTACAATTCCCATATTCTGGCTGGTATATCTATAGCAGACCATCAGCTGATTTAAAAATCAAACTGCGTCTTTGTATCTTTAATTATTAAAATTATAATAATCTATCTTGCTGTGGCTTTCATTACCTTTACTTATTGCCATAGTCTCTAAAGTTTATTAAGTACCTAACTGATTAAGAGCATGATCTGATTAATTAAGGAATTAATAATTTGAGTTACGCACTAATACCCTTAGATATACGAGAGCATCATCACCAATGGCAAAGGCCCTTAATCTCTTAATCCATTTCAACGTAACGTCATACTGCTTGGCTCAATTGATCCATTCAACGGACTTTAATCAAGACAAGACAACATATGTCTAAATAGTAATAGGATTATGAGCTTCTTAGATGAAAGAAATTGATATTATTTCAATTCTTGGCTATCGATTAATTTATCACTTCGTGATTCCATAATCATCTTAGTTAGGTAAGTATTTTATTTTTTTATATGTGTAATTTTTTGTAGTAGAAGGATCTAACAGAGTTAATGTGACGGGCCGCTACCGTGAACTGTACAATGTGTAACATGAGGAAACCAAATTATTCTTAACAGCGTAGTCCTGGGAAAATTAAGGAAATAACATATTATCCTTATGTTTTTAATTTTGTGTAATTATATATAATGTTAGTTGGTTAATAAATCGTTCTATATACTCTAAAAAAAAAGAAAAACAACTCTGACAAAAAAAAGCGTTTTAATTTTCTGAAAGTATTTTGACATAAAAAAACAAATGTTAATGAGAAAACTATGGCTTAAAATAAATACTACTTTTTTTCTTAAATTCTAAAATATGACTTCTTTTAAAATATGGCTTCCATCAATATAGTATTTTGTAAAGTGTCAGCTGGACTTTACAGAAAGCTATGAGGAGTGGTGAAACGCGTTTTAAAATATAATTCTTCATAAGCTGCACAATTCTGCGTTATATAACTGTATAATAAGCTATTAATTTTACACACCAAACTACGTTAAAGAACAATATAAAATGTATTCTCAAGAAAACTTTGCCATTTTGAGGTTCAATCGGAAATCAAAATTGTCGGGTGTGCAGAGACTACCCCAGTGTGCCACGGTTTTGCTGTTAGATGTTCTTTCTTCTTTAATTATTATAATTATTATTATTATATTAATTATATTAATTATTAAAATTGTACGGCTTTTCTTAAACCCTTAGTATTTGATAGAGGTAATAACACTAAGAAATATTTTTTTAAGTTTACCTTTTCACGAAACTATTATTTAAAAAATCAGTTTAGTTTTACTGAAAGAAGTTTGATACTTAACCCACCGAGAGCACTATGTATTGTATATATTTCACGTAATATATAAAACAAATAAAATAGAATAAGCTATTTGCTTTAGCGCAAGTAATTAAAGAACTAAATAGAAACGAGTTATTGTTTAATTAATATCAGTTAAAAAGGGACGGGTAGTCTATCTCGGCTCGAGATACTGTCGCGCCAATCATGTACTAGCCCGGCTGGTTAAGCACATAATGGCTGAGAATTCATGATTGTCTCAATTTTACAGACAATCGTTGATAGCTCCAGAAAGGCCAAAGCTTTGTTACTGACAGTACGCACAAGATTATATTTTGCAATACGAACACAACTCGCATGTGAGGGGCACCAGGCAGATTGAACTGCCAGTTAATCGAGCGCTGAGCGCAGCCATTAAAAATGTGTTGTTGACAGACAGACATGAATTTTTTAACATCAGTAAGTAATGTTTTGGTCCTAAAATTTCAATTACGTAAAAAGGCTACCAGACCTTCGGCACTTTTCGGTAAGGTGACTCGTATCACTATATAACGATAAGACACAATATAAACTACAAAACAACGGCGACGTCTGAATCATCAGGGGTCGCGAAGGGTTTGTAAACTAAAAGCTTTGAAGTATCTTATGAATAAAAAAATTAAGTGTTATTTCAACGGCCGAGTAAAATAAATATATAACTAAAACGAAGCATAAAAAACAAACAAATTCCCTTGAAACTTGTAAAACGTACCTCCGTGTATTTCCATTTAAAATATTACAACCATTACTATACACCACTCCTAAAATAATCAAGTTCAAATGAGACAGTAAATGTCCTGCTTCTCGATAACGCGTTCGAGTGTCGTGGGGTATGACATCTTTGACGGTTTAATAAATAAAAAGATTTTATTTTGAACACATGTTAATATTTTTTTTTGCTCTACGTTTTACCAACTACTCGTACCCTTTTTGGTACAAAAGATATAAATAGGTCATCGATTTATTTGAATTTAGACTTCTACCGTGACTTCTTATGACTCAGGAACAAATATCTTTACTTTGCCATCACACAAATAAATGTCCTTACTTGGATTTGAATCCAGGACCGGGGCAGGGTCACTACCCACTAGGCCAGACCTGTCGTCTGGCTGGAATTGAAAAAAGATGTGATAGATTTCAAGTAATAACTTACAGAATACGATTTGCAAAGTAAAGCAAGTAGGAAAAATTAGAGTGGTTCAAAATTGGGAAATTTAAAAATCCGGCTGTAAGTACTAGAAAATGTAGCATACTGATTATGTGGAGCGTATAATTTTTTTTAAGTAACAACTTTATTAGTTGCTTCGTTTGTTCAGTGGCCTCCCTGTGTGCCACATTTGCTGTTAAGTGTAATTTCTTCTTAAATTCGTATTTGAAAATGTGTAGATTTTCTTAATGGTGTTATATCTGATAGCCGTAAAAGTTGTTCTTTTCGTTGATAAATCTTGATCCATCGTATACTCGTTACTTGTAAATAAAACTTAAACCTTAAATGCTATGGAGTATGCAGTGGTCCGTCCCACGGCTATGCCACACATATTTCTGACAATATTTTATTTAGCAAAATATAATCCTTATGATGAAACTTTTCAATCAGTATGATAAAGCTAGAGGGTATTTTTTTTTCGTAGAGTTGTTTCAATTCTCGGTTCAATCACATTTTTTTTTATCTAGGAATGCAGTGTTAATTATTTTAAATTAAAATAATGTATTTTTTCAGTAAAATTTTGCATCTACAATATTCAACGTACTTTCCCTCTATATGAAGGGTCCACGGGAAGAACATGTCTAGTCACTTTGACAACATTTCGAGATATAGCGGTTTTTGAGTTTGGAATGATTCAATTAACCATACTATCTTCGCAATTAGATGATTTTCAAGTGCAAAAAACTAGACTAATCATGTTTACAATTATATCAGAAAGAGTAGGTAATAATAGTTCGTTGAGAGCTCTACATTTTGAGATTGAAATCTGTCATGTTCTTTCCGTGGACCCTTCATATGGAATAGCCGTGGGATGCCCTACACGTAGTGGAAATGGTACACTACAAAAAAACGAAGAATACGGCTTTTGCTGAACCAAAGATTTCCTTTGGCAGGATTGATCTTTGGATCCCTAAGATAGGTTTACGAAGTGGATCCACCTGATTTTTTCATGCAGGTGGGGGGAGGGGGGGTTTTAGCCTTAACAAAGTCTGAGGTTAATAACTGCGTAGAGTTTAGGTATATAGTCCAGTTTGGTATCATTTTCGATTAAATCGAATGTCTAAATGTCAGTTCTGGAATAATATTTAGGTCATCATCATCATCATCATCATCATCATTATCATCATGTCAGCTGAAATACGTCTACTGCTGGACATAGGCCTCCCCCAGGACGACCCAAGGAGACCGATCCTGCGCCTTCCACATCCAGCGGTATCCCGCGACTCTAACTAGGTCGACGGTCCACCTTGTGGGAGGCCTACCCACGCTACGTCTTCCAGTTCGTGGTCGCCACTCCAGAACCTTTCCGCCCTAACGGCTATCGGTTCTGCTCGCAATGTGCCCCTTAAGTTTGGCGATCCGGAGAGCTATATCGGTAACCTTGGTTCTACTGCGGATGAAATCATTCCTGATGTGATCACGCAGGGACACTCCCAACATAGCCTTCTCCATTGCTCTTTGGGTGACTTTGAGCCTTCTTATGAGGCCTTTAGTAAGTGACCACGTTTCAGCACCATATGTCATCACTGGCAACACACACTGGTCGAAGACCTTCGTCTTGAGACACTGCGGGATATTGGATGAAAAGATGTGTTGTAACTTCCCGAACGCTGCCCAGCCGAGTCGGATTCGACGATTGACCTCCTTCTCGAAGTTGGATCTTCCTAACTGGATAGTTTGACCTTGGTATAATATACTCACCTACAACTTCGAGTGTAACTTCTCTGATTACAGTGGGAGTTGGTACGACATGGGCATTCGACATGATTTTTGTCTTGTCCATGTTCATCCTTAGACCAACTCGCTCAGAGGCATTACTGAGGTCATCTAGCATTATGCTCAAATCCTCCATGGTCTCAGCCAAGACTACGATATCGTCGGCAAATCGAAGGTGAGTGATGTACTCGCCGTTGATGTTGATGCCTTTCCTCCTCCAGTCCAAAGTCTTGAAAACGTCCTCCAGTGCAGCAGTGAACAGCTTTGGAGAGATAACATCTCCTTGTCTGACCCCACGCTGCAGTGGAATAGGTTTCGAGCTCCGGTTATGAAGTCGGACTGACATGGTGGTGTTCTCGTACAAACATTTCAGCACTCCGATATAGCGGTAGTCCACTTGGCACCGTTGGAGGGATTGTAGCACAGCCTAAGTTTCGATCGAATCAAAGGCTTTCTCGTAGTCGACAAACGCCGAACAGAGGGGCAAGTTATACTCCTCAGTCTTCTGTATAACTTCACGTAGCGTATGTATGTGGTCTACGGTACTAAAGCCTCTTCGGACGGCTTGTTCGGGAGGCTGGAAGTCATCTAACTTGCGTGCGAGACGATTCAAATGACTCTTGAAAACAGCTTGTAGACATGGCTCTAAAGTGAGATAGGTCGATAGTTCTTCAATAAAGCGTTGTCGCCTTTTTTGAAGAACAACACCACCACACTTCTGTGCCATGCCTTTGGCGTTCTCCCTTCCAGTAGGACAGAATTGAACAGCTTCTGAAGGGCCGTTAGGACCGGTGTACCACCCGCCTTCAGAAGTTCAGCTGTTATTCCGTGCTCATCTGGCGCCTTGTTGTTTTTGAGCTGTTTAAGAGCCATTCTAATCTCGTACAAGCAGATGTCCGGGATATCTTCAGTATAGTGCCGGGTTAGTCTGGCTCTAGGGAATTCCGCCAGATCAACTACGGGTCTGCTAGTTGATGTGTAAAGCTGTCCATAAAAGCGCTCTATCTCATTCAGAAGTTCAGGTATGGATGAAACGACCCTACCATCATTAGTTTTCAATTTGGCGAGCTGACTTTGCCCAATAGACCTTAGAGCCCTTGTTATGTTCAATGGCCTCTTTAATACGATCAGTATTAAATTGGCGCATATCACGGGTAAGGGACTTAGAGATCTGTCTATTGAGCTGCCTGTATAATGTCGCATCAACTGAAGATTGTAGGATCATCTCGCTCCTTTCCTTAATGAGCCTCCAAGTAGAGCTAGAGAGCCTTTTAGTTCTACTGCTCCGTTGGGCCTTGAAGAACTTAGACCCGGAGCTGTGGACAGCTTCTACAAACCAGTCGTTGAGTTCGTCCACCTCGCTTCCTAGACAATCGAAACGGTTCCGGAGCTCTAACTGAAAGCTCTCGGGGTTTTGGATTTGGATAGGTGCTGGCCGGAGTGTAGACTTCATCAGTGGCGAACGTTCTAGCTTAACACTTATATTCAATGTGCCCCTAATCAGACGGTGATCACTACCGGTCTTAACCGTATTGATCAAAGAGACATAATTAAATATATGTTTCTTCGTCGACATGATGAAGTCAATCACGTTTTTTGTTGCACCGGACTCATCCAGGTCCATTTTCTGTGCTCACGTTTCTTGAAGAAAGAGTTCATCATATACAGTCCCTCTTTCTCCAAGAAACCAGCCAGTAGATGGCCCCGGTGGTTCCGACGTCTGTATCCAAATTGCTCCCCTCTCAGCTCTGTGCCGTCTCTCTTGCCCAGTTTCGCGTTGAAATCCCCCATGTATATTTATGTTCGAATAACTTTCGCTTTTAGTTTGCTTGCTTGTTTGTTTCTACTTTTTTGGGTAATCAAAATCATTGTTTTATATTTATAACAGTGTAATGGACCGCGAAGCACTCATCGAAGATGATGAGAATTGGATCCAGAGGTATTGGGGGACGAGGGCTAGGAATCATTGTGACATATTTTTTTTATTTTTTGTATTAGATTTTTATTAAATAAATACTCTTATGTTATTTTTTTATTTTATTTTACGTAGTTTAACATATTTATCGTGCAAATATGAGTCCTAAAATGAATTTGGCATCCTTAAGTCATACGAATATGGTGCCAAACTTGGAATAGTAGCACAATTAATGCCTTTATAAAGATTGAGACCGTATTTTCGTCCAGAGCAGAAGCTGCCAAAACCTCAAAAAACTAACATCAAAAATCGCGGTGGCTCCACTTCTTAAATCCATCCTTAGGCCTTAAGGACCAATCCTACCAAAGGAAATCTTTGGTTCAGCAATAGCCGTATAATTTACCGTACAGACGCAACTAACGAGTATAGTACATGAAATAAGCGCTATTGTTAGAATACTTTATTCAATAGCCGAATGCAGGTAAGCTAAACAAATGCGTTTAATGTATGTCCTTAATGTAGTTCAATATTGTGCAACCGTGACCGTGGTCCCTCGTGTTGACAATTAATTCGTACATAGATTTTAACGATCGCTTTAGGTATGTAGTACATAGGTAGGGAAATCTTAATTCTATTGCATAATGGAAGCCTGCGCCATTGTATAGCCCTGCATTGTATCTAAATCCTCGAATATGCTTTCATCAGCCGTACGTCGATAATATTATGTGTACAACACTGCCCGAGCAGTATCCCAGATTCATAAAACATAGATCGTACGCATATTTTATTAATGCGATCTTAGTGTAGTCTATAAAGAGATATCTTAAAATTAAAAATATGTTTATCAATCAATAATGCCAACAAAAAGTTAAACCTATGTGTGAACGGAGTTTAAGCAGTATTACTTTTATGTAAGCAGTATTTACTATTTTGGATAATAATAAAATTATAATTTGAATCAAGCTAATCGTCGCCTTCTGGTAGCCCTTAATACGAAACACAAATCGAGAACAAAATTTTAATTAAGTATTGTTTAAGTATATCTGTACCTAGATCACAACGTTGCCTTTCGTTGTCAGGCTATAAAATAGGCATTAAGTAAACTAACAATAAGTAAAGCTACTGAATGAAGGTACTTACATAACATAGATGCATAGAAAACGAGCTATGGATATCAAGAGCACATACTTTACATCGACACATAAATACCCTTAGGTATTCTATTAACCCTGGACGTCAATGTTCGTAATCAGATATACATGTAACCTCAGGTGCGACTGAGGTCAAACGCTGGTCAGTGTTTTATAAAAAAATAATACATTTCCCGCCGTTGCTTAACCTGCGCATATTAAAGTTATAAAAACATACTTCGTAGGTTTATTCCGGCTAGTTACTGGTATATATGTAGACCCAATAAAAATTTGAATGGAATAATCACAACATTTGAATGAATTGATACTTAATTTATGATAATCGCTATAGTAAATTCCAGTCATTTAAGAGAAATAACTATTCTAACTTTTTTGTTTCTGGCGTCGGCAAATAAGGTTAAATAAATAAATAATAATAAATAAATATTTCGGTACATTCTTACACAAATCGACCTAGTCCCACGGTAAGCTCAATAAGGCTTGTGTTGCAGGTACTAGACGAAGATATATATAATAAATAGATACATATAAATTACATAGAAAACACCCATGACTCAGGAACAAATATCTGTGCTCATCACACAAATAAATGCCCTGACTGGGAATCGAACCCAGGACCTTCGGCTTCATAGGCAGGGCCACTACCTACTAGGCCAGACCGGTCGTCAAAGCTTATTTTCATAACTTTGTTCTATTTTCTTGGTGCTTACAAGGAGAGAACTAATAGGAACATACCATATTGCGACCCTGGGGCGGAAACGTATCACTTTCCATCCACTTCATAGATTAAAAGTGACCCACTTTCCGAGCATGAGCAATGAAAATATCTATTCTTTTCGGTTACATAATTAAATCTGAACAACTGTTTTTTTTTTTAACGGCGTTTGCTTTGCTTTTTACTTCAAGTATTTATATAGTTACCACGTTTTGGATATGTAATGGTATGTAACGTAGGTAACATTTGATTTTGAGTTTTTTACATGGTTGAAAAATACTAAGTGAATCCCTACGTACCCAATACAAATAATCTTGTACCGTTTTGCGAATATTGTTATAAACTACGGCCGCACCCGTCTCCATGGAAATGGGCCTACTCAAGTTTATCCGCCCTTTTAGTAGGTCCGACCCTAGGGACGCAAGCACTCGCCCGCAATGGATTTTAAGATTCAACCTCGATCTAAAGGATGTTGAAAAGTAAACACCTTTCATCTTATAGTATGTTTAGAGTAAGATGATTTTGGTAAATTTGTAAAAATTGGTAACATTTTACTCCACAACATTAAACGACTTTTTAGTATGATGCGAGGTTTTTATTGTTATGTTATGATACGCATAACGAGAGATAATCGTACCTCGCAATCCATCTCGCGCACTAACCTTAATCGTATTAACCCAGAGTATAATGACTATTATAATGATGTTTACATTCAATCCAGGGTAATGTTAGTAATGTAGCATACATTTTAATACTTAACAGAATATGCTGTTAAATTATATTTATAAATACCCATAAATGAAACCTTATTATATACCTATTCCCAAAAAATTACAATCTGTGTTGTTCTGTTACATGTAAAATAAGCATCTATTCCGGACGTTTTTACAAATAATTGTCGAATAGTTGTCTATTCATTAGACCTATTCTTAGCCATATTTTTTTTTAAATTTAACGAACGCATAAGTTAATATTGATTCTACCGTTAAGTTTGGTGACGTAAGTTTAAAAATACAGGCCTCGGTCAAT
The DNA here is from genome assembly GCA_022674325.2 of Grapholita molesta. Lineage (NCBI taxonomy): Eukaryota > Metazoa > Arthropoda > Insecta > Lepidoptera > Tortricidae > Grapholita > Grapholita molesta. The sequence goes on along the minus strand of CP053120.2, from coordinate 26,171,915 downwards.
TTCGTCCCAAATTGAATAAGTTGTAGCACCCAGGAACAAAACTGTGCGGTTATTTTAGAACAAACTTTGAACCGTGCTACTTTTATGAACCTGCTGGTGCTGGTAACATAGATTTACTTTTCGCAGCATTACCTAAACCGAAAACCGGTAGACATGTACTCGGTCTATAACTTTTACACATTCATTGTTGTCTTCTAGACCCATACTTAATCCACACATAACGAAATTATAAATGAAAATTAAATAAATTAATTCATAATAAATTCATTAATTTTTGATTCAATGGCTCATGTAAAAACTAATAACAAACTGAGTCTCATAAATAAACGGTCAAGGCGGTCTCCGAGATCTAACTACGTGTAACTGTGTGATACCCCCTCTCTGTTGACCCCTCAAGTATGGTTAACTGCGATGTTAACTAATTACCGCAGCGCAGGTGTTAACATTACATTTGGTTCCGCAGATCATCGAGGCGTTACACTACCTACACTACACGGCGCGCCAGATCCACCGCAACGTGTGCCCACAGGTCATCATCGTCACCAGGCGTGGTACATGGAAACTGTTTGGCTTGGAGTTCATCGGTGAGTGTACATGTTCAAGTGGCAATAGGTCACGGTCACCTCAACTGCAAGTTGCAGCATATAAGATCGTGGTGCAAAATGTATTCGCTCGCAAAGGGAACTTATATAGAGTGGAAAATCCGCTTATATATTTCAGTTGCGTCCTCGTGTGCTAATTGTAAGTTGTAAATACTTAAGCATAAAAGATAATTCTTGTTATAAATACGGCTGCAGCATACAAAAGTAGTTTAGTTAACTGTATAGCGTTCCTCGTCATAATAACTGAAAAGCTCACTGGCTAGCGGTTATTACTGCCCTTTATACATGTAACGTAATCTGAACAGTTCTGTCTGTGATTACAATTCAGCCAAGTTAAGATTGTAGGTAGTAGTAAGCAAATGCTTCCACTCATTTGGAGTGTTTGATGAGCAAAGATTCGACCGATTCATTGCTCGTTATAATGTGGACATGACTCCAACAGGTAAGGAAGGGGTTGCCGACCTAAAATAATATAGTTACAAAGCCGACAACCTCTTTTAACGCCGATGTATGTTATACAGGTTGATTTCGGAGTCGTGATCTAGAACCAGTTTTTCTAACTCAGTTCACAAAATGAGGGTCACCTGTGTATTGTTTTCTTCTGTCGATGCCTCTGGTAGATTGATTATGTAGCCACCTGACGAATCCTGCGTTACGGATATTTTATGTTATAGTTTTGGTTATTTATTTATGTTTACTTTAACAACTAAATAAAATCTAATCTTTGTAATATAAATACATGCAAATTTAAATAATTCATTTTGGAGTCATGTCCACATTATTGCGAGCAATGACGCTAATCTGTCCGGTATTATTATTCTTGCTTCATACATCGTTCGCCAAATATTGCTTAATTATATAACTCCATGCTAAGACAGAGCGTAATTAAAAGTCAACTAAACATGTTTACCTAACAAGGTATCGTAATAAATATACATAACGTTAAGTGAATAAATTGCAAACATGTTGAAAACTTTAGTTTAGGGCGGCCTTCCTGTTGAGCAACGGCTTCGAAGCCGGTCTTTAATACGTTTACATAAATTTACTAAAAAGTAGGCTTTTATATAAGAAAAAATTAAATGAAAGTATCCTTGTCAGTTTGGCATTGCAGTAATATTTCATTGACTCAAATTTTTCCAGTCGTCCGAACACGTAGCTTTTAAAAGAAACACGTCATAAATATTAAATAAAAATTGAATTCTTTTAGTGTATTGTGGAAGAACGATCAGCAGGCAAGGGCGCGACGACAAACGGTATTTCCTGAGGGCACATTTCCTCCTCGTTTATTTTCTTTTAACTCCCGTAACGAGCTGTCGCTTTACAATCTTACTCGTAGACGCTTCACTTAAATATTTACTCAATAACCGAATAAATTCCTCTTTATGAGCGGTAAATAGATTTTTACAAGGTATTCAAAGTTAATACATGATTAACCTTTGGGACAAATCATGCAGGCGTAATTGGACCTACTTTCCGATGTCCTATACATTACTATTTGGTAGACACTACACATGTAACTTGCACGTCAATGAATTAATATGCTACTATCATAATACTATGAGGCTGATCTGATGATGGAGTCTGAAAGGGACCATTGAACTACGAGTATTGAGCGCAATAAGATAACCACCTTGTATTGTAGGTTTTCGTATCGGTCTTAATGAGTTCTTGTCCCTTGGATGATATTCAAAGTTTGATGGCAATGAAGGAAGTCTTTCGTAAAAAATACTACACGAAACAAATAACTTGACATTATTTGGTATTTTCGGACGATCATGATTAATATTAGTAAACCTGATACGTAAAAAAGTTTATCAATAACTACCTACCTATTATCTTTACGTTATGACGAGTAATTTCAATACTTTAAGTTAAGTATATGAACGCTAGCGGGTAAATAGTTAGTAAAAAAAAAACAAATTGTAAAAAAGTAGGTAAGTGGTATCAAGATAATTGTTTATTAGGAATAATTTACACAAAAGCATGTTTATTTTTTAATGTTACTTGTAAACATCTCTACGAATATTTTTAATCTCTTTTGTATAAAACACTTAATTGTAATTTTCAAACAGCTTTTTTACACATAATTGTTAGCAACTAATTAACAAAACTAAAGTTAGATATCTAAAATAATTTCTTGATAGTGAATTAAAGAAAAATTAAAAAGTCGTTGTAATGGCACGGAATTTCTTAGCAGTCCTATAACCCCTAACCCAGTAGGAGACAATCAATCAGGTAACGCGTGACTTTTAATTAGCTATACGTCTCTCTACTATGTAACTCATAACTGTCATAAGAAACCAACAGACACAAGCATCTTTATAAGTACTTATATTCAGTTGTCCGTCGCCTTATCTCCCTTCAACTTTTTATTAATAAGCACTTTACTACCTATTGTATTTCTCGATCATTGATCATGATCTAATTGAAGCAGACAATTAAAATAGTACATTACGATACTAGTGAAAAAAAATTTTTTTTCGACGAGGGTGAAAGTTGGAGCCCGAGTGAAACGAGGTTGACAGTCACAAGTTTTTACATGAGTATCGAACCTAATTTTTCATAGCAAGTGCCTTAAAAAGTGAAAACTGCACTTTTTACGCACTAGTTAGGAAAACTATATTAGTGCTTATTTTAGAACATTAACTAAGATCTGTGGATGTCTTTCCGGCTAGTTATTTAATCTGTAATAGTAGGGTGCCATTTTACTCACTACCTGACCAAATAGGCACTTATAGTTCGTAAGCGAGTTTTTATTTCTATTGTCGTGTATGTTGGTAATATTTGTTGGATGCTTTGACCTTTACCTTAATCCTACCTTGTTCCTCATATAATCGATAGCGTTTATCGTATATATTCATTTTTGACTAGCCTTAAACGTCTTTCAATTACTAAATTCAATACAACTCGACATATTGTTTCCTTATGTATCTTATAAAAAGAGATAAGTCTATTTACACATCTTGGTTATTCTATATTTGTTTCAGAAAACATACTTGGAGATGACCCCACAGAAATGCTGACGGTTGCGCCTTGGTCCATCAAAGTGGCCAAAATATCCCAGCCGAACCTTGACTACTTGGGTATGATGTCACTTTATTGTATTTTTTTTTTTATTATTCTAAAAAAAATCTTAGCTATTAGATGACAAGACAAGAGAATTTTCAATATGAGGCGGCTTGATTGTAAACAAATAAATACGGCATGTTATTGAATTATAAATGAATAAAATTATTTTTCTCGTATTCGAATTATATATTCGAAAGTCGATTGGATTTTAGTAATTTGCATACCACAACAGATTTTGACATAGTGTATATAGTTTCACTTTAATTCGAATAAGTAGAACAATATTATGTAGACTCTTATGTTTGGATTCATAATGTGTAGGGCCGAACATACTAATAGACACCGGTATGTAGACTCCCTACTCAAGTGTTAAAATACTAGTTAAATAATACGGTTTAAACTTGTTTTCAAGTGTTTTGTTTGTTATAGTTTGTAATAAGGGGAGTTATGTTTGTTAAAATCGGCTTAGCATTTTTAATTTACACCGCATTTTATGTTATATTTATCAGAATAATCGTATTTGACAACTGGCGCAGCAACGTGTAGGTATGCGTGATTTCCTTCACTTTATTTCAGTAAAATGAAGGTAAATTGTAACTGTTTCTACGTAAAGTCAAGTTGCAGCGGCGCGCCCGATCCGTGCCTAATTGGATTGAAACAACAGATACAGTTTGCGCATTGTTTGCGGTATTCTGCCCGCCAACTTATTATTTGAATATTATTAAAGTGTCAGTCTCAATGGCAATGTAATCGTAACCGCAGCACAATCGAAAGTAAATATAAATACAGTTATTTGTGTGTGTAGCAGGGATATTTGTTCCTGGGTTGTAGAATTTATCTATGTATTCTAGTGTTTATACGTGTGTATCTAGTGTAAATATCGTCGTCAAGTACCCATAACATAAACCTAATTCAGGGGTGTGTAATGTTTTTCGTTAAGTACATGTTTTTGTGATTGTTTCACGAATTTAATAATTTTGAACTGCAGAAATTATTATTTAGTATAAAAACAAATTAAATATAAACGTTTTGCATAATTTCGAAAGTAATTATAGTTTCGGAGCATAATAATGTTTTGTTATTACAAGCAACTAATATAATGTTCACTTTGTTTACTATTTAATGCTCATAACGTTCTTTGTCCATGAAAACCAACATATAGTATGTAATATTCGGATTACCTGCAATGTATATTAAACACCAACTTATACCCAGAATCAAAGAAAACGAATCACAATTTATCGATGAGTTAAAAGCATCGTTTTGTAACTTCCTGAGCCATTTCAGGTAAGTATCGTCATTTCCTAGAAGCTATGACGCTGTAGAGTTAAGCTTTCCATATGCAAAGTTATTGCTGCGGTAACCAACAAACGCAGGGGCTTTAAGTGCAAAATGATTAATATTTCCTATTGATATCTCCAATCTCTATTGGCAAATAGTGTAATACTGAGTTAGTTATTTCCCCAATAAACTTATGCTAAGTAAATAAAAGTGTACAGCATAATAAAATAAATACGTTGTATAAAAATTCGACCAAGTTTAACGATTTTTTTTAATTTTAGAACCAAAAACATTACATAATGAACAAAATTAACAAAACTAGGTACCTACTAATATAGTCACTATTGTTCGGGTTAATCCCAGCTGCTTCCTTCCGCCAGCGCTCTACACGACAACACTTCCATCATCACCACTTAGATGGTTGGCAGTCCTCAATTGTGCGTTTTTCTAGAAACTTCCTGCCTCGCACCGCAAAACTCTGGAATAAATTGTCGTGTGCAGTATTTCCGGACCGATATGACATGCAAACCTTCAAGAAAAGAGCGTATAGGGACCTTAAAGGCCGGCAACGTACTTGTGACTCCTCTGGTGTTGCGAGTGTCCATGGGCGGCGGTAGTTGCTTACCATCAGGCAATCCGTCTGCTCGTTTGCCTCTTATATCATAAAAAAAAAACTAACCTGTAAGGCTGGCTACATTCCACCGCTGAACGGCTGTGCCTATTCTTTGGCCGAAGTATGCGCCAGCTGTAGGTCTGGGAAACATTTTTCTTACCTCTAATGTTTTTTTAATAGTCTATGGGCACTATGGCTCCACGGCCCAAGAGTTTTAACAGCAAATGCCGCAAATAAACATGTGTTTTTTTTTTTTTTAAATTCAGTTTGACTAACTTCCGTGAGTTCACTATCACTCGATCAACTAACCATTGACAGGATCTCTCGAGTATATACAACAAACCGTTGTTTGGCATGATACAGGCACCTTTATATACATACATATAATAAATAACATGTATATTTACTCTTTTATTTTCAGTTAGGTGTTTGAAAATTCAAAAAAAAATAACAAGTGTGTTAATATATTGCATGTAAACTGATTTCACACATATTTACAAATTGTATGTATTTCGTTATTTTGTACACGCAATAACGGCGTTGTGTTTTAGACATTTAGGGAGCGTATTCGAAACCCGAGGTATCCATGGGGAGGTTCAGATCCCCATTCGAAAATGTAATTAAATCGACGAGTAATTGGTTTAATCGCCATCAGATATACCTATATCGGTGTTACGTAGTATGTTTAATAAATAATAAATGCAACTGTATACTCGTATAATTAGATCCTAAAAAAACTCGTGTGATACTATTCTGAAACTCACTTACGCTTCTGTTCGTTTCATAAGGACCCTTATTATGACCCAGTTGCATAAAATATAATTATATTTTATACTTTATTAGGATAATATATACATGAGACGTCCCTTCGTACCAAATTTTAAGATTCTAAGTTCACACCGCTTGCGTTAAGCGTCCTTTCCTGACTCGGCTTGAATATGGGTACCAGAGCTTACCCGAAAATTGTCTCCTAGTATGATATAGTTACACGTGACTTTACCCGTTTGTAACTAAGTAGTAGTATACGTAACATGGCTCAAAACAGTTTTAATTATTGAGTTCACGGAAAGTACCATAGATTTTGATACCCTTGCTACTTTCGAAAAGTTGCAGAAATTAGCGGCATAAATGGCTCTATCTTTTGAATGCGTTAGATTAGAAGTATGACTTCTTCACTTATAAAAATATTTTTTTATAAATTCAGTTACTACCCCTTTTCTTGTGAACGCGTCTAAGTATTGAATTTTATATCAAATACTCAGGTATATAGTACCTTTAAGCTGTGACGAACTTAACTTTGTACAAAACACTCGGTGCGGGAGTTCGACTCGCACTTGGCCTGTTTTTTTACTACTCGTATTGTTCAAAATTATAAACTTTTTTTTAAAGTTATAAACTAATATTGATTTTAGCTGATAGACTGATAGCCCAATATTTTGTCCATCTGTTAACCACATTAGACAAATAAAGTTTACGGTATGGCTTTAGCTTTGCATGCGTACACACAACTAAAATACACTACTGATCCGTGAACGGGAAATCAAAATACGCCAGAATATACTTTTTTTGGAAAAATACTGTTAAAACAATTTTATTATTTTAAGGTCATCGAAACCCCTTTATATATATATTGGTTTTGAGAACTGTGTCGAAAATTGTTAGTGTCGAGGGCCTACCAGCTCGTTAGTCACCATTTAATGTAGAAGTTTTCAACATATATATATTACTTACCAAATTTAATTTTATACATACATAAGTAGGATATACAAATTTAACGCAAAGAGCTGAAACTCGAAACGGAACACGATAGTAGTTAACTTGAAACTTAATTAATGTGGCGTGGTGATTCCATCTAAGTGTCATAAGAAAATTAAGATACATTTTTACAACTTCAAAATCAAAGAAGAGGCGATTTGATAAGCGCACATTTTAATTAATACGATCGCATTAGTTGGAAGACAGAAGTTGCGACAAGGGCATTGGGGAATACGGTTCGCCCTTGACGAGCGCGACTTCGAATGAGCGTAGGAAGATATATTCACAGTTATAAAATCTTTAGTTCTCAAAGTAGGTATTTTAATACCTTAAATAAATAACTGAAAAATATATAATTGTCTACTTTTATTGCATTGTTGCTTGTTATAAAACACGGTCAGACAAAATTAGTTTAATGACTTTAATGTACAATTGAATAGTCAATTGTAAATTTGTGTGATGTAAGTAGTAAGTGATGTTCTGTTTACACGTGCCTGTTTACTGTCACCAGATGCATCAGAGCAGAATATTTTAGCATAATAATTTGAAATCTGAAACACTCGTGTAAAGTCCCTTACCTGATTTAAAATGCAAATACCATATCAGTTGACTACTACATGCGTTCCCAAGTATATTAACGGCGATTTAGTAAAGTAAATTTTATATACAGAGATAGTCTATCTCAACTGTTTAACTATCTTTATCTACGTACATATCATTCGTGCTCTAAAATGCGTCCAGAAACCGTAGGCAATGACCAGCATTACCAACCATTAGAAATTAATGGAGATATAAAGTCAACATCACCTCCTGAAAATCGTAGGTTATGAGTTTAAATTTGGAACAGCTGTCAAATTCAATTGGGGTGTCCATTCTAGTATCAAGAGATTAGAAGTAGAGTATTAAAACAGTCATTAATACGAAACGCCAATTCGTTATGTTTTTTTCATATAAATGGAACGACATTTGAACTCGAGTGACAATAGAATAGGGAGTTAATTCGCTTGTTTAAAAGGTGTGTAAAAACGGTTTAAAAAAATTGACTGAGATACGAAATACGAAACTCCGCCATTCCAACCTGTCATTTGTTTTGTTCGTTGACTTTTTAATGTTTACAAGTAGGACTAGTAATACTAATAATGCAGGTCATTTCCCTACGGTTCCTGAACCCATCTTAAAACACTTATGATATGTGTGTAGATAAACTAGGCTTCGGCTCGTTTCATAAACTACTATTTTTTCCCGTGAGTACGAATTTAATATACTATAATTACGATGATATGGTTAATGTACCGATTGCTTATAATTTGATACAGCTGAACATAATTGTTCTCTCGGTCATATTTTATTGCGGTTCCAACACTGATGACAGTTAAAACTCTTTCCAAGCCACAATGAAGTTAAAGGGCTAATGTTAATATCTTAAGTACTTTCGTAATAATTAAATTTAAACTTTGCTGAACATTCTGTCCGAGTTGAGTGACACAGGGGGTAACGCCTTACAAAAGTTATCGACGTTACCGCGGTTCGTAGCATTACTAGTGCATGAAGACAGACCGAGACTATATCATGCAAGCACTTAGTGACAAGAAATGCAGTTTAAACACTTATAGATTCGATGAAACAGATTATTTAAAGCCGCTGGTACAATACTGTACATAATGCGATTCTATTAACCTTGTTCCATTGCCGTGTTGCGATTGTTTTGCGATGACTTGTCCGAGCACTGCTTATAATAAATAATAGAATCCCTACTCGAACGTAGGTATAATTATATACAACACAAAAAGTGGTGGGACCTCCCAACGATATTTATTTATCGACAAAATGTAGGTACTTTTATATGACGTACTGTTTCGACAAATGTTTAATTTGCATATGAAAGTATTATTTTAAGACTTTTACGGGAATTGATTATGATTATACCTACCACAATTACAGTATGCCTTACAGTAGGTACAATGTCATACAACTTCCCTGAAATGGGCTTTGATTGAAAGAACCATTTTTTATGTAAGAATCATGTGGAATAAGGTTAAAATAAGTTAAATTTGATATATTCACTAATGTTGTAGCTAGCCCTAATTGCTACTTTACCTGGTGAATTTATCCTCCTAAGGCCCGGGAGTTGTATGTGTAGGTGGTACCAATTACTTCATTGAAATTCTATATTTCTCTAACAGAGATACATTTCTTTTGTATTGATGGATTTTTTAACAAATTAAAATATACACTGTTGATAACAAATTCAACTGGCATTTTTTCACAGGGAGAATAAAATGGGAGGATGTAACTAAGCAATCGCACTTTCGAGGAAGTATTGCTAACAGTTATTGATAAATATGGAAGAAAATCCCTAGTAGGAGTAAAGATTTTTTATTATCAGAAACATATAATAACATTTAGTAGTTCTTTCTTTTTTGGAACTAAGTTAACTATAAAGTAAAACTATTGAACTAGACTCCGTATTGATCTTATCACCATATTTATATTTCGTTAACTTTAAAATTCATCAAGGCAAGCGGAGCCAAGAAACTAATATTTAATTATAAGATATTCCATAAATAAATTTAATCCCTACACTTGCGTAAAAAAATATATTTACGTCTTCATATAATTAAACATATCGTTTCCTCGCTAGAGTTTTCGATTCGTAACTTGATGATGTCGTATGACATTAAATAGTAAAAAATACTTTTGTGCGAATCTAAGACACCTTAGACAATTTATTTATTATATAGTCCCTAAAATTATGTTTATTTATACGGCGTTAATGGTTACCCTTTTACATGTCAGTAAGTTAATTTTCACATTTATATTGACATTAAAATGCTTGGAGTTATTTTTGTCTTCGGTTGCCGCGATAATTATTCATGAAATAAAACAACTGTTGTTTTATTTCATGCTTAAAGTTGTTTTAAAGTTAAATTACCATATCCAATAACTCATAAAACTTAAGGATATGGTTAAAAAAAACTCTGGAATAGGTGTAACAGGGGACAACTACACAAAAGGTTCCCATGGGTCAAAGTGTATCAGAGAGGGTTCCCGCAAAATAACATAAAGTTAAATAAAAACGCACCGTCAAATTAACATCATTTGTTATATTCCTTTATCTTTACAGGGAAGTTCTTTAGGTCAGCCGCCTTTTTTATTTAAAGTTCTATGGTGCTGGAATGTGACCTATAGTGATCGCGTTAGAACAAGATACGAGTCCATTTATTTATAGCTTTTCATAGACAGGAAACAAAGACATTACACAGAGCTTTTCACGGCTACTGTAACGTATGCGGAGTGAAATTTGGACAAAGTGCAATGTTGTTTTAAATAAAAAAAACACCATTATTTTTTTTAATAGTTATGTTTTTATAATAAAGTACCTACTAATGATTAATGTAAAAAAAAGTTTACTCCCATGCGAGATGCTTTACGGTAGTTCTGAGGAACTTTGTCCATCCCTGTCGAAAACATAGATGTGGGCATTTTATACAACTCCAATTTTATTTTACGAATCAAGCTTTGCACATTTTTGGACCGAAAATTATCGCAATATACTCGCCTCTTCAGATTTGCCCAAAAATCTTCAATAGGGCGAAGTTGCGGAACATTAGGTGGATTTGATGTCTTCGGTACGTGTGGGGTGTTTAGCTCCGCCATTTTGCTAAGTGTTTTTTTGGAATAATAGCTTGAGGCTAAGTCTGGCCAAAACACAGCATTTTCTCCTCTATGACTCGTATTTATGAAATCTCGCACTAATGGCAAACAACGCTCTATGTAGCGATCGGCGTTCACAGCTAAACCTGATTCAAAGAACACCGCCTTGGACATTCCGCGTTCCTGATGGCAAGCCATAGCAAAACTTTTTTAGGAAACTTGGTATGCTCAATATATTTCACGTTCTCATCAGTTGGACCATTGGTCTTCTCAAAACAGTAATTGCTTTGCCACTAGTTTCCATCTAACGTGAAATATGACCCGTCATCCATGACGCAACTCACATTGTTTTTGGCGTAAAATATTTCTTTGACCAATTTACGCAGCCGTATTTTCTGAGTGGATTTTTGATTTTCGGAGACGGTGGATTTAAATTTTCTACACCGCTTATCGATGCCCATGTCTTCAAGATATTTTTTGACAGTTTTTCCGTCACATTTAAATTTTCTTCCGAGCTCTCTGTAAGATTTAGCAACACGGCCGGCGGTAATTTTCTTTAGTCGAGCTCTCTCAGAAAACTTGCTCAAGCTGGGATAATTTCCAGAACCAGGCTTTCTAGCAGTGGTTGTTTTTTAGGGTAAAAGATGCTAAAATATTATAAATTACGCTTCGACTCTCACCCATTTGTACAAAATGTTCCACCACCTTCGATTGCGGCCATAGGGGATGTATATTGTAGAAATTACATACAGTTTTACGACGGCGTTCTTGGTTATTTAGCATAATTACAAAATCAAACATCCAATCCTTATGAAACTTACCAGATTGGTTGACAGATATATAGACTTGATATTGACATACACACATATTTTTTTTAGATTTTTATTTTTTACATTTTATATATTCAAACTTTGTCCAAATTTCACTCCGCATACGTTACCGGGTCAAATAAAAAATTGTCTTCCGTCGCGCCTTTTGTATTCTAACTATTTTTGTCATTAACTCTTTATAATATAAGAATATAACTTATACATTGTGAACTGGATACTTTCGGCGTGGTTTTAATGAGTCTAATTATAATAACGGGAAAATACAAGAGTTATATTTGATACAAAGATATTGTAAAATGTTACCATTATACAAAAATAGAATAATGGGCGTAGTTCTCACGAGGAACAAAGCATCCCGACGACGTTAATCTCTTAATAGGTTTACTCGTGCAATGCGGAGCGAAGGTACGGTCTGTTAAAATATATATTCGCACGATTCTCGCGACATACGTACTTATAGTCGCAGATAGGTTTTAGAAATAAGCTTTTAGTCAAATACCTGTCTTAGGACAGTCAGCAGCAGAAGTAGATAAGCATTTGAGGTGTTCAAAATGAGGTCAACACGTCTCTATTACCAAGAGAATAAGAGCGCGTGTAGGTCATTTTGAACACTTCAAACGCTTAGCAACTTTTGCTGCTGACTGTACATACCTTCATTTATTGTTTGTTTACTTAATTTATAAAGATAATGAAATTATTTATCTATCATTAAGTAGTTTTGTTTTATATCAATTTACAAGTCAATAGAGTTATTTTAATAATACATATACTGGGTGGAATGAAAATGGTGATACAAGTTATATTTTATGATTACGAACGACGAAGTTAAAAAACGAGACCTTCCCATACTAGCTCTAAGCTGATTTTTAAACTGATTTTTCGGTTGTGATCCCATAGTGGATCATAATCACGAATAGATCTAGAAAATATATCTTTGTATTACATTTTGATTTTACCTGGTAAATTAAGATACCTACAATATAAAAGTAAAATATATAAATTGACCACGCGTCAGTGGGGCTAATTACCGTCAATTGTATAAATTGATTCGCTGTCTGATCATTGAATTGTTGTCATTATTCCATCCGATATGTAAGTCTGGTGGTCAGATACGTAATTATGTCCGTGCCAAACGCGCACAATATGTATTTTTATATTTATATAGATATATGTATATATATATTAACTTATTAATCTTTTATATTTATATATATTTATATTATTATTGTATCCATAATATTTTGTATTTATTCAAACGCTCTTTTATTTGGACATTTTGTTTCACGCACCAACTATAATTCTCTGTTTTGCCTTAAGGTTGACTGGTAGAGAATGCCTTACGGCATTAAGCCCGCCTTTTGTACCGTGTATTTTATATACTGTGCATTAAAGTTTAAATAAATAAATAAATATGTGCCAACATATAGTTAACATCACACAATGTTCTTCCACATAGTTCATTTTATACAAATCTATTCATCAGCACAATTATTTAGCTTTTCTTATTCATATTCATAATATAAGTATTGAGAATTAGAGAGAGACTGCAGCTCTCGTAAATCAATTTAAGTACATGGGTATACCTGTATATACAACAGACGTTTAGTGTACACACTACACAGTACACGAGTATACAGGGAACTTATTAAGTATTTTTTTTTACTATTCTGACATTTTACACAAATTTAAAACAAACGACACGCTCTTTATGGCCCTACAAATAATATTGTCGTAGATATTATTGTTTCCTTACATTTGGTAACCTGACGTTTTGTTTTGTACAATAGTATCTACTGTAGACTAAACGGCCAACAAGGAATGCAAACCAGGGGGGCAATTTTTGAGCGTCGACTCGACTCGTGACATTTTAAACTGTCAGAAACGAATGGTTTAAATTAATAATCGTGGGTAAGGGTAAGACTATACATTTTGTGCAAAAATGATGGTCAGAAACTTTTGTGTGCGATTATTTTCGCATAGAAAGTTTTTTTTTTTATTTGATTTCACGACTCAAATATCGGCCCCCTAGTTATAAAATTGGATAGAAAAATGTAAGCTTATTTTTCTAGCAAATCCGATTAAATGGATTTCGTTGAAATTGAATACACAGGTAGATTATTACCAGGAAAGAGAGGAAATCTTCGTTCCTGAATTTATCATCAAAGGAAGTTAAAAGTACCGGAGTGCTGGCAAAGCGAAAGGAGGGCTGGCAATTTTACAGCTCGTACGTGGATGCGAAACTACCTATAGTGCAAGTTGTTTTCAAGTTAAATTTCAAAGCGCCTAATTGATGCCTCGGGTAATCAGATAGCTGGCAGTTATTTTGGTCAGAGGTTAAGCCTGGCCATACAAAGAGGAAACGCTGCCAGCCTTCTGGGTACCATGGGTAACGAGGGGGGCTTGGGGTCCATATTTTATTTATAGTTTATATTTAATCTTATAATTAAGGTTTTTTTTTCTATCAGTATAATTGCATGTATTTTTCTATTTTGTGTAAGTTGTTTTAAATAAAGTTTCATAGTTATAGTAAAAGTAAATGTTACAGGAAAAAAATCGAGTACAGTCCGACTTATTTTATTGTAACGAAATCCACCTTAGAGCAGTGAAATCAAATAAATATACAGTCTGGTGCAGTGTAAAATTGTTCAACATAGTTTAATTGTTATTGGTATCGTCGCCAAATTTATTTACAATGTATTTTCTGTGCAGCCCCCGAGGTGCAGACAAACGGTAACTGCAACATCTTGTCAGACATGTTCTCCTTGGGACTGGTGATCTGCGCGGTATTCAACTCCGGTAAACCGCTCATCCAGGCCAACAACAATCCCATGCTTTACGTCAAGCAAATCGAATTTGTGAGGGCTCGTCTTTATTATTCTTTTTTATTGATCTATACTTCCATTTATACAATTACTGGGCTCAAGATTTCTTTATTTGACATCATAAATTTCGCCGATGACCCAGTTAAAATGAATACATTTGCATTAGTTGTTATTATTGATTAGATAATAATGAACATAAACGCGCTGCAATCGTTAAGAAAAATCATTGGGTTTGTCAATCATTGACAAAAAGACTTTGCAGACTTTTGTATGAATGAAATTATATTCTCATTTAATTGACTTTAGTTATAACATTTGCGTATTTCTTGAGCTTTACATTAAATCCTATGTGATTTGTGTCCAGTTGGACGAGCAAGTAAGCGCCGTGCTGCCGCGAGTGCCCGCCGCGCTGCAAGAGGCGGTGCAGCGGCTGCTCTCACGCGACCCGCACCCGCGACCCACCACGCAACTGCTGCCACTCATCAAATACTTTAAGTGAGATATCTAGTGTCAATCATTCCGCAAACTCTACATTTTTTACTCCATCGTGTACGGCCTCAGTGGCGAGCATCCGGCAGCCCGTCCCGCGTTTCGCCAAGATTCCAAGGAATGTAAGGAATGCAGCGTGTACTGTGCCACTCCCCATTGGCATTTGACACTTTCGCACGCCTGTCGGGCACACCGCTCGTAGGTGCGTAGCCGATAACATGAGAAAACCCGTATGTAGCGAAAATGTCGTAGCGCCGCGTAGAGCCCGGTTTCTAAAGTGTTAATTAACATATAACGAGACGCGGGGCGCGCCGTCCGAGCGTCTACGTAGGCCTTACACTTATTAAACATTTTACGTGTTAATCACTGACACCGATGCTGGAAGGTTTAAGAACTTTTTTAATTTATTTCGGGTAAAATGGGGTGATGAAAATTGTGGAAGTGAAATATATTTTTAACACAAACACCATTCATTCCTGAGTACAATATATTTACAACAAATCTATTAGGCTTATCAGTTGACTAATAATTCTCAAATAATCAGTCATGGACAATATTTAAAAAAAAAAAGAAATTTGCCCCTTAGTACACCGAAGATACGACAATTGTGGTCACCGTAAAGGCAATATGAAAAGTGAGTATCTTCGATATTTAAATCGAAAGAAAAATAGAAAAATTTGACTCGCGGCGGTAATCGAACACACAACCACTGGATCACTAGCCCAGTGCACTACCAATCTTTCGATTTAAATATCGAAGATATTCGCTAGCAGACGTTAATGCATAATAAAAAAAAAACAATAAAATAAAAGAAAATTGAGTATCCAATATATCTGAAAGTACCAAACGTAAAATTTTTAATGAATATAGTTGCCTGCAGATTACAGGAAAACCTATCGGAATTGTATCAATGCAGTGGTACATTCAATATAATACGTTCGGCGTAGTTTACTATAACACAACTAGATATATACATAACGCTAGTAGTAGTTAACTCCCCTCTTACTTTGAGGATTTCAACCGTGATATTTGACGGGACTACGGGAGTCTCTCCACGCGAGTTTATTTTCTTTGCCTTTTCCCTACGTTTTATGTTTTACTTTTTCTTTTTCCTTGTTAGTTATTTTTACCGACGGGGTTATCTGAATATCATTACCCTCAACCAGATGCTTAAGATGAATCACAAGAAATAAAGAAATTAATAAAAGATAGAAAGCGGTTGCACGCGTCATTTTGGTCTGGTAGTATGTTTAAGCAAATAGTTCAATATATGTGACTACATGTTCATTTCTCTTTGTCAAAAAATTATATCAACGTCACACAAAAACTAAAGCACTTCCCTCATTTTCTGGGTTGGCAGTCACTTTGGCGTTAGCGACTCACAACAAAGCGAAGGGTAGAGGGGCGCAGGGATGCCGTGTCTGCGTTACTTGTATTTGTATTGTAGTTTCGTTGGTGCCCGCTGACTCGCGTTAACCAATCTTGCCCTAGCTAGTTCAAAACTGTGATGGGGGAATAGACCGACGAAGGAGGATGCATAATTTAGCAGGAACTATATTTGACGGATAATTAGGTAAAATCTGCATTGTCTACAACCTACTCGTAATCTCTTGTATTGGCGTTATTCATAAACGGTTATCAAATCTCTAACATGCACTTGATAATTGAAATGAATGTGATTGTTAAAGAACGATTGCCAAGCCTTTTTATAATCTTTCATGATCACTAAGAATATAATCTCAACAAAAATCAACACAAATGTAAAAATGGCGTGAGAATGTAATTCTGTTATACAATGATTTCTTAATAATGAAATCTTGTATAACAGATTTTTTTTTTACGTAGTTAGCCTATGTTGTGTCCCACTGCTGCGCGACAGAAACAGAATTATAAGTATAAAAAAATTGTTTATACTTTTTCGATTTACTTAATTTATGTTTCTTATAAAGATATTTATGTGACGTTTGTTAAGTTTTACGGGGTATGTCTTTAACGCTGGGAAAAACCTATTAAGTTATTCTTACCGTGTTTCTTATTACTTAGATTAATTATACAGAACATGATAATACGCTGCCTAGGGCACCGACGCAACATGTGTTTAGCGTAGAGTAAAAATCGGCAATAATGTTTATTTTTTATTTTTCCTACATGCCGATCTTATTATGGAGATCCAAGATGGTTATGGGAAATCTTAATTTGTTTGTAATAGATGCCAGAGCGAAGTGGCTATCCAAGCCATGCAGTTTCTTGATGTGATCACCATGAAGGACCCCAACTCAAAAAGCAACTTCTACAGACAAACTCTTATCGACGCCCTGCCGTACATTCCAAAGGTAAGAAAACACGGTTATTAGGAAGGCTAAAACATTATGTACGAGTATATATGTCTTAAATTACCAAAGGCTTTAGAAAGCTTCTTTTCGAAAAACTTTTATAAAGGTTGTCTCACAAGTATCTTTGTCAAAAGGAAACTAATTAACGAAGTATAATCTGGACCTATAAGTACCCCGGCATTTTTTATTTCGTGAGCAAGGCAAAAGTGATCACCGGTATATTTAAACTTTTTAATTACACAATCAGGCTTCCATGAACTTTGATGAAGCAATGGTCTAAAAACCCAAAATAATATAATGTGCCAGAGCAGTTAAGGCCGGGTTTATTTCATCAACGAATCAATTAATTATATAAGTAAAATAATTTTTCACTGCCACTTACAAATATGAATAAAAGGTAAGTTCAAGTCCCTAATACCTACACACTTATTGCCTACAGATTTTCTACTAAGGTCTCCACAGATCTGAAAATATTAATATTAAATAAAATGCCTATACAGTGTGTTATCGGCGACCGGGCTTTCATTAAAAGAGGTTTAAGTTAATTAGATTTTTAACTTAACCAATATCTTAATTTAATAAAACACTCCAAAATTCAAAATTAATAATTTTCTAACAAAAAATACATTGCCAGCACTGTACAAAAAATGATTGACAAGTAAGTATTATTTACCTGAACGACAGCTCTTCATTACATAATTAAGATTAATGTTTGCATTAAGGGCATTTAGGTAGCTAAGGCTATTTAGAGAGTTACTTTATCAGAACTGCTACACGTAACATAACTATTGTAAGTACATTAAATGTAGGCGTTATGTTAAAACACACTTTGTCGTCAACTAAACAAAACCTTGCTCCTAATAAATATCCTTCGAGAACCTTTTCGACATGGCATTTGCTGCATTGCCCCAAGTATCGCCGTAAAATGAAATCATATCTGATAGTTTCCTTGCATCGTATGGCACTGGTCCCACCGCGAGCTAGTAAGTTATGAGCTATCAGCTATTTCAAGGGACAAAGGATAATCGATTCCGAGTAAATGCAGCAACAGCTTTTAAAAATGGCATGGCTAAGTTTACATAAAAACTCTTTGAGCTTATTAAAAATATATTCATAAACGTAATAAACGTTTAGTGCCTACATGTTATAGTTATGTACTCGAATGTAAAGTTTCACTAGTTTATATGAGTGTATGGTTATTACGAAGTGTTATGTCCCGACTGAACCGGCATGAAAAAACTTGGTTTAAAATATTAATATAGTATAACACTATAGACAGACGGTTCTTTTGATAAAACACAGAACAGAAGCTTTTAAAAAATGTCCGTCTATTGTTTAGTGTTTCCAGAAATAAAAGCTAACTAGATACAACGGAAAAGACACAATGGAAGTGAAAAACGGGCTTAGTTATCAAAGAAAACTTATTTATACATACAAGTAGAGAATCCTATATTTTTCTTTTGATTCTTAGTGAAGTCTGGTCGTATATTAGGGTAGTTTGAGTGATACAAGAAATGAGAGTGGAAGTGAATTGCAGAAACTGCGCTGGCAGCTGGTGTGGCCGGCGTTGCAGCTGGAAGTGCGCACGGCCGAGGTGCTGGCGGCTGTGTTGCAGCCCATCATCTGGCTCACCAACGAGGCAACCCCTGATGAGTTCAGCCACTATGTTTTGCCTACTCTCAAGTAAATACTAATAAATAATAATATAAAATAAAAACAAACACCAAATGATTAGTGCCGCTACACTAATACAACTTTGACTCTTTTGCAGGAACCTTATGAACTCTCCTAAGAGCGTTCAGGCCTCTGTTACAGTCTTAGAGAATTTGCATATAATATTAAAAAAGTGCAAAAAGGATGAAGTAAATAATGAAATCATGCCTATGCTATACGCAGCCTTGGATAACAATACTAATCAAATTCAGGTTATTTTTTTTATTTTACTTGGATTTGCTATTTTATTTTAATAACATACGTCAATTAATAATAACCTTAATGAGTATTTGCAGACTTCGTCCCTCATTGCCATGCAGAATGTGTCTGATTACATTGAGGATAAGGCACTCCATGGGACCGTGCTAGGCAAGGTTAAAGTGCTACTTGAAAAAAATCAGAGTGATGTTAAAATAATAAGCCTAATCCTCGGCTTTTACGAAAAAATTCTAGTCAGATTAGAACGGAATCATATTCTCGAACAAGTGATCCCCACTCTTCTGAGCATGAGGTTGAGCGATCCCGATATTATCAACCGCGTTGTGCGTAAGTACCAATACTGTCGATATGATTTTGAGCGAATGTGCATAACACTTTTGTTTAAATGAACGTAGAAATAAGCTGTCTTTGCCTATTTCTTCCTCTTTTCATCTTCGCAATATCATAGGTATTCTGAGCCTTGCGCTGCGAACCATCTACCGCCACGTCATGCGAATTAATTTGCTATTGCGAATTTCTTGCGTTAACTGTTTGTTAATAATATTTCATATATGTATGTATTAATTTTATCACGTTTGCCGTTTTAATTACAGGACTTTACAAGTCAATGCTCTTGGAGAGGAAATTCGGCTTAACAACGAACGTGATGGCAACAAAGATGATCCCGTCACTTGCACCGCAAACCGTTAATCCTGCTTTGAACGTTGATCAATTCACTAACTTAATGGAGGTATTGCCTTATTAAGGTTGAGGCAGTTTTGTTTCATAAATTGTGCCTGTACTCGTTTTTTTGTTTGTCAGAAACCATAATATAGCCGTTTTTACGAATATATCAGTAAAAGCGACTCGAAGTCGTGCCTTGAGCTACCATAGTATCAAAGCATAAATGTATAGAAGTTCTAACCATAACGCTGCTTTCAGATTCTCTATGATATGTTGGACAACATTGATAAGAACCAGCGATATAAGCTCAAGCTGGATAGCTTGACTTTGCCAAGTCCTGAGCGGCATCGTCCGCTGCGACACCAGATGAGTACCGACAATATGAACGTACCGCCATTCAATATTCCTAATCTGCGTGTAGAACAACGCAAAACATCCAGTGCGGAAGACATGGCACGCAAGAACTCCATCGGTGGACAGAGTATAGGCACGGGAAGTGTTGGTGGCGGATTTAAGAGTATGTCATAAAATTTATGTACAAATCAAACTTATTGTCTTTATGTGCATATTATCCAGGTACTAATACGTTCAACTTTTCCTCAGGTACTGGAATTGGCCAATGGTTCTTTGGTTCGAGCAACTCCACAACCGCTGATAACAACTTTTTACGTGTGGCTAGCGCATTTCCTAACCGCCGTCTTTCTGATAACACTCTCATGACCCCCAAAATTCGTATAGCTCCGTCTTGTGCGTCCTCTCCCGGTGGCACTCCAGGGGGTAACTCGGGACTACCAACAAGGCGTCATTCCAGTATTGGCCCTCAAGAACGTCGTGGATCAGCAGTAAATTTATCACCACCTACCGTAAGTAGTGAACATTTAGCAATGCTTTTGTTGTCGTATATCAGTTACGCTTGACATTAGATAGTAGTTTATTGAGATTTATCAGGAATACACTTGTGAAACCACACGCTGTATAGTGATCAATGAACGCACGTACTGGTGCGTGAGGCACTCGTTCGTTGTTGGTTGGTAAGGCAGGTGTTGGCAATCGACACAACTTTTAGTCATGGTGGTGGTAATTTGGTTTGACAGGGCTACCAGTACAGGGGTCGTGGCGGCTCGGGCTCAAGCCTGTCCGTCCCGTCGGCATCACAATGCGTTGTAAGTGATATGCACCGCGTACGCCTGCCTGGCTACGTGCTCTCCCTGAACCCTCTATTAAATGTCGACATGGAACGGCTTGTCATATTGATGTGGTCTATTATATCTGCTGCGGTCGTATCTTCTTCCCTTGCCGACAGGGAGAGATTTTTCGTAGCTCACATTGCCATTATAATTGTACATCTGCACGTACCCGGTTGGCGTCTCTATCATGCAAGAAACTATCTGCCCGTTCACTTAACCTCTCATCGCATCATCATACGCTATATCTCTTCAATCCTGCGAGACAATTGTGGCAATGTACCCTACAAGGAGAATTGACATGGTGCATGGTTGTACAACTGTCCTGTTACAAACGCGTTGCATGAGGGCCTCGACGTTAAATGTTTCCAAACGTCTGAGTCGGAGAGTAGTTTTTCACTGAATGCTATCATCTGTTATCACAATGAGCGGTAGGCACGCCTGCGGATGGTATCTGTGTTGTCTATCTCATCCCGAACAATATAATTGGTCAGTAGATATAATCTCTTCTAACCCTGGGCTATTAAAAGGTTCATATTACACTGCTGAATTTATTACACGTCGATATTTCATTTACATAACTGCATTTGCATATGAGCTTAGGTCTCGTTTTTTTTTTTTTACATAAAATACCCTGGTGGTATTTTTTTTTTGGTTGTTTTAAAATTGCAGGATCATTAAGACCAAGCAACGAATTTTCAATGTTTAAAAAACTAAAAGATTAATCGCTCGTTTCTTAATATTTTTTAATTTATACGGGTACCTATTTGTAGAAGTGACTAAATAAAACCTATTCGATACTATCGAGCGAATTTTATGAAATCGTGCAACCATGTAGCAAAATCAAATTAACACTAGGTACTGACAGTTTTGGATACTAACACGATTACAAAAACTCGTTCGATAGGAAAATATTTATTACTTTCATATCGGCCACGTTATATCACTGTTTAAAAAAATGAAATTCTATCTTGTTGTCGTCTAGACAATATATTATTTTTATTAATCATTTAAGAGTCTGTCAGATAAGTACCAATTTCTGAAAGAGGTACAAATGCGATGCACCTAAGTACTTCTATAATTTTAATGTTTCTAAGCGCCTTTCGTGTTTATTTTTTTCTTATCAAATGTATACATGCATTTATTTAGTGAACATTGTCGTTGTCGGACGCCTAATATTTATGTTTGATGTTATTTGTGAAAGGCCAACTCGATAGTCAATATTTCATCTTTTTATGTCCGAGTATCTGAGGCTCTGCGCCGAACATTAATAACGCTGTCTCATTCACTGTTGCTGTTTGTTCTTCTACGCAGCTTGCACGGAGCATGATCGTGAGTACAGTTTCTCTCTAGACACAGTATCCGTCGAGGCGTTGTGGACGCAAAGGGAGCTGTAGGAGAATGATGTAACCTCTGCGGGTGCGCTACGGAACCATATTTCTCGCCGAGGGTTCCCTATGTTTCCACTTCACTTTACGGAGCTTAACGGCTACGACGATCCTCGTCAATTTTCTACTTCCTTACGCGTGCTCTAACTTCTTTCGATTCATTTTGCCTTGTCGCATTTGATTCGATAGGATAATGAGACGAATTGGGGTGCTAATCATTATGTCATTATAAACGTTATCAACTATTAAAATGTTGCACAAAGATGTTGCCAATTCATCTACATACTCGATTTGAAAATACGTATGTCATTTTAGTAATACTAGACGTATTGTACAGTCGATCTTGGCAAGTTTGAATGCTCGACTATTTAGTATTGAAAAAGAATAGCTTAAACGTAAGAACCTAACTTCGTAGTTCGCTGTCATATTAAGTAACATTGAAAGAAAGACTTTACACCAATTCAGTTTATAGACAAGTTTATGCCAACTTTCAATGCGTTTTATTCTTATTCGATTAATTGTCTAATGTATCCGAGCCCTCAAAGTTACCCGGATCGCCGGCAACATCTCCGTGGATTATTGATTCACTCGTAGTGTAGATGTTAACGAGTAGGTAAACTGAATCACAAGAATTTCCATAAACCCAACACGCTTTCGTACGCTAAAGCTAAAAGTGATTACGATATAAATTAATAGCATGTAGTAGTTACACTCTACTCATTGCGTTTCAGGAGTCAGCTGAATGATTGAACGTGTTTATTAGCGACGAATTTGTGATAAGCTACGCTTCTTCAGTTGTTGATCTATGATTTGAAATTGTGTCACTTGCAGCAGCATGCATAATTATGTCATATTTCTGCATATGGCAAATAGTTCATGAATATAGACTACTGCACGTATAGTAATTAACTTAAGTTCTATAATTCCTTTCTAAGCTCATACGTATGAAGTTTTTTTAATGCGAGCCAAACTTTATAGCACGTAGATTACTTTGACAGCGTGCCACTCGTACTCTTGAACGTTATTATCTCCGTGGGCACGATAACTAGGATTATTGGCGTCTAAATGAACGTTTCATACTTCAATTGTAAAATAATCTGTAACACAGAAGACTCGAGTCTCACCTTTATACCAAGTCACATTAAAACGTAAACTTGTAACTCCGCTTGTTAATATTTGACCTGTCACATCCCTCTTCATAACTGAAATTAGATAAAAAGAACACGAATTTTTTGCAACGATGTTGAACTACTACGTAGATAGGTAGATAAGAGATGCACTAGAAAGCTTAAAATTATGTACTCACATATATTTGTGAGCATCTCCTTTGCATTAATATTTCCCTTGGCGCTTATAATTATATTTGACGATAACATATTTACTAAAGTCAGCTAGAATTTTCCATGATGATGACGATGATAAACCTTGTATTCATGTAGGGCGGATCTATGCCGAACACGTCGTCCAGCGTGCCGTTCCTGCTGACGTCATCGATGCAGTCGATCCGGTCGCGGCGGCCGTCGGCGTGCCTGAGCGGCTCGCAGGGCTCCGGCATCCTACAGCAGCTCAGCAGTGGCATGGTAAGGCACTTGCCGGTCGGCTCCTCGACCTCCGTGCACAGCAAGATGCCCACGCACTGGAGCGCGCTACAGGGTGCGACCAGTGCCGGCTACAACGCGCTTCAGCACACGGCCATCGCTGTCAGGAAGTGCCCTTCGCTCAACATTACATTGACGCGTTAAATACGTCAGCTCCGATACATGACTTTCTCGGCGCTTCCGAAGACCGAAGAGACGTTACCCTGAAAGTATGTCGTTCAGTATTTAATCATTTGTTAAACGTACTACAACTTTAACTAAGTGTCATAGTATATTAGTAGGATCCAATTGACCCGCTGTAGCGTCTCTTCGGCGCGAGTGAGCGTGGCGCGCGCCGCCGCGCCTTCGCCGCGCGTTCTGCCGAAGCTTCAGTGACAGTCGCCTGCAACGGCAATCCCCGTCCGACCCCTCAGTGTTTAGTAGTTTCAAAATATTGATGTTGTAACACCATATTAGATTTATTTGCCATTACTTTTTAGAAAAATATTATACCTACCTTTAGTTCACTGTTATTTTGGATATAATTCATATTTCCTCGAAACCGATTGTGGTTTAGACGAGTTTTGTATTCGCTTCTAAAATTAATTGTGCAGTGAAATGGGAATTTCGTAAGCTTTAATCTAAATAATGTGGACATATCACTCGTTTGTCGATCATAATCTAAAAAATGGTGTAATTAAAAAGTCCAATGATAATAAACATAAGAAGCGAAAGTTTGAACAGGAGAAGTTACCAAGCTGATATGATACATATAGCAAGATGATAATGGTGCTGTGATATGGTATTGTTGTAGAAAAAATTAGAGACTACTGAAATTAGGGGGAAAAACAAATGCGGTATAACCTTAGGAACTATTTTTGTTCGTTACTCCCTTGGGTGCAACAATTTTCAAAATTTAAATCGTGCCAAAGGAAGAATTTAAATTATTCATTAAGTTATTATATGAATGATATTGGAACCTAACTAAGTCCTCGATAAGATAAAATATTTAACTAATATGTATTGTATATTATGTACGGGAAGTCTTACAATGATACGTCGAAAAGTAACACCAAACTAATGTATATTGACTTAATTTGGGCTTACAAGTAGCTATTGTTTTATACTTATGTTATTAAACAATGGGGAAGTAGTCAGCCAACAAGTAGACCTTTGTCAAGAAGATTTCGGCATTGCTGCTAGATCATTTTTAATTCTACTTCGACTGACCAAAGGATTTAAAATGCTAGCGTAACAAAGCCGTGACATCTGTCATACGTTACATCTACTGTTCTTTAAGATTGCACGTCGAATGTTCAAGAAAAAGGGATGATGGGCAAATGACGGTGGACCTTCTAGAGTTTCGTGTTTTAGGAACAACTACCTTATTATACAATTTATAAAAGTAAGTAATGTACACGTACATACACACGTAATAATCTGTAAAAGTAATATTGGTGTCGTAACCAGCTTACGGTAACTGATAGATTCGCTAAGCATATAATTTTATACCTTAACAGCTATAGAAACCATTTGCAACTTTGTACTATATAAGTGTAATTTAACAATTATACTCAGATGTAAACGACTGTAATAGTTGACCATCAAAAGGGCAACGGTTATAATTGTGAACATAATCCTAAATAATAAGATTGATGGCCGACGAGCGTGTCGGTAGTTTGTTAGGTCTTTGCGACGAAGGTGCGAAGCTGCGCGAATGCCAGCGGCTTTCGAACGATAGTCTCTATCACTCTCATGACAATGGTAAATAAATGGATTAAAAGAGAAAGATGCTCGAAATATACGAAAGTCGATGTACGCGGTACCAGGCCAGTTATTTTATTTCGAGTTATGATACCTTTTACCGAAACACATTAAAAGGTGATATTTATCAGTTCCCACATACAACCTTTCACTACACTAGTTAATCCAGCCAAAATACTAATGTTCTATTAGTTACACTACTTATTACAATTTATCATATCGAGAAACAAACAGAACACATTTAAAAAACGAATAACTACTTAACTATATAAATAGCAATTTATATTTAAAACTAAACTTAATATAACACAAATGAATCATTAAAGAGCAACCCCAACCGTTCGCTGCGTTTCCGCGTTCAACTGCGATTTACACTTTGCGCCAGGAACAAACCGGAACGGACCGGAGACAAACAAGTACAGTGAGAAAGTAATCGGCAAGTTTTTCTCCGAGTAAATCTACCTACGCCGTGTAGATGGCATTCGCAGACACTTGTATCAAAAATAGTAAACGTGGTACCTAACCTGACCAACAAAATTTACGGAATCACCTCAATTGATACTTAATATTTGTGTGTCAACTACGTACCGTACAGATTGACGATCTAAGCAAACATTTTATGCAATGCGTTATGTCGTATAGTTAGAAATAACATAATTTACTTTACTCTCCTTATATATAATTTAACAACTCTTAAGTAGGTTAAGAATTATGCAGCCCAGTTACCCTATATTTCTAGTTACATTTATTTAATAGTGGACCCACGCATGGTATTAATAATTTTGACGTCAGTATTTTTATTAATTTGCTTTTTAGTATTTCCCATATGCGTACAGAAACATTATGTTTTTATATTTCTTAATATTTTTACTCTCGATGTTAATGTTGGTATTTGAAGCGTTATTTGTTTTAATAGCACCATTAGTCTGATTAACAGGTAATGTCTGTGTCATTAATTACATTTTGCTACACGTTAGTAAAAATGCTAACCGTTGTTGAGGACAATAACATATATCTTTTGAGTTTACTTGCACCCTCAAATTAAATAAAATACATAAAACATAATACGGGAGATATGCTACGATAGTTAAGGTATATACGTAGGACAGAGTGATACAGAAATGCTGGTGACCAGTTTAAGGGCATAAATGAAATCGTAATTCTGATTACAAAAAGTACAATTACATAAGGATACATGTACCATTAAACACACATTATTCATATGGGATACATCTTCCCAAATGGTTAAAGGCTAATCAAACAACCTTCCAAACAAAACCATTTCCAAATTTTTTTCTAGTCGTTCCTAATCAGAATACTATACCCAGTTATTGTACGCTATAACGGTCATAAGTATTTTTGTAACAACCTGTACGTACATATTGTTCCTTTTTTGGTAGTTATTGGTATGTTAGATTTATCCCAGCTTATAGGTTGTAGAGTTTTAACACCGTTTTTTTTTACCCAAACCTTAATTAGAAACTACCCCTAATTACCTACCGAAAACATGACACGCTACAATACATTTATGGAGCAAAGCTATCTAAGCTTCAATATCGATCTGTTGCAGCTGTTTTGCCGTGACAAAATATGCGTCCGCAATCTGTGTGTGGTTTGGCATGTGTTAGGGGTAGTATAATAGGTGTTAGTACGTTTAGTTAGTGTAGCGGAGGGACGGGGGCCGCGCAGCTGAGTCAGGCGGAGGCGCGCGCCGCGCTCGCCGCGCTCGTGCCGCGAGCCCAAACGACTCCAGTCTCACACGCGCTTTGGGTTTTTAATCACTTTATGTTGTGGTTGCTTCCAGTACCAGCTGTTTTCCGGGCGTACGTAAAGAGTTTCGTTAAAGATATAGCCGCGTAGCGTTATAGCGAACGCAATGAGGGCGGCACCTTCGCGTGTCACCGCGTCGCCTGCGCCGCCTCGACGCTCCGCGGTCCCCGCTTCGCGCCCGTATCGACACACTCACCTCACTTTATTTACGAACAGCACGTGCTCTGTGACATTGATCGTGTCTTATGATTCCCGCACGTGTCTTATAATTTTATACGTATTATGACAGTGGAATGTGTAGAAAGTATTCGTGTCAATGTTACAACATGAAGCACCGACAAAAAAATCGAAAATATCACGCATGTCATACCTGATCTATTTTGTTATTATGTACCTACTATTATCAAACTTGCGAACTTTATCAAGAATATACTAGAGTATATTAATAGGTATTTAAATTTATTAATATGAGCTGCTTTTCAATTAGAAAAGAAGCAATTAATTATAAAACGAATGGAGAGCTTATTATAATAGCTTCTTGTAGTACGTATTGTATAACATATTGGAAAGGAGGTTAACATTCGTATACTCTTGGGCCAAAACGTAAAGAGCTGATAGCCTAGTAGCTCTTGCAAAACAATACTACCTTTATTTATTTAACAAATTTAGTACAAGACATCATAAATGTTTTTAAATAATAAACGCTATTAGTCGCGAAAGTTACCGTCGCTATACACATCAATAAGTCTGCCTAGCCATTACTTATTTTAGTTGCTAACTTCAGGAACATTTAGCACCATTTGACGGAGGTCGTCATTTTCAAGTTCTATTAGTTATTACGTTTTTAATATATATTAAAAAATCCAAAGATGCCATTTACCGCAGTGATAAGATACTCAATAGTTCCTTTTTATCAATTATACTTTAAGGCTTTTGACAGTTCATTGATAAAGCCAAGAAGTCAAAGATGCATCAAAACAAAAACTTACGGTCATATTTAGACCTTTAGTTTCGAGCCTTTCTTGCGGATATGGTGAATATTTGGTTGTTTAATAAAAATATAACTAACACTCCCGTCAGCCGTTACCTATTGTCTACAGAGTCGTTTTTTGCTTTAAACAGTTAAAAATGATGACATTTTTATGATGATTACTGATACTGTTGTTATTGACAGCACAGCAAACTACTACATAACGTTTAACTATAGGTACAAGAGATTTTACAGATATTGGTTGCTAAAACGGTCGTAGGTATAATCGTATTTAAAACGTTTTAAAAAATAATGAAAATGAACTAAGTAACAAAAACATGTCTGCCAAGCTAGTCGGTCGTAAACTGGTAATAGTTAAAGAAAATTTTGAAACGCGCGTCGGGACTCGTCATTACTCGTCAAATAGATAAATAGGTACCAGCCTACCTACCATCTGACTAAGTTAATAGTTACGTTACTTTTCTTTTCTTTCGACGAACCATCTTAAAGCAGTGGTGTGTGTATAAAATATAAATAACGAATTTATTTACTTCCCTACATTCTAATATATCGTGTCCATTGGGTAAGCATTAAATAATTTTATTTCGAAGTGTAAAAAAACTTTGGATGCAGTGTGAAAAAGTGTTGTTAGTGGAAGACAAGCCCGAGTGCGGACGCGGCCGCCGCTCCGGGGGCGTGGCGGAGGTTCCATGATAAGGCATCTTAATCTAATTTGAACTGTGAACCGATTAATTAGGGGTAATAGGAAAATAAAGTTTTTTTAGTCTTTATTTTGTATATGTTAATATAAAATGTGATAGGATATCGATGCAAAAGTTAGCATCGGTCCAGATTCAGTGAGAAGGGTTTCGGTGCCCTACTAAGATAGGTGTTTTTGAAAATTTTCTCACATTATAGCGTAAATTTATAATTATATTCAATATCACTTAAAGTAACATTCTTATAATCTGTATGAGTATATCTTCCAGTACAAAAGAAGTAAAGAAATGTTATTTCAAGAGTATATATATATATATATTTTATTGCGCTCCGGTACCTATCTACCTGAACTTTATAAAATAAATATAGTTTTTAAAAATATAATATTTACACGTAGATTGTTTATTACTTATAATGCACACTCACTCGCAACCGCCCTCGTACAGTCTGCATCATATAGTTAGTAGCAGTAAAATAGGCAATTGTCACATTATCTATGAAAAGGGACCTTATAATCAATACAAACGCAACGCGGTTGGACTGTAGTGACATCGACAGTAATATCTCAAATATATCGTAACAGAACCTTATTGCTATACAAATAAGCACCTGTACAGATATATTTGGCTACTTTCATCGCTACTAACTACATGACGCTGACTGTACAAATAATACAAGTAATATTATACAGCTACTAATATAGTCTCGTGTCACGTTCCTGTACACTTACCATGAGTTGTGACATTGAGGTTTTCGACAACGAGTATTGCGTTTACTATCTGTGCATCTCGCTTGTACTATTTTAGTGCGAACGAGATGTACTCGTAAACTCGATACTCGTTATCGAAAACCTCAAAGTTTCAAGTCATGGTAAGGGTTATACTGTACGCGGGACGGACGCATAACGATGTGGAAAATATGCGCACGCGCAGCACGCGGCAGCATGGCCGCATCCCGCGTTTGCGCCCCGCACCGATATCTAGTTGGTACCTAATTATAGCAGAAAAATAAAAGTTACTACTCATTCATATATTAATTTTGTAACTCACAAAGTCTATAATGAATACGAAAGTAATTACTTATTCGACATTGTATAAAAGTTTTGAAAGAAACAATTTAAGGCTTGTCCACGAAAAAACATTGCCGTTATAAAATGAGTGTCCTGTCACTCAGCAGTGAGATGTGATTCTAATAAGCTCTACTAATTTATCAATATTCACTGTTTGCTCGAAAGTCGTATTAATTTAAATAACACCAGTTGTATAATGCTTACCTAATGAAAAAGTGACAGCCCAAATATAAACAGTTAACAGCAGTTAGAAACAAGTTTTGGTTACCGATAAGCAAAACTATGAGCGTAATTGAGTAAAAAGCAAGAGAGGATTTCAGTGAAACATTTAAATTTTGTAAGTATTAGAAGTGGTGCAAGTGACACAAATATCCATAATAATGCCTAAAATGAAATGAAAAAGAGTTATTTTTTCTAGTGAATTTTATGTTCAAATGTGTTTTCGTTTTGAAAATTATAATTACCAATCGCTACTTTTATTCGTGAACAAGCCTTATTACTTAGATACGTAAATCTAGGTACCCAAAGTTTATCCGAAGAAGTATATTTAAGTCAAAACTATTTATTTTCAATAATATTGTACGAGATTGTACTTCAGTATCGACTGTCTCTCTCCATTTCTGTTATCTTGACCTCTGCTGTAGGTATCCATCATTTTATCTAGATAACATTATATTGTTACTCCGACTTGATTATTAATAAATATGTGTGGCGCCGTAAATAAGACCTGTTTATTTCAATAGAAGGTACCTAATCCGAACTAGTTGCCATGAAGTAGGAACATACTTACCTACAACTGTGACAAAGTCAGTTTACACAAGCGACACTCAAGGCTTTGATAACTCAAAAAAGAAACTTGAAAAAATTGTATCATTATAATTTACTTGTAGAGACCAAAGTCAGTGATGTGTATTTTTGTTACGGCAGTTACCTACATATATCGATCCTATAAAAACATAAGTAATATAATATAAGTACCTATGTAAACTAAATTACAGACACATCTTGGCCATGGCAATATATAGTTTTTTCGTCAATTACTAATGTTATATATGTAAATTTCGTTTCCCAGACAGTACAGTATTTTTTACATAACGTATCACAATATAACTATATAGGGTACCTACATATCAGCCTTATTTATAATTGCTACCACTTACCACTTTGAGTAAGTACGATACAACTACAGTCATATGGGCGCCTATATGTAGGTATATAACAGCACCGGAAGAATGTTTCAAGATGGAGTTCAATATAATGAAGCCCTCTTTTACTAGGGCACAAATTAGCTGGCAACACTCGTAGATGCAATAAAATCTGGTTATACAACCTATAACTAGAATTCTCCCGCTTCTACGTAGAGGTCGTTACAACGTTCAACTCCATTTTCATCCAATTAGTGGCATAAGTTTTGAGCAGGCTTTCTTAATTGAGATTTACGATATATAAAGAATTTAATCAAAGTTTCCTTCTTCAGCTACGGGTTTCCTATAATTCTCTATATAACGCAATATTTTTTTATATATATTTAGATATTCAAAACTCCTGTTATTTTTGTACAAATTATTTATACTGTTATGATAACACCTTCCATTGAGTTATTTAGGGCAACGCGGCTTGGAAGGAGGCATGTGCCAATGACCTAATTTCAAAGTAATCTCCAGAGCAGTGAGGGGAAGGACATCCCCGACATACGATGTACAGTCGATACTAAAGTACATTATATTAAAGACGGAAGTAAATGGTAAAATCATATTAGCAATTAATAATGATAATATAAAGGTATACTGTATAAGATTGTTAGGAATGTGAGTTAGAGGTAAGCTGGAAATGTAAAGGTTAGAGGCGGAAGCTTTACTTTATGGTAACATCGCCTTATTATTGTCTTATCAAATGGATGCTTATTATAAATACAAAAGTCTATTACTGTTACAAAATACCTGCATATTTTAATATTGTTAGGTTTCCATTTTTAATGACAGTTTAATTATTATTCGTTAGAAAACTCATATATGTATTAGTTACTTGTATACAGCCACCGCCTTAAATATCTGCGAGCGACATACGATACTAAGTTTGGACATCTTCATACATGATTCAAATGTAATTTCCTATGGTGTCATTTACTCTTCCGACAAGGAGCCCATTTGCGCAGATATTTTCAGGCTGATTAATCATTAAAAAAACAATTGTACTACGCATTATTTTATCTCTATCGTCATCGTAATTAACTAGGCATGGTGAATGATAACGTATCGTATTTATAACTACATAAATGTGATCTTATTCCGTAGGTTGTACTTAATACCTATATCAAATATAAAATCTATTACTAATGTAGCTGAAAATTTTGATCTTGACCTAACTTTTCAGACAAGATCATGTTAATAATTAATATTTTATATATCTTACTATGTTTTGATATATTATATGTGCCTATTAGACAATTGTTATTAAGTCTATCCAACTTTGAAGATCGCCGATGAGAGCTGATCCCGCTATTTGAATATATGCTAACTTACGGCTTGTGACCAATCATTATACTTATCTATTTCGAGATTCATTCTTCTGGTTGTGGTGTGTGCTCAGTGTTAGAATACTTACTTAATTAGAATTTACACGTACATTAAAGTAACTTACATTGGCCCCTGTTTGGCCCACCGCTGCTAGGCCACTCCTCGGCAGCAGGTATCGATCAGTAAGATTTCGTATTAACTTTACACACCTTTTAATTATAATAGTCGATGTGATTCTTAGGTATTGCCATGCCTACATATGTGTACCTAGAGTAATGAACAAGTAAGTACTTGAAATTTTAAATGAATACTTATCGTACTATTCTTGTAGTAATTAATGTATTGTAAGAGATATTGAATACTCTCCCTTGTGATCTTGTTCTGTGACTCTAAATTATTCTCTAAACTTGACTGCTATCTCTTCTAAGGCAAAAATAATATTGGACAATACTTTTATAAGCTGTTTCTTACATCTCGCTGCGGAGTGCCCGCGAGTGCATAGCTCTAGCTAACCTTAAGGTCGCCTTTACGCTTGGTACGTAGAGCTTATCCAAATTGAGATGTATACATAATACTAAAATTCTTTTTTACATTCTATTCCCCTAAGGTATGATTAAGCACACGGAAAAATGTTGCCTTAATGTTTTTTTTTTCTTTCTTTCTTTTGATAAATGATTCAACAAAATTTCAATTTAACATAACACATGTGACCCATACTGTGTGATCACATCTGTCCCTCTAACGTCGACTAACGGCAATATCGTAAATACAGAACATGTTATCATATAAAATAATATTAAGTAATAATCTTAACGACACTTGGATGTTATTTATAATGTTACGAGTACCTACTCTTATCCGTTAACAGCTCTTTTACATATAATTTAAGATTACTTACTCATACCGGCATGTGAATACACATGTATTACATCTCGTTGGAATGAGTTTGGAGCATATGTTACTCACACATACAAAACTAATCTGATTGATATACGTTGTAACTAAATGTTTAATACCTACATGTGTTTTAATTTTTATGTGTACCGTATCCATGTATTCTATGTTTGAACACGATACCCAAACTTTTAATATAGACACCTTAATTGTCCGTAGATTTAATGTCTTATTCAATAAGATACAATGTTAACCGACAGTGAGTAGGTGACCCCTAATAAAATAATGGTGATGTCTATTCCTATTATTTTTTAGATCAAGTAACCAGGACTCTCTAAGTTTATGTTAACTAATTCTTTACTGTTCTTAACGTGTATACCTACGTGAAACATGTAGATCATTAATGAAATAAACGAATCAAAACAATAACTTGTCTATTATAATTCTTTACTTACATGTACGTAACCTATGCACACGTAAAAAAGCGCTTGTGAGCTAGCGGTTGGAAGCTCAAATGGCAGTCGCTTTCGTATAAACTAGGGCCTATGCCAATTACTGGGATCGGTTGGCAAGAGGATCCCAGCCTGCACTAATATGAGCCCTGGCATAATACCTGGACGACGTCGGGAAGAAGAAAAACATGTAGGTACCTATGTGCTTACAAATTGGAAATTATTAATATTTACAGTAGAAGCTATTCAAAGTTTAGATTTGTGACTGTAATAATCTTATTTGATCTAAAGTACTTATTACGGCACGAGTTCAGTCACATAACAAAGCCCGCGTGTTTAATAACTTGGTTTATAAGCCAAAAATCGGTTTAATAAGATCCATGTTATAAGGAAGTGTGTTGAAAAGCCTCTTACGGTATGATACTCAATACGTAGGTAAGGGTATATACTATTACCTACGTTGACTGTCCTATTACGTTACATATGTGAACATTTAACCTTAAGATTAACTTGTCTTACTAGTGTGTAGGTACTCACCGAAGGCATTTAGAGTGTACCTACGTACAGTCGCCACTACATATATCGGAGCAGTCAAGCGGAGTATTCAAAAATATCGGATCATGCTCCATGTTCCGATGTGTTTTCATTGTTCCGATATTTATGACTACCTTGGCCGCTCCGATAGATTTTATGGCTACTGTACGTAATTATCTACACTGATATTATAAAGGCGAAACTTTGAGAGTGTGCATGTTGGTTACTTCTCCACGTCTAAACAGCTGGAGCGATTTTAATATTTGGTATGGAGTTAGCTGACACCCTGGATTAACACATAGGCTACGTTTTTTTTCCTAATGCGCGGGTAACGCCGTGGGGCACAGCTAGTATTTCATACGTCAAAAATTCTTCCCAAGTTACTTTCAGTAGGCCAGCTGCGGTGTACGTTTCCAAGGCTACCAAAAACAAGAAGAATGCAAGCTGCCAGCCTTCTGGTCACAAGATGCATCTACAAAGCCCTTAGAAAGCTCTGGTCTAAATAAATACCTATCGCTAAGAGCATCGTAAATACTTGCATCGTTATATTTTGTCGATTTTGCGACCACAACTTCCGAGGCTGGGGGAAGGTGTCAACTCTGGTATGGGATGGTCTGGCCGCGTCCCCACGCCACCTCGACATGAGCGAGTCATACACTCAGGGCGCTTGCGACGTCGCATATGATACGTTGACTAACTAGTAGGGAAACAATCAACAAATACTTTTCGGTTCAAGGATCGCCGGCACTCAACGGTTAATATAATCAAACTTCGGCCATGCAAACGGAACAATCGGAACGTTATAGAATTTTACTTTGGATCTGACAACATACTTCCATCATTCAATGCGATGCTTACGATTCTAAGTTTATAAAAATCGCGCGCGTCTGATTCGTGTAAGTCGGCATACGAGTATACCCAACCCACGTTGTTGGGTATACTCGTATGTCGGTCGACCGTGAAGAATGCGAGCTCGGCCGATCGTAAACCAGCGACCTCGAACGACAAATGGTACAATGAGCACGAGATTCTACTTCGAAGACGCCAACAAGAACTTTATCAGAAATTGGGTAAATAAGACTATGTATTGGGTATTTAAGTATTTTTATGTAGTCTATGTTAATAAAAAGTACGTAAGAGAAACGAGTATAAATGTATCGGAATGACTGATCGAACGAAAAGTGATATTTTCCATACATCATTTTTATTGCGTTTTCTATAAATGATTGTCATCTTGACTACGGCCCTATTGTCCAGTCGCCATCAGATATATCGGAGCTATGGAGGTGATCATAAATATCTGAACGCCTCTATTGCCAAGGCGATAAAATGCCACACATTCGAGTTAGTGTGGGAACTTAATGTTAATACTATTTAACACAAGCTTACGGTCGAAGTAAGAACTGATTTACACAAGCTTGTACAGTCAGCGTCATATAGTTGGTAGCATCCAAAGTACTCAAAATGTTCGGTACACCATAGTATTAGTATGGTGTACCGAACTATTTGAGTACTTTGAATGCTACGAACTATATGATGCTGACTGTATGTAATTCTGTATACATATCTTAGATGTTGCTGTACTTTATTTTAACAATATAATTTATTACAGATATATAAGTACTGTTTATGTTAAACTTATAATTTAACTGTATATTTTTAGTAAGTACTTACTAAAAACTACGTGTAGTAAAAAAACTTGCTACTTGTATTTATCTCTACTTACCTAAGCTGAACTGTAAATTAAATAGCAACTCTTTGTCATCTTAAAACAAATGAAATCATCTAAGCCTAATCTCTGTCCCTTAACTGACTTTACCTTACTTTAACTTACGTTTATCGTACAACAATCTTTCTAATTTATATATATTGTAAACATTGTACCATATTTTTGTCTAGATTTCAACTTACCTATTAAAATTTGACTAGATTTTGTATATAAGAAACATTAAAAAAAAATTATGTCCCCGAAGGCAAACTATTTAAAACCGATTATAATTTTGAAATATTTGGACATTGGATGCGAGTTCCTGTTCAAATTAGGTTATTCAACCAACCAACTCGTAAAAAAATTGAAATACGTACACGCATTTTAGTAGCAAGCAGTTAATTGGGGCAGTAGCATAATTAACGCATTCACTGCCACCCTCTTTTCCTTGCCGTTCGCCAGGTGCCGC
Source organism: Grapholita molesta (assembly GCA_022674325.2). Lineage (NCBI taxonomy): Eukaryota > Metazoa > Arthropoda > Insecta > Lepidoptera > Tortricidae > Grapholita > Grapholita molesta. The sequence goes on along the minus strand of CP053120.2, from coordinate 26,134,857 downwards.
ACTTTGCTGGGTGCCTCTAACGCATATGTGAGTTCAACGGATTATTACCCAGTGCCTCCGCCGCACATATGAGTTCATACTAATTTGACAGTGGTTCCTTCGCATTGGTACTAGATAATTATTTTAACTCTAGGAAACACGGTAATTAATATTTTATATTCTTTAATTACATTGAACCAATTGATTGTAATTTTGCTTCATATATAACTAAAATTTAACTAAATCGAATACAACTGAATCGACTAACAGAACACTATAGAAATAAGTTCAAGTGCGTAGGTACCTATAGTCCTTTGATTCATTAGTTTTAGATCAGCATTATATTTTACTTACTTATAATTTCTACTACCATTTATATCTGATCCAACAAGCAACATTTTAGACGTAAGAGGAACATTTCAAAATTTACAACTGACATATGCGTCGAAGGCACTGGGTCAAAGTCACTTAATACTATGAACGCGTCTGTGCGTCGAAGGCACTGCGTGAAAGTCACGGTGACGCATATATGCGGCGGTGGCAGTGAATGCGTTAATAGTAGGATTAAATATTAGAAATCTGCGCTTTACTGGTACAGTAGGCATAGGTGTCTATAGGTACCTATAGACTATTAAAAATTATATTGTAAAAATGTGTACCAAACTTGTGTCAATCAATTATGCTAAAAGGGGTACAACAAAAGTACTCATAGGCATTTGATATGAGTAGTTTTATTGCATTGTAAAACAAAAAATATACCGGGTGTGGCCTGTAATAGGAGCTTTAACTTTAGGCATCATTTCTACACCACAAACGTAGTAACATTTGTTCTACAACTTTTGAAAATAACTAATAGTTTAATAAATATTAATAAGAAAAGATTTTACAAGCAAGCAATGTATTGCGAAAACTATGAAGTTTGTAGGCTGACAGTAAACGTCAACTAGACTATTGGATGCTGTTCATTGAAAATACTATTTAGTTTGTTCGAAAAAATAACAAGTATTAAATTACCCAATTATTTAAAGTTGTAGAACAAATGTTCTTACGTTCGTGGTGTAGAAGAGATCCCTAAAATTTTTGCCCCTATTACAGGCCTCACCCGGTATAAAGTGAAAATAAAGCACACAATGTATTACCATAAACATTATTTATATTTATCTAACGCCACGTTATTACATCAACTCCTATAAATTTATCATGTGAACTTAAAATACACCTACTACCTTACACATCACATTGTCAATGAGACAGCACATTATGACATTACAGACTGTTTGAATGCATTCACGGACTATCACAACTGAACCGTCGCCAACATTCTGATTCTTTCTTCAGACTTTTAAAACAGTCTTTCCTCGTTACTAAACCGAATAATGTCAGTAAGTCAATCATTGTGATTCGATACGCACATATCGACATCGCAATAATCCGCGGTTGCATCTTCCTTACAAACGAATAGGCGAATGACTGCTATATGATAACATTAAATTTAACGAATTATATTTAGCTAGACATCAATACTGTATGTGATGGTTAAAAAAAAGTTGGTGAATATTTGAATAATTGCACTAAACGATATTGCAAAGTAGCAGTTAGCACTTGGTTACTTTATGAAGTAGGTGGGTAAGTCAGATGTTAAACACGTACCAGTAAAGAGGTCTGGTGTAAGGTTCAATAGTGTTATTTACCTATCCATGTGCGACGTTGGTAGAAATAGCAGTTTCTTATGAAAACTATATCCAAAATGTTAATGAGCAAGTGAAATAATTAACAGGAATTGTGGGCAAAATGCACCATAAATTAAGTGTACTCCATATGCATTAAAAAAAAATATAAACAAAAGACCTTACCCCCTTATACATAAACGTCTCTGATATTGAAATTGACTAATATTCGTTTCTCCTTACCACTTTAACGTTGTGTTGCTAGGAACAGACAAAACATGTATAAGGGGGTTAGGCTTTTTCAAACGGAAATATTCGACCGGGCTATATAATTTTGTATGAATAGAGAATTTGTAAAAAACTATTGATAGACTACTAATCAGAGTAAATGCTCGTGCGGCTTCTCATATACGAAAATTCAACATCAGTCTCATGGGCCTTGAATCACGAACTGATCGGACTCCAGTATAGAATGCTCAGCCCAGCTGTACTTTACCACGCACCCGAGATAAGACGCGGACAACTGCTCTCTGCTCCTATACAACTGCCTTACAATAATGTTACAGAAAATCTATAAGTAATATGTCATTCAATCAAAATAGCAGTGCGTAACATGAAGTTATATACAATGATGACGTTAAATTTTATGATAATTTTCTATATACATTTTAAATAGTGTAAATGTTAAAAGTCGCTCCCGCTGAAAATGTGCACGATCGCATCTCAAGCACGTAAACCAAGCAACAATGTCAACACAGCAAACGACTAGGATGCATGATCATGCGCTTTTTGTACGCATTTTTACTTGCGAAGGCTTTTATTGATGCTTCATATAAACACAATTCATTATAAAATGTAACCTCAACCGACGTTATAATCTAATTAGAAGATAATATTATATATTTCTTTATACAAACTTATAGAAACAATAAGCATGTCTAAGTTCAAGTTTAATGTGCAACTACAATTTAATAACCCAACATCTTGAGGGTTTACGATTGTTTTCGAAGCAATTGTAGAATTATAAATAAAAAAAATAATTTGTAACTTCAAAAAATAAACTGTACAGTGTATTTAAAAACAAAAGTAGCTAAATATTGAATATTTGCACAACTTACATTTACACTACAAACTGTTACGGAGACAAAATTTTGTTTAAAGATATTTCAATGAAACTCGTATGATTTTAATTATTAGATAACAAACATTTTATATTAAACTGGCTCTATTCTTAAACATAATGTTTACACCACATTAAATACGAGAAATGTATGTTTTATTTTATAATTATTGTAATTGCAATGAAATCAAATAGATCTATCGTAATAAGTATTACGTCGTGTATTTTGTAGTCGTGTAGTCTGAATTATTATAGACTTAAGTTATTTGAGTATGTATTAAGAAATACCAAGTCAATTATAGTAAAAATATACCCAACAAAATACAAGACAGTACGCAGCTCCTAAATTTTGAAACTCGTGTCAAAATTGAGAATGCTATAATGCAATCAGTCAAAACTAAAACAACACTCGCACACAGCATTACTGCGAAATGTTTGGCATAACGACGTAACCGCGAGGCGAGTGGCGGCTGCGGAGAGTGCACGGAGAGAGCACATTTAAGCTTTGTCATCACTTTTTTTGCTTGGGTCTTTCTTTGGGCTGCAATGAACAAAATAATTATCAGTGGTTAAATAAGAATATATATATTTTGTTGTTGAAAAAACTGCGAAATGATATATCTTACGAACAACAGACACTTTTGATAATACATCTGATTAGCATCGTTCTTAATCATAACACGTTAGACTCATATAAGTCTAAACATTCGTAACTTTATATTGAAAATAGATCGTTAACTATTAAAACATTTAATAAATACTTTGATCATTAAAAGTTCAATGCTGTACGTGACTATTAATCGGTTAGTTAACTTGCCGTATTTGCAGATTAACTTTGTTGTAAAACAATTGGGGGCCACTAATTAAGACATCAAGCAGTTCGCGCTGCACGTAATAGAAAAGATAAATATCCATTCATAGTGGCCAACAAACTTGTTTCCTCCTCATCAGCGAAGAAATAACTTATTTAAATCTTTAAAAACAGATAGCAATACTGCATTTTATCTACAAAAGTGCAAAGTAATTTAATACTATTTAGTGTTACGAGCATGGATACACTAGCGTTTCTGCCCCGGGTCTTGTCGGTGTTGCCGTATATAATTTCGCGCTGCGGAGACGCCGCGTTGACACGGCGTGCCGATTACTATGGAACCGCCAGGAAAACGTCGAGTGGCCGCCGCTAGTGTGCACACTTAAGGGATCAATTGAGGTTGTTACTCACTCAGCGGCGTTGAGGAATCGCGCCGCGGACGCGTACCGCAGCGGGTCGTAGTCCTCGGAGCTGGAGGCGCGACTGCGCGCCATGTTGCGCATGTGCTCGCGGAACGCGCGTCGCACTGCCTCGCTGTCCACAGGCGCGGGCCGCGAGCTCGCCTCGCGTACGCTCTCTGCGCAAACAAGCACGTTGTCATAACACGTTTATAATAAGGGACTTTTCAAAAATAATGTACCCAATTAGCATGGTTGGTCAATAAAAGTTAATTCGCTGTCAGTTCTATGATGAGAATAGGCTAGGAGACTAGTTTTTTATGGTATGGATTGATTCGTTTCATTATAATGATCAACTGTCAGTATAGAACTAATTGCCATAAAGCTACAGAAAAGTCAGAGATGAGCGTCAAAGCCTGACATTTGTACTTTCCGCGACAAACGCTCCTTAGAAAATGATATGAACCTATGACGTCACTCGTTCATAGCCGCGCTCTTTAAAGTATGGAAAAATAATGAAATTGCTATTTGAACTGAGAAATATTGCGTTTTAGTGTATATATATAGTTACCATACAATTAATTTTTCAGTTAAAACTGAGACATTGAAACGCACCGTTTTTTTTAAATTTGCAAATTTACAAATATGTTTTTTGTTCATTTGAAATGTGATATCTTAGAATTATTTCAATATATATTTTTTTATTTTTGCTTTTAATGGTAACATTGTTCATTGTCTACCCATTGTATTTATGTATTTAAATTTGTTACAATATTTTATCATGAGTCAACGTCCCTATTAAACATGAAAACTTACTTTAGGACATCAACTTTTTTGCTTACCCGACTGCGCCAGAAAATGAGGTTAATCGAAAGTATGTATGTATATTTATTAAATTGTATATGTATTCTTGTATGGATTTGAAGCCTAAAAACATCGCCATAGCAACTTAGGCGATTCCTACGTTAAGTGCAATCGGGTATCCGAACGTTATTGTTTTAGAGTTTTTTCATTTCTAAATTACCTACACGTACAGGACATTACGCATACAGCTTTATTAGTACTTTTGAATTACGGTTTTTTACAATGTGATATCACTTATAATTAATAAAATGGAGACAAAAACCAAACATTGAAATTAAATGCTCAATTGATCACAAAACTGACAACGATTTAATTCACGCTAATATTATTCTAGGTCAAAGAAAAATATAATATAATTAAACATTTTGTAGGTATTAAGCTGACATGTCTGAAACGAAACATAATTTTTAATTACCATTATGGTTTCGTTAAATACAATATCGGCGTTTAATACAAAACTAGATCATACAATATCGGTGAATTCTCAATATGACTTGAGACTCCGATACCGGGTAAGTGTTAACACATTTACGGTAGATGTCGCTGGCCACCTCCTTAAGAGATTGAAGAAATTGGCAGCCATCGGATGTGCATCTGGTGAGCTACCAGCTAGTTGGAAGAGAAGAGCAATATCCCGAAGTCGGCAGTAGGTATACAAATTATTATTGATATAAATATATATGCTAAAGAAGTTATGACTTGGATAAAATTCAGTTCACAATATTCGAAACAAAAAAACAGTCTAGAAGTGTCTACAACAAAACGCAATATAAAAAGAACTACATCACCATCATTTCGGTAAGATCAGCCATATCGGCTAAACGGGAAGCCTACGTCAGAAATCCCTGCATATTAATCATTGCAGCACGAATATCTAGTGAGCGTAGCATGGCGCCTATGTTAATACAGTTCAAATGAATAAATATTTTCTATTAAGAATTCACCAGGGGCCTATTTCTGAAAGAGTGATTTCCGCTCCAAACCACCGAAACAATCAAATATCTATATAAATATTGTTTAGATTTTATTATAATATAAATAATTTACACAAAAATTATGTCTGGCCGAAAGATATATCTATCGAATAACATAAAATAATGTCATAATAATTATAAACCATGCTTTTTGAACTCCATTAAAATATAAATTCACAACAGTGTCACATAACACATGAATGACACAGGCACAAAGCACGTTAACAATGAGCGAGGGCGGTTATAAATTACTTAAGAGGAAACGATACCTTAGCCCTTTTTCAGATTTGAGTTTTTAGGCGAGTATATCTGTCGCGCTGGTGCGAGGTCGACTCACGGCGCGAGCGCCTGTGTGTGCGGCTCAAGCACACGACGTAGCGTTCTTGACGCCACTCACCATTCGTTGAGGACAAAAAAACTCTATTGTGATAAAACAAATAATATAGTGCTGCGTTCCTGATGGTGAGTAAGGTTCCCAGAGCTCCAACCCACTTATAGGTCGGCACCGCGCTTGTGACTCCCTTGGTGTTGCGAGTGCCCATGGGCGACGGTAATTGCTTACCATCAGGTAATCCGTCTGCTCGTTTGCCACCTTTGTCATAAAAAAAAAAATCCTTGAATCAGACATGTAATGAAAACTTTTACATCACTTTTTAATAAGTAGTACAATTGTGGTGCATAGTCTTCAGGATCCGCGATAATTAGTTCGCCCGGTGACCACGAACGCTGCTAAAGGGTTCGAAAAGTCGGAATCTAATTTAAATTCAGTATAACGAATTATCCGATATTGCTGCATAAAATCGTAGAGCTGAATAGTAGTAGACGATACATTTATAGAACACATGCAGTCATCACGAAAACTTTTGCAACGCTTTTAATGTGTCTCTATAATAGTGATCATACTCGTAGTGATATGAATTACTTTGTTGTTGGCATTCTGTCAAACCATACGAGCCAAAAATGTCGATAGCACATTACGCTTACAAGCTGTAAGACCATCACAGGGGTTTCTGTTACCCAAATGTGCTGAGTAAAATATCAACCCGAGATAAAACCAATTGCTCGTATTAGCATAATATAGCATACGAGTATTTTCTAACCTTCTCATTACATAAATTACATAGGTACTGAAGAACAGTTACTTCGGTGACATTCATTACGATAGGTTATAACTCACTACATCACTAGACTGTTACTTTACTACTGTTACTTACTAAGTATACTGTTACGTTAACTGTATACTTATTTAGGCGTTTTCACGAAACGATGTTGACGAAAAACTACACGATTTCGGAGAATCTATTTTAATAGGACACGAAAAGTGCTCGATTGCAGTTTTTCAAAATCCATTACGCTTTTACGCTACTTCTATAGAATTTCTATGGAAAAGTAGCGTGAATGGATTTTATAATAATGGGACATTTTCTAAAATCCACTTACGGTACTTTGCGTCCTAATTTTCTAATGATTATGTTATCAGATTTGAATGATAAGCAACTGTTTGCGATTTAGTTGAGTAAACAGTTTTAAGCAATGTTTAAAGAGCTCTAAAATTTTAAAAAATAATCTTAAATATCAAAAAAGCCGAAGTCCGACATAGGTATCGATGATATCAATATGTGTCGAAAAAACACTGTTGCTGGCAGAAAACAGTCGAGTGCGTTTGTATGGAAAAATGGCCACTCCAGTTACCTCTCAAGGAGCCACCATACTAATGTTACCATGGAAGGGGTAAGATAGAAGGGGATGAGATCCAGTAATTATCTATCCAAGTACCCAGTTATCCCTAAAAGTATTTCGACATTTATTTTCCATTAACATTCCAAATTTAACGCGGCACCGCCTACTCGTAGTTAATATAACGATTCAAATCATCCGAGCTTAAGTTCTTCCAATTAACTTATAACCAACTAAAGGGAGTAGTTTGCTTCAACAAATACTCGACCTCGAAAGGACCGTTTGATGAACGGTTGAGTGAATTCAATGCCTAATGACTCCGGAATCGTTTTAATTAAGCAGTGGTAAATACGGGTTTTATTTGCAGTACGTAACTAATTAGTTCCCAGAATCGATAGATTCAATTAACGGGTAAGAAAACATTTTTATATATTTAACCAAGTTGGTTATAATTTACCAGGGCCCATAATTTTAATGCCGATGACGTCAATTGGACGTAGCGTTCCGTAAACGGTGATCCCAAATAGTTTTATTGTAAATTATTAATCATTAGTCGTCAATCATTTTAATCACAGAGACGACGAGAGACATCATAAAAAATAACGAAATTTTATCTAGCAGTGAAAAAAGGATCAGACAACACAGTTAACCAGTGTAAATTTTATAATAAAAACATAATGGAAATATTCTCAAATTGATTTTTAAAGACCTCTAAAGGAGTCTAACGCTTTAAAAGAGTCTGTTTAACCTCGTTTCGATAACCACGACATGTCCTTGACCCCAAAAAAGCGCACCCTTCATTGTACACGCTAGACCAATTTATGATGGTCGCCAGACGTGGGAAACGCCGACCGCCACACATTGTTTCCAATTCTCTTCTCAGCGAGTTGTGAGAGCCGCGTTCTGCCTCGGATTATGCAGCGGGAAGTATCATGATGCCTCAACCGTTTCCACCGTAATTGGAAAAGCGTTGCGACATCCGCCAGGGATACAGGGACATTGCTTAATTTCTTTTGTACCCGCGAGTAACAAAACCAGGTCAAGTCACTTGAAATAAATGCGAATTTATCGTATGCGGCTGTTCCGTTATACACAACAGGGTGACCGCTTCTCATAGTTAAGTCGCTAAGTTGCTTTGGCGTTCTACATTGGCTTAAAAATATATATTACAAAGAAAAAAATACGAGTAAATATTTTAGGGTGGCCCAAGAATTATTAAAACTAGCAGTTTCCCGCAATTACGATTACAATTTATCTAAGTTCGTCAATTAGATCTTTATCGTAATTTAAAGCAAAATGTGAGATTGTTGAAATAGATGTTTTTATACAAACAATTATACTTGACGGTTTTTTAAATACCCTTTTACAAAAAGAACAATCATCTAGAATTTATTTTTATGAACTCGAAAAATAGCATTGATCGGTTTTGGTAACATATCCATGAAAATAGTATCTAGTTATTAAAAAAAATACACTAGCCATCCTTCACCAAATCTAATAACGGTTACTGATTGGTGCACCTCTGTTTGTTTACAAAAGATGATGGCCGAACTTTGCAGAGGCAATCCCACACGTCGCATCAGCTTACGTCACGATAAACCTAGCTAGCCTCCCACGCCGCCCGTAAAAGAGTTTGGAACCAGTAAATACCAATAAATATCTTCAGATCAAACGCTATTTTTAACAATCCCTGGTTGTGCGGTATGAAGACCCAGTATTATTTTTATTTTATACATAATTAACCATCTTTGAGCTTCGTCACATCTGATGTTAGTGTCGAAGAGATCGAACGTGTAGCACGCTGGTTCAGTAACAGCCTATTCACTCTTGCCTTGAAAATTTCCAAACTATATGTTATGTGGGATTACAGACGAAGGGATCGAGAGAGAAGGGATTCCATTCCTTAGTAGTCCGCATTAGGAAAGAAGAAGGAGCGAAGGCGGACTTAAACCCTGCAATCCTTGTGCACATTCTGCAAAATGTATCCTGTAAAACATAGACCTAGCCACCCTACGTCGGTGCACAAGGCTTTGCAACCTTACATCAACTCCACGCACCAACTCAGCAGATTGCTAATGAGTCTGCGAGCTAAGTGCTCTATTGAATCCAAAGCGGCCAGTTGATACTAGGCAGACCTGTACCAAAGGTGGCAACAGTCCATAAACATATACACGATCGAACCAGAGCTTGGTAAAGTTTTAGAAGCTGTTCCGACGTAAGATACCGCTACACCCTATCATCTATCTAGTACATGTTTTCGTAACCTAGTTTCGATCGAAGTTTTTTTTTTTACTTCTCCGTAACTGGCTTTGGTCAAGCACTTTGTTTTACACGAACATAACGAAAAGGTTAATAACATTATGTGCAATTCCTGACGCTTTAAAAGCTAAATTGATGATTAAAAGGAATCTGTACCTATATTTCCCCGAGCACGCGTGTATGTCATTACCTGCTTCACGTTACCCAGAACGGGGAGGAAATAGTTCAGGCGGAAGATAACTTGATTGATTGTAACCTAACGCACTGCGACAATATAATTGGGCTAATGAAATTAGGTTTCCTACTGCCGATTGTAAATGGAACGAAATGATATAGATATTATAATGTATTTAAACATGCATTAGTCGAGATATTTTTATGTATCCATTAAATATGATTAAATTTAGTATGATTCTTTTAGCTTTAAAACTGGTATGCACGATCTTAGTCTAGGTTACGTAAAAGTAAAATAAGTGCTTATCCGAAGCTTACGGAGAAGTATAAATAAGTACCTATAACAAAAGCTTCGATCGTAAGCAGGTTAGGAAATGTCGGTTACGTGGACGGCTGAAGGGATTGTTTGCATATGTCGTTCATATTTCGTGTATACTTGGGGAAACCTAATTTGTTAATAACATTAATAAGCTCCCTTCTTTGGGGTTATGTAGTATGCATAGTGTAATAAATAAATGATAAAAGAATATACTTATATCGCTGATAATCACTTGATAGATATTGATTCATTAATAACACTACGACATATTTTTATTTTGGTTATACCAGGGATCGGACAACCCTTTCCGCGGCAAAAGCCATTAAAAGGGCAACCCTTAAACACGGCTAACACATTGAAAGACTTACCAGTTTGAACTGCTAGCCCATATATTTGACTATCCCTTACCGTACGACTAAGCCAAACATAAAACTAGCCCTTTACAATCACTAACCGCTATCCTTTATGCCTTGCTATCCCTTATAAAGGGTTACCCTTATTACTTAGCGCTTTTTATAAAGCTTTCCCTTTAGTAATGTCGTAGTTAATCCTTGCGTGAAAGAGACAGGTTTAGTATATACTATGACATATGTCTACGCTAGTGTTCGAAAAGCGCGCGTACATCAAATCAAAGAAGTCAAAGAAAACGCCAGATCAGAGCAATGTGTGCTTTATGAACAGGGCAGACGATTTCAATTAGCACGCTTGTATGTAAAAGGGAAGCCCTTTTATAAGGCTAACCCTTATAAGCAATATGTAAGGTTTTAGTGAGCGGATGATTAGGGTTTTGTTAGGGTATTGGGATAGCGCTTAGTTATAAGGGTTAGCGCTTTTATAAGGGCTTTAAAAGCAAAATGAAAGGGTATTGTCAAATAAGGGTATGGTGAGTAAAGCCTTATGTAAAACCCATACAAAACCCTTTATAAGGGATAGCGGGCCGGTCCCTGGGTTATACCTACTAAAAAAACATTTATTTTTTAATCAATATTTTACTGAATAGTACCGACTATTTTTTGGATGTAGTAGGTATGTAGATTAGCAGTTTCGTCTTCTACTTAGTTACGCTGGATCCACTAAGTGACATTCCATATTAATGGCTGTTTATACAAAATATAAGCTGTGCCCAAAAAAAATAACTTGGATGGTCCTCTGTTGCCTTCTTGCCTCGCGTTACATTTCTGCAACTATAGACACTATATTTTCTGACCTGGTGACGTCTCGTGGGACCTTGAATTTAATTATGGAGCTAGATAGACCTGCATGATTGAATTCTCTATCGAGATCTCATCAGTAAGCGGTAAACTTGGTGTACTTGGGGATAGACAGTCAGCGATATCTTTTTTGAAGTGATAGGTTAATAACCTTGCCTAAGGGTGTTTTTTTTTTGTTAAATAATCATCAAATTGTGGGGTGGCGACAATAATGACAAAGTTTAGGCGCAACACGCTAGTTTTAATTACTTTGCTGAGTGCTTTCAACAATTATAGCGATTGAGCAAATAAATGCAAGTAAACATGCATGTACAGCTTAAAAAGCAATTTACTGATTCAGCTTTCACTGTTTTAATTTTAACACATTATTACAAACGCGGATAAGTCCCATCTATTTGTGATAACAACATTTTACCATTACTCTAGTTCATATTTACAAACACGGACCTTGGTAAGTAGTGATGAACTGCAAATAGTGTTACACGATTTCTTTTCTAAAACATTTATTAAAATAGTTTACATGTAACTCTGGGAGCCTAGGAATAAAACTTTTAAATGTTATTATTATTAGTCTTATTTTGAGTTATTACGATAGGGAATAGTGTGTTGGCAATGGACGTCCGAGTCGTAGCCGAAGTAATCCGTTGTTTACCCTTGGCGACTGTAGCGTTCAAAGGGTTTAATAACAAGAACATTATAATAGATTCAACTGAATGCAATATTCACGCACTTTCAATTTCACTTATATGTCCCTTTTGTCTTTCTTCTAACAGAACAGTCGAAATTGGTTAAATCAACTCAATTCCTCAATTTAAATATTATACTAGTAGGTCCAGCTGGCGCCAGCCGCAACAAAACTGGCTAAATAATATGTACTGTCGTATTTTATATCGAATAAAGCTGATTATGGACACCGACCATACAATAGGCAAGGATATTTACAGCTAATCATAATCAACTAAAAACAACAATCGGCAATGAACATAAACATTAAAGTCAAAACTTTTGTCGAGGTTTTGTCGAACTAACTTTGATAAAAAAAATCTTTTTTATTAGTCTTCACTATCAGCAACCAGATTAACGGCGTACACACGCGACCTACCTAATCTAAAAAAATATTATATTCTATTCTACGTCCGCGTCGTGAATTGTCTATGAAAGAGTACCGGCACGGCCGCAGCGCTAGTTTTAGTGTAAGCACCGCTGATGAATGACTTGAGGGTTTGCGGTGGCCACGACTGGCACACGAAGCAACACTTCTACCCGAGTTGGAGGAGTGTCCTCGCTGTACGTGCTCACGTTGTGATTACCTAGAGTAAATACCGCACTCATATATACGCACAGTTGATGAACGACTCGACGGTGTTTGGGAGCCGCGACTGGCCTACGAAGCGACACTTGTAACTTGACGAAGGGAAAGTCGTCGCTGTACGGCTCCCCGGCCGTGCTCACGTTGTGATTACCTAGAGTAAATACCGCACTCATAGGCACAGTTGATAAACGACTCAACGGTGTTCGGGAGCCGCGACTGTCGTACGAAGCGACACTTGTAGCTTAACGGAGGGAAAGTCGTTGCTGTACGGCTCTCCGGCCGTGCTCACGTTGTGACTACCTAGAGTAAATACTGCACTCATAGGCACAGTTGATAAACGACTCAACGGTGTTCGGGAGCCGCAACTGGCGTACGAAGCGACACTTGTAGCTTAACGGAGGGAAAGTCGTCGTTGTACGGCTCTCGGGCCGTGCTCCCGTTGTGATTACCCTGCATAGACACCGACACATACGCACCGGTTATGAAGGACTCGAGCGTGTGGGGGGGCCGCGACTGGCGCACGCAGCGGCGCTTGCGGCTCGGCATGCCGGAGAGGTAGGCATCGCTGTACGGCTCCTGGGGCGCGCTCATGTTGTGTTGGTCACGTGTAAACACCGGCACCCATTCTTCGCCCCAGTGTTGTAACAGCATCATTGGCGGTACCTGATCGCAGAATACGAGTAATTGTTGAAACATTTGGAATTTGTAATTTATTTTGAGTCTTGTTTACAACATTACGGTCGCATTACTTCGGCAACGACATGACAAATACCGTACAGCAAACATTGTATTTGTAAGTATTATAACAGCAAAACATTAGTCCCAGCAATAAGTACAGTCTTTGACTACGTTCTCTATCTAGGGGAAATTATCAATATCCAAAATGAAATCAAAACTCAGACGTGGCATCAACTAGTATTATATTATTTATAATCTTGAAAAGCCTATTCTAACGACTAAGGCAAATTCACAGGTACTCGAGAATTTTGTGAATTATAATTTGAAATACGTTTAGTTTCGGCTCCAAGGAAAGAAACCGGGCACCGGATATCACAGGTATAACACATATGTCAGCGATAAGTAAACTACGTTTGTTTAATTCTAACTAATAATAATCAACAAAATAGAATACAAAGAAGTTTACATTACGCTGGATAAATTATATTGTCTGTGCTTTCAATATAATATGGAAAAACGTGTTAGTATACCTTTTAATATTAAATACTAGTTGAAAGTAGTTCCGAATTTTTAATTTCATTTAAGATAGCGATAATTTACCTCCATGCAATATAATTTACATTTTAACATAGTAACAGTGTGTTAACTTATGAGAGTTGTAACTTATAAGTTACAGCGTACTTACAAAGTTTAGATTGTTAGACTGAGAGTCGGGAGAAGTCCTTTGCGGCGCCAACTCGCGCTCCGGTCGGCTCGCTCTGTGTTACAAAGTAAATATTATAGACTGTGAAGTTTATGTTAGTATGAGTCAACTTAGGTCACAAATTATATGCAATATTATATTTATGTATAAGAGTCACCAAGACGAGAACCATTTATTTTGTGTTAAAAACAAAAATTGGTATATAACACGCTACAAGACTTATTCATGTCTTTTTTTAATATTTTTATAATAGTATACATGAGTATAACTCAAGAGATAATAACTAATATTCAACTAGGGCATCAATAAATAAAAATAAAACCATTTAGTTCTGTATTGCCCTAAATTGAATTTAAAAAATCTATATAGATGAGATGAACATGCAGATTTTACAGCGGCTCTTTTGAACGAGTGGGGAACTAAAAATCTACTAAGTGTGTCAACTATTTTTTTCTAAAAACTATATTTGTATGATTGGTAGTAATGAAGCAAACGTGTTGTTTGCACGCTGTACTGTTTTGACAATTGTATAAATGCCGTCGGGCAAACTGAGCTGATAATTTTTCAGATTTGGTTGTTAAAAAGAGTATTTAGGCTGCTCACCGAATGCGGAACTTGGTGGAACAAGAATTCCATAGTCGATTGTGTCTGGTGTCAAAGAGTGACGAATGCTACATACCTTGCACTCTGGCTAGGCGTAGAGCGCGAAGGCTGGGGCTCAGTGGCGGGCGCCGCCTCTTCGGAGTCGGAGGTCGTGCTCGTGACGTCAGCTGTCTCCGTGGGCGCCGGCTTGCTGGCAGCGGCAGCGGCAGGGGCGGCAGGGGCAGCGGGGGCTGCCTCGGAGGGAGGAGGGGACACATCCATTGGGCTGGGCTCCTGCGGTGCAGGCGCGGGCGCGGGCGCTGGCGCAGAGGCCTGCTGCGATAAATAGGATTCCTTGTTATACTTTATTTTAAATAAAAAAATATATATAGAAAAGGCCACGCAAAATAGGCGCCCAGTCGTCGAGTTGCGGAAACCCGCCCGTATAACAATATACAATATATATAGAAAAGGCCAATGCCTAAGAATGCATGTCTTATTTTTTTCAACACTTTAGAGTCGGGGAAAAAATAATAAACTATATAACTATTGATGGTTATAAATATGAAATTTATCACAAAGACACGATGAACAGCTTTTGAATAACGTCGAGATAGCATTTATGCAATCTTCTTCTGTTACGTAAAAAGTCACAATTCTGAAATATTTATAAAATTAAAGGAACCATACTATTATCACGATTATAATACTCAAGGTATTGTTTATTAACCAAGAGGCTAGGTTTAAGTAAGTGTAAGCGTCATATATCAAAATCACCGAGTTAAAATATATAATATCGTGAGTATTATGTGTCAGTCTGATAACAACCCTAGAATGCGAGAAATTTGTAAAGACCAGGCACTAAGTGCGCGTAGTTAGATAAACTCGCACGACAAGACACAGCGTAGTCGAAAAGTCCTCTTACGTGACATAAGTGATGACACAATTAACTCCGGTTAAATTTACAATTATTTTGTTCATAAGATCTCAAAAAAAAAACGCTTAGTTTTCATTTTGTAACGTTGAAATTTCAATTGGCATAAATGACTAAAGCTAATATTTTGATGCAAGTACTCACAGCCGGTGCTCGTCGAATGACGAATTGCTGGATGGGGTCGACCTGCGTGATGGCGTTCAGGCTGTTAATCACCACACCGAGGTTCTCCATGCCAAGTGTGATGAGCACTTGTTGAACATCTTCGCTGCCCCAATCACGCACTTTCTCTATCTATTTCAAAACAAACAACTTGAAAAAGGAGAGGAAAAATGGTACCTAAATATAAAAGTGTGGTCTCTGGAGCTTATTAGATTCAGACATACATACATATAATATTATTGTTGCTAAATTGCTAAACTGCCACTTTAGTTTTGTTATAGTGGCAACTGCTGTTAAAATCGCATGGCACCGCATGCCGAAACATAACGTTTGTTAATCTAGCTGTCACAGAATACAATTGCGATAGTTACTTCATCAGTTGCCCGAATTGTAGCGTAAATTATATAATAATTTATAATTACTATTAAATATTATTTAGAATAAAACTTTGTAGTCGTATAACAAAATGATTACTAGAAACAGTAGGGATTTATTAATTTGACTTATTGTCAAACATGCCTGTATATATATTTAATTTAACATAGTCAGCGTCAGAAACACCATCGTCAGAAACTATACATTTCGCCACTTTATTCTTAAGTATGTATACATAATTATGCTACTGCCCGTATCTATTGATACTAAGTGGCTTTGGATAGCTGTAAACTTATACTTGTGTCTGTTTGAATAAAGAACTAAGTACCAGGAAAGCTCTGAACAGCGTTCGCAGGCCGTCAACGCCGTCGCGGCAGCAGTACGCCATGAGAGTGCACATGTCGGTGAAGAGATGCGCGAACATGGCGTAGAAGCGCGCCACGAACGCCTCCGTGGCGGACTCGGACATCACCGACGCCACGATCGCAGGCAGCCGCGAGGCGATCAGAGCGCGCATCGACGCGCCGAAGTTGAACTCCGGACGCAGGGGGACGATGGTTTCCTAAGATTAAGAAATATAATGTTTATACAAATAATGCCGTTGAAATTTAATTAAACGAGATTAATATTAGTTTATGTTATTGCTGCATAATGCAAGGCACAAAAATACAAGTTTAAATAAACGATATAGCTTTATCTACACACAATATAAGCCCTCAATAATAATTTCAAAAACCGCAAACGAAAAGTCAAATGAACATGTGTAATGTGAACGAATGAAAACTTTTTAATAACAACAGTTATTATAACAATACACAGTTTTTTTTTAACTTAGAGACAAACTGCAGGCAAGTCCAACTCTCCTATCAGTTCTATAATAAGTAACCAATTGCTTTGTATTTCAGAGACGTTCGAAATGTGTGTAGATAATGCAATAAACCTGTTTATAAATTTAATTTTAAGATGAGTATTCAGCTTTGTGGTTCATATTTAATTGGATCCTTACAGAATCCCGATTCAACAGTATTTGGGATTCATGGGAAAAGCATTTGCGTTTCAAAAAGCGTTGCATAGCCAATAAGAGAGAGCACTGACCACCCGCGCCAGAAAGTCCTGCTGCTCGTCGACGAGGAAGCCGGCGACGGTCTCGAACGTGTGGTCGCTGTGCACGCCGCCCGAGCGCACGAGCAGCTCCTGCAGGTACACGCGCAGCATTTGCCGCAGCGACTGGAACTCGTTGGGCACCAGCGCCGGCTCGCCCGACACGATCTGCATCGGCTCCGTGAGGAACAGGTGGCGGGCCTGCACAGATATAGATATGGGTCCAGACTGACCGCGAGTGACGCGAGGAAATTTCCCCGCGAAGCAGCTTCTTCGGTTTCGACTCACGCTCATAATAACGTTTTTACTTAAAAAACAACCTGTTATAATTTAAATGTAGTATCAGGTGAGTTGACATTGTTCCAAAGAGTTTATTGTCTGAATTTAATATTTGTAATTAGTTGGGTCCACTGTATGTTACATTATAATACGTGCGCTCGCTTCATTTCAGGTCACCCGCATAAAAACATTTCGAATGTAGACTGCTTACACGCATTCCATTCAAATCAGATCTCATAAAAATGTATGTTATGTACATTACATATGTACAATTTAAAATTATGTCAATTATATGTGCTACACTTACAACGGCCACGAAGAAAGCATTTGTGAAAGAAGCGCGTCCAGGCTCACTGGTCAACAGATCCAACATCGTTCGAACGTTGTTCTGAAACAAGTTTTTATGTAACACAAGATTCTGTTTTCGTGCAGAGGAAATTTAATGGCTTAATATGTTCGTAGTAAAACAAAAATGTTCTGAACTAATATTGACTAATTAGTACTTAGAAATATGAATCTAGGGTACTATGTGAAAGAATACTTGAATCAGGTGAAGTTGACTGACCGGAGTGAAGTTGGCGTTGCGTTCGCTGAGCATTTCAATGTTTTGAGCTGCGGCGCGGTCGGCGCGGGCGCGGGCGTGAGCCGCGGCTTGGTGCTGGTGCTGCTCCCTGTTCAAAGATGCACCGTGAAATGATTGCGAGTATTGTAGGTCTGATTGTAAGATAAACCCATCGATGTATAATAAAAATAAGATTTACAATCAGCCCCAAAAAAATAGCTCTAAACAACTTGGGCGGTACATTTAGTTAGTCTTTTTTGAACCGCTGTCAGTGCAAGTGACAACAATGACTAAAACGTTATTACTTTATCAATAGTGAAGTTTGATACTTAATAATTAGAACACTGAGCTCTTTTTTGATTCATTTTATGATCTAAAAGAAGATTATAAATTAGCATAAACTATCGTGACAGAAATGTCATTTAGTGCCATATTTTTCTACATAATTTGTTCGCGTGTAAGAGTCAATTTCTTTATGTCAGTGGATAAACCTCAGTATCTATCTACAAACACAATTCAATTCGTTTATTATCCTCGGTAGCAGACAAATAAAGGCTCTTGTCTGTCTTATTGTAACTTCTGCTTTATAGGCAGGGTCAATACCGACCAGACTTTAGTCTTGCCGCCATTAGGAGATGGTATTACCTGCGCCGCAGCAGACGGCGGCGGGCGTGCGGGCTGACGCAGAGCAGGAATCTGTCGTAGATGAAGTTGTTGAGAGTAACAGCGTGAGCGCGGGTCGTGGTCGTGGCGCGTCGCAGGTGTAAATTGGCTGAGAACAAACATTAAAATCTTTCAGGGGTACATCATTTTAATTTTAAATAATTATAATGAATGCAAGTACTTACTATGGTGACATTTGTAGCATATACATATTAAGTCTAAATATTTTATAGGTGCATTATGCGAAAACATTGCAAATGCCATAGAGTTGTGTGAATGTTACGAGTACGAAAAAGAGGGTTAGTATGGGTACATCTAGAAATAAGGACATGTAGAAATTTCTGTTCTTAGGAACCATGTCCAACTTGGCGTATAACTATTCCTCTAGGTGATCTTCAATCTCGGTTCCCATACTGTACGGATAGCATAGGATCATACTGTCTCTGATCATACTGTAGGGTTTAATTTTGTATAGGTGCGCTACTCCGACTCGCACTTGGCAGGTTTTATCTGTTACTGACAAATTTGATTCGCACTAGTAGTACCCGGGCATTGTCCGTAAACTGCGATCCGAAACTACCGGAGAACGAGCGGCAGCATCCCTTAGAGTGGTGTAATATACTGCGATCGCCAACCCACCAGCCAAGCGTAGCGATTATGGTATTAAACCCTCATCCACAATTGAATATCACGATAAAAAAAACTGCTTACGCAACATAACTTTTCGTACCTATACCCCCACTTGGATGACAACACAGCTTTACTTGTCATATTACCGTTACAGCCAAACAAAGCAAGAACGCGGGCAATTTCAACCCGGGCCGTGACCCACTTCTCCGAGTTTTTGATATTTAGCCTCACGTCACGGGGTAGTTATAACAGAAACAAATGACTGCCGACGGAGCTGCGTGTAATGCCGTGATTTGAAACGTGTCGACGTTGGTCGACTTGTTTAGACGCATCGTGTGGCTTGGCTCGTCTACTTATGGCGGTCTGATGCCAAAGCAGTGGAGGTCCGTAGCTGAAGTATAGTATAGTAGTTACCATGTCTGCCCGGGGTGTGACCGTTCTGCGGCTGAGCCGCGTCGGGCGCGGCGTTGGGCACGGCGTGCGCCACTTGCAGCGCGACGGCCTCGCCGCCAGGTAGCAGGCCCTGCCGGATCACCGACGATACGATGTTCTGCAGCAGGTCCGCGCTAGGTGCCCCGCCCCACGGCATGCCACCTAGGTAGACTGGAGGGAAACATACCAATGTCAGTATTTTTTCTATTACACATTCAATATTAAAGCCTGATCAGGAATATATTATCATTGTCTAGAGCGCGTTCTCATTCTCTTTTATATGGCAACTGTTCAAAAAAGCATATTATTCTCTATGGTATTCGTATTGAAACAATTTCATTTACAATATTTCACATTAGACTATGAATACTTTTGGGCTTCTTCTCACTTATATTATGTCAATATTTAACATGTTTATATAATTAAAGCACCTAAATCGCCACAATGATATTGAAAACAGTGACAACCTATTAGTCAAATTATTGTCAGTGTAAAAAATTACTTCCAATGAAATTCCGCAACATGGCTCCTGATAACTCATTTCTGATCAAGCTTTACATATATTATTTCGTCCCTCAGGTCGGTAACAAAATACTATGTCCCCAGGCATGCGGCTAATGACACCGTTACGTTTGCGACAAAAATTTCCTTCAACAATTTCAAAAT
The DNA here is from genome assembly GCA_022674325.2 of Grapholita molesta. NCBI lineage: Eukaryota > Metazoa > Arthropoda > Insecta > Lepidoptera > Tortricidae > Grapholita > Grapholita molesta. The sequence continues at coordinate 26,114,325 of CP053120.2, read as the reverse complement.
GAACCTTTTTAAACGCCAAAGTCGGACATAAAGGACAAAGTGACATCGAAATTCAAAATGGAGATTAATTTTTGATGTTTGGCGATGAAAAGGTTTGTCATTGTCAGCATTCACATTTACTATGTTTTGCCGTCATCGTCCACACATTTATAAAATAACGATTCAATTACTGAAGAAAGACTGTACGAATTAAAATATGTGTGATTGATGTCGGGCAACTGTTATTTATATATATAAGGTAACATAATACTCGTATATTCTGTAACTTGTTAACTCACACCAGCTTACTCAATAGCGATATCATACGAATAAGACATGCTTAACACCAATCAACCAAAACCAATTTTACTATATTATAGGTTTATAACCACAACCTAATACCTACTGAAGAAGGAATTATAATTGACAACATTTCATTTCTTTTATCGTGGCATTTTTTATTGCCTGAACCGAAATGCCTGGACCTACTCCACAACTAAGCTGTGGCAAGTTACGATTTAAAGTATCCGAAAATTGTCAGACGCAGTGCTACTGTTGTAGAAGAAACCAGTCCCGGTTCTTGAGAAAACGTGAGGCGTGGTCGTCGCCAAAGAAACCAGTCGGGGGTCCGTAGAAGAAAGCAGTCCGGTATCCGACAGAAAGCGAGTCGTATAAAATCAAAATAATGCAAGAAAACACGTTAATAGCAAACAAATATCTGAATCTAATTAATGAATTGTCAAGTCAACTGTCAGTAGAATATAATAGTTATTTATCCGTCAGCACATACTATTTACGAGAACACAAAACATGAAACAGACGACCATAAAACATTACAAGAAGTGCCAGGAAATGGCCCCATCTCAGCATATTGCTAGCATTTTCCCAGCGCAGTCCGTACATCAGTAATGTTGTGGTTGTAAAACGGAACACCGGAAGATAAGTTTTTTATTTTGTTACATTGACCGTATTCGTGCTGGATGTCCATGTCCCATTTTGACGTCACTCTTCCGGTTTCATCATCATCACATCCAGTATAATTTTTTATGATAAATTTGTTATCTACAAGCATTTATCTCGAATCAATTCGAAAATTGTCAATTAATGAACAAATACGTTATGATAAAATTAGGGATTAGTTGAATTAGTAATATAAGTGCCTACTTGGTGTTATTGTAATTAAAATATCTCCATCGAATGTTAAGTGGTGTACTAGAGCATACAGTAACATTGACCTTGCCATACTGTAAACAATTGAAACACATAACCCTTAAACACACGAAAAAATAATCAAACTGATAGGCATAGAATTACCGTACATTACTTTTCGCCTCCAAATACCGTTTACTTGCCTCGCTAAGAAGCCAGACCAAGTAGGTTCCCATTTACTTTAGATGATAGTTATTCACAATACGTAAATAATAAAATAAATAACTAACTGTCTGCTCCGAAGATGTGGGGAGTATTACCTCCGCCGTCGGCTTGCTGCATGCCGCCGATGCCCTGCAGCGTGGGCTCGGGACGCGCCCCCGGCGGCCCCGCCTGGCCGGCTGGCACCGAACCCAGGATCTGACCGTTGGGGATCTCCTCCATACTCATAACCACCTCCACGCCTCCCAAACCGCCGTTCTGGCCTAGGCCACGGAACAAATTTTCAAAATCTAGGACAAATAAATCAATAGAATATCCCCGAAATAGATAATGCATGTTAGTTAATACCTATGCCCCCTTACGTGTGTTGCTAACATAAATTACATTCAATTAAGTCGGAAGCAATGCAAGGCACAGACGACCCAACTATAAAAGACAACAAAATATAGCGCTAAAAATCTGTACTTGATTTAATGCTGGATTTACACGAAAAAAAAAACAATCTAATAGATTTAAAATAATTAAGTTGCTCAACGTTTGTTACTTGGAACTATGTAAGAACGAAAAACGAGATTTTGAATCAAAATAAACTTTAAATTTATTAATTTAATATTTTGTTAAGGACACAAGTTAAGTAGGGCCGTTCATAAGTATTAAGATATGGCGAACACATACCGAAAAGCACTTGTCGCCTGGGTTGTTGCGGCTGAGTGCCCTGGTTGGGCTGGCTAGGCTGGTTGGGCTGCCCATCCTGCGGCTGCTGCGGCTGGTTGGGCTGCGCCGGCTGGTTAGCGCCGGTGGGCACTTGCGCATGCGTGCCAGTCAGCCCGTTCAGTAGGGCGTTCTCGAGAGCAAACGCTATCGGCACCCTCGTTTCGATCTCCACTTGGTACGTAATCGGATCAGGCTGTATGTTAATATTGACAGTGGGTTGCGTGGAATTCCTGCCTGCGGCGTTGGGTTCAGATGGTGGCTGAGCGTCAGCCGGGTTGCTGGTGACGGTGGCGGTGGGCGCGGAGGTCGCGGCGCTCGGGCTCGTGACGGTGGAGGTGGCCGAGCCGCTGGTGACGGTGGCATTGACGCTAGTGGCGCTGGTCGCTGTGGCGGTGGTGGCCGGCGCGGCCTGGCCGGCCACGTTGCCGCCGCCTGTGCCTACGCCAGCACCCGCTGTTGGAACGTTGCCGTTTGGTGCCGGCTGGCGGCGGTTAGACTGAACCACGTTAATATGCGCCTGCTGTTGATAAAAATAAATGGTCTAGATTGTGGATATAAATTGTCTAGGAAGTCTACATGAAATAAGTAGTCTTCCATTTGAATAAACAATAATTTACAAAATAGGAATCAGAATAGCTTTAAGATTTTTATTGAGTGTATCGTTTTTCGGGATGTATTAAATCGATTCGTTACAAATTTTGAAGTTATGATCTTTATGGAGATACGCATCAAAATCCAAAAAACGAAAATTTCATATAAAAATGAAAAAAAAAAAGCAATAAAATATCTTTTCTCTAACAAATCAAGCATTATCACTGTTTGTTGATACTCAGCATAAGTATTCTTCACCATAAAAGGTACTTACAAAAAAACCCCCAAGTTAAACGACTTACTAATCTTACTATGGAAGCCCGACTTATAGCCTTTATTATAAAAACAACTCTAAAGCGAGGCCATAGGCCCATGCGGGTGGTACTCTACCGGAGGATAAACACACGCGTAGCGAAACGCGCGGACTAGAGCTGTTTGAACGTTTTTAGTATTTTAACTAAACCAAACAGTTCGATCGTATATTCGCTTCTGTTTAAGCTGCATCAAGTATCTAGCCGAATATACGTAATCAGGAAACCCCATTCGATCCATCTCTAATACTAGATTAGTACTTGTTACCTGCATGGGTAGCGGGTGCCGCATGACGGACGCCTCGGAGGTGAGGCGCGGGTTCCGCTGGCCGACCTGGAAGTTGATGTCGCTGACGGCGTGGTACGCGTGCGCGAAGCTGTGCATCACGTCCGACACTATGTCCACGGTCCGCTGTGCGTTTTGGCGTTCCTCTTCGGTATAAATTGGCGGCTGTTTAAAATAATATTCAATGACATTTATTTCTTCGAATTCTTGTCTAAACTTTAACACATTACACTTCATTAGCTATTAACATAGCACTAAAATTCAAGAGAGGTTCTTAATGGCATCTACTACTTGTAAGTAGATATTGTCGTGTTTGCTGTATTTGCACTTTATAGTCCACTTTCGACTATTCGATATTTTTTTACTTTTTCTTTACTTATTTCAAGTTTAACTAACATACGGAAGTTAAGTATCAATTACCTCTAACTACTACTTAAATTTATCAACGCTAACCAGCAAAGTACATCCAGTCAAAATAATTATATTTAACGCCGCGGTCACAAGCGCGTTGCCAGCCTTTAAGGGGGATTGGAGCTCTGGGAACCTTACTCACCATCAGGAACATAACACTACAGTACCTGAAAGGTAGCAGTGCTATTATGGCTGTGGTCTTCTGTAAAGAGGAGGTACTTCCCCAGTTGAGCTGCTCCAGATTCAAGCGTGATGGTACTTCGCCGCGCCCTACCTCTCATAAACTACTGTGTAAGTATATGGTCGCTAATTCGGCTTCCTGATAGGTCAAGTATTGGTTAAAGTTGTACCTCGGCGCTGTTAGCGGCCAGCAGCAGGCGCGTGTACTGGGCGCGGTGCGGCGCGAACTGCTCCTGTAGCGCCTCCAGCTCCTCCATCAGCTGGCCCAGGTCGCGCGGCCGCGAGTGGCGCGCGCGTAGGGCACGGATCGCGCGGTAGCTCCTGCACGACAAACAATCGTTTTTTGGTAAATGAAGTTAAACCGCGACCAGAGGCCTATTTCTAAAAGCGGAAGTAACTTTTTGACACCTGTTGTTAGAAAGAGACTTCCGCTTGTATTACAACTATTACAAGTTACAAGTGTTCGAGAAATAGGTTCCAGAAAAACAAAAAAGGTCAATGTATACTAAATTTTTAAGGGAAGGCCGTCATATGACACTAAATACCTATGATATAATGTAGGAAATTGGTTGGTAGACGGTCTTTCCAGATAGACGGTCTTGCCCACTTTGACCTAATCTTTTTTTTTACTAGGACGGTGGCAAACAAGCATACGATCCATCTGACGGTAGGCAATCACCGTATTATACGGACACCTGTAACTCCAAAGGATCCCTTCGCGCGATGCCTACCATTTAAGGAGTATCCATGTTAAGTTGAGTAAACATCAAGAGAGGATCTTCAAGTCATCCAATATTTTACTTTAGAAATGATTCCCAGAAAAAAAATATAGTTCGTAACTAGACCTATTGATGTGGAACAGCTGACATAAATATACGTAACAGTTATTTTATTAGTGAAATTCATATTAAAACATGGTTTCATATTGAACATTGTGATTATCAGGCAGTGACTATTTTTTTTTCTCGTCAGGCCTTAGAGAGCACATAGCTTGTTTAAACGCTTATAAACGTGATATTGTATTATTCTATAGAAATGAAATTTTCTATGGAAGATAAAATGTCATGCATTAGTCAGGGTCAGTGACTTGACTCCTCCAGCATCGACAAAAATATTATCAAAAATCAAAAATCTCTCAAATCTTGTCAAAAATATTAGACACCAATTCAAGTACAAAAACCTATTTGGACCTTTGTCTACGTAAAGCTGTAATGAAGTCCATATCAAAAATGTACGTCGCGTTTAATTAAAATTACCATTATAAATTCATTATTTAATGCTATTACCTCCAATTAAAATTTAAAGTCACATATAACTGCTATTTAGGTAATGAGTATCAATGAATTGACCGCATGTATTAAGGGTTTTATTAACCCTCGTAAGTTTCGTACGGTCCGCCAGTCAAATACAATAAAGCCACCAAAGTAGTCACATATATCGGTACAGATCTTAATATATATTGCAGTAAGGATTTGGCATGATTCACGATATGTATTTGGCCATTTTGACTGCTAGTAACCATTCAACGTTCATTGTAACTTAAGATCTGCCGTTGCAAATTGTAACTATCAAAAATATTACAAGCCACCCTACAGTAAAGTAATAACAATGAAGTAATTAAATGTTAAAATGATAAGGACTGGATTATAGGTATTTAAACCACCTCGTCACAAAATGGCTATTTACTTGAACTGTTATCACTTCCTTTTCCTTCACTTCCATGTTTGGTTCATTGCAACAAATTGACTAACAATAAACTGGTAACTTTTTCTGACTGTTTTGTCTAATGCTGTTTTAGGCAATTATGTAAAGAGAATTAGTATTCAAGTGTCTCACCTGCGGCGTGCGTGTTGTGCCCGCGCCGCGGAGTCCGGGGCCGTCTCAGCTGCTTCGTCCAGTGTAGAGTCGCCCTACAATTATACCACAATCACGTCGTAAACGTATTCTAACGTCTTACTAATAGTTGAAATTTTCATGTACAGTCACCAGCAGAAGTTGCTAAGCAGGCCGCCCTTGTTATCTTAACAATTAAGTTGTGTCAAGCTCATTAAGAACACCTTAGTCGCTTATCTACTCCTGCTGTAGACAGCATGGAAAGTTCAATAGTACTCTATGGGATGGCCGCCATATTGAAAGATAATCAGTTCGTTGCATCTGGGTGGTGCAACACACACGCAGATGACATGAATGTCGTCGAACCAATAAATAGATAGAATAAATCTACTACTACAAATTACATAAGTCTTTTTAAGCGCACTCATCATGTTAATCATTTAACAGATATTTCTTGGCATATTACAATTATATTTTTGAACTGCATATTTATTTGAAAATAATAAACATTCAAAGAAAAAATCAGTATACAAAACCATCTAATGGTGGCTTATTTGTGTAAGGATGTCCTGTAATATTTATTTATTATTTATTTGTAGTTAAAGAACTATATTCTCATAAGAATACATTACATTCACTTACTTGAGAATATTCAATTATAATTTAAGTTATAAACGTGCAGCGTTTACGATGTGTAATATAATAAAAAAAGATGGAGGTAGGTAGAGAATCGGAGCTCGCAGAATTACATTCATGTACGCCCTGCGTACCAATGGATACAGTATTGAAATATAACAAACATTTTAAGATAAGTACATGTTAAGTGTACTTTAGATAACAAGTTACCTGATCACCGAAAGGAAATGGAATATATATTTACTAAAATGACTGCACTAAAAAACTTATTAATTTACCGAAACAAATAGCGTCTCGTGAATCTCATGATTGGATAAACCAACCCCTCGGTCCTTTTAACTAATAGGATACGGCGAAGCAGAAGAAAAAACTAAATAAGTGTCCGTCTAACGGTTCGGTTTTGGCTAGTTTCGGCCTAAAAACCATATTTCGGCAGATGGCGTAGATCTGAGAACGGCCGAACCTTTCGGCCGCGCTGCATCTTTTATCATTGTACAGTGATCATCAAATATATCGGAGCATCCAAGCTATTCAGATATATCGGAGCATTTACTTTATCGCCTTGACAATAAAGGCGCTGTTCCGATATTTGTGACCACCTCCACAGCTCCGATATATCTGATGATATTCATATTTAGCTAGACTAGCCCGAGCAACGTATAACATAACATAGCAGGTGTCATATACCTGCCAAATACGAGTAAATTTAAAGACATCTCCATCAAATGTGAATACTTACAATTACAACTCGAATATTTCGTCATGTTATACGCTTTTACGATTCCACATTGTAAATTAAAATGCATGTCATTCGTATACTCAATTCATTTGTATATTATGAAATAATAATGGTCCTATAGTCTTATATTCGCGAGGTCTATCTATCAGTCTACAGGGGTTATGTGTAATCATGGCTCGCACTAGAACATTGAAGTGCATGACAAGTCTTCCAAGTTTGCTTAATTGTAACTCTGTCAAAGTAATAAACTGTTATAGCTTAAATAAGTTCTGTGTACTGTATGTAGGACGCCAGTCATAAGAAAGTTAAGTCTGCGAGAGTTAAAAAGAAGAAGCGTCTGTTGTACAACCTGCACTAGTTTCCTTTATTCATTGCTCTTATTTATAGGAAATCTGGTGTGCCGGATGCTTCGCATAGCATCCAAGAGTCTAGTTAACGTTTACTGTCAGTTTGGAAAAACTTTTTTAATATTTAGTAAATTAAGTTATTTTCAAAAGTTGTAGAACAAATTTTGCTACGTTAGTGGTGTAGTAACGATGCCTAAAGTAACCGATCTTGTTACAGAAAACACCTTATATATACATTCTCCACTAATTTTTACGTCTATAAAAGTTTCGGTTTGGGCCGAAACTAGGATCAAATCTGAACTTTCGGTTTCGGTCGGACACTGCTAAAAAGCTTTACGATATGAATGCCTAGAAGCATCACACTTGTAATTAAAGTTTATGTTGGTTCGCTTACGCGAGTGATGACGTGTGAGACTATTATTAGTGGGTATATCACGTTATGGCGTTCAAAGGGTCGATTAAGACCATGATTTAGGTGCATAAATTCTGCAATTGACCCGGAACATTACCTCCTCCTGAGCAGCGTTAGGAGTGGGATCTGTCTCCATGTTCTCAACATGGCCCTCGCCGCTACCCGACACTGCCGTGTTCTCCTATATAGGAAATAATACATGTATTATTAAACCTCATCTTACGTCGGATCAGCCTAAGACCCTACTTTTGACACATGTTTGGAGTGATGAGACTAAGGAATATACTTCATTGATATCTTCTTATATTTACATCTTCCAAAACCTAAGCAAATATTCGATTGACGCTTATTTTTATAAGGTTGGTATAATTTAGTCTATGTTTAAAAAAAACAATGGTGTACAATTTTGGTTGCCGCCTTTGTAGCTGTCATTTGTAGTGTCGTTTTGTTAACCGACTTCAAAAAAAGGAGGAGGTAATCATATCGAACAATTTTTTTTTGTTTTTTTATTAAGCAAAACACATAAAGTACTCTTAGATTACCTATTTTCTAGCAGTTTTTTTTCTAAATTACTCTGCTGGTAGGTACATTGAAATTAAGTGTTAATAAGTTTGGAGATTTCGGCATAACAATTGCCAATTACTTGAATCTTCCGGTTGCTAAGTCGTACACAGGTAATTGCTTCCGAAAATCAACATTCACCAGCAGTGACGTACTATTACTATAAGTAAATAATTTGTAAACAATAAATAATTTTTATTCGTATCTTACCTTAAAGTATGTAAAATTATGATATATGTCGCAATGGTAGCATTATACCTTCTATGTTGTAGATAAAGTAATGTATGCATCTGTAGGCCTTAACGCACTAGTCAATGTACTACTATTATTTTATCCTATTTCCTTTAGCTAAATTTATCGTTTTAATCGATTTTTATCAACTAGCAAATATTACCATAATCGAAATTAACAGACTTCGTCACAACACTGGTTTTAAAAAGAAAAAGGCGTAATAACTACGTAACTGTTTGGATAGTAATTAATTATCGCAAAAATACTGCAAAACAATGATAAGAAAAAATTAAACATAAGAGTAATTGTATTAAGACAAGTAAAATTAGTAATAGAGATTGAAAAATAGTTTATATCATTGTTTGATTCTATCTTTGTACTTTCAATGACCTGCGCATATTTTACGTAATATGGGTGCTGTCACATGCGTCAAAAGTAGGTACTTAGGATAATACGAGAAAGACGTAAATAATTAAATGTTCATCTTAATTAACTTTTTTTTAATTGTCAATCTTAAATTGAATTCACCGCAATAATTGTACTACATGAAATAAAACAACTGAAAACGGATTACATCCATATACTTAATTAAAATTTCATCCCGACATTTCCTACCCTGTAGTAGAGCTCACCGGAAACTGAGGAAAATATTAATTTACCTCCATTCAAAAATACAAGCAATCATATTGTTTAATAATTTAAATGAGGGTAGGTTAGGTTATTATATTAATTATTGGTTGGAGGTAAATCGGCGCTCGTTGATTTCAAAGGCTAGTTATACGCGATATAATCCGTTTTCAGATTAGTAGACGCGATATAATCCGTTATCAGTAGTTTTATTACTCAAATTCTTTAGAATTCGGCGTATGTGGCGATGAGGCGACGCGATACGGCCTCTCGCTCCCACTCTTGATAACTCGGGCGTCATGGCGGTACGTAGGTAGATCGGATCCAAATTAATCGGGAGGTGTGCGCATGGTGAACTTTTTGACCGTCGTATTTTTTCGTTCGACATGCAGACGGCGCCCAAAAGGTGAACAGATTTTTTCTAGTACTTACGACACCCGCGGGAGGAGATGGGGTGGTGCTATTCTAGTCAGCATCATACGGCAACCTAGTATGTATTTTGGGTCAATCTTGACACAGATCAACTTAATCCTAGGACGAAAAAAAAATTGAGATTAAGAAAATTTTTACTGACCGCCACTGATGGAATATGCTATCAATCAGCATACTACTGAGGTGGTCTTTCGGAGACCCTGGAATGACGGGTTTCCGTTGCTCCCACAAAAGGGTTATGATATAGGTACCTACTTAATGTTAATATTAGGACTCACTGATCCAGCTTCCCCATTAGTCGGCTGTGCTTGGGCTGTGGCCTGCGCTTGGGCCTGAGCCTGAAGGCTCGCCAACGACGTCTTGATCTCAGACACCATGAGACGGATAAAGTCCAGGCGGCCCGAAGTCGGCGACGTAGAGGCTTGCTCTTCTCTAATGATGCTGGCTAGCGGACTAGGCTGCATAAATAAAAAACTTCATAAACAGGCTGAACAGTAAATCCAACAATTCTATTAATTTACATCGTACTGTTATAATGGGATTTATTACGAATAAATTATAAAATAATGTTGCTAACTTTTATCATTATAAAGTGAAATGAATAATCCAACTACTATGGAAATGAAACCCAAGCTTGTAAAAATGCTTCAAGTAAAGTTGGACCTATCATGAATATGACACGGTTAGGATGAGTATAGTTTTTAAATGAATAATCTCACCCTTCTGGCCTGGTTGGAGTTACCATTGGCACCATCGACGCCGCCGCTAGCGTTAGCGGAGTAGCTCGAGTGGCGCGACTCGGGGCTCGGCGGCGCACGCTGCACGAGGTGCACTACTTTCCCGTGGACATCTGAAAATATATACACATGATAGAGTAATTTTATTCCATCATGAATTAACTGTTTACTTATTTTATTATTTGGTAACCTTCAGACAAATGAACTTCTAGTTCTAATTGGCTTTCTAGTTCTAATTGGACAACATGCATAAGAATGACAATAAGCAATAAGCACTTAGAGCAAGGTATTGATAAAGGCTACCACATACCATAGTCTGATAGTCTTTTTTCATCTTGCAATACTCTCCCGCAAAATATCAGACGCTGTAGATTTATCTCTATGCCCATTTGCTCCCGTACTTTCTCCTTAAGTTGTTGTATGGTGATCTAAAAATCATATACACAATAAATAGTAGAAATAGTATGCATTAAACATTTGTTCTAATCATATTTTGAAATGTGTGTACATCTCATCGTTTTTTACTTGTAGTTATAGAATGATAAACATAACATAGTAAAGATTAAAGCATTTGCATGCATAAAAATGCTGTTTAGTGTGGATAAATAAAATTTGAGTAAACTTTACTAAATTTAACATAGTTTTAGAATCCACGGAGATGTCATAACAGTATTTCAGTATAAGTTAAAAATATTTTCAAAGTGAAAGTCCAAGTATATATTACAAATTATATTGCACGTAACAATATAAAATTTGAGGAACTGACTATGGAAAAAGTTGGACAGAATCGTCTATGACTTTTTCCTGTTAATCATTACAATGTTGGTAAGAATGTATTAATTGTTATTGTTTTTCTTGATTTAGTGGGGTTAGTAAAATTAACATCTCTTTTGATGATGTATCAATATGAAACAATACATCTGATATAAAATTTTATTATGCAACTTCAAATTGTAGGTACTTTGAAAAAAAAATGGTGAACACCCTAAAGCCTACTAGGTACATATAATAAAACATCGCAAGGCAAAAAAGCAAGTTATTATTTTATTTTCGAAAATTGCAATGCCATAAATTTATACAACTATAATAAACCAAGCACATTTCTCGGACACTTCAATATCCATTTACAATATTTGCACCATTTAAAATTAAAAACTGAATAGTCACACCGGAGCAGTTTTAATCCTAGGACAGGATCTTTTTATGCGTAGCAATGCAGTCTTAAAAGCACACAGTATACTTAAATTGTTAAATATTACCTATGTAGGTAATTACATATCGACAGTGGAAATTTCAAATGTCGTAAGTCTCATAAAAAAGTATGTCCCTTACGACATTTGAAATTTCCACCGTCGATATTTTGTCAAACACCCTCAACCAATAATTAAAAAATCACCCATTATACCCAATATTAGAAAGAATTGTTAAATTCTTAACTTAAGAGGCTTTAATTACTGTAACAGCGAACCTAATAGTAGAGTTATTGTTAGATATAAAGGAAGAATTGAAAAATCAACTGCCGCAGTTATGGTTTCATTAGCAGACGTTCCTGCAGAAAAACAATTTACTAACTAACAGATATTTATATGGCATTTTCTGCGAACAAAATTCTCAAAATGTATACTTTATAATAACTATTTACAGTTACTTTGATAATTAATATATTTATAACTAGCATGCCTTTATATCTGTAATTCATACTTATAACATGATATTGAGGGTAGTTTACAACTTGAGAGTCATCTACATAAAAGTGAATTTTTGCAATATTTTAGACAATATACTTGTAAGCACCTTTACGAATTTAAAACAAAGTAAGTAAAAGGAAAAATATCAAAACGAAGAGCATAGCTTTGACATTTAAGTCTCGATGTAGAGTAATATTCACTAGTTCAATAGAAGGGTAGATACAATTCAATCCGGGCTGCAACCAAATATAGAATAGTATGTATGCATAGAAATAAACTGTGAAATCAATATTTCTCACCTCATCTTCCACTGCGAAGTTGTGATTCGTTGAATCTAGGGTTTTTATTGTGAACTCGATCATTTTTTATTACAACGAAACATGAACGCCCCTGCAAAGTACAGTAGAACAATGTGATGCTAGGCGTGATACGTAATTAAATTTTATAATTTATATCGTAATCATAATTACGCAGAAACATTTATAATTGATTTACAATTTCGTACTCACACTAGCGACAATTTTTTTTCACAGTTTAGTATTGTTATTAGCTGAATAATTTGCTTAAGAATGTGCATCCGTCTATATGCGACCCGAGAACACCGAACGAGAGAAAGATCATGAGAGCATAGACAAGATAGACTTTGTTTGACAAAGCCCATGTTTACAAATCAGTCTATATTTTACTGTAAATCGATCGAATTAAGGGTTGTCAATTTTTTAAAGTTAGGGATGTGTATTTAAATACATGAAAATAAACAAATTTCGGCCATACACATTCGTGTATTTTCGAATTTGATGGTTTGTTTGTATTTAATATTTCTTGTCAAAGACAAGAGTCACCAAAAAATATAACTCTTGGAATCACGGTGTAACTTCATAAAGTGAAACAAGAATTGAAATTGATGTGAAATGAGTTTTATTAATCTTTGCTGTATATGAAATCAATGACACCACAGATGGCAGAATAATGTACAATCTTAATCAAAAGGAGTAACTTAAAAAAAAAAACAATGACATTGACAGAAGTTATTGGAAATTTGCTCTGTCGTTTTGGAATAGACAAGAAAATCCGTTTGCCTGCCACACATTTGTTGCCTCAGTTGCCTGTATATTCCTCACCGGCAAAAAAAAGCATCGGTTTATTAGGAACATATAAATTGTTTTATTTGCAAATTGAGTAGTATTATATCGGCCATTCGCATTACTTCCAAGATGTCTCAGGAAGAAAGTCTGCCCGAGGGATGGGAAGCTCGCAAAAGCCGAAGCACGGGTAAGAGAACGTTAAATCACGCCTTCGTTTAGTTTCTGATAACTGTATTGGGTCGTAAAAAGTTAGAGCACTGATGTAAAAGAATATGGTTTGATATGCGTAGTTAGTATTGAATTTGTGAAACCGTTACTGCTGCCATGTGAGCGGTGCCGTTCGAGAAAAATGGAACCCTTGGAAACTTATCCATTAAAAACTATACCAATAATACTCATACTTCCTCACATAATACCCTTAACACTTAATACCGTAAGGTGTAATAAAATATACATACATTCATACATTTCAGCCAAATGCAGTCCCCTGCTGGACATAGGCCTCCCACAAATATGACTTTTATCATCTTGGGGGTATTTGCCATAGTCGCAACGCTTGGCAGGCGGGTTGGCGACCACAGTAGCTGTAGATTGGATTTCGACGGACACTGCTGTCTGTCCTTAGGATTTTTCCCTTGGTTGTCTCTTATATAAACCCGCGGGAGGAGATGAGGTGGTGCTATTTTAGTTAGCAGGCATCACACAGCATTAAAATATAATATATAAACCTTGCTTATATAAAGCTTGTAATAAAATATATAAAAGTGAAAAAAATATATATTAATTTTTGTAGTGAACATGACTATTTATGTTATGTGACAGGAATGACGTATTACTTAAACTCCCACACTAAGAAGTCACAATGGGAGAAACCTGAAGGTCCTGCTCCCATGGAAGAAGAAGAAGATGATGGCAACTCACCAAAGAAGGTGCAATGTAGCCATTTGCTGGTGAAGCACGAAGGTAGCAGGCGCCCTTCGTCATGGCGCGAGGAAAACATCACTCGCTCTAAAGAAGAGGCACTAACCACTCTGGCTGGTATGTAAATGTTTTCGTTTATTTATATTGTAATTCACTAGCCCATACATAAACACCCTAACATGATCCAATGCTTTAAAAGATTCTCATACTGTTCTTACTTCAGTATAAGCCTAACAAAACAAGTTACAATTTACATCTTTTGTTTTATGTAAGAATACAAATTTATGTAAGGTACAATATGCTTACAAATATGTTGTTGAAATTCGTGAGAACACCTATATGGTACTTACCAATCTATCATGTTTAATATTTTCTTTTGATGTTTTTTTTTATTGTTAAAGAAGTTATCAGAAAAATGTGCCCTAATTAATGTGATGTGAAAAACATTAATTTATGACAGTGTTATGACAATAATTAAGCATGAATGCTGTATGGAAGTAATTTTTTCGCCTTTTTTTGCATTGTATTACTGCTTAGATTTTATGAAACAAGCATCAAATCTAAGTATTTATTGAAATTTAATACTTAATTATTGTCACAAAACTGACATAGTTAACTTTTCTACAGGTCATTTTTTTCTTGAGACATTTTTTTTTGAAAACTCCCTTAATTGGCAATCAAACAGCATTAATATAAACTATAAACTAATTGATTAATTGAGCCAAAACAGTATCCACTGCTGAATCAGTAATAGCTCAATAAACTTCAATTACTGTTGTACAACAATTATCATCATAGTTCATCACTCATTATGCAATTGCAATACAGAAGGAAATAACTAAACTAATTAAATGATTACAAAGTTTTGACAATAACATTACTAAAAAGGAACAAAAATTAAAAACAGAATAATAGTAGCTCCTATAAGGGAGTTTTTAGAAAAAAATGTCCTCAATTAGTCTGACAAACATAAAGAGCAAAAATTTAATTTTCATAGATTTCATTCTTAATTATCATCACAAAACTGGCATAATTTAACTTTTTGATTGTGACTCTAATTGAGTGCATATTTTCCTGTAAACTCCCATAATGGGTACAAGGTCAACTTCTTAATTCACTGACATATAATTTTCTAAACCCTATGTGACACATTAACATTTTGTGACAGGCTTGAGGACTTTCAGTTGTACATTAATCACATCTAACAAGTAAATTCATAGTACTAGTATGGTATACCCTAGCTATCGTCTACATATATGATTTATTACTAAAGAGATACTGTGAGTCCATTAAATTATCTAATAACTTAAATATATGATCTTTGTTAGAAATAGAAATATAAATTATTTTATTTGTTAAACACATATTATTTACACAAAACATGCAATAGATGATATGATACATTATTGTTCTCTTGGCAACTTAAGATCAACCATGTATTCATTGAAAGCTTTCATTGAATTTTATCAATATTAGAAGTAAGTTGAATTTAATTATCTATGCATACACTTAGGTCTCTCTTGGAGTGACATACCCTGTTCAGTATACTGATTGTTCTTGGTTTTTATAGACAAAGGACAGAGTTTTGATTACAATATAATGAGATTGAGCAACTTTTACGAAGTTAAGGTCAAGACAATATAGTGTTTTTAATGAGTTTTATAAGGCATAATTAACATTAAGCATAAAGCTAGGTTAGGTTATATAACTGTAACCTTATAAACCTAACATGGATGTTACACAATCTTGAAAATATTTGATATTGATAGTTTGTATTGTATATCATAAAATAAAACAACTGAAACTGATTATATCCCGAATACTAATTTGAACTTCATTACGACGTTTCGAAACCTTAGCAGCGTTCGTCGGATGGATGGACCTTGCAAATAAAGTCAGACATAAAGTCCATCCGATGACCACGAACATTGCTAAAGAGTATGTCGTCGAGTAAGTCGTTATGAAGTTTAAATTAGTACACGCGATATAATCCGTTTCAGTTGTTTTATTTCATGAGTAATTATTATGGCAACCGATGACAAAATTTGTATACTGAGATTATTTTTTGTTTAACTCCCTTATTCATTAGACTTATTCGATAAATATTGTCAAAAAAAAGATAAAATAAAAAAAACTAGACTACAAAAGTTTATGACTAATGCCGTAAATAACTCTTTACTATAATTTTTCAGAGTATCGCCAGAAGATTGTGAACAAAGAAGTAACATTTGAAGAGTTGGCCAGGCAGTACTCGGATTGTTCTTCAGCCAAGCGAGATGGTGACCTTGGCATGTTCAAGCGGGGTCAGATGCAGAAGCCTTTCGAGGATTGTGCGTTTTCCCTTAAGATAGGGCAGCTCAGCCAGCCTGTTGAAACAGACTCGGGTGTCCACATTATCCTCCGAACAGCCTAAATCTATCGGCAACCAATTCCTACAGTGTCGTTTTCTTTTAGTGATCAGAATTTGTAATGTTAACTACAATTTTGAAGCATATTTGGGTTGGATATAATCATATACTAGTGAAAGCAACCTAAATACCATTTTTTTATGAAGTACATCCATTTTTTTTTTATATTCTATAAAATACTCCTAATTGGTACTAGTACTGAAAAAGATATGATGCTATTTTAATGATTTTTTCTCCTTTATTTTAAACATGTTAAATATCTAAAAGAAATTCCAGATACTAGACTTCACAACTGCGTTTTAAGACTTAAGGTAATATCTTTGATATGCAGTCTAATTCCATAGATTGTATGTAAGATGGTGTTGGGGGAAGAATGAAAATAATAAGTTATTGATTTGTTTTACATAAACACCTTTCATTAGGTAACATAGGCCGTAAAAAACACGATTTTTCTAGCTTTGCTGTTAAATAAAAGCATCGATAAACGATAAATAATAACAGTAGTATTATGTGTATCTATGACAATGTTCATAGAGTCAGTGGATCGTACTTAGTAGTACCTACATATTTACATAAGATTAAGAAAAAATGCTAATTTAATTTATCTGTATCTTGGAATAAAACACTTGTATTTATTTAACGACTTGTCAGTTACTAATCTCACCCCATGTACAGTCAGCGTCATATAGTTGGTAGCATCCAAAGTACTCATAAAGTTCGGTACACCATAGAATTTGTATGGTGTACCGAACTATTTGACTACTTTGGATGCTACCAACTATATGACGCTGACTGTACCACGTCTTGGTGCCGCGTAGTAATTCTTCAATCTTACACCCCTTAGAGGTTGAATTACAAACGTATGTTTTGCGCAAGAATTTTACTGATGTAGATATTGCCAGTATAACGTCTGAACGGAAACTAACAAGCAAAAAGCAGGTTTCTTGTTATGACTACTTTTTTTTTTGTACAGGCCAGTTTATATGTAACCACGTGTAAATTAAATAACAGGAATTTATATAAATAATTTGCTATAAAAGTTTTCACAATACGGGAACGGAATACAGGATGGGATTATGTTTATATGTGCTTGAACATGAAAAACAAGCAGAAATTATATGGGCTCGCAAGGATCGAATCGGGTCGAACCGCTTTTCAGACGCACTAAATGCCATAGGTACAGCTATGAACGCTTGGAAGTATAGGCTAAAATTAATGAGTAGGTACATTTGTAATAAAATTAATAATGCGGGACAATCTTACCCAAATCGACCTAGTCCTACGTAAGCTCAGTAAGCTTGTGTTGTAATAGGTACTAGACGATGATATACATACTAGATATACTAGACATATAAATATTTACTAGACGACGATTTATATAATAGATAGATACATATAAATACTTAAATACATAGAAAACACCTCATGACTCAGGAACAAATATCTGTTCTCATCACACAAATAAATACCCTGACTGGGGACTTGAACCTAGGATCATTGGTTTCATAGACAAGGTCACTAACCACTAGGCCAGACAGGTCGTCAAATTGATAATTAATATCGAATGTGAATGACAGATATCTTTTTGCATTTGTTTCGACTTTTTGGATTGGGTACGTCTTTTTGTCCCTTGTCCTTTTAAAGATAGCATGTTTTATTCTGATACGTAAGATACAAAACTGGAAAGTTTCATAACAATACGTTTAATAGTTTTTGAAATTAAGATGAACGTACATAAATCGCAAGTTTCACATTCGTAATTAGGTATAATAAAGGTGCTGTGATTGAGGACTAGGCCAAAAAAGCAAGCATAGTGAGATAGCTACCAGGCAGACTTTTATCTCTTTTTTATAGGGTGACTACGTTCATTTTTAAAGTTAGGAACCCTCGTTCCATTAAAATACAATAGTGTTTTGGCGTATTTACATTATCCATGGCATATTAAGTGTTACTCCGTGGTAAGATAAATTTGATCCCATTTGATTTGCTTTGACTGACATCCAGAAATTAAATAGTATTAGAATTTAAACCTCCAACATTGTCCTCGTCCATGTCAGTCAAGGTCAAAGATGGATACGTCCAGAGTGTCAAAATATAATACATGCTTTATTTTAAATTTTACTATATTCACTGTACTATTAATAAATAGAAATAGTAAAGTCGTTTCATCTCTTTACACTTCTTACGTGAAATAACTTGTTAAGTACCAAATATAATACATTTTTCAGAATGGCAACATTCGGAAAAGGACACCGTGAAAACCGATATACTTAAAGTTCGGACGATTGTCTCTGTCACTCTCATGATGCCTTGATTGGGGTATGAGAGAAAAATGCTTGAATTATACGATCTTCGATGTTCGCGGTACGGGGACAGAAAGCATACTTGCCGTTCGGTTGATCTTTTTTCTTCATATTCGGCGAGTGAAAGTACCTAAATCGATGTTTATAAAGCAAATTTTACTTATTGGCATTTATCACAAAACTTCCAGCGTATATTAAAATTCCGTGGTGGATACACGAATGCCATCTAGGAGTGAGTAACAAGACTAATCGCTTACGCTATTTGTCGAGAGATGTCGCTGGCTGTACAGTGTGAAGAGTCCCGGCGGCTGCCTACTTTTGAGCGCCAGTACTCGAATCGAGAGATTTTAAACTCATGTCACATACGAAGAAATGGTACCTATTTTAGAAAGATGAATGATAAAAATTAATAATCATCATGGTCATCTAGATCTAGATTAGAGTTTGTAAAACACTATGGCCAAATAAAATCTATTTTCCACTTTTTTTTATTTGTAATGGCTCCGAAATGGGTCAAGTTAACAATTTCTTGTCTGGAGCGGTACCGCGAACATCGAAGTTCGTATATTTCGGGCATCTTTCTCTTTTACCTCAATTAAGGTGTCATGAGAGTGACAGAGACAATCGTCCGAAATTCACGAATATCTTTTTTCGCGGTAGCTGCTCCGTGGACCGTGTGTGTCTTGCTAAGATTAGGGTTCGGGATAGTTCTCTGTGCGAGTGTGGTCTTGACCTTGACGATGGCACAGTTACAACTATTTCTTCGCTTTTCCGAAGTACAGTCATTCATTGACATACTTACAGACTATATAGGCTCTTAGACTTCTAGGTACTCGATTCTATCTCTAATGGGACCCGCTTTTGACTACCATTTTTTATTAAATATATACAGGAAAATAACATAAACTGATGAAATGATGAAATAATGTATTTTAGATTCATGATTCATATAAGAATAATTACATTATAATTATATTTATCAAGCTTATATACCTATCACATTTTATTTCCATTCATCCGCTTTGTTGCTTGCCTAACGATATTATTATCCGCTTTCCGCTATTTTTCACGAGTGTTTGTATACATCACGTGTAAGTCTGCGTCGTCAATAATAAATGTTTATTTATAAACTAACCTAACCTATTAACTCGCAAACAAAAATCTACCCCCGCCGAACAGTCCTACAAATGAAGTCAAATTAAGTCTCCGTGTTACATTGGCGGAACCAACCCACCCAAGGAGTAAAGGTCATGTAACAAAGAAAAAAAATACAATAATCTTGGGTGTCGAATCTAACGAAAAAACAACGGGGCTTGTCGACTGACAAGCCCCGTTGTTTTTTCGCCCCCGTTGTTGTGAGACTACAACGAAATAAATTAATTGGCTTTTTACATTCATATTATTTCTTTCTTATTCCGTTGTGCTAAGAGCATTTGTAGCACTTCCTTGCTGAATTGCAACACTTATACGTTGAGTAAGTAAACTGCCACCTATTTCACTGTCTAGTTTCCTATAAGGATAATAGGATGATTGCACGTAAGGTTATCAGTTATCACTGTTGATTTATTCATAAGTCCGGTTAACGAAATAAGAGATGAGAAGAGACATACTTTCTGCGATGCAGCAACTTATACTACGAGTATTTATTTACTGTTTTGTAGGCACCTACTTGTATTATTCATGGAACACTTATGAAATCGCTTATGTGACTGACAGTTTGTCACTTATACCTACTTACCATAATTTTATTGTTATATAGGTATCTAGGACTGGTAGCCCATTTTAAAATGCTGCTTCCGCTAGTTTTACATATAAGCTATGTTATGCCTTTAACTGTGGCTCAAAAGGCCTGTAGGTTTATTTTTATTATTGAAGCAATAGTTTAGTAAATTCCGTAAGATTATAATCTTAATTAATTACCTACGTAAAGTTAGTACTACTGTACTGAATTATTGGCCCTATATTGTAGCCTATATACTAGCGCTTAGCTATATTTATATGTATAATACCATCTTAGTTGCTAGCGTACTCTATTATACATAGCATACATGTGTATATGTAGATACTGGAGATAGCTACTTTAAAACGATGCGATTGATTTGACGTCAATGTTGGGGGAGCTAAAACGGCTTCTAAACTGGATGATTGAGGGGGTCACCGGCGACCTCTAGGCTTCGGTCATTACTGCCATATCCTTTTCAATCTACCCTAGGTATTTTCGAATGATACTTGCAATTGTATAGCATGTCAGTTTCAATTCCACTACAGATCAGCACATTGCGGTTAAGTGCTCAGTACATACTTAGGTAACCCGTAATAAACAGCATTGTATTACGGCCTTAGTCATTGTGTACTACCTATTTACTATAGCTATATAGGTACCTACTTCTTTTTTATACAATGCAAGGATGTAAACCATAACCTTGTGGCTTTATGCGCAAAAATCAATTATGCACCAAAGCAAAGTTTATTTTTTACAGCGTAGAAATTAACCTATCATAGGTTCCAAGTTTGATTCTCGTCTATGTCACATATGTACGAGTACCATGCCACTAAGCAGGTAGGTATTTCAATTAGGTAGATATATACAAGGCGTCCCACGGCCATGCCACATGGAGGGAAAGTACCTTTAATATTGGAGGTGAAACATTTTACTGAAAGAAGACATTATTTAAATTTAAAAAACAATTTAAACTGCATTCATAGATTTTTAAATAATTACACGGTTCAACCGGGAATCGAACCTGCTACACAAGAAAAAATTACACTGTAGTTTTATCATACCGATCGAAAGGCTTTATCATAAGGATTATTTCTTGCTAAATAACATATAAGACTCGATCATAATACAAAAAATGCAGTAACGTAAATGGCAGCTTTTCCATGCAACCAAGGACATACCCGGGTCATAGTCGGTGCAAACTTGAACCTATAAGTAGTCTGATCTTGTGAGATCGGTTTTCTTACTGCCGTCAGTAAGAAAAGTAAATTTTATACATAACTTCACCCTACATTATTGTATCGTGTTAATTTCATTAATTTGTTACGTAATCGAGTATCTTACTACATTTTTAAAGATGTACTTACTTAAAGGTTATATAGGTACATAGTGCATTATTAACGATGTAACTATACCTACCTAGTCAGCACGGAGCCTGCATTATGAATGAAGAATCAAGTATGTTGCGCATTATTCTTTGCGCGCCATGTTATTGACTGCGTGTTTTGAATATTATAGAGCTTATAAATAAACCAGCAGATTATAAATCTTGTAACAAAAGCGAGTTAAAAGAGGTCTTAAATAGTCAAACGAGCTACTTACTATTAATGAGTCTTCTTAAGTACCCTTAGGTACCATGAGTTATGACATTAAGGTTTTCGATAACGAGTATCGAGTTTACTATCTGTGCATCTCGCTTGTACTATTTTAGTAAACTCGGTACTCGTTATCGAAAACCTCAAAGTCACAACTCATGGTTAGGGTAAACGACAACCAGGGTACCGGGGTACCGCGAACTAACGAGCATCTTTTTCTTTTACTCCAATTAAAGGCGTCATGACTGTGACAAAGACATCGTCCGAAATTGACGAATATCGTTTTTCGCTGTAGCGCCGCAGGTGTCTCTAAAGTAAGTAACCTAAGTATGTGGGCTACATACCAGTATTTTGTATACGAGTACTCGTAGATATAAATAATATGTGCGAGACACAATAAATAAAAGTACAATTATTTATTCGTAACATACTGACAATGTAGTAAAACAATAGGGAGCTATAAACTAACTATAAACCTAAAAGCTAGATAGCAACTTAATTAAAAACTAAAATATATCAAAAAATGGGCCCCCTCGGCATGGTGCCGATGATGCTGGCAGCATTCCCTCTCTGTGTCGCGATACTATTATTGCGTTGAGCGAGGAAGCTGCCAGCTCTTCGGTGACCAGTTGAGTCGATGAGCCTTTTACTAATTTCTTTAAAAAGTTACTGTGGGCACTGGGTTCCCATTGGCCAAGAGTCTCGACTCCGAAAGGTGAAAAAATGTATTCGGGGCCGAGACGCCTGTATTTATATGCCTTCAGCTTTTCGGGCGCTTTGGCCGCCGCACCTGCTAAATTTATTAGTTCCGGTGAGGTGGGATGGCGCCAGTGTGTCTACACATGTGGCATCCCACACTAGCACCTTTCCCAGACTACACGGAACTATAAGGACATAGAGTCCGGTCTCTTGTTATCATCTCTGGTCCGGTAGGCTCAAGCAGAGCTGGCACGCCGACTGTTGCAAGAGACCGGCGGATGATGTCATTAAGTGCAGCATGTCTAGAAAAGCATGGCTTTTTTGGCATGATAAGTGACATATAAAATAAATAAATAAAAACACATACATTAAAGTTTTTTATTGTTAGGTAATTTTTTTTTTATTTGGAGCCTGTTCATATTTGAGATATAGGTAGTTTCACGAAAGTTGAAGTGACTCACACAACAACATCTCATGTAATGATAGGAGATTACTCATTCATTCCATTCGTTCACTCTTTTGAAATCTGTACTTTATATAGTTGTGTGTGTAATCCATTCGCCTCAACTCTCGTGGAGTCGTCTACCTACATGTCTGTTATCACTTGGTGGCTAGACGCCTATGTGAACAAGTTAAAACTGAAGTGATCTATGTTGATCAACTAAAGGTTAAGTTCATATACTAAATTTTAATGAAGGTAATATGAGGTTTTTTGTTTTTTAACAAAGTTGAATGTATACCTTTTATAACCCGTATTAGGTGTACTAAATATTATAACCAAGTGTGATATGAACCTGTTAGTTATTATTGGATTTAGGTGATAAGGAAGGATGATGTAATGTATAATAAACAAAAATCTTTATAGATTAGATGCTCGTTTATTGACTCGCTGAAAACTATGTTAATCAATATTCACTTATGTAGAAATTTTACATAAAATGCATAGTTACGTAGCATAAAAATATTACAATAACATAAAAAATAGGTCGTTTTTTGTAAATTACCCTCTATGAACAGTTCTGCTGCGCTACCGCGAACAACGATATTCGTAAATTTCGGACGATTGTCGCTGTCACTCTCATTGTGACTGGACGGGTGTTGCAGTCCATGTTTATAAATTAAATTCATATTAGAAGCCAGCAAGGTGTTCCTTAATTTTAAATTTGTTAATATAGGTCAATATTTTTGCTAATATTATAGTTAATATGCTACAGTCAGAGTCATCTAGTGGTAGATAGCGATACTATTATCGATAGTAAAAATATGTTCATCATTTTGTGTGCCAACACCATCTGTTGCCAAGAGGCGGTACTATGATCCAAAAATGCTAATATAGGAATTTGCGCGCCATCTGTTGTCATGTAGAAGAGTTAGGAAGCTTGAAGCCGTAACGTAACCTCAACGACGCTTGAATGAAACCTGAACGAAGCCTGAATGAAGCCGTAACGTAACCTCAACGACGCTCGAATGAAGCCTTAACGAAGCCTGAATGAAGCCTTAACGTAACCTCAACGACGCTCGAATGAAGCCTTAACGTAACCTTAACGAAGCCTGAATGAAGCCTTAACGTAACCTCAACGACGCTTGAATGTAGCCCTAATGTAACCTGAAGGACGCTTGAATGAAGCTTGAATATCGCCTCAATGACGCCGAATATTAGTATAAAAGGGGAAACATTTTCACGGATGGACATTAAGTTTGTGTGACTCGGACCGAACGGAACCTCTTGCATATTGGGAAAATCGCGGGTAAGTTCAAATATTCTACTCTTGTTGGCTGTATTTTGTGCAAATTTATGTGTGTAATGTTGAATTTTGACGTTTTGGAGTTTTATAATGATTGATTTATATTATTGTGATGTTTAATGATGTAGAGTATTGTGTTTTGCGTGCGATTTTACCAAGTAAAGTGAAGTATTCCGAAAGAGGTTCTATTCGAGAGAGTTCTCATAGTTTGGTTGACAGGTTTATTTTATGTTCACTTTTAATTTTATTTATTCTAATCTAAAATGGATAAAGTATTATAAATATTTTATCTCAGCATAAGCGAGTGTATTTAACAAGTAATTAATTCATGTTTTTCTGGTTTTCTGGTGTAAATATGAGGTACTGAAAGAAGTTTCAAGGTATATTAATTTATTTTAGGAATACATTTTATTCTGAGATAGAAGAATGACTTGTTTTAGGGACCCATTGACAAGCAGAGCAGTTCATTGGGATATTTTCTGTTTATGTTGAGCGAAATAATACTCAATATATAACAGGATATCGTGTAGAATTTAGTGTACAAATACTTAAACTCGGTATTTCGTCTTTTACATATAGAAAACTCAGAAATATAGTTTACAGATTAAGGGATGAGTGAGTTTATCTATTGAAATGAGATAAAGTAATTATTTAAGCATAATGCTGGCAGATGCAAACTTGGTGTATCTTTTCATTGGTAGTGTTTTTGACGAGTTGATTAAGTTTATAATTGAGTCTTTCACTTTAAAGGCATAGAGAGGTAGGAATTAGTAGCCCAGTTGACGGGAATTATTCTCACACTGACTGGAATTAGGATAGCTCCAATCCTTCATCGAGCGAAAAGGTGGCATAGTGTGTGTAACACACTTAGCTAATTGTACAGAGATATTTGATTAAATTGGTTTATTATAAAAGGGTTATTGAATATGCTTATCTTAGGACAAATGCCATTTTTTTGTTAACCCGGAGCTCACTTAGGCGTAGAAGGTCTTAGGGGTGTAAACCCTAATTTTATATATAAATACTTATTTTACTAAATGTCTTAACCTATTAAACTATATTTTATTTAATAGGCAGTTGGTTTAACTACTTGTTTAACTATCTACTCAATTTATTTACTTCTTTAAGTTTTCTTAACATCCAGTAATTAGCCTAATCTGTAATTTTATAATTTTCAGATATGTATTTAAAGTGTAATTATTTATTATCGTATTAATAACTTTAATTAATTCGTAAGTAGAGTCCAAAAATTAGCTTTGTCTCATTAAAAGAAGTTTGGGTTCAGCGGTTCAACTTGGGGTTCCTACCACTAGCTGACGATCAGATTGGCCATATTTTTAAGTAAATTAGTTTTATTTAGTTATAAGGGTGATGTGGAGTCTATGCATTTTTGTTTCCTTGTCAAAAGGGGATGCAAAAAGGTATAGAGAGATGGGAGTGAGATGGGGGTGGTTACATTTTGGTGAGCCGTGACAAGGATTATAGTAAGTAGCTCTTTAGGCTACAATTTGATGTTGTGGTGACCATGATTAGTTATACTAAGTAGCCTTCCAGGCTACATTTTGTTGCCGTGAGAATGGAGTGTGAGCAAGCTGTTTTTGGGCTTATACAATTGACTGTATCCATTGTACTTCTAAATTAACTTATATATCATTTGCATTGTAACTTAATTATGTTCTACTAACTTCAATGTTGTATAGACTTTAGGCAGATAAAACAGAAAAGATTAGATACTAGTAACTTACCAATAAAATAAGTGTTTTTGCATCCAAATTAGAAAACCACAAGTAGGGAGAGAAATAAGCGATTGCTGGGATATTATTTTGGATTAGATTTAGACAGGCACTTGCACAACTTTCAGTATTGATATTGTTCATTGCTCTCACTAAACACTATCACCATCACTAACACACGTTATCAATTGACCAATAACTAGAACAATAAGTACGAATATAACAAATAACAACAATTACATGCGCTGACGCCGGTTTCAATTTAATTATTGTTGAATAATTATAATTATGTTCAATTCGCTAAAGTAGAGTTTTGACTTTTGAATTGTTTGGTTTCTATATTTATTTTTATTTACAATGTTTGAATGATTTTTAGTTGTTTGACTGATTGACAACTAAACGAAGCTAGTGTCAATATGTACTATGAATTACAAATACCAATTATTACAGCAATTACCCGCTAGATGGAGCGGTTATGACTATTTTGTTGAATTAATAAAGAATCAATATAAATATTTTAGTAAAGAAGATGGAGGTTTTGAGTTATTTCATGATATATTATATATCCAAAAACTATAACAAATATTTTTTTTTTAGTTATACATATATTTAACAAGTGGGCTAAGCAATTGTAATTCTAATTCTGAGTTCAGATGTTAGTAGTAGGATGATTTTAATGATGATAATGAGTAATTATTAATGACACAATTAATAAGCTAAATTTATCAATAAGTAATAGATAAGATAATAATTTATCAATAAGAATCTAAAGAAATGGGGGGCGAGTTGCTATTTTCACATTAACTATGAGATCAGACAGTTAATTTTCTTTCATTAGTCATCTTTCATTTATAATATTAGTGATAACTGTGAATACAAGTGCTTATAATTCGTTGGATTGGTATAAACCAATTGTAGGTGGTGATTTTGCACGCAGTAAATTTTGCCATGCTATAGGATATGATTCCATCTACCTGTTATATTATATAATATATTATCAAAATAATCAGAACATTTATAAAGAAAAAAAATATTAAATATGTATTTAATAACAAATCAAACAAAATATTAGGGATTATCAATTTAATATATAGATTTGTAAGTATTTTACATCATCATCTAATCCAAATTACATTTCTAGTGGTAACTTACAATCTCAACAGGTTCAATTCATTGTTTCAAACAGGCCAGTGTTTGAACATGAAGACTTAACATATTATGTGTTAAACATTATAGGTATTAGAAACATTTAAATAGTAATCAATAGGTAGCTAGTATCAAAGCAAGTTACAGGTTACAGTTGTTATTATTGTTATTAAACATACACAAGTATTTACATAGTCTGTTTAGTATGTATGTATGTTGTAATATGTACGATGTATGTTGGAATAGAACTATAAACATCTTAAATAGAAAATTTTTTTGTTAAGTAGAATAATCTGCTAACGAAAGTCTTCCAGAATCGTGAATTCGAGTCTCACCTGAGGCAGGTTTTCTCATTTGGACACCGAGTTTGCTTCACTGCCCAGGTTATCTATGTGGCATAAGACACTTTCACGCCTCAATTAGTTGCATGAGTCTGTGTAACTAGCAGTGATTATCCAAACTCCATTTACCCATAGTCTTCCAATTTTCCGCCTGTACCCATAGGTAGCAAAGGTGCAGGTATCCTTGTTTATTATATTTATTTGTATTTATACTGAATCTATGGTTGGGCTAGGGAATTAGGCTTGTTTAGGGTTGACTAGGGCAAGTAGGAGTTATGAAAGATAGGTTTACAGCTCTCTCGTAGATAAAGTTAGTTAAAATCCCTTCAGGAGTTAACAAATGGTTTTTCCATTTTTCTTTAGTTATCATAATCTTCTGTAGAGTTCCGCAATTCATAATTTGTGTGATTAACTTAATTAAGCAGCATTCTTCTTAGGTATTGTACGATCAATTAGTGAATGATAGTGGACTGGTCTTAGAATTGTGCCGGGATTTGAGTAGGGAGTCTGCCTGTGTTGTTTGCATCAGCTTAACAATCTGTAAGAAGATATAAGTAAATAAATAAATATCACAAATACATCAATATCAGTCAAATAGACGAAAACAAAGTTGATGCAGTAAAAATAGTAGATACTTAGTAACTTATTCATTAGATTTCACATAGGAAAATTATACCAGCAGAAGACATTATATTGTTGTGCAAAATAGTCATATTGGTCTTTTAAATCATTCACTAATGGGGGCGTTTGTCTTAACATAGATTACTGTAACTCACTAAAAAAAAAAAAATAGTTATGAAAAGTTCATTTTTTCTTTATGTAAAGAATACTATCTATGCTACAATTATAAAACTATAGGTTAGTATTATAAATGGTCCAAATAAACGAATCTAAAATTAATATAGACATCATATTTAATCATAATGAAGAAACTTAAGATTCTCATTTCATTCAATTCTTTGACCCGGCATGATTCTTTGAACTTGGATTTTTTTTAATATAGGTTAACTATTTAGATTCTTTATGTTATTAGACAAGTGTATAGTTAAATTGGTTACCTTTTCATAAACCGAAATGGGAAAAACTTAGATGGCACGCAACTTGGAGACCATTGTGATAGGTCATGTTCTCGGCCGGAGCTGAAAATTAGAAACACAATAAACATTAACATAACTTGTTGGTAGATTTAGAAATTTCGTTATCATTCTATTATTATTATTTTTTTTTAATAATTGACATTAAAAAGAAAGGCAGAAAAGGAAATTTTCTAATTTTGATACTTTATATTTTGAGAACGAAAATAGTTAGTCATGGAGTTTGAATATACCATGCAATGTAGTCAAATTTAAGCATTACTGTAAGACAATCAGATAGGTTACTTACTTGTAGTTTGTAGATCTATGATATTTTCATATTCTCATTTGAAGAAGTAATCTTAGGATCATATATTATAACACTTGGGTTGTTTGGTTGCTGAAAAATAAAATAAAAATAGACGTATGTACTAACATGAATTTCAAATAAGTAACAAAGAGCTATAACTTTTTGGAATAGTATTATAGTATTTTACATTATATTTTATCAGTTTTATTATGTTCTGAAATAATAGATTGGGTTAGAAACTTATCTATGGGAATATTTCTTTTATAAGCAATATAAACATAAACTTTCTTAAATAAAACCACTGGAAACTATTAACATGGGTAAAAGGTACTTGTTAGTATATTGTTAGTTAACTAAAAGCTTTAGCATGTCATATTTATGCACTTATTTTATTACATTCTAATTTCAACTTCATGTCTATCTATGATTGATATACTGACATTCAGAGATAATTTTACATTGAACACACTAGGTAATATCAAGTATAAAACTTACCAGTTTAGATTTGCTTTGTGTATCCATTGGAAGCTTGCTTTATTTTAAACTTTGCTATTCATAAGAATGATTCACTATGGATCCACTGTTGAGTTTTATTCACTTTTAATAGGATGAATGGCGAATTGATACTATGTAATCTTTTGTTTATTTGAAGTAAATATATATTTTTTAGCTTTGTGTTAAGTTTAGATTTCACATTCTTCTGTTATTTAAAACTTTATGCCATGTTTAAGTATAAAGACGAAATGTCATTGTTTTGTACATTTTATTAGGGATATAGTTACAACACTTATTAACATTAACAATTACTTATTACAAACAAAGTTTTACTTTTGGAAACTTAGAGTGAATATTGAATATTATTGAAGTAATTGAAGATTGAAATGAACGGAACGAACTGAATTTATAGATTGTCAGTCTCAATCAATAGGGTTGCCATTCATTAATTTTAAATTACGGTATAATATAACGTTCCATTTTTCCATTCTGTCAAGAAATATCTTTAAATTTAACTTAATTATTAAATTATAAATGTAAAAGAAAAGAACAATCGTGAGTAGCCAGAACATTAACGCGAATACATCTTACCAGTACTGATTTTATTGCGCCAGTAGTGTTGATCATATCAGAATAAGTTATGGGGAAAAATACATTTTGAAATGAAGAAGAAGAAAGAAAAGTGAGCGTGATATAGGTACATGAGTTATTTTTATTATAAGTTATTTGTGTAATGGCATATATCATTTTGTATATTCAGAATGAATTACAGATGTTTATGTTATCTGGTAATATTTTCATCATGTCATTTTAGAATTATTTATTTTATTAATTACAGTTTATTTTTGAAAATCTTCATTAAAAAAAAAAATTGTATGTGCTTGATGTTTTTTTCATTTTATAATATCATATGCTGAGTGGAACATTTCTGTTCATTGTAGATGTAAAATAATTTGACACGGGTTGGTAAATTAAACATCGATGGTAACACCGTTAATTCTGTCATGAGTGTCATGCCTTATGTTATGACATTTGAAATGACTGAATAATCTAAAAACGTTGTAATATGAAAGTGAAGTGTTTATTTTTATTTGTGTGATGATATTTTAATTTATCAAAATATTGAGAGTGATGAACTTTTACCAGGCGTGTCGTTATTGTAAACCAAAATCATAAAGGAATTGAAGCAATTAATTTACTAGCAGGTATGTCAAGAAAGTTTGTTTGAAGAGTTTGAAGGTGGATAACATTATCGTATTATTGCTGGCGGGTACTAAATAGGACTACTAATTAGAAGAAAACAGTGTACGCGGTTAGTTATCTAAATACAACGTTTTGCCAGAAAAGTTTCTGAAATATTTTTATGTATTATTATCATTCGTCCAGCAGATTTGTTATTTTGTCTACAATCGGTTTAAGTCAGGATAAATAGTAATCACTTGGATTATAAGTTTGAAACAACTTCATCGTCCATCAGGCCTATAAATAATACAAGTGCTTATAAAGACAAAGGATTATTGTTATAAATTATGAAAATGAAATCAATCAGGTAATAATAGAAATGACCAGAATTGGGATGACAATGGAATATCAAATGTTATAAATATAAATTACAAGTTTTGTGCATTGCAGTTAAAAGGTATGAATAGTATAGATATATATATTCATATTTAAAGTACATTTATGCAGATTAACTATTGTTGTGACAGAGATGTTTGTAGATGTGGGAAAGAACAAGGAACTTGATAAAAAAGTGCAATATAGTTTGTATCTTAGAAGAGTTATTATATTTGCCATAAGGTTGTCGGAAGCATTTTGTGTAACATTTGTTTCAATGAGAGTTTACTTTGTGTTTGTCTGATGCAGCATGGGAGATTATTCTTAAGTTGGGTTACTGATCTGGATGATGAAGAAACTAGACAACATGTAGGGGATATGAGCGTTATTTTGAGTGATTGTGAAATGGAAGGTGGAACTGAAGTAGCCCGGAGCAGTTTGTTCCAACAAGCCAGTATTGAAAATACACATAATATTGCATTGTTCCATCTATTGATAGGAATATACTTATTTTGAAATATGTAATCATCCACCACCATATATACATCATTTATTGGAATTTCATTTTAGTTTATAACATAGTAAGGGTTGCTATTGTTTAATAAATTATTTGATATCAAATAAATAAATATATCAAGACAGTCTTGCACGGATTGGCCTGGTCCTGCGTTGGGTTAGGTGAGGCTTGTGATGTGGGTAGAAGACGACAACATATATAAAAGACGGATGCATAAATACTTAAATAGATAGAAAGCGCCCATGACTCGGGAGCGAGTATCTGTGCTGATCACACAAATTGTTGTGGATTTAAATTTTGAACTGATACTAAGGATGCTCAAATCTTACCAATATCTATTTATTCTCATTTTGTTAAGTTTGTCTACAAAGTTATTAAACATATTTTAATGTAGAAGTTGCAGGTTCAAGTTTTTACAAGTGGTCCAGGTTCTGTCTTCAGGAAAGCCTTATTGTCTCTACACAATTCAACTGTAAAGTATGTATTGTTTACTATCATTCAGGATGAGGAAATTTTATTAACAATGTTTTATTTATTTTCATGTTTTATTATAGGTGACTACATGTTCATATATGTTATGTAATTGTATAATTATAGGTATAGAAAATAAGTGAAATATTTATGCATCATATCTTATATCTTAAGATATGTATACATATTATATATGTTTAATGCAAATACTGGTTTCAGGAGTGGTAACTT
The DNA here is from genome assembly GCA_022674325.2 of Grapholita molesta. Taxonomy (NCBI): domain Eukaryota; kingdom Metazoa; phylum Arthropoda; class Insecta; order Lepidoptera; family Tortricidae; genus Grapholita; species Grapholita molesta. The sequence goes on along the minus strand of CP053120.2, from coordinate 26,081,889 downwards.
TTGTTTATAGTATTTATAGTTTATAGCAGAGTTTTTTTTAGAAAGAGATATAATTAAATTGAAAGTTTTAAAGTGAATATATTTCATAAAGATTACATTTCAAAGCGCTAGCCGTCTGTAAAGATCGAAGCAAAAAAGTGAATGAGGAAGGGTGTTTGGTGATGAATGAATACTGAGATTAAAGTTTTGTGAATGTGGATGAATGAGGTACAAGATGATGGAATGAAAAGATGATTGAATGCAAGTGATGAATGTTGTTTAGGTAAGAATGGATTGATACAGATTGACAGTGGCTAAGAGTGTAATCAAATCTGAGATTGGTTGGTATTTGCGGGGAATAAAAAAATATTCACAACTGGTCATTAAAGTTTTATCAGTAGGCTAAAATCGTTTTACGATTCGACCCATTTCAAGGGTAGATTTTGATGACTAGTACTCTACAAGGTATGAACACGAAATAAACCCTACACACCTCATCTTAAACAAGATATATTCGACATTGGACAAGTTGTTGAGCTATGATCGTCTAGAAAAATAAATATAAAAGGACGATGCTCGTTCTGATTGTGTGGTTTTAGTATTAAGTATTTGTCGTAACAAATATGTTGTGAGGCCGTGATCATCTGGTGGATAGGACCACTGTTGTGTGTTATTCATTTTGGTTGATAATTGTCTAAACTTTAAGATTGTTTTATAAAAAAAAAACAAAGCAAGCTTAAAGGTCGAGTTGTTTTGTTTCAAGTATGAGACATGCGCCAATAAGATGTGATGGGGGATGGTGTTGTGGAAAGTATGGTTCGAATTTGGACAATGGGTTTTGAAAACTTCGTACTTATAAAAATTAAAGGTTTTCTTGTTTTGCATGGGAAGTTCTTGTGTACTCGCTAGATTCTCGGACAATGTGAGGAGTCGGATCACAGAGCGAAATAATACTCGACGCATCCGGAGGGAGAACCAAGATCGGGCTAATAGGGTCTATCAGATTCACAACCTGATATCTCTGGTAAGACAAGGACTCATGGGGAAAGGGTTGTCATTGGTCATTGTCGAAATTCAAAAAGGATCAACTTTTATGCAATATAACATTTGTTGTCACTTAGTATTGGAATACACATCTACACCACACGTTTAAATAAGGGAGGGTTTTGCCAACTAATCTAGAGATTGAAGTTTTTCATAAATCTCTCGGGTGATTTCTTACAAAACTTAAATCGGGGGCGGATGTGACTGGACGGGTGTTGCAGTCCATGTTTATAAATTAAATTCATATTAGAAGCCAGCAAGGTGTTCCTTAATTTTAAATTTGTTAATATAGGTCAATATTTTTGCTAATATTATAGTTAATATGCTACAGTCAGAGTCATCTAGTGGTAGATAGCGATACTATTATCGATAGTAAAAATATGTTCATCATTTTGTGTGCCAACACCATCTGTTGCCAAGAGGCGGTACTATGATCCAAAAATGCTAATATAGGAATTTGCGCGCCATCTGTTGTCATGTAGAAGAGTTAGGAAGCTTGAAGCCGTAACGTAACCTCAACGACGCTTGAATGAAACCTGAACGAAGCCTGAATGAAGCCGTAACGTAACCTCAACGACGCTCGAATGAAGCCTTAACGAAGCCTGAATGAAGCCTTAACGTAACCTCAACGACGCTCGAATGAAGCCTTAACGTAACCTTAACGAAGCCTGAATGAAGCCTTAACGTAACCTCAACGACGCTTGAATGTAGCCCTAATGTAACCTGAAGGACGCTTGAATGAAGCTTGAATATCGCCTCAATGACGCCGAATATTAGTATAAAAGGGGAAACATTTTCACGGATGGACATTAAGTTTGTGTGACTCGGACCGAACGGAACCTCTTGCATATTGGGAAAATCGCGGGTAAGTTCAAATATTCTACTCTTGTTGGCTGTATTTTGTGCAAATTTATGTGTGTAATGTTGAATTTTGACGTTTTGGAGTTTTATAATGATTGATTTATATTATTGTGATGTTTAATGATGTAGAGTATTGTGTTTTGCGTGCGATTTTACCAAGTAAAGTGAAGTATTCCGAAAGAGGTTCTATTCGAGAGAGTTCTCATAGTTTGGTTGACAGGTTTATTTTATGTTCACTTTTAATTTTATTTATTCTAATCTAAAATGGATAAAGTATTATAAATATTTTATCTCAGCATAAGCGAGTGTATTTAACAAGTAATTAATTCATGTTTTTCTGGTTTTCTGGTGTAAATATGAGGTACTGAAAGAAGTTTCAAGGTATATTAATTTATTTTAGGAATACATTTTATTCTGAGATAGAAGAATGACTTGTTTTAGGGACCCATTGACAAGCAGAGCAGTTCATTGGGATATTTTCTGTTTATGTTGAGCGAAATAATACTCAATATATAACAGGATATCGTGTAGAATTTAGTGTACAAATACTTAAACTCGGTATTTCGTCTTTTACATATAGAAAACTCAGAAATATAGTTTACAGATTAAGGGATGAGTGAGTTTATCTATTGAAATGAGATAAAGTAATTATTTAAGCATAATGCTGGCAGATGCAAACTTGGTGTATCTTTTCATTGGTAGTGTTTTTGACGAGTTGATTAAGTTTATAATTGAGTCTTTCACTTTAAAGGCATAGAGAGGTAGGAATTAGTAGCCCAGTTGACGGGAATTATTCTCACACTGACTGGAATTAGGATAGCTCCAATCCTTCATCGAGCGAAAAGGTGGCATAGTGTGTGTAACACACTTAGCTAATTGTACAGAGATATTTGATTAAATTGGTTTATTATAAAAGGGTTATTGAATATGCTTATCTTAGGACAAATGCCATTTTTTTGTTAACCCGGAGCTCACTTAGGCGTAGAAGGTCTTAGGGGTGTAAACCCTAATTTTATATATAAATACTTATTTTACTAAATGTCTTAACCTATTAAACTATATTTTATTTAATAGGCAGTTGGTTTAACTACTTGTTTAACTATCTACTCAATTTATTTACTTCTTTAAGTTTTCTTAACATCCAGTAATTAGCCTAATCTGTAATTTTATAATTTTCAGATATGTATTTAAAGTGTAATTATTTATTATCGTATTAATAACTTTAATTAATTCGTAAGTAGAGTCCAAAAATTAGCTTTGTCTCATTAAAAGAAGTTTGGGTTCAGCGGTTCAACTTGGGGTTCCTACCACTAGCTGACGATCAGATTGGCCATATTTTTAAGTAAATTAGTTTTATTTAGTTATAAGGGTGATGTGGAGTCTATGCATTTTTGTTTCCTTGTCAAAAGGGGATGCAAAAAGGTATAGAGAGATGGGAGTGAGATGGGGGTGGTTACATCATGACACCTAAATTGGAGTAAAAGAGAAAGATGCCCGAAATATGCGAACTTCGATGTTCGCGGTACCGCTTCTATAACCTTATTTTTGTCATTAAGTCATCAGGGCAAGTCTGCATAGACTCATCTTGTTTAATCAGTGTTTGAGTTCAAGCAGCAAACCCCGCTCAATAACTCTTAAGTTTTAAAACCTATCAAACGGTTTCAGTTCCTATTTCGTTTCGAGGTCAGTAAAAGCTGGTTGGGAACAGTAAAGTTTTTGCACTTCCGAATATTCACCATATGACCAATGTTGAATACGGGATAAAAGGTTAACGTAAGTAGGCGACGATATTGGAATTGACGGTTATTTTAGTATCGTGTTTAATGCGCATTTTTTCGTTGTAGCGGTAACATTAGTTCTGTTTCATTCGCCTCTTACAAATCCCCTCTCACATTACCCTCTATTTCATCGCCCAAACTAGCGGAAGGTGCAATTGGGCCATTTGGACGTCTTTGCAATATGTCACCAATAGACTGTTGAATTTGACTGACCTTATTACCTAATTCTTGAATACCGGTAGAATTGTTAGTCCGCTGCGCCATGCGCTTTGCATGTTTTTTTTCTTTTTGAATTCGCACGAGTGGGACGCTCCACAGGAAGCGGCGGCTGCGTCGATGGCAGACTCGGCTCCCATGCTGGAGCCAATACACTGTTGAATGTTAAAATCATCCGAATCAGACGACGAACTAGTACTTGTGTCCGATATCCTTATTTTCTGTAAAGGAATTCTGAATTAATTAAACTTTAAATTTGATTTTTTTAAATATTATCAATTTTAAATTCGTTGAATTTGAAAAAACCGTACGTTTCGACAGACAAGACGCCAGTGTGAGGTGGCGCGTTTACCAACGCCATACGTCGCCGGGACCCTGTAGCTTGTGGATCAGAACTAGTGGAGGGGAAAGTAGTGGGGTATTACTAATAAGCAACCGTCACGTCAAGACAAACAATGTTAGGCAACATTCAAATATTAACAGACTGCAATTAAAGGACAGAAGATTAATAATACTTATAAAGGGTGATGTCAGACTTTCAGGTTAAAGATGCCCATTAGCGTTTATGTAACACGATGTCAACGTCCTTTAATCGATCGATGCGTTGTTTATTGCGGCGGACGTTATCATCAATGCGATGGCTTTATCCATCACACGGTTAAGTACTTACTGATGAACCTTCTACCGTACCGTACCCGAGTAACGATTACCCCGATTTACGTTATCTTTAATTTTGTATATTTAAATAATTAGAAAAAAATTGAAAATTAAATATCTCATAATTGATCGGAATTTAACGACATGTATAATACTCATATTGCGACAATGTGAGTAGAACCTGGTAATCGATTCTTGGTGAGAATGGTAATCAAGCCTCAGTATCGGCATACTATTTTAGCGCATCAAACTAAAGTAACGCGCTTTTTTTCCTTTGTAATTGTTGGAAAAAAAATAAGACACGATATGTTTAGACTAAAAACGACTTTCTGAAACGCAAAAAATCTGGTTGTTACTGGAAAATACAAATTCATTTGCACTTATTAAAGTGATAAAATAAACACGTTTATCATTTCATGACGCAATTCTATCACGCGCCTTTTTAATTCACAGGCATGCAATACGCGTTGTGGCACAACAGAAAGCAGACCACGCAGACTGTCGCGAAGAAAACGGGACCCAGCACTTCAACACAAGTCATTAACTAGTAACTGAAAACACTTTGATTTTTATCTTTGCATCGTTTCTTACTATTATCGTTTTATAAATTTAGGTACTTTTACACATATTTGAATCTTTAAACAAGAACTGCAGTGGATTTTAGTAAAGTAGTTTTAATAATAATAACAGGTGCTTAGCTAAAAGCAAGTAGGTAAGGTAGGTAGTAAGTGGTCTACTTGATGGTTAAGGTGTGAGCCGCGATAGCTGGAGATACGGGTTCAAGTCCTCTCTCGGATGCCGGTGGTCCTAGTCGTTTTTCCTTAAGTATGTCATCTATTTAAATGTTTAATAGAAATGTTGATTGTACAGTCGACTACAAAGATATGTATACATTTTTTCACCTTAATCCTTTGTAATGAGGTGCAAAAGTGTATACATATCTTTGTAGTCAACTGTACAACATGGGCATAAAGCGATCCATTTGTAACCGAGGCAATTTATTGGTCCAACCAATAAATTTGCTCTGCTTTTCACTTCGGTCGCGAGGAAAATAAGGGTTGTAAGCAAATATGGTTGTAAATAAATAAGACATTCCAATGACATAAAATTTTTATATACGCGTAAGATAAAGGTGCTTTCATTTCAGCGCTAATAATTTGATCTACTACCTATATTTTGTGTGTTCCGCTCTATAAACATATTAGCAAAAGCTTCGGATTTTCTATCGCACGGTATCTAAGATGAAAGAAAACTATGGAATCGATATTACGACTAAAATTTAACTCATATTCATACTCATGCTCATTTAAATTAACACCGAAAGTAAATTAAATAAGTGAAATAAATAATTTTCATACAATAAATTATATTATAAAAACCGCCACACTATGAAAAAATCGACTACGAGTATTCAATTTACTTTTCAGTGAAGTGCATTTTCAATTTCAGATATATTTTTTACATATAGTAAACGATTGTAGGCACGTCAACTTCATAAAAGACACCGTAGTTTTAGTGAGTGAGTTAATTATATTATATACTAAATATAGCTGCATATTAAGTTAAAACTAATAGTCATTACACCATGGCGGGTGCTGTGCTCCTTACATTTAATTATATTGTCGAAAGGGACACTGCGCGTTGGCTCGATCCGGCTCCGCGTACGCCTCCCAAATGCTCGGAACACCATTGTTCCGTGTACGGAAAAGACATAAATATAATATTATAAGCGTTTATACATGTAAGTGCTTTGGAAGAATAATCTAATATGTAAGTACTTCAAATAATTGGATATTTTTGATTATCAATTTTCATAATTAATACCGTATTTTTTTCACATAAAATCCTCATTGTTAGAAAAAAATAGTACATATGAGTGTGGTAATAGCATCACACGAATGTGTTAAGGTCTTTTATCTATACAAGCAGGAGTACAGATGCCGGATGTATATGACCTATATTGCAACCAATGCTACTTGTTGCATAATTGTAGATACTTTAAGATATGAATATATAAAAAAGAAATTATATCAGAAATATATTTATTGTTTACAAATTATTTATTTGTTATAATACAAATAATCCCTCCGGCGTCCGAGCCCCCCATTGCGGCTGACGTCGTAACCAATTGGGCCACTCGAATACAGCGGAATGTGTGGAAATTTGTCAAGTATTTGTAAATCTTGATTATTTTTAACGATTTTTGGGCACAGTTACTATCGCTAAGGCGAAACACATGCTTGTGCGCCTCCTTTATGAGTCACTTTAAGAACTCCGATATCTAGAGAGATGGTGCTGCAACTAAATAGGTACGTATAACTTATAGCTGTAGGTTACCAATAACGCTGTAAAGTAGACTAATGATGCTGCAATGATACCAACCTATATAAAAGGGGTAAAATTAATGTTAGTTTATATTGTTTAGGTTTAAATTTTTGTTTAGGTTTCAATTTGACATGCATCATGGTTTTAAAGACGTTGAAGATTGCTAAATACCATGGACAAAGAAATAGTCTATTTATAATTGTTTGTAGTTTTATTTGTCATTGCCTAATACGTTAATGCAGGTGTTACCTGAAATAGAAGCAATACATTTAGGGATCGCTTCTACACTACGAACGTAGCAATATTTGCTATACAGCTTTAAACGATTGTTTAATTTATTACTCGGGATTTTTTCGAACAAAGTTAAGAATATTTTCAATGAACATTTACTGTCAGCATTTTTATTAATATTTAGTAAGCTATGTTATTTTAAGCTATGTTACTAAGTTATATTCAAAAGTCGTAGAACTAATTGCTACGTCTCGTCTGTGGCGTAGAAACGATGCCTAAAGTTTAAGTTATTGCTCTTATTACAGGGCACACCCGATAGAAGACATATGATAATTATGTGTGTAGATAAAGATTTATAAACAATGGTACAGCATGCTTGTTTTATAAGCTAATACGTGTCATAATTTAATAAGTTACGTGATCACATTTTTTATGTATACCAACAATAATTAACCTATATAGTAATGTTATTAAAACAAACCCGTACGATTCCACGACCATAGTATATTATCAGACATAAAGTCTAAACAATACTCAGGTTAATCAATCCAGTAGGTATATACAAAGATGATTGTTGGTCAGCCATGACTATGAGCAAGCCACAGCTGCCACAAGCTAATTATTATTAAATTTCTGTTACCTACTTACTATCATAAAAAAACACGCTACGAGCTTGCAGCCATTTAATTATCACTATCTATAACATGTAAATAAGTTTTTTTCTTGTAACTATAACAACGTTTGGCCATGTCGCTTCTATGGAAATAAGCTTAAGGACAAAAACTACATACGAGATGCTTATCGGCGAAGTAGCCGAAGATTTGCGTCATCCATATAGAAATACTTACACTACATCTATATACACTCATGTATATGTACCTATTGTACTATAAATAAGTACTGTTTATGAGCGCAAACTTGAAACTGCTACCTAAAGCTAGAAAGTTTTTAATTTGAAGTATAGGTAAAGAAATATACATAATAGAAGGGATATCTAATTATTGTTATTAATTGGTTCGTTTCGTTGTGGGTCAAATATAATTATAGGATCAATTGCGTAAATGCTACACAAAAGTTTTAAATGAGAGTCAAAGTCTGAAGTCGCACTTTCCGTCCACTTGTATAATGGTATTTGAGATTTGGTAGCTCATAGACTGTACATTTAGATAAAGTTCTGATTAAAATTATTCATACGCTTACTCCAAAAATATATTTTCTAATAAAACTTTTATTAGAAAATATATTTACGTCACGTATTATTTTTTATACCAAAGTTATAGAACATTTATTAAGCTTATCATTGTTCTAGATAGTCCGTGATCGTTATCAAGCATTATTTTAATTTTTCAAGATGCCAGTAAAACACATCTCTATCGCCATACGCAAGTCGGTTATTCGTGATAAAAAAAATAATAATGCGTATCGGAAAATTGCCGAAAAATATTCCATCTCGGTTGGGGCTGTACAGAATATTTGGAAGAAACATAAAGAACTTGGAACTGTGGCCAACTAGCCTGAAGCCGAGCGCAAGCGGTCATCAACTCAGCGGCAGCGGGAGCAGGCAATGTTGTTTGATGTGTAAAACATTAGTCGAAAACGTGTCTCGAAGGTTAACAGCAGTGTTAAAAGCTAAGGGATGCCATAAAAAATATTAGATTAAGTATAGTTTTGTAATGGTGCTTATGGTATAATATAATTTGTCCAAAGCAAAATGAAGTGTTATCAATAAATATCTGTGTAAATAAATAATTTTGATGACAATTTAAATTTTACATCCTAAGCTATGAATAAAGGGCTATAAAATGTGCTATCAGTTTCCTAAGATGTAATATGTCTAGTGGAATTCGTAAAGTTGTTAGGAGACAAACATTTCATGAAAGTGTGTGACCTTTTTGTCCAGCACTATGTATGTCTATGTTTATTGAAATGGTTTTATGACAATTCATATTTTAGACGTGTTTAAAACGTATTTATAAGTAGTAAACTATATTTTGTTCTAAAACTCTATTTACATCGATCAATGTATTTGCTTATAGGTATAATGTAAAGAATTGTATGTAAACTGCGCGCATGGCGTGCGAGACTGCGGAGCAATACCAGCGTGCGTGTAAATAAATAGGGGTCTGTGGTTATTTAGGTTGTTACAGAACGGCAGACCAATAAAGTGCGTCAATAGCAGTTGTCAGGCCGACATACAATAGGATTGTCCTGTTCTCAATGACTAGATGTACTGTCATTATGCCATTGATAACAATAACATACCGGATAAGCTTCACCTAATAGGAGATAGGTGATACAGTACGTCCTTTTAGATCTATACTATAAAATGACTGTTGTTCGAAAAGATTATCAAACCAATCGCGACAAAAAGTTAACTAATGAGTCAGAGCGTATTGAACGTTGCAACAAAAAAAACAGCTAATAATATGCATTTGATTGCAACCTACCAGTAGTAACGAATATTAGAAGGAAGTGCATCGTTTTTCCGTCTTTCTGCGGCGGCGTGACCTTGCCTGTACGTTTATTTTATTGTATTGCAAAAACGCCAATACCGACGTCAGTAATAGGTAGTTGAGATCTAAGATCTAAGGGCACTGTGACCCAGTGTACCTACTGAGTTAATAAAGTCCAGAGAATGTTCTTCTAATCTATTTGGATAAAGTCGATGCGGGAAAGTCATAAAAGTATTTATTTAATGTTTTTTTAATAACATATTTGTGGAATTTGCGGTTGAAAATCTGAGACAATAGTGTCTTTAGTACCCACGAGTTGTTTAAGAAATTAAAAAAACTATTTGAGGTCACCGGGGATCGTAGGTCTGGCTTAATTTCCTCGCTCAACGGTCCCTCAATTGGCATCCCTTCCCCAGTGTCCCGACCTCGGTAACCTAAGCTTACCGTGGTGTCAGTAAATTTTTGTGTATGGGTGGTCTAAAATATTTATATTATTTAATTACTTATATTTAGATATGCATATGTCGGCAGCCTATCGTGAAATCCGGCGCATCTAACTAAACTAATAGATAGGTAGGCTAGGATCGTTAGGTTGCTTCCGATGCCCGAAGGGCAAACTGACCAAATATATACATGTATAGTTTGCACTGGCCCAATCCATATTAACTTAATGTGTCAGTGGGGTCAAGGTCTGCAATAAAACAATACTTTGACGATTAGCACTAGGTACATGCGGAGTCGATACCTCGGAACAGGCCAGTGCCTGGAGATCTGGATTACAGGTTAAGCAGTCAGTTCAGACATCATGCTCCAACTCAAACTCTGACAAGTATAAATTTAATTTATTTTAAAATTATTAAAAAATGCATGCCATCACATCCACAGCGCAGGTTTCGTCGTTCCATAGAAAATGCATCCACCACAGGTTTCGTCATGCTTAATAAACAACAGTCATCCGCAACACGCATCGTCATAAAAAATAAATAAACACAAACTGGTAAAAACTAAAATAACGGTAATAAACCCTAGTCTAAACCCTGGCCCGATGCACTGTGCAAGTACCCGGCGCAAAGGTCCCAAATATACTTGGCGAATTTCCGCGCTGAATAGCCAGTGAAATGCGCTGAACCATGTACGGAACTAGCCCTAGCATTACCACCCCTATCTCTCAAACGCTTTCCTAAAATTAATTGTATCTATCTTACTGTAAGTATTTCATTATGTAGCCTTTCCTAATTCATTCCGTTCAGGGTTTTATCCAAAAATGCTGTAGCTATCTCGAAACTGCACATCGCTTAATATTCCAACTTTAGGTAAAGCCGCTTACAAGATAAACGAGCTCGCAACTATGGCGGTCATTAAAATAAATTAGTCACGTTGGACATTTAGTGCATGTACCTATTAAATTACAATGGTTTTTACAAACCGTAACACAGTGAAGACTCCATAGTTTCTTTATTGTTGACACTTTACTCGATTTACTTACATTAGTACTCTAATAATACTCATGTTTCTGTTTGTCTCAGAAATTTGTTAATATATATTGAAAGAATGTAATAATTTAAGAGCAGTAACAGGAGTTCGAGAATATTAAAAAACTGTACGGAATACGGTAATGTACTGTTACCGTATTGCGACCTTTTTGCCTATGGGCTATACATAGCATATACAACTATTATAACTTTATAAGTATAGTTACACATACTAAAATATATAGACATTGTTCATAAATAAATACCCTTGACATTGACATGATTCGATCCCGGGACCTCCTGCTTGGTAGTCAGGTTGACTTCCGATTAGGCTAGGAGATATCTTCTTTAATTCTTATTTATTAATAAGTATTCATCTGGCCTTTGGCGGCAACGTATATGAAATATACCTATCTTCATTTACGATGATGACACCGCACTTGCGCCTCATTACGGGGAATAACATTTGGCTTACTCATTTTGTTCTAAAGCCGGACCCGGCCAGAATAACCTTATCAAGGTATGTCTACTTTTTTGGAGTTCCGAAGGAAATCCGTCTACTCCATTTAATCCGCTGTCCAGTCGTCTTTATCAGAGGGATGTCCGGTGATAAAATGTAAAGGTAGATTTTTAAAATTTGTTTGGTTGATAAGAACAAGTAATATAATATGACGAACCTGGGAACAATAACCACTAACTAGGTGGACCGATACGAGAAAGAAATCGTTGTACCCGGGCGGCAAAGGGCCGGTTGTTATAGATATCATTAGGGAAGGCCTTTGTCTACCACCATATCTTTCCGCTGATGATGATGAGGTACAATAAAATGGAGGCTATTGCTATTATTTCACACACGTTAATTAATTATAATGATAAGGAAGTAAAAAAACGTATGGTTTCTCTCTCTGCAGCCCTAACCACTGGCAGCCTAGGTTAGGTTTTATTTTTACTGTTTGGATATGTTTAAGATGTGTGTTGATATAATTTTTAAAAATATTGGTTAAAAGCTTAACCTCGGTTGTAAAATGAACGAAGAAAATGATAAAGAGATAGATAATATATTAGGTTATTTATTTAGTTCTAAATATATAAATCTTTCCAACTGCATTTTGTCGTAATGACTTCACTTGTTATGGTATAGTATGTTGTATACCATGGTATTCCTGTAGATCTTTTTGCACCTCCTACCCTACACTATATGCCAGCCAACGCGTAGAGGCCCTTTCGACATATTATTATTATCAGGGTGAATTTTATTGAAAAACTAATAGGAAGTAAACTAGGAAGGGGTCCGTAGAAACCAGAACTTGGCGCTGGACGATTGGTACCCAACGCTCAAGAGTTGTGGCATTAAAATATGGGCAAGTTAAAAATAATTTTCGTTAAATTTTTTATCCTTTTTTGTTTTCTGGAACATTAGAAAACGTAAAAATATCTACAAAATATTTATAGATAACTATCACTTCTTTGGCACACCGCCGTCGAGGTAATGAAAACGGACGGTAGGTAGGTATTGAAATATTACACTGCGGAATATTTTACACGCCGAATCACGTTGTTAATAATATCTACACTCTAATCTACAGATATAGGATATATCTGCGGTAATTTAAATAACTCTTGCTTGGTGGTAATGCTCTCTGCCGGATATTTAAGTTATGATATTGGTATCCGTACATGGAACAATGGTGTTCCGAACATTTGGGAGGCGTATGCGGAGCCGGATCGAGCCAACGCGCAGAGGCTCTTTCGACAATTTAATGAAATGTAAGCTGGGGTACACCAAACCGGACGCCTGCCTTATAAAATGATATAATGTTATTATTATTATTGCATCTTATTATAAATCTGTTATTATGTAACCTATTTTTGTGTTTTGTATTTCACTGTGTTGTTATGTTGTGTGCTTTTTGAGTGTGTTTATGATGTTATTTATGCGGGCAGTGAATGATTCTTGTGTGCTACCTATTTTTTTCAGTTATTTTTTCAAGGTTGTATAGTTCGACTCTGTGGATATCACAAAGGATTTAATGGTTGAGTCTTTTAGCAGCATCTTATAAGTTTTTTAAACAGCTGACGTTAAGTACCGTAAAATTAGGTGAGGTGAAATTACGAGGGTTGGGATGTCCTACTATTCTGATTTTATACTACCTGTATATTATAGTACTAAGTATAGTAAAGTAAGTAAGTGTAAGTGTAAACCTAAAACAGACTCGTAATAATTACTTATATACTAACATGGAAATATCAAAATTAAATTATCTTGTAGGCACGTAACATTATTGAATACCACTTATATTTATGAATTTGAGTAAACGATATTTTATGTTCAATTGCATATCATGAGGTGTGTTACTGATGTGATGGAATATTGCTACTCTTTGACGAAAGAAATAATAATAACACTAAAGTACCGTGTGCAATAAAAGTTTCTGCCATCCCGTAGATTTTTTTACAAATTCTGATAATCGTCTGTATATTTCTCATTGTATATAATTGTTTATCATGTAGAGGTACATATGTAGATATATTTATGTAAGCCTAATTTGAGAACGGATAGGTAAGTGTAAGTACTATTGGTAGCAGATACGCTATGATTGACGCTGACTGTACCTGAGTTATTACGAAGGATTTGTGGGTTTTACAATCAACATTTTATAGTTTTAAATAATTGAAAATCACTTAAGGAGTTCCAACAACGATCATCTACGCGTAATATTTAAATTCAATTGTTCATTGTAAAACTATGAGCGTTTCTCTAAATTTTTGCCACTTTACTCGACCAAAAATGTTTTGGTAAGTTTTATGATTTTTCTGGTCAGAATCACCAGCTGATTCGATTTATGCAATAAAAAAATATGTCCCATAAAATTCCATACATTTTTGAATTTCCTATTATGTTACCTCCATAGAAAATATATAGAAAAAGGTAACACAATAGGAAACAATGTTTGGGACATATTTTTTCTTGCATAAATCGAATCAGCCCGCGATTTTGACAAGAAAAAACATAAAATTTACCAAAATATTTGAAGTCGAGAAAAGTGGCAAAAAATTTAAGAAACGCTCCTATGTATCCGTTAATTTTACTTGCTACTATGTATAGTAGCAAGTAAAATTACCTCACCAGTATACTAGCTACTATGTATAGTAGCAAGTAAAATTACCTGACCAGTATACCCTTACCATGATTTGTGACTTTGAGGTTTTCGAAAACGAGTGTCGAGTTTACTATCTGCGATATCTATATATTCTGAGTGCGAACGAGATGCACAGATAGGTTAGATAGTAAACTCGATACCTACTCGTAAAAGTACTGAAAAAGTTATGTACAAGAATGTAGGTAGGTATACGTAATGTTCAAAGGTCTCATGCTTATTCCTTAACTATAGTTTTATTATGAATTGATATTTCATAAAGTATTTATGTCTGCGTCTTACCCCTTGACATACCTAATCTCTAAACTAAATGGCATATATTTACTTGTATATAAATAGTGTCATCCGCCCGGACGTTTACAGGCTTTCGACAAATTTTCTGTATCCAAGCTGTGTTAGTCTTTTTCGGAAATCTTCTATTCTTGGAATCGATATATGTACATATCGTATATGTACATATATCGTTTGAAAAATATACACTCGTGTATATTATATAAAATATATGTTAAAAATGTATAGCATGCATTTAAAGACATGCTAGTATGTGAAGAATAAGAAATATTCACAAGAATTAATTCAAATATATTTGAATGGAATTTATAGCCTATTGTATGTAAGTAAATATTTATTTGTATTAAGAAGAAATATATAAATAAGTACATATAATTATAAAAAATTATAAGCTATCTTAAGAATATACTATGTACAAATTTACAAGTAGAAAGTAGGCTCATGCTCTGAGCTGGATGGTAGGGTGCCCAGAAGGCTGACGGAATTGGCCCGCTGGATGGCAATTCCAATACGCTGTGCAAGGATAATGCCAGCCCCGTGGATGACCGTAGTATCTGTTAGTCTTTTTCTTAATTTATTGAAAATTATTTCGGCCCCAGGACCCCACGGGCCGAAATGACTAAAAAATTAAAATTACACAAAATAGTTGTGAATGTACTCTTGTTTTTTTATAATCAGAATAGGTAGGACCTACAAAAAAGCATAAAGCTTGGCATTTGGTTGGCCCTCTATTGCAGACGGTACTACATATTTATATTTAGAATGTAATCATTACATAATTACTTAATCACTGTAAAATAACTAAGTATAAAGATAAGGGGCTTAGAGTTACGACAGTGCGATAGTTTGATCTGTTATCACTTATCAGTTGAAGGCGATATCAAACAAATGCATGCTCGATACTCGTGATAGTAATTGTCAACCTGCGAACAAACCACACAACGTTAATATGCTGGGTACTCACCGGTCTCCACATGTCATGCTAAATGGTATTAGGGTTCCACCTATGTTAATGAAAAAAAAAAGGAAATATTGCTGTTATTTGTGAGGGATCATATCGAGTATAAGAACTTTGAGTATGACTACTTAACCTTCAAGAAAAGAGCGTATAGGAATTTTAAAGGCCGGCAACGTACTTGTGACTCCTCTAGTGTTGCGAGTGTCCATGGGCGGCGGTAGTTGCTTACCATCAGGCAATCCGTCTCCTCGTTTGCCTCCTATATCATAAAAAAAAAAAAAAATTATTAAAGGCTATTTAATTCAATGATACTTCGATATCGAAGTACGTTGACGTATGACTAGCTGAAACTTTAACTCAATGTATGTAACAGTATTACTATTTTGTTTTAAGAACACATTGAGTTAAAGTTTCAGCTACTCATTAAACAAATTCGCTTACATCTAGAGTAGAAAATGATATAAGATACTCTCTCTGTAATCGTTCCCTGATGACCGAGAGTCGTGATCATCCATGCATGGATGGCTTGCACGGAGTGAATGATTTGTCTCCACCGAGTCCTCTGTGTCCTATCCTTTGCTTCCCTTACAACTGAGCAAAACTTAGAGCAGTACCTACTACGTGACCTTTACTGGATCAAGTCCATCTGAGGCTCTAGTGTAAGTAACTTTTGACGTTTACGAATGCGTAAGTGATAAATGTGATAATGTTATTTATATGGGAAAGGCAAACGCGTTAGGAACGTAAAGTTACGGTTGGGAATCGGCCACAAGCTCGTTTACCATCTGCGTACCCAACTACGCACGACTTTCATTTCATCTTCGCACTACAGATATGGCCGAAATATGAAAATACGCATATAATTACAAGTAGATGTTTAATAGCTCCACGGAACCAGTCTATTCATAAACACTTTTCGTTCTTAACAATGGAGTCCGGTTCGTAGCTACGTGTATTTCGTTTATAATATACTTAACATCTAATTTAGCATCTAGTAACCAACACTAACCGGTGCACTTGGAATCGTGAGGTTTCAATTACGGGCTTCTCAGTGGCTAGCCACGGACCACTTCTAGATCGGGTGATGTTATTTGCTAATCTTGTACAGCAAACAAAATACTATATTTCTCCGATCCACTTTCTTGCTCATGACTTAACCGATGCATAAAAATGTATAAAGAAACGATTTAAACCTACTCGTTATATTGACTGGTCTATGAAAATTCGAACAATTGTTTATGTCTCTCTTATTACACCTTAAATGGAGTAAAAGAGAAAGATACCTGAAATTTTCGCGCTTGGGCGTCTCCATATCACGTCTCATAAGGTGGCATTTATTTGTGTTTTATCACGAGAATCTGTCACTGGCTTATTTTTATGTATTTATGTCTTAATCTAATATCGATATTCACATATTATTTTAATATCGTCGTCTAAATACTTACAACATTGAGCTGTCTGCGAGTCCTGCTACTTATTTCAAATATTACAAGCACTAAAATAGCTTCACCAAACACGGCAAAAAGTTTTTAATTAGAACACACTTGGATGGTGATGGGTAACGTTTGGTACGTTGGCGTTGTTGTTGTTGTTGAACGCTAACTGTTGATACTCACTGTACTAATTTGAAATGTACGTTTAACCTTCGATATCTATTAATAGAGAAGTTGAGATTTTTGTAAGTAAATTGCAAAAAACTACCAGAGTTTTACAATCGAGAAAGCAAGAGTTAAGTTTATGAGTTCACTAAAACAACTATGTGTACTAGTACTTATAACAGAGACGCGCCTGCAGTCAAATTATGGAAACAGTTTTGCAGGGAAATGTATTAGATTATAAGGTTTTTTTTGTTCTGTATAATAATTAAAAAAAAGTAGTTTAAGTACCTATCTAAAGGGTATTTTAATCACTAATTTTCACATTAGTATAAAATAGTGTATAATTAATAGTTTTTATCAAAGATAGTCGTACTATGATCGAAAATTGTCACATTGAAGACAGTAGCAGCCATTTTTGGGAAGGCGGGTCTGATCGGTATTGCTCTGCTTGCAAGCCGGTTTCAGTACCATCTGTTTGTTGCACCGGATGCCTGGTCGCGGAGGGTAGCGGGATCCGAAGCACGGTTCTCCGCTGGCCGACCGCAGGTAGTTGGGGGCCCAAGTAGGGACTTAGCTAACCCCGAAAGGCTGCCCCGCCAACTGTGAAAAATCCCGGAGATGTGCTGTAGTGCCGGTTTGCGACCGGAGAGAGGACCCGACAGCTGTCTTCGGGGGGGTTCGGGCGTCCCCGCAGTCTCCAGACCAGGCCTCCAATGTGTGGCAGACTGTTTGTGTGCTGCTGGGTGAGCAGCTTTGCACCTGTTCAACTGCCGCCTTCCCCGCCTATTCACACTTACATATATGGCTAACGTATCAGAATCGAGCAAGTGTTCACAGCGGAAGCACATCCTCTCCTTTAAAGTGCACCTCTCGAACATCCGAGGCTTGCACTCTAATCTCGTGCCAGTCCACCACCATCTCGAGACTGAGAAGCCCCACTTGCTCTGCCTCACCGAGACGCAGATCAGATGTCCCATGGACGCGTCGTATCTGCACTACCCGGGATATGCCCTGGAGCACTCTTTTGTGCAGAAGGCTGGCGTGTGCGTGTATATTCGCGATGACATCTGTTATCGGCGTCTCCGTAACCTTGAGGACCGTAACCTTTCCTCTTTATGGCTTCTGGTGGACCTCGGCGTTGAACAAATTGTTTACGCCGTGGTTTACCGATCGCACAGCGGTGACCAGGAGACAACCAGGCTCTTTGAACAACTTAGTGATGCGGCGGGTGTGGCTCAGCAACGGTACCCGAGTGCGCAATTGGTTTTCTGGGGACTTTAACGCTCATCACGAGGAGTGGCTGTGCCCATACCAGTTCACTGACCATGCAGGGAGAGAGGCACGCAAGTTTGCGTTATCGCTGGATCTCTCTCAGCTGGTCGACCAACCCACCCGCATTCCGGATGTTGCGAGTCACACGCCTAATTGCCTGGACCTTCTGTTGACTACCGATCCGGACAGATACAACGTGTCAGTGTCATCCCCGTTGGGAACTTCTGTCCACTGTCTGGTGAAATCTGTGTCGCACCACTCACCTCCTGTCCTTAGCCCGAAGGGCATGCGCCGTGTGTGGCGATACAAGTCAGCAGATTGGGATGAGATGCGGCATTTCTTTGCATCATATCCTTGGCTGCCAACCTGTTTCAATAGTGATGATCCGTCTAGCTGTGCAGCAGCTGTCACTGATGTGTTGCGTCGGGGTATGGAATATTACATCCCCTACTCCGACGTAGCTGTTGGTGGCGCAGCTCGCCCGTGGTTTAATGCTGAGTGTGCTCAGGCGGAAGCGCTTAAGCACGTGGCGTATTTATCATGGGTTGATGCTCGTAGTTGTAAAGCTCCGGATGTACACGTAAAGAAACAGTCCTATAACAAAGCTGCCAACTACTGCAAGAAGGTCATGCAGAAAGCTCGATTCCTCCATGTTCGTCGTGTCGGGGCCAAACTTGCTGCATACCCATCTGGGAGCAAAGCGTTTTGGTCTCTCGCGAAATCGGCTGAGTTGAATTTCTGTCGCCCATCACTACCTCCACTGCTGAAACCGGACGGTTCACTGGCCCACACTGCGGAAGAGAAGGCGAACTTGTTTGCCTCTCTATTTGCGGAAAATTCACATTTAGACGCTGGTAGTGCCATGCCTCCTTCTTTGCCCCGCTGCGAAGTATCAATGCCAGAGGTGCGTATTCATCAAAGGGAAGTACTGAAGTCACTACGCTGTCTAAATGTGAATAAGGCTAGTGGTCCCGACGGTATCCCAGCAGTCGTTTTAAAAACGTGTGCCCCTGAGTTGTCTCCTGTTTTGACGCGCCTGTTTCGTCTTTCCCTAAAGTCGAGAAAAGTTCCCGAAGCGTGGAAGCTTGCTAACGTGCAGCCTGTGCCTAAGAAGGGTAGCCGTGCGGACCCATCGAATTATCGTCCCATTGCAATCACTTCCATACTCTGCAAGATTATGGAACGTGTATTGAACAACAAGCTCCTTGCGTATCTTGAAGGTAACGATCTCCTTAGCGACCGGCAATACGGCTTCCGCCGAAAGCGGTCTACTGGGGACCTTCTAGTGTACGCTACCCACATTTGGAGCGAGGCCATCGAGAAACGCGGCGAAGCTCTCGCCGTGTCTCTCGACTTTTCCAAGGCCTTTGATAGGGTTTGGCATGACGGCCTTCTGGGCAAGCTCTCTGCGTACGGAATCTCTGCTGGTTTGTGCTCTTGGATTTCTGATTTCCTGAGGCAGCGATCTATTAGGGTCGTAGTGGATGGTTGCTCATCGGATCGCGTTGCAATTAATGCCGGAGTGCCTCAGGGTTCAGTTCTTTCAGCTACCCTCTTTTGCTGCATATAAACGATTTGCTAAAGCCCGGTATCTTTGGGTATGCAGACGACAGCACGGTGACTGAGAGATATATTCCTGAGGCCCAAACTACTAGTGGAGAGACCGAATCCTTTAGGGAAGCTTTGGTTGAGCGAACGAACCTGACCTTGAAGGCCGTTGACGAGTGGGGCGAAGCCAACTTGGTCAGGTTTAACGCTTCCAAGACACAGGCGTGTTTATTCACAGCCAAAAGGAGCCCTTTTAACTTGGCTCCTGCTTTCCAGAATGTTTCATTAGCAATTTCGGACCACCTCGAACTACTTGGGCTGAAATTAACTACTAAGCTGAACTTCGGTGCCACTATTGAGGCCAAAGCGAAATCCGCTGCTAAAAACTTGGGGTCTTACACAGGGTGAAGCGGTACTTCACGCCGGAACAGCTTCTAAC
This sequence comes from Grapholita molesta, assembly GCA_022674325.2. NCBI lineage: Eukaryota > Metazoa > Arthropoda > Insecta > Lepidoptera > Tortricidae > Grapholita > Grapholita molesta. The sequence continues at coordinate 26,061,609 of CP053120.2, read as the reverse complement.
ACTTTACCAAGCTCAGGTTCGATCGTGCATGGAGTACTGTTGCCATCTTTGGGACGGGTCTGCCAAGTATCAGCTGGCCGCTTTGGATTCAATAGAGCACCGTGCTCGCAGACTCATTGGCGATCCTGAATTACTGAGTGTAAGGTTACAAAGCCTTGAGCACCGTCGCAGGGTTGCTAGTTTGTCTGTGTTTTACAGGATACATTTTGGAGAGTGTGCACAGGAACTGCACGATTTAATTCCGCCATCTCCGTTCCTCCACCGGACGTCCAGACGAGGGGAGCGGTTTCATCCTTATGTTGTGAATATTCCATTCATTCGCACGAAGCGATTCGCTTCTACCTTCCTAATGCGGACTGCTAAGGAATGGAATTCGCTCCCTTCGTCTGTATTCCCGGTAAGATATAATTTGGGTCTTTTCAAGGCAAGAGTGAATAGGCTGTTACTGAACCAGCGTGCTACACCCTCGACCTCGTCGTCACTTTCCATCAGGTGCGACTGAGGTCAAACGCTGGTCAGTCTTTTATATATAAAACATTGGTAATTCAGCTAAATTAAAACAATGTTGTACTATTCTAAAAACTAAGGTGTAAATAATTCGGGTGATTATGAATCTAACAAATTAGCGGACAATTGCGAAAATTTGTCAAATATCACCTGTAGGTATTCCATTTTCGGAACTGCGTAATTTTTGGAATCGGTTATTCTATGATTGACTGGACCTATACATATACCTATACATACGATGTGTAAGGATAATGTTACTAAAAACACATAGTTAAAAAAACCTCATTAAAAACATCAATACACGCTCATTCAAGAATTTCAAAGAAAAAATATTTATTTGCTGGAACACTACAGTAAAGAGACTTACAAATATGGTGTGTATATCCAAGCCATGGTTGCGAGGAGTTATAGTTCTTCTTTTGATTGGTTTCTCCTTAAAATGTGTACAGTGACAGTACTTTTTTATGAATGTTTTTGCCTATAAAAACGACTATTATTATAACTAGTACATTAAATCTAAAAAAGGCCCTTGAGGCATTTTACTAAGGATTCTGGCGGCATTTCTTCGTTGTATCGCAATGTTTATACGTTGTGCGAGGAAGCCGTTCATTGGATCTTTTTTTTTCTGTTACAGATAGAGATATCTGGCCAGAAACCCAATCCCAAGAACTACATCTTTTTGCTGAGTCTAGTCGCTTTTAACATATCACTATTCAATGATATTCTTACTTTCAAGTTAAATCAAAGTTAATAAAAATAGATGAAATATCCCGGGTGTGGCCTGTAATAGCAGCAAAAATTTTAGGGATCGCTTCTACACCACGAACGTAACAACATTTTGTTCTACAACTTTAAATAGTTGGGTAATTTATTACTTGTGATTATTTCGAACAAACTAAATAGTATTTTCAATGAACAACATCCAAAAGTCTAGTTGACGTTTATTGTCAGCCTACAAACTTCATTGTTTTCGCAATATATTGCTTGCTTGGAAAATCTTTTATTATTAATATTTATTAAACTAATAGTTATTTTCAAAAGTCGTAGAACAAATGTTGCTACGTTTGTGGTGTAGAAATGATGCCTAAAGTTAATGCTCCTATTACAGGCCACACCCGGTATGTACTAAAATCAACAGGTAAATATCAAACGTTATCTCTTCAACCAAAAAAATAAAACGACATATTTATTTGTACTCTTAATTTCTGTTCTTTGTCTTTTATCATTTTCGGTCCAAGTTTAGTTCCTCACTCTGCATGGACAGAAACAATCAGGATCATAATGGTTTTAATTTTCTTTTACTGCTATGCTATTTACTTAGTTTTATTTGAGTGAGATTATTTAGTGTTGTATTAATATTTTAAAAGAAGAAATAAAAGTTTATCGACTGTTCCCGAAATACAGAGCTTTTATAAGAGTCATCGGCTGTGTGATATATTTACTTTTCTTTGTTCATATTCGGACAAAAGTTTCATACTGAGTTATACGAGTCATATGTAAGTCAAAAAATGTATCCTAATATTTTCGAATCGACTTTTTTAATCTTCTTATTTGGAACTAGCGTTATTAAATCGGTCAATTGTTAATTGGTAAAATAATTTAGTAGATTAAATTTAGATTTGTAAAACTTACAAAAGAGAAAACAAAATCAAAAACATTAAATACAAAACCTTGGAGCGGTGACAGCCGTTACCCAATGATAAGGTACCTATTCAATTGTTTATCGTATTCTCACATTCAAACCGATGATTATTAAAGGGATTATTAAAACAAAATAATACACATTGTTGATAATTAATTAATTAGATTTGTTTTCAAGATTAAAGTTTAATCTTCTTTCACTGTAATCAAGTATATTTTTCCCTTCAAAGGGTAAAGTTGTGGGACACCGTATACAGTTCCTGTTGGTGAGTCAACTTTTTCTTAGAGAAGGCGGGGCCTTTATGGCTTTTGCCTTTTCTTCATGAGCCTGCCGGAACCGGTATGTACGGATGCACCTCCGCAGCCATGTACTGTCGTCTCTTTCCCTGTAGACTGTAGGTACTGTAAAGGTTAGTAACACTAAGATCTGGGTGGCTATTCACAACTCTCCTATTTTGAATTTTATTTTTAACCGCGATTATACAATTAACGTCAACGTTCAAATAGTTTACGGGTGTCAGGATAGCTGTCACCTTTGTCGCATGACCAATTTCCAATGTCATTATCGAGCACCCTGACTTTCAGCTTACAAAGAGTTTATTTTCAAAACTATAAGTAACACTTCCATTCATGCTAGCTGTCTCCCACAATAGGCATAGCATATCCCGAAGGAAGATTACCGATGCCTCGGCTACCGCCGTTAAGTACATAGGTGCTCAGGTATGAGGATAGAAGCGGGTTTATTTGCGGGGCATTTTCAGCCCAAGAATCTTTCTACCCCTTCTCTATATAGAGGAAAGCAGAGCGAAGCAGAAAGAAAGAGATCCTAAATAGGGCAGATTGTCGCTAGATATCCTCTGCATTCGGAGTCTGCTATTCGGTTCACTCTCTCATATTAAGCATCTCATCTCAAACAAGTCTACATTCAGGTTAGTTATCATACATCGATTCGTTAAACCTCATCGTCTTATTACCTCATGTTCAGAAAAAATGCCGTGAACTTGTTGATAATTGAGAAACGGTTGCGTACAGTTCTCTCATCTCCAGCTCTATGATCGGCAGAGGCCGGTATACAGAACAAAACACCCGAAACCGTTCGCTGAAACTGGAGGAAATATATACTTTGGAATAATAATTTAACCCTATACGAACATTCATATATACGGCAACCCTAATTGACACACTTCTTCATCTACTTCTTTAGCCTCTATTTACCTACTGCTGAGTATAGGCCTCCTCCACTCGTCATATTTCAACTCTCTGTAGATGTCACACCTGACAATTTCTGTTTGTACTTTGTAATGTAATGAGTCTCGTACGCAAAAGGTAATAAAAAACTAAATGCTGAATTCTGAAATGCTTACTTACCACTTAATTTCATTGATATCCATGATAGACAGGTTACATATTGATATATACGCTTTTTAATTAAGTGAATCAGTCATGAACCATATGTGCAGGTACCTACTAAAGAATCTAAAGATAATGCAGTCCTTTTCTCTAGGTATAGCCTACTTCTGTGCTTTCCTGTGATGTGGTCGCTGTACTATTATAGCACCTGGGAGACAATAAGAAATTCCGGAGGTCAGTAGATTCGGGATATTCCGATTACAAGCCAATATGTACGGCCAGGGACTTTAATTGTGGAGCCGTTTAGGGTTCACTTTACATTGGGCATTTCATGTATTTAGTACTAAACAAAAGACTATTGCATGAACCGTAGGTGGCTCAACAATTAAAGTCGGTGACTGTACAATGTCCACTATCTTCATCATCTTCCTCGTGGGGTCCCCGCATTTTGGCACGGGTTCGGGCTGCTTGATCTGACTCTGCAATCCAGAGGGTAAACTAGGCCTTATTAGGATATCGGTCTCTTTTGTTTTCCTTCACCGAAGGCTAGTGCTTCCTTCACCGAAAACACTTGTTCAATATTCTTCGTGCTTATACATGTAGCATGGTTACCTACTCTTTCTTAACTACAAGCTACGCTATTAGAATATTGTTCTAGTGATTTCTTTGTATAACAGTGGTGACCGATAACGGCAAAGATAATTCATTCATGAGAAGCTCACTTGTAGAATACATATAATTTTCCATCGAATAATATTTTAAACACAATCGATTCATATCGTTACTGGTTGTTGTTTCATTAACGTATACCTATTCTTTGGATACTCGATACAATATTTTAGACTAAACAAAGTCCCGACTGTAGGTGGTCAGAGTTTAATGTTCTCATGTTAATATACGCATGAGAGTATTACACTAAGTATAAAATTATAAATAAAAAGTCTGTCCTAGACTTCGGTCACTCCACTCGCTATGTTTTTTATTGTTTATGTTTCATTGGCATACCTACCGTAAGGATTTTCACGTATAGTAAACACACGAACTATCTTCACCGAAGTCAAGGCGAACCCCCTTTGGTTTTAGCCAAAGACAATGGTGGAACTTTCTTAATAATAGGGAAACTTTCAAAGGTGAGTCATCATGCGTCTTGCAGTAAATAATTCAGACATGTGTATGCTGGTCTGAGCTGAATGGCCGGTGATTTTATAAACGATGTATTTCTAATACTTAGAAGTGTTGATACGAGTAGTACCAATTGTTTTCGAAGCACATAAACAAACCGGGTGCAAACAGGACGGAGTGACCTCGCAGCAGTATGTAATTTGAGCGTGACAACCGTAACTATGGGACCGGTGGGTTACGCTTCCCGTACCCTCCCGGTTTCGAGCCAGAAGGCATTAACTGCAATGAATGAAGTGCCGAGTACGTACGTAATGAGGTACTCCCACCACAGCGCAGGCGCGCGGAGATGCGCGCGCATATATTCACCAGCGGCTTCGCACGACGATCAGTCAATCCGTGAGTGTTCAGCGATCGAATAGAACGCGCGACGCACGCTCCAAGCGAAGCATACAAAAGACGATCGCTTTACGCGAGAAACATCAACGAAGAACAAGCGTTAAGGTAGGTACTATAAACAAATATTCTGAAGGGCATTATAAATATTTGGCCCGGGGCATTGGAAAGGGACTGTCGAGTGCTCGCGTATGTTGGTGTAGCGGCAAGCGTGTCGGGTGTGGAAACTCCCCGTCGGCCTTAACACGTGCAGACCGGGTGCACTCGCCTCTCGCCACAACCGCTGCAGCGCGAATTGCATCAAATCAACAGAATAAACCGCGGAACACATATGCCACCACCCGTCGCCCAATCTGGACCAGCCGCTTCGTCCACCGCATGCATTTCTAAATTTATTCTGTCATCTGAAGATTCCACTGCTTGGCGAAATATGGAATAGTTTCCAATAACACTTCACAATGTGCATACCTACGTCTTAAATGGAGTCCGATTCTCTGCCGACTTTTATCGATATCTACATAATTATCTTAGTTCTATGTTTGGTTACAAAGGACTTTATCAAAATCGACAATCGACCTACAAAAGATCTTTAAACATAGATATCTACTCGTAACAATTTTACGAACCATTTATACCATATATGATTATTTCATATTGGCATTGGCTGCTAAATCTATTTATTTCTAATAATATATTATTGGAAATAAATACCTAGATTTCACTTATTAACTATGTTTCCTGTCAAAGAATAGATCAACAAATCGATTACCGGAAATAGTGCCGCATTAATAAATTATACCACATTACTAAATTACTTCAAAGACTACCTAGACAATCTAATAACTTGATATAAACGTAATTTCTTAATAGATACGTTTTGTTTACGAGTAGCATTGTTGGTCAACATTCTTTATCTTGCTGTAAAAACTGCCGCATAAAAATATACACATGTTTCAACATTGCGCCAGATCGATGAAATAATAAAAATGTGTCTAATTATCCAAACATCCCAGTTTTGCTTAGAGTATTTATTATATTTGATTATTTGATACAAATGGTTATTCCAAACCGACGGACTAAAGAGCTGCGTAACACATCAAGGTTGTTGTTCATTGTACCATAAATTTAAAAAAAAAACATAAACTTAATAATTCTATTTGCTTGGACAAAACTCTATTATTATTTAGTTTCCTTATAAGTATGTACGTTTAGTATTGTAAATATACCATTGGAAAAAATAAAAACAATATTTTCCGGGTCGCCTCAATTTCTATCGTGACGATTATTTGAAGTTTCCCGTAGTGTTCATATACAAAATTAATGAATAAATAAAATTATATTAATATAAAGCAATAAATGGATGATTGTAACTGCTACAAACTACTGTATATGATTGTATAAATAATCGTAATTGCATATTGTACAATCCCTCTTAATATTTTCGAGATCAATAAAACGTAGTTTTTTCAAAACATAAATAACCCTAAAATCAAACCTTTTTTTATAAAAATCTAGATATTTAACATTTTTCGTGCTCAGTGAATTAAATATTCTATAAAATATCCGTCCGATTATTAGAAAATATTAGGTGCGTAAGGTACCTATAGATAGCAACTCGGTCGGATTTTTCCTATACCTTTTTTCAAAACAATTTCCGCGGAATTTTGTCAGAAACAATCATAATAAATTGGAAAATTACACTAATAAATATTTAGATAACGTTAAGAACGCACTTGATCAGTAGTACGCAAATATAATAAAAATAAATATATGTTAAAATTATGATTTCCGGATCACAATGTTTGTGAAAAAGTCCCTTCAATATTCATCGAACAAGGCTTCGTATACAGTTTTTCTATTTATTCGTCGGTATCATCCATAGCTGACGTAACGATTGGCTCAACACGAAACACTCGCATCGCAATCAGCTGTTCAACGCAGACCAGCTAACCAGCCTGAGCGTGATAAACTGATAAATTATCATTGGTAGCCATTGTTTATAATTATTTATTTTTCCTTAAAAATAATGCATGACCACTTTAACCTCCTACGGCCCACCATACAAGTAAAATGCTGCTCGAATTCATTGTTTATAATGTAGGGAATAAAGTATAATTTCTTTTGTGTTAAAATCGAGAGAAAGAAATGAAATTCAACTCTGTTCCAATTTTATAAAATTCAAATTTCTTTTAAATAATTAGGACGTACTACAGGAAGGCCCATGGGCCTTACGAGGTCAAATACTATTCATATTAGTTCCATTTTAACCTCCAGTGGCCAGATTTGTTAGTACAAAACCTAGAAAACTATTATGAAATAATTATGAAAACTAAAAACTAAAACAAGAAAAAGAACTTAAAATCACTTCGCGGTTTTAAGGTTTCCTCATCACAAGGAAAATGAAATAATTAAGTAGGGTCATCCTGACACTAAATAACCGTGTCTAAATAAAGGACAATAATAGCCTTCCAAAAATGCGAGCTGTATAGACCCGAGTACCGGTGAAGAAGAAACAAACAATAAAACTGCAGTACCATGTGCGGTGTAGTTAATTAAGTTTGGCGTTTACTTATTTAGCTATATTTAAAGTTTTATAAAATTCTGACTATACAACCCATTTTTACAAGATCATATGATTCAAATAGAATAGATACAAACATAAAAATGTAGGTAAGTTCCGCAGTACGTCACTTTCAAGGTTAAGATCTAAACGACATGACAACGTATATATAGTGATGAAGGCGTCGTGCTGCTGTCAAGTAGTTGTCTGCACTGTACTATCATGACAACAGGAATACAAAAGCTCGAAAGTAAAGAGTTTTCTTTGGATCCATCGACTTAAAATATAATATACAGGCTAAGACCACGTGCCTGGCCGGAGCACTAATTAAACCATGTTTATTTCTCGCGTTTACGATGATAACGCTTTTCAATGACGCCTGCTGTATACATATTGCCGCAAAAGAAGAAGGCAATCAAGTACATTGTACGTTATACGAATAGTTACTATCTACTTATTATTGCCCTTTTTGACAATCACAATAAATACCTACTTAAATATTATTGTTCATATAGAATTAATAAAACTTAATGCGTAAAAACATTTAACAATAATAAGATACCACAAGACGGGTAAACTAGGGCACTATCAAAAAAACATTTCTAAGAATATTGCGTAGTGAACGATTATCCACTACACATTATAGAACTACAAATAGTAACTTAAATCAATGCCGGCCTGTCCCCATTAGTACGTTGAATGATCTTGAAAACATTGCGCGACTCATTTGGATAAATGAGGAAAATAGATAAGAAGACAATGAAAACAAGGCAATCGTATCTATGTACTTGTTTTTCTAGATATTAATCCGAAGGTTTTCCAGTACGTGGTCAGCATTATACATGACATGAAGCATAAAGTAATATAAATGTATAAAAACCATTGTTTTAGCTTTTGCCGCCAGTCTAACTAAAATTAATATTTTAGAGTGCCGGGCTGAATTTAACTATTTCTTCGATATTATAGCTATTATAATAGTATTTGCCCGTGTCTAATTTATTTAAAATATATCAATACTTTGAACATACAATAAATAAATAGGTCTATGTATATACAGTACAATTAGTACATTAATGTAGTAGCAACTTAGAGACTCAGACGTAAGTAAATATCTTGTAATAATTGTAAGCTAATGTCTACGGTCATTAAACGGGGACGGCGCACGCGTCCGCGGCGTGATAAGGACGGTTAGAGTTCAGATTCAGTAGGTACTTACAGTTCTTTTACTGTTTATTTTGTATCAGAACACAGGAATATAAAGCGGCGTGTCGGTCACTACACGCGCCACGCGGCTCGGTCGTGGCCAAAACATTCTCAATCAAACGTTTCCAACTATATTTAGATTTCATAAATTTCCGTCGCTAACCCAAATCGGTGCTACAATATTGGAGTAAGAACTATTTACAACACGAGGTAGGTACTGGCAATATTAAAAAAAGCATGTATGCATAATATAGCACTTTAATTGCGAATAACGATGCACTTTACTCGTACCTTAAACTTTCAATAGCAGAAGATATGTTTAGCATTACAGTTTTTTGTTTCTAAGCCAAGTAAAACAACAATGTTGGTTTTATAAGATGAGATATTCGAACTGTACGTAATTAATAGTATACCTAATAGATTTTAATTGTATATTTTGTAAGTTCTTGTGTTCGCATACAGAACCCACACTAATATGCACACAATTCTTGTCTCTGCGGCGAGTTCACAGCACACTCAGCGCAGCGCTTGTTAATGTTGTTGATAAGCCTATCAATTGTAAACATAGACTTTTCGATATGCTCAGACGGATACTGTACAACTTATTTACAGTATACTGGCCTAGTTTCACTATCTCTCTAGTCTAGTCGCGTGGTACGAATTCCCTTGATGGTTCTGCATATGGATATGCTAGACAATTTAAGTTAGAGTTAAGTACAATTAAGTACCATTCAATAGTACTACAAGATTCTAGATTCTAAATATTTAATTTTACAGAATAAAGTTTTTGAGATTTTAAACGAATACAAAATAGCAAATCTTTACTGTAAAATTCTACTAAAACGTCTAACACCGAATGATATTTAAAATTCAAACTTTCGTAATTAGTTAAACTATATTTATAGATTCCTGCCAAAAGTCAGTAAGGAAATATTTTTAAATTATAACGGGCTTATATTCAATTGCCCACAGTTTCCTCTCTTTGTTGTTGTCTATCTATAGGTATGCCTGCCTTAACCAGAAAATTTTACTCCTGTACCCTATGTGTTAATACTGTCTGGGCCTATACCTATGTAAGAAAATTTAGGTGATCGATAACTTCTACTTCTTCATCTTACAATTGTACATGTTTAAATAAGTAATACGCGTATTCATGGAATAAATGTGTTAATATTCATAAATATGTAAAGCAATCTAAAATCAGTTGGGCAGCTGACCTTATTTCGCGGTCGACAATTACGAAACCATCGGTTACTACCTAATCACTCCCTTACCTGCCGAGCAAAGCTGCTTATAGCTACTTCTTATCAATCTATAGGGCTTATCGAAATAACCTTATGACTCTGGTGTTATTGAGAAAGTGAATTGGAAATGAATACCACAACGTAATCAAAATCGTAATCATAAATGTTGACTATTAATTTAAGGAAAATGGATGTGTTTAATTGACACAGTAAATAAATTTCAAAACAATAACTAATAAACAATAGTAATGATCGACGAATCAGATTTCCCCGAGCCTAGATCTCAGATGAGATTGATGTTCTAGAATAAGGCGACAAAATGTAAAGTAATTATTTACTTGTACTGATTATTACAGATTTTTTGTTCGCTCCATAACAGGATTAGGTGTCCATAATGGAGCGAGTGTAACTATTTTCGCTCCAAGAGGCCCTAGGCGATTCTATATAGTGTTAAGCTTTTTATAAGTCACCGTCGATAAACATGATTGATTATGCTGCATTCGATGTGATCGTGAACACGTGCTCATTGTTATTACTCATTAGTAAAACTCCAGCGACTCCTGTCACATGTGATGTTCGTAAACATTAATTAAATACCCAGTTGTAACAAAAAAAAAAAACACCTTGGTTCCATGAATCATCGACGAACAATTGCTTACACTTCAAGGAATTTGTTATAAATATATTAGGTACCTTTCCATTGTCTTAAAAGAAAGGCATACTTTATTGATTCTCTTTGTCCGCCCTCATATTACTAACTAACATACTTAGGTACATACAAAGGTATAACATATTTGTTTGGTAACAGTCAATCCATTCTTTGTCGGTCGCTCCAATTTTATTATAACCTAAATGCGCCTAGATTAATATAGAACCGATATTTAAAGTCTAAACACTAGTGTTCATTGAAGGTTACTTTATCGTTTCTTTAAATGAAATGTAAATAAAGTCGAGTGCAATACACTGATAAAAAAAGTTCCTTGACATTCTCGGGCGTCAGTGGCACTACATTAGTTGCAAGTTCACATTCAGGGTTCTTCTGCGTTATACTAAACTCAGCGCCGCGCTCAAAATAAACTTCATCACACCTCGTAACCTTCCGGCACACGTTCTAATTAAAGCAGATATGCAAATTTAAAACTGTTTAACAGACAATCAAATATTATTTTATTTCGGTAGCTACTGCGTAATATATATCCGTCAGCTCGTTTGCCACCTTTGTTATAAAAAAAATCTAGCTTAGGGCAACTTTGTATTTACTAATACTACTTTGAGTGAGCGATTTTAATTAAAGGAATTGAAACAGTTAATTATGAAATAACTATAGGATTAGGTAACTACTTCCATTAACTTCGATTTATGTATGGTTGCCATTGTATCAAATAATAATGTAGCTTTGTACTGTATTATTGGCCAAATGCACGATATACCTATCTAGTATATAAAAAATATTCAGTATTATAAAGATTGTATTAAATATGATAACGTGATAAGTTAAACGTCCCAATGGATGCCACTTCAATGTTAATAAGGGTGACCGATATGGTGTCACCCTCCTTGGTGAGTATCATCTCATATTCTTTGGTGTCACCAATGGGCATCCGCGACCACTAGTACGTTTATCTTACTACTACTTACACAAAAGTACTATTAAAGTATTTTTCAGGATTTTTCTTATATGGTTCTATATTTACATTGCTTTCTTTAAAGTAAGTAGTCTAATGTAGTTAGTTGTACTTACAATTATACTTGATTTTAAGTGTTTTACTATGACTTATAGTAACATGTGCCATATCCCTGTTCTCAAACCAAGTTAGTAAATGAATACACAAGCAATTTTAGTCAATCTTTAACACCACAATTGCAATTGTATAGAAATGGTCAATAGTAAATAGCTTCACCAATTTATTGTTGCGGTTTGTAAGGAGTTAAATCCAGTTTAAATAATATGAACTCGTTTCTTAGCTCTTTAGAATCATAAATATGGCTACATTTCAAACATCTATTCATATATTTTTTGTCATTTTAAAAAACAGAAGGTCATGTATATCAGTTTTTAATTGTTACGGCCGTATGGCGTAAAATGACGATGTTAGCCGGTTTAGTTGATCCCGAGGTACCTACTTAAAAACTTTTCATATATTGTTTACACAGGGTTATGGTACTTTTTTAGAAAATCGAAGTACCTACAAAACAATTAATAACTAAGTCTAACAATCAGATTAAATTTATTTGGTTTTTCTCAAGAATATTATGTTAACTTATGTAAATAAAAATATATATTCCAGACATCGAACCATTTTGGTATCTCGGTTGTTATGTCATATTATTGCATTTTATGCAGAAAATTAGATAATGTATTCCTCTTACCTAAATACCATTTAAACAAATTAATGACAAATTTGGAAATTACGGCAGTTACATTATTAGTTATACCGGTAACGATCCCTGAAACAAACAACGTACATAAAACACAACAACGTTATGTAAAACTGTTTAATTTAAACCTAAGTCTACTAACGGAGACCTCCGTAGCGTCTATCCGTTAATTTGGGGCAATCGTATTGATCTTACGGCCACAATTGCCATGCTTTGATAAAAGTGGCGTAGTGGCGTTGTGGCGCGGTTAGGTATGTCCTTATCGTAAGATTCATAAGCCATTGGAATTTGTACACCCATGTCGCGTTCAACGTTCAACCAGATTTATCCGGAGTGCCATCGATAAACAAACCGGATATCTGTTTCATTCAATCCGTGCGTGTATCGGTAGAGTAACTTGCAAAATTACTGGCCAGCTTTTGCGCATTAATAATGCATTTTTTTTTTCAATTTTATGTATTTATGTGTGAGCCATATAATGTTCCAATAAATCCAAAAATAATTTGTGTTATACGTCCCCAATTAATTAATTAGTTAGTTGTATATCCCCCGTCATATATAAAGTTTAGTTACTAGATAATACCTAAGTTTACTTCAGTAACGAGCTGTTGGTAGCTCTACTTACCAGCCGTCATTGTTATTTTATTTCCTACTCTGAGTTCAATGAGACATATCAATCAAATGAGTAACAGTAATAAACTATTTGCTTAAGTGTTTATAAATACGATAAGAAATCAAGTTATTTAAATATTATTACTAAACATAAAGACCTATTCTCAGTGTATACACACCTCGAATGGTGTGGAATTTCTATGTAAGTACTTACATCAAATTATATAAACTAAGTAATATATAGATTTACTTACTATATTTTAAGCAATCTAGATATAATTGTATGGATTCGATTATGTTAATTCCATACGTGAAACAGCAAACATTAATACGCGGGTGACGCAGAACCTATAGAAATTGAAATGACTAGTTGCCTGAACGTACCAGAATTACATACATAATTTGAGTACGTAAAGTAGGGTAAAACAATGCTGACTGGCAGGCAAGTCACTAATCACTCTGGCACGAATCCGGATCTTTTGTTATGCGCGATGCGTTCCACACCGTGTTAATTTATTGTACGAGTTTTAATGGCCATCATCATTTAGGTACGTACTTAGGTATTCAAATTACAGTCTCGGTATTAGACCACGGAAACTGTAGCAAGCAGTGAGACTTGTATAAATCTGCTGATTAAAGGATATATACTACCTTGATATTATAAGGATATAATATATATAATATTATAGTAAATATATTATATTGTAACCCTGAAACACTCTGTATTGTAGTTTTACGAGAATAAACTTACTTAAAACAAATAATAAGTAATAAATGTAATAATAATAATGAGTAATGCTTTGTTTTGCTGGACAGTAAGTAATATTGATTTATCAGTCTGCAAGATATAATGTATGTATGTTATGATGATATATTTTGCATTAGTAGTACACACTATTCACACTAACGTAGTGGGTACAGATATAGGCGTAGCTAGTGCACTTAGTCATTACCGAATGAATTAATACTTTGCCTACTGAACTAAATCTAATGTAAAGGACGAAATGATGCATTTATCCTTAGTAACTTGTTAGAGTTTTTAGTTTTATAATGTAATATTTACTTATAGTTTCCACGTGTTAGTATTATTTAGCACTTTTATAGTAATTGCGCTAATAGCAAAGTAGACAGGCCAGCGGCATCTAGTATTGACTGGTTGGCATGATTCCTCATGACAACGAAATATTTTGATTTGTCGTGTCGTGTGCTAATCGACGAAGCATGAGAATGATATTTAACATCTGAACCAATTATATATCCTAGCTTTAAATGTTCCATGTTCCATAACCAATTATTTAGTTAGTAAAAATAACTTTCTCAGGCACATGCTAATAAAAGGTAACATTAAAAGAGTACATGAGATGGCTTCATGAACAGATATTCAATATGGATAGATTCAAATGGGTAAAACCTCAGAATTATATAATAGGCCAGGGGTTCCCAAACTGTGCGCCGCGGCGCCCTGGTGCGCCGTGGAAAGATCAGAGGGGCGCCGTGAGTCGATCATCTATTATTATCTAACTACAACAACGATAGATTCATGTTGTGTATGTTTAATTTTCTTCTTACCTCCCTCTAACTAAACTAACCTAACCTGACTTCTATTATTGTAGGTAATGTAGGTAATTATTTCTTTCTACTATATCTTTTTGAAATAGCTAGAACAGGGCGCCGTGACAAAATACTAATTTTGTAACTGCGCCGCAGGTTGAAAAAGATTGGGAATCCCTGTAATAGGCCAAAAGCCCCCAACTGTGGTCCAAAACTAACCCGAATATCTTTGTTAAGGTGTGAGTATTACGCAGTTAAGTATAAGACAAAGTGTGTTCATTAATGAATGAACAACAAAGAAAAAAAAACAGAGAAAAAAAATATCTTAACTTTTACGAATTGAACTCTTGGACTATAGTTGGGTATTGTTACGGTAAGCAATTCGTGCATCACTATCCTTATCAATATATCCTAAAGTACTCTGAAGCACATAGGTACATATTACAATTAGTAGCTTAAATCGTACAGGTACATCGTGCATTGTTATAGCGTGTTGATAGAAGTTGCGCTGTGATGAAAATGGTTTTGTCGCGTGCTGGCTCGTATTCCATAAGTTCTTGCGGCCATTTACTTAGGGCAGAGTGCCAATCGATTATATCACCATCGATAAAAGGGTTTATATAATTTGAAATTGGCATACGATGGTAGGTAATTAAAAGTTTACAATTTACGTTCATACCCTTAGTAGGTACCTACAAATGCAGCAAGGATGAACTATCTGATTTGAGAAATACGCGTTTAATAGTTACTTGGCATGGATCCATGCAGGTCATCCCCAATGACATGACACTATTTCACTATTAAGATAAATACGTAGGCTGACTGGCTGACCCTCGTTGGCGAGCCAGTATTACCTATATAACAGTATAGTAACTATTTTGCTAAAATGACTGAACCTATAAATATGTATATTCGTTTGTTTCAGGTTGTAACCAGAACAACAAAAGGACGGCAAAATGGGTGACGGGAAAATTGAAGGTAAAATTCTGTTTTATTTAGCACTCAATTATTTAACTACATAATTAATTCGTCATTGTTTAAAAACTTATGATAAATTAACAACTCTTTGCTAAAACATAATTGGTAACCAACGATTCCATATATTTATAACCTCTTTGTGTTTTACCCAGGTTTTACTAGGGGTTTTACCTAGTCTATCCAATCTGCGAGGGTACGAAATGTCAATGTCTAAATTGTTATTGTTATGATCATTATTTATTTATGATTAAAAACTATTTTTTTATTATATGAAAATGTAGAGTGAATTATCGTTTTACTTAAATTTTCTTGATATAAACACAAGAATACACCGCTCCATTAATTTGTTTCTTCTTGAATGAGCTGCATTGGTTGTCTAGTATTCAGAGTATACCTACTATGTCTACTCTGGTTACCTATCACCGGCCTGGTACAGTCAAGGTCAAAGATATCGATGCGACCAAAGTGCCAAAATATGTATACGGGCACCTTAATGGTAAGGCAATAAGAGAATTCTGGCAGTTTGGTCGCATTGATATCTCGACCTTGACTGTACGATTGTTATGATATTAACGTCGCAATAGACGCAAATTGTGTCATGGATATAACTAGTAATTATTTTTATCGGGACAGATAACCCCAAGATACTATCGGGGCCGGTGCTAACGAACTCGCCCAACGCGGTGCTCTCCAAGACCCTGCTAAACCGTTACAAGGACCTACCGCTGCCGGCTGACAAGATCCTGGCCACCTACATCTGGATCGACGGCACAGGCGAGCACCTGCGGTGTAAGGACCGCACCTTGAACTTCATACCAAAAGTAGCAAAAGGTTAGTACACACACATGTCGCGTCCTGCTTTCCACTTGTTGGCTACCGGTTTAACAACATTTTAACAAGTCAATTTGGGCAACGCGTCAGTTGCATAATAAAATAAATGTATTGTGTAGTAACCGAACTCGCTCTTGTGTCTGTTAAAACGAAACTGGGGTTATTTATAAACACTTAATTTAATAGCCTACGACACATCCTACGTTATGTTTAACTAGCTGTATTACATCCTTATTAACAATTGTAATTAGAACAGCCGGTATAAAATGTTTGGCCTTCAACAACACAGGTTAGATAGTTGGTAAACAACAACATATTATATAATTTATGTTATTATGTCATGACAACTAACCACGCGCACGTTGTTTGTTTATGCAGCCATTGCCTGGGTTGGTAACTTGGTACCTAGTAGTTTCAATTAACGTAATTACTTAAACGGCACGGTTACTTCGACTGAGTACTGGGTACGAGATAAATTGGCTGACAGTGGCCAGTGCACCATGCACTGCGCAAAATCCCTCATAGAAACAACATATCTCGATAATGTACGTCCCGTATGTTTTTATTCACATACGTGCTTGAATAAGTAACTATTGTTACATATTTGATTTACGTATTCCACAATGCTTACAGTCTCTTGATCTTGTCACAAGAACACAGTTATTATTATAAAATTATAATCGATTGGTCGATTGATCTCGGTGGACTTGCTTGGACACCCATCAGGTAATAAGTATAGGTATTAACTAACAAGACTTAATAAAGAATGCTGCAAGCTATTATTAAATATTTAACTTTACGCAAATAATGCGTCGTAGATTTTATATCAGAAATAATCATGTATTCATGCTCACATGTTTACTTTTGGCCAGTTGACGTGCTAACTAGAACTTTACAAGAAATAAACAAGATTTGGACACAGGAAAACTTTTGTGCCTCATCTTGGATAAACACAATGAAATATTTGCCGTTCTCGCTGCCAAAAGATCTGGAAAACGTGTTTCGAGTCCGTTGCAAGCTGCGGGAGCGGGAGAATAGGGACAGCTTTGATGAGAATTTGAAAGGTTTCACTCACTTCGTTTAATGTTATTGAGTGTGCTTCACACTCCTAGACAACCAGCTAGTTAGAATTGTAGTTGAAATAGCTAGAAGAAATTACTTAGTTAATAGATCGATAGATTACTTACTACGTCTGGTTTCGTTAGGGATTTAATGCTATCTATATCTACAGTTTTATTTATTTATTTTAATTTAGAATGTCATCAAGTGCGTCTTTTAGTATAGGAATTATTTGATGCCGTAGAGTAGGGTATTAATGATTTACGTATATGTAATATTTATGCTTTATACTCTGTAGGTATTTATAAAACTAATAGTACTTGATTATCTGTTTCTTTGTAGGTATGCCTATTGTTGCATAATTAGGTGATTCTAAATGCTGTAATTTCCGTTCCAGATTTACCTGTTTGGAACTTCGATGGCAGCTCAACCGGTCAGTCGGACGGGCACAACTCTGACACGTTCTTGGTACCGCGCGCCCTCTACAAGGACCCGTTCCGCCGCGGCAACCACGTGCTGGTCATGTGTGACACCTTCAAGTACAACATGGAGCCCACAGAGACCAACAACCGCATCAAGTGCCAGGAATCTTCGGACAAATGCAAAGACGAGGAGCCCTGGTTCGGCATCGAGCAGGAGTACATTCTCCTTGATGCGGATCTTAGGCCCTTCGGATGGCCCCCAGGCGGCTTCCCCCCACCACAGGGTCCCTACTACTGCGGTGTCGGTGCCAACAAAGTATTCGCCAGAGATCTCGTCGATTCACATTACCGGTACTTATCTACTACCATTTAACCTTCATAACTATTGAATATCAAGGCAAAGTCCCTTTTATAACCAGTGATTTTTTATAGATGCTGTCTTTATGCTGGCGTACCTATTTCCGGCACCAATGCCGAGGTGATGCCCTCGCAGTGGGAGTTCCAAGTCGGGCCGTCAGTGGGCGTCAGCGCCGCGGACGACCTGTGGGTAGCGCGCTACATCCTGCACCGGCTCGCCGAGGAGTACGGCGTCATCGTCACCTTCGACCCCAAACCTGTGCAAGACTGGAACGGCTCAGGAGCACATACTAACTTCTCTACCAAAAAGATGCGAGAGGAGAATGGCATTATGTAAGTAATTTTATTATAATTTTAACAGTGCATTATAATCCAGTGCTATTTAATATCGTGCACGTGCCGATCATCTTAGCCTTTTAAAATAACAGTAGTTACATCTCTATAGCAATATATATGTTACAGAAACGTTTTAAAACTTGTAATATGCTTGCAGCGAAATCGAGAAGGCTATAGATAAGCTGTCGAAGGTTCACATGAAGCATATCAAGGTGTACGACCCCCGCGGAGGAAAGGATAACGAGAGAAGATTGACCGGTCTCCATGAAACCGCCAGTATTAACGATTTTAGCGCAGGTATGTCCTAAAGTGTAGTATTAAATCAATTTTAGGCGCTGATAGTATAGACGTTGTGCTTATACAAGTCATGTTTAATACAATCTCTTCTTTGCCTTTAGGAGTCGCCAGCCGCGGTAGCAGCATCCGGATACCGCGCGCCGTTGCTGAAGAAAAGAAGGGGTACCTGGAGGACCGACGGCCGGCGTCCAACTGCGACCCCTACGCCGTCGTGGATGCGCTCATGCGTACCTGCATCTTGAACGAATAACAGCGGGGCGGGGACGACCGCCCGCCCGCCGCCACCTCACACACTCCATGTGCCTAGAGAACCGCAGCGACAAGACCTTCGCAATGTAACCGAGCGTGCGGGCAACCTCGTCAGCCATCTTACTTCATATTGCATAGTACATTATGACCGCACCGACCGATGTGATAGTGATAGGTATTTAGGTATATCCGAAGGCCACTTGTAAATTAAGACAGTTTGTTGCTGCATTTGCAAAAGACGATTTTAAAGCCGTATAAATTAGGAATCTTGGTATGCTGCTACAAGCAGATCAGATTCCTTTTTCTATTATCTAATTTACATTTACTGCCAGTTTTGGAATCAAATTATAGATCAGGCAGTAACAATGCTCGAAACTATAGGTAAATAATAATCTTTGTGGTCATCTTTGGAAAATATCGATTATAACATCAACATTGAGTTCTGGACATGGCGGTGGAGCGATAGTGGTAGAGCGTAATCATGGACCACATTTTAATAAAAGATATTATACATTTTATTAAATAAAATATTTTTACGAATATTACGTGATATTTCACATTAATTGTTACTTTGATGTTTAATAGTTTAATTATATACAAATAATCACATATCATTATTTCTAACATATTCAATTATTCATTTACATTGATTGAGGCATTGCATG
Source organism: Grapholita molesta (assembly GCA_022674325.2). Lineage (NCBI taxonomy): Eukaryota > Metazoa > Arthropoda > Insecta > Lepidoptera > Tortricidae > Grapholita > Grapholita molesta. Next base: position 26,041,853 of record CP053120.2, on the reverse strand, counting down.
CGAGTTAGTTTCATTGAAATCCTAACCATTTAGTCTCTTCTCGAATCGCAACGGCTGTTTGTCGTTGTACCTAATGCTACCTAGTCTAGGTAGACAACCCCGAGGGTAAGGGTACCTTCTAACTAGGTGACGTACGTCTTGTATTAGTGCGTTATCCCACTTGAATGTATCAACGTTAATCGCAGCTTACACAGCATTATCAAAAAGTTAAATAAAAAGTAATTACAGTTTTGCACAAACCTATGCAATAATATGAGTATTGAGTTCACTGTCACGGATAATGATCTAAAAATTTTACAAAGTGATTACTAATATTAATGTAACATAAGTAGACACCAATAATGAAATATGCTTAAACATTAATAGTACATACTCATGAGAGCACAAAATAGATTCTTGTGATAAATTAAGCGATATAAATTGTTATTTTTAATTTTTAATAGTAATATTATAATAATATTAATTAGTTTATTTCAGCATGCGCCTATTGAAATATTTGATTATATAGCATGAACGAGTTATGTCACGAATATACATATATAGAGTTATAAATATTTCAATATGTTAAATCATTATGAATGAGAGTTGCTAGGTAGGTATGATAAATAAATGATACTTTGTTGTACATGTATTTGTTTTATTTTTAGTAAGTATATTACTAACTTTAAACTATATTTCGACACTATTACAATTATAATACACATGACGGTTAAACTTGCGTATATGTAGTAATAATTAGAACATTTTTGTTTGACATGGACGTGACAGGACACTTGCGAGACAACTGCCATGTCTCATCATTCGTAAGTCCCTCGACACATTTGAAAATTGTCGTACGCACGAATAAGACACTTTAAAAAAAAACAATGAACAACTTTTTTTTGTAGGAACGCGGAACGTAAAGGTTATGAAGAGTTACAGTTTTGCATACCTAAATAGATTGTTGAGCGAGGGTTGAAAGATACACATTACCTATTATATTATTAACTGTTATACCTGCAATCTTCGAGTGTGAACGGCGTTAAATACACGTTAGCCACACGTGTGTTAAAACATAAAAAAATGGAAGATCTATTTAGGCACATTACTAATATGCACTTGAATGAATATATCCAGTTTTAACCCTACACCTCCTTAAAAGATTATTTTACCTTTTGTTGTTGGGGGGGGGGTAAATACTTGCATTTGTTTCTGGTCATTGGGCAACACGTACGAAAGGAGTTCTAATAAGAACAAAAACAGACTTGTGTACCGCCAAGTTTACGTTTTAGAAAACTTCCAAATAGCTATGCTAGTTTTATTTTTATTTTTTGAACAACCCTAAACTATGATAGTATTAAACAACTCTTGTCTATTTTTAAAAAAGTTTGATTAAAAACTAGTACATCCAAGAGCCTGACAAATCATTAAAATAATAATTTACATATACCGCTATTATAACGTCATGATTTTCAGATGGCTTCTATGATCCCTTAAATAATCTAATCCCAAAATAGCGATGATTTATTGGCCCTTAAAATATAATAGTGAATGTAGCCACCAGGTGGATCACTACCTGAAATAAAATGCTAACTTTAAATAATTTATTTATTTAAAACATGCAATCTCTAAAACGACATTTCCTTTATTAAAGACAGCGTATTTGTTATAAATAACATCTTTAACATTAAAGCAATAAAGTTAACCCAGACGATGCATCTAACAGATATTTCGTATGTTTTAAGGCTATTTAGTTGCCTAATATATTAAAAATAATAAAACAATGTTTGATAAAGTTAGACTCATGTTTAGAACACAATTAGTTTAGACATGATTTTCAAATGTGTTACAAAATCTGTTAATAGCGGGTATAACATAAATGAATGGAACATTTGCTTAAATATACCTGGTAATTAAAAAAGGAACATGATAAGATAACACAAAAAAATACATCGAACAATCTATGTAGGCTGAAGTCAGAAAATCAAACCAAATAACTTTCGGAACAGCGATTAAGGTAGTGTGACACTTGATCACTAATATAATAAAACTTTATTAACACTTGATTTGGTCGACAAATTACAACTAAACCGCCAACCTTAGGTAAAACTGATATATAACACAAAAATACAAACAGGACTTAAAACTATTATATAAAGGAGAAAAAAAAAACAAAAGAAGTCGACACCGCACCCTTGGTGCTCATTTGGTCTATACATATAATTATAGGTAATCTATATTTTTAATAAATTTTAACTATACATCTAAACACGAAGGTACATACACAAAAAGATTATGAATATACCAACATATCCTCACTTCTAAAAACGCTGGGCATAATTACAACACTATTATAAGCTAAGACTTTTAAAATAAATTAATAAATCAGGTTTTATGAATTATAGTTTGAGAGTAATCCTAATACGCAAAACACATAATTTTATTTCGATCAATATTTGATTAAGGACATAATATTTAGATATTTTAGATACGTTGTGCCCGGACCGTGCGGCACGTGTCGTCATGGACAGGGTACCTGATAACGATAACATTACGGAACCCGACCAATTTTTTACATGCTTGACTCCTGTTATCATCTCCGACAAGCAGTCTGATGCAATCATTTTATATCACCTTGACCCTCTATGTATATCGTAATATACATTTGAGAGCCACGCTACTCTATAACCGGTATATATTGCAATGGTATCAGTGTTACCTAACCTAATTCAATCAACCAAAGTATACATTCTGTATAAAGAATTATAAGTTATATACTGTGTATGAAGGACAGAAAATTTATAGATGATAAATATATTTTTCACCTCAGCAGCTCGAACATGTCTACTTTCCTCACTCCAGGGAGTGAGGAAAGTGCTACTTTCCTCACTTTCAGAGAGTGCGGAAAGTTGCTACTTTCGTCACTCCAGGGAGTGAGACAAAGTAGCTTTTCAATTGACGACCGGTCTGGCCTAGTAGGTAATGACCCTGCCTAAGTAGCCGGTGGTCCCGGGTTCGAATTCCAGTCAGGCCATTTATTTGTGCGATGAGCACAGATATTTGTTCCTAAGTCATGGGTGTTTTCTATGTATTTAAGTATTTATATGTATCTATTTATTATAATGAGACATAATGACTCCCTTAACACCACTACCACGTTCGGACCCTCACAAACATATATATTTTAAAATGAAAAATATTTAAACAAAATATTAAGTAATGAAGCCAGTGCAGTTGCAGATAAAACACTTAAATGAATGTGGTTAACTTGATGTTAATTTTTTTACAAGATTTTATTTAACTTGATGTATGTATTTGTATATTTATCCGGCTGGAATCTTGAAACTCAATTTTGAAGCAGACATCTTTAACCGATTGAGCTGAAATTTAGCACACTTTATGTAATTTCGGTTACAATGCAATATTATGGTACCACTGATCTGATCTGATGCTGGAGTCAGAAGGTAGCAAAAGCAACTCCTAAAATACACAAGATTAACCCGTGGTGTTTTAGGCTCATTAGAATCCTTTCGAAGAGTAGATGACGATTGTGAAAAAAAGTACAGTCGGCAATAAAAGCTTGTACTAAAAATGACATTTTAGGCAACTTATTTAACCTTTAATATGTTCTCACTACTGAGGTGAAAAGTTGTATGTGTCACACTAGAGTAAAGTTATTTTACATCTCGTGTTTTTGAGTGCCTCGTTACGCTCAAGATTCTAACACTAGAATCACTCGCTACGCTCGTGATTCAATTATAGAATCTTTCGCTTACTCGGGACTCAAAATAAACACTCGCAAGAAAAAACAACTTTCCTCTCTTGTTGCACAAATAACTATTTCGTACTGATATTATTAGTTTACATCTTATTGAAAGTTTTCGAGAAATTATGGGTACAAATTATCATGTAAAAAAGCATAACAATTAATAAGTGACCAATTAACTTGAATATATTTGGAAATATATTTATTGCAACGAAACGTTACATGTTCCTATAAATACCGGTTCCATTTCCGTGCTATGTATTTTCGGATAGAACATTTTTGATTATTTTTTTTACGACTTAATTCGTTAGTAAATTAAGAGACGTTATATTTGCTCGTCACTGATTTGATGCATATATCAGTTGTCTTAACGATGCCTTTCTACATGTTCACTATCGCTAAACGCTTTCATAGATCCGTCGTATATTTATTTAGGTTCTACTTAGTTTACAATTGGAAAGTATTCCAAGTGAAAATAAATTGAATATTTATTTCGCCTTCGAATATAACAACCAACCGCTCTTAGGGACGTATGTATAAGTAAATAAGCGAACGCTTATAACGACAAACTGTTGAATTATGCCCGATTTTCCCACTAAATTCGTCAATTACAAATAATAAATTTCAGTGTGAAATGTAGGACAGGTTATTGATGTGTCCTGTTAAAAGTTTATTTATTTATTTGGCCACGGAATCTTAAAGCCCAGTCATGTAAACAAAGTCAGCGGCAAGATAAGCATGGGACTTCAATATACATTTTCGCGTGTCAGGTCTTAATAGCGATACGGTTTAATAGCGGTAGATACAACATTGAAATCCATTGCCTAACTATTAGCTGTTCATAGTACCCTTAAATCTTCTATCTAAAAATGTTCGTCAGTTGTCAACGATAAGCAATGCAAGTCGTTAGAAATATCGCAAATGGATTTTAATTAAATCTAGACAAAATAAACTTATTGTATTAAGGAACTAGGTGTCAAAATCTACTATGTGATCGTATTCGGGAACAAGTGTTGAGATATTAAAAGCTATATCACTTCAGTGAACACCGCACGGAATAGTCTCAGACGGGCTAAAATATTCAGAAACACCAGCATACTGCTGGATAAGTCATTAGGCATTTTACTATTTTGTTAATTTGCTACCGCCTTAAATGGGCGCTTGTAAATACTAGAACCTCAGGTACTAGTCCCAGATCGAGCATTGGAATGGTTTGGTGTTTCTGAATTGTATATAAATGATAATGTCGAACACCATATCTAGCTGGATACTTTCCTTCAAACGGGACTTATGAACGCAAGTTTTTTTGTTACAGCCGATGCAATTGGCAAAAATAAAGGTAAACTGTCCAATTATTTAAAAATAGTCTGTCAACAACGTATTTTGTTACCCGTTATTGTTCATCCCCGTGCTATGATTTACTGTATTTACCATCCGGCCCAACTACATTGAGAATTGGCAAAATTATATATGAGTTCTCAGAAAAAAAATGAACTCGATTAGCGTGATTTGTAGAAAAGTTAAATGATGTCAGTTTAGTGACGCTAGTTTACCATTAAATGTCAATAAGATTTGGTGATATTTTCATAAACTATAAGCATTGTTACAATGCAACAATAGGCAAATAAATAATTATCATTCAGATTTAATGCTTAATTATCGTCACAGAACCGAAATAATTTAACTTTTCTACAAGTCACGCTAATTGTGTACACTTTTTTCAACTCCCATATACAGCTGGTGTTATAAGTTAAACATGAAATGTAGTCAATTGTTCTGTATGTCCGTAAAACATGTAGTCTAGTGATAATTATGCTTATATCCCATAAGACAAGAGAGTTACGGATCGGATTTCAATCACTTTTTCGTTATTTCTCACATCATGAATATTTAATATAATGGATATTTACAAATCAACTGACGCTACCAATTCATAGGCTCTTGTTTGGATACCGTGATGCATACAAAGCATGAATTAGGCCACTTTATGTGTCCTGCTTACGACTGTGAGTAGTTATAACCTGAAAATCAAAACACTTCAGCTAAGAAGTTAAGAAGGCGAAGTACATTTATCGGTTTTACAGAACTATGTGACACAAAATCACTTATGTTAAATACGCAGAGTTAAATGTAATAGTATTAATACTATTTATTATAATCGAGAACAATTAAATAAATATACCTACAGTTTTATAATATATGTACACAATTAATACACTTAATATATAAACACTAATAATAATGCACTAATGTGCATAGAATAAACTATATATTGTGTTACATTATAATTTGTTTCGGTATCAACAGACAAGTTAAATGTGTAGATTTATCTAAATGTGCTCTCACGTTCATTGCTTGGACTAGTCCAGTCTAGTACACGGCTTACAGCCCACGATTCACAAACAAACTACTAGAGACAAACAACACACTGCATGTATTTTTTTAATAATGTATTTAACATTATTTCCGTGATATGCAGCGTGCTGTTACTAATGTCTGCCGTCACCAAGCAATGAGACGTGTCACTAAGCTCGATATAACGCTATAATAAAAATCCGATTAAAAGTATAGTGGACTCGTGTAGGCTACGCTATTTTGCTTAGACTAACACAAACCCTACGATACGGGAACAAGGTTCAAATTCCAATAATAAATTCGTTTACAACTAATTGTTACAATACATTTTGCGCTGCCCGCCGCCCAGATTTTCAACCGACGCATGTACGGTGAACCGCTGCTAAAGATACATTTATACGTCCATAAGTTCGTAACACACGTTTACTGTATTGTCCGTGGGATATGCACATCTCTTTTATATTCCAGATACTAGTGCGCTGCCGTTTTTACATCACTATTATTAAATTTAGTAACTGAAATTAAAACAGAGTTTAATAAGATGCTAACGAATTTAAAATGATGTAGTAAATACTTATTATTTATTTTTTAAAGTTTAAGGATGTTCAATTGTAATATGTCCGTCTCACTTGAGCTAGTAAACTTCAATTCACATTATTCGTGAATTTATCAATCTCACTAAACATAAACATACTGTATCAAGTGCTTGTAAACAGAAGCATTTTTAATTATATTTACAATAGAAAGACTTCCCGTTCTTCATGAAGTGCAACCCAAACTATTTTTTATAACCTGTATAAAATAGTAAATATTGATATAGTAAATATTGATATAGTAAAATCTTGGTTATTTTTTAATCATTTATCAGTTTAGTCAAAATCATCGTTCACCTCGTGCCGCCGAATGAGCAACATTACTTAACTCTTGTTCAATGGAATTTGAAGCTTTCATAATATAAAAGTAGTATTTCCATTTTTGCCCCTAACTTAATACGGCACGAGGTCAAACAAAGATTGAGAATTGTATGCAGCGACGAGTTCACCGACAGAGCGGCAATATTTGCCATTCAAAGAAAAAAGGTATTACACTCCAGTCAACAGCAGAAGTGGCTATGCCGCAACTTTTTTAAATAATCTACACGTGTTCTTGAAAATCAGAATTTCTTGATTTATATTGAACACCCCACCCGCTTAGCCTCTTCTGCTGCCGATCGTACCATATCTGTAGGTTGTACACTACAGTATGTTAGGAAAGTCATCACTCATCGGGAATGGACAACGTGACGTCAGAGCCACCATTGATGTACAGTCTGTACGCCTGCGTAACCTGTATCTTATTTTTCCAGAGTAAGCTGTCGTTTTCTACAATATATCTGACTTGAAAAATATGTAAAGTCCATGTAAATTACATTTGCGGTGTCATAACGAATTTGTAAATCTATAAACTCCATAGATTAATGTCGTAAGATGCCATGTGGCGTCAAAAATTGTTATAACTGTATAACTGAGTAAGCTTTAGAGTTATGGAAGCGGTATGGGAGGGGTGAATAGTGACGTGATATGCAGGCAGCGGAACTTTGGTGCCGATGACAGACGCATGACGTAGCGGCTGTACACAGAGTGTTTTTATCTAGATGATAGATAATCATTAATCACTAACAACTTATTGGCCTCTTTAGTTCACGGATGTTTTATTGACAAATAAAAACATAATCACTTAACTGTCTTTGTCATTGTCATCAGAAAATTATCGAAAACAATATTGTACATCGTTATATGATTTTTTGTTCGTGAATTTTAGAAATGTGAATTGATAAGGTACAATATTTATAATTAACTCATTATCAATATCGCTTGACCGCAGTCGCCATGGAGTCGATGCAACCGTTTTTGCAGACATTTCCTTTCTTAGTTGTTAAAGATAAAAAAATGTTTTGCTCTTGCTGTCAGCAAAATACCGGGTGTGGCCTGTAATAGGAGCATTAACTTTAGGCATCGTTTCTACACCACAAACGTAGCAACATTTGTTCTACGACTTTTGAAAATAACTAATAGTTTAATAAATATCAATAAAAAAAGATTTTCCAAGCAAGCAATGTATTGCGAAAACTATGAAGTTTGTAGGCTGACAGTAAACGTCAACTAGACTATTGGATGCTGTTCATTGAAAATACTACTTAGTTTGTTCGAAAAATCACAAGTAATAAATTACCCAATTGTGTAAAGTTGTAGTACAAATGTTGTTACGTTTGTGGTGTAGAAGCGATCCCTAAAAGTTTTGCTCCTATTACAGGCCACACCCGGTATAACAGCTAAACCTAGTAACATAGAAAAACATACATCGAATCACGCAAGTCGAAACTTTCCTTAGTTTATTTGAGTCAGGTTGAATATCAAGTTTGACATTGCTATTAACTCGGCGAGCTAGTGACAACTGTTGCATCTGTCAAAGCGTGATCAAAGTTAATAGTTATGTTGTGTATAATTTATAAGAACATCCTATATCCCTATTATTTTGCGTCATAATGATGTCATCGGCACCAAAGTTCCGCTGCCTGGTGATATGTCTTAAGATGTCTATATGGGTTTGGCATTTGACGTTATGTAAACACACCCATCCTTTACCACTCCCATACCTCAGCGGGGTCAGTTATAAGTTAGACCTATATTATTCCGTATAGGATTATAAAAACTAAAGGGTAGTACACACAACACTGTTAACTGTACATTGGTGAACCTTATGCCTTATATAATAAGGTCCACAAATGTACAGCTAAGAGTGTTGCTGTGTTGCAATTGTTTAGAAACAAAGCCTCCGAGTCCAGCTCCGCCTATTCCCGAGTTGAGATACCTTAATTCTTTGAATGGGGCTAATCCTCCAGCCGAGGACTGATGTCCTCGAAGTACTCCGTTAGTTAATTGTCCGGGGAGAGGGGTGCGGGCAGCAGGGGAGTGACGCGGTTGGCGTAGCGCGCGCAGTTGCCGATCACCGTGCACGCGAGGTCCTTGATGAGCTCGTACGGCGAGGGGTGGTTCAGCAGGTCCACCAACAGTTTGAGACCGCCCTCGGCTTCAACCAAACCACAGTACTTGTCGGCTGGAATTTACCAATAAAAAGATCATTATTATAAATAATAAATAAATATTTCAGGACAATCTTACACAAAGCGACCTAGTCCTACGGTAAGCTAAGTAAGGCTTGTGTTGTAGGTACTAGACGACGATATATATAATAGATAGATACATATAAATACTTAAATACATAGAAAACACCCATGACTCAGGAAAAAATATGTGTGCTTATCACACAAATAAATGCCCTGACTGGGATTGGAACCCAGGACCTTCTTCGGCTTCATAGGCAGGGTCACTACCCACTAGGCCAGATCGGTCGTCGATATTATATTATATAGTCTGTAACAAAAATAATATATTTTAATATTATTTGTATGTCATTCTCGTACATGGAGCAATGGTGTTCCGGATATTTGGGAGCGGATCCAGATCGAGCCAACGCGCAGAGGCCCTTTCGAGAATTTAATAGAATACAAGGGGATTTATATAGTACACTAAGAGGATGTTGAGATTGAGAGAGGATGAGAGAGGCAGCACCAGTCACTATCGAGATTGAATTAAATCTAAAATGTATTTGGCTGAAAAGGATGGACTAGTTACTGGGCTACTGGATAAAAAATCGGACGACTGCCTGCCATATTTTATGTATTTATTTTATCATATCTTTCACTGGTCATTTTTCGAACAATGCGTTTACCGGTGATATCCTACGGTTCTGAAACGTAGTCATTCACAATAGGGCTTATTAGGCTTAGTGACACTCAACGTGGAATAGAAAGAGCGATATGGCGTATAGATAAAGTGATAGAATTAGAAATGAGGACATTCGTACACCCGATATACTCATAGTTTGCAGAATCGCACAATTGAAGTGGCATTGGTCAGGCCACATAGCCCAGAGACTCGTTGGTCGGTGATGCAGAAAAGTCCTAGAGTGGCGCCGGATAGGAAAGAGCAGTGTCGGACGTTCACAAACTAGATTGGAAGAATACCTCGGACAGTACCCTTACCATGAGTTGTGACTTTGAGGTTTTCTATAACGAGTATCGAGTTTAATATCTGTTCATCTTGCTTGTACTACTTTAGTGCGAACGAGATGCACAGATAGTAAACTCGATACTCGTTATCGAAAAGCTCAAAGTCATAACCCATGGTAAGGGTACGGGTAGCTGGGCGTCAGCGGCTGCAGTGCGCTAGAGATTACTCCCTGTGACAGTTTATGGGGGACTAATAGATGACCGTTTTCACATAACCTTGTATCATTAACGCCAGGCTAGCAGTCGTCACAAAACTGACATGACTGCAACATAGCTTTTTTTTAAATATACCACAAAGGTGGCAAACAAGCTTGCGGACCGCTTGATGGTAGGCGGTCACCGCAGCCAATGGATGTTTACAATACCGAGGCATCATTCACGCATTGCCGACCCCGTAAAAACCTCCTTACACCCTTTTTGACGAACCCCATACTGTAGTCCTTTGGGATGACCTCCGCAGGAAGCTCATTCCACAACCTCAGCGTACGCGAGAGGAAATTCCTCTAAAACCGTCGGGTACGCGACCAGCGTCAGCCGTGCTTTACGTTACAAGTTAAAATGAAAATGTCCACAGATAAAAGAAAGGTGAGTGGACTCACGGTAGACGGTGGTGAGGTTGGCGAGCGCCCAGACGGCCCAGTGCTGGCACTGAGGCGTGTGGTGCGCGTGCAGCAGGCTGAGGATGGGCTCGAACGAGCGGTAGTTGATGTTGCGCTCGGCGCGCAGGTCCCAGCGCTCCACGGCGGCCGCCACGCGCGCCAGCACGGCCTCGCGCGGCGGCTCCTCCACGGTCCACGCCGCGGGCCCGTCCGACGCCATGTGCGCCAGCACGCCCGCCGCGTTGTAGCTCACCTGCGCCGCGAACTCGGTATACAAAAAGCTCGGCACTCTTAGAGCCGAAACACATAACCGCATTGCGGCGTCGGGCCACTAAAATCAGCGTTCACGTTACTGCCAATTTTAGCGGCGCGACGGCGCAACGCGGTTATGTGTTTCGGCCCTTAGTGCTTGAATATGGAGAAACATGTCGTGCGAGCGACTAAATATACGCGAGTCTAGTCGTGTTACGAATTATTTCCCTATGAATTAGGTACTCGTACCCGAATTAGATCACACCACCAATCCCACAAAAAGTCTGTTTACAATCGCGTCAGTGACTTTTTTACATAACAATTCCGATGTCGTTATTGTATTGTCGCTAAATGTATACTTATAAATAATTATATTTGATATAACTAAGGAATCTCCGTGGTTCTCCGAGCCTTAGTTATTCATAAACTGTTACTCTCGAAAGTTAGAATACGAATGGCTCATAGAAATAAGAACAGAAACTGCATAAACTCGGTCATCAACCCGTCGTGACACGTAAGTCAGAAAGAATGCCAAGCACCACTAAAGTGGTCGCGAGATGTCGTGCCTGCCACGCCACCGACCACCAAAGTGGCTATGGCGGACGCTGTCAAAGCAATTGTCCTGCTGACAGATGAGGTTTATATTTGTTCTTCACGAGTCGATACCATGGCGTACATTTTGACGCGAGAGGAGAAGCGTTCAAAAGGTTAAACTAACCTCGATGCCGTCGCTGGAGGACTCGAGCAGCTCGTAGAACACGGACAGGAACAGCTTGTTCATGAGCTGCGGCCGCAGGTGCGCCACCTCTGCCACGTTGCCCAGCAGACCCATCATGTTGCGCAACAGCTCCTCCTTGTCTGGGAAGCTCTGCGACACACCAATAACAACAAGTTATATAATATCTCAACACTTGTTCACGAATACGATCACATAGTGAATTTTGACACCTAGTTCCTTAATACAATATGTTTATTTTGTCTAGCTTTTAATTAAGATCCATTTGCGATATTGCTATCGACTTGCATTGCTTATCGTTGACAGCTGACGAATGTTTTTTAGATAGAAGACTTATAGAGCCGCTAATAGTTAGGCAATGGATTTCAATGTTGTATCTACCGCTATTAAAACAAAGCAAAAACGGAACGATTGTATTGCCGTTTTCAACTACTTTTCCACAAGAAATGTCAAACGTCCATATTTTCATGTATTCTTACTTCTCAAAAATCGGAATTATTGATACTATATTCTATTGTCATAAAATCTCTGGATAAGTCTTGTTTGTGATAATCTTCCACAGATCGACTTGTAGATGTAGTGTAGGCCGGCCGGACTCAGGCGGGCTGTCGATCGCAAGTTGCAGTCATTCAGTACGTGTTTTTTTTTCTTAGACAAGACGGAGCTAGTATGGCTTTTCCTTTTTTTCATGTGAACCGGTACGGGAGGCTGCTTGTATGGCCGCACCGCCGCTGATAGATAGACATATAAATACTTAAAGCCGTAAACATACAAAATCCAGATTCGAACCCGGGACGTTCAGATTCCTAGGCACGGTCACTAAGGACCAGGAGGCAGTATAATTTGGGTTATTTTTACATGTTTTACTATACTAAAATCTAATTTATAATTAAACGGAGTAAACTGACAGCAGTTGTCATACTAAAGTTGTCAAACGACCTGTCAAATGTATGAAAACTGCTGTCAGTTTCATTAAACGGATTAAACTGACAGCAAATTTCATACTAAAGTTGTCCAACGACCTGTCAAATGTATGAAAACTGCTGTCAAATAACTCCGTTTAATTATAAATTTGATTTTACACTCCAATGCAATCTAACCTTGAGACAGGCGAGGAAAAACTCCATGCCGCGGTTCTCGAGAAACCGCTTGCAGTTTTGCGGCGTCTCGTCAGTCACGTTCCACATGGTGGACCACGCCACCTCCAACACGTCGTCGCACACCCGCCGCTCCAGCCGGTCGGCGATCAGGTTCAACATTTTCTGTAATAACGTTCGTTTTGTGAGCCTCATCGACACGCGTCCATCATATCTAACGACCGCCACTTAGCCATGTAACATCAGCAAACATAGTCAATTAATTATGCGGATAAATAACGAACATTTGCATTTTACATTTATTTATATTTTGGTTTAATAATACTATTCTTCAATGAGATTATTTGGAGATTGCAAGCAAAGTTGAAAAGCATTTTTGTAGCTTTTTAACACACATAATCTACATTTCCCCAAACGCAATTAATCGGATTCATATATTTTGCTGTTACATATGCGTTCCATTTGGAGATTTGAGATGGAGGCTCTTTCATTCACATAATTGTAGCGCTCTTCGTGATGTAATATTACAGTCGAGTGAAAAATATGCCTTGATAGAATTCGCATACGTATACATGTATATATATGGCCTACAACTTTATGTCGCCGATATAAAACCAATGGAACATAATGATTTAGTATGTAGCTCTCTTGTAAGTGTACTTAGGTATACCAGACGTTAAACAACTACTGTTAATTCAAGTACTGTGTTGAGACTTCATAGATGGCATTGACAAAAAAACGTAAGGTATATTTTTTAAAGCGGTTTACGAAATAGACGACAAAAATCCGGGGACATCGCAAGGGCGCCTAAAGATCTCAATATAATGAACATATAAAACATCAGCATAAGCCAAGGTTACAAAATATATGACCTATTTGATACTTGGATTATACAGGACCTATTTTAATCCGCAATTTAACTGCCAGGGAAGAAACTACACAGGTAATAAATAAATACAACGACTCATTACATGATCTACAAGAACGTCAATGATTTCAAGTTTTTAATATACTTTGTCTAATTAGCGCGAGTTATGTCAGTAAACATTTTAACATAAATTAAAGTTACAGCTAATTTTAAAGATAAATTAGGATTTGGTCAATTTAATTAAGCAAATATTCGTAGTTTTCGCAATTTGCAATGTATTTTGATATAAAAAAAAATCGTAAGTCGGTTATTATACACTAGGGCAGCATCTGTCTGCCTATTCCGGTTTCCTTAAGCTATGAAATAATCAGCATATATTTACATATATTTAAGTATTCACTTAAGATATTTTAAACACAAAACTATCGTGAAATTCAAACATATTAGTATAGAAGCGGGTAACTACTAACGTAAGCTACTAACGTGAGTTACCCGCTTCTATACAGACTTATGATATCTTAAGATCAGTAAAGTATTATTTCATTACGCTCTTCTTGTATCCTATTGTATTAACATACAACAAAAATAACTAGAAGAGAACAGTTCCTTTTTTATTTAATAGAAGGTGTCAGCTAACTTAATACCTACAAGGCAACGTCGCCACGGATGGGAGTTGATTGCAGACATCTGATCAATGTAACGGATATCTTAAGTAATGCTCATACATTAAGTACAGTCGCCATCAAATATATCAAAGCAGCCAAGGTATTCAAAAATATCGGAGCATGCAATTTATTGCCTTGATAATAGAGGCGTTGTACCGCAATTTGTGACCACCTCCTCAGCTCCTATATATCTGATCGCGACGGTACCTAAATGACAGTGTTTAAGAATATCATCAGGGAGGTATCCGAGCATCATAAGTGAAACCCAAAAGTCTATTTAATATTATAGCAAAAAACTTTCGCATACCTTTCAATTTAGGCACGTGAGTTTGCCAAGCAAAAAAAGTAAAACCACTAAAAACCTACGTATAAAATCACTCGACAAGTCAATAAGATTAATAAAGGCCATGGGAACAATTCTATTGTATGTAACACATACATATCTGTGGGAACGATGCTTATGAAAGTTCGCAAGTGGCGTTACATAGTGATTATTATGATATAATACACGTCACTATAATATAACGCCTTTGTTTAAATTCGCAATGCAAAACAGAAGCGCGTATCATTACGCGATGATTTAAGTCGCGAGGGCGACGACGGACAATTTCATTATTAGCGGTTACAAAGGAAACATAGTACAAAAAAATAGATGGTACCTATGTCTTTAGATAATTGTTGACGTATCATTTAGCTGCAGTTTGAATTTATCCCCGAGTCGTATTAAATTTAAAATCGCACCAGTGCATCCTGTCAGCCAGAAATTATTTTAAAATTTATCTAACTGGCAGTATTTGTTAGTATTTTTATAAGTTGTTCAAAGGTAACAATAATCTGTGATGATGGCCGAAGGTGACCATAGAATTAGGTAGAAACCGCAATATTGACCATTTGTGTTCGTTATTTTTATTGTTTTTTAAGAGCTTTCATCCAAAATTAACTCAATTTGTGTGCACGATAAAAATAATGAAGGTTTATATTTATGCTCTGTAACATACGATGGAATTTGTTACAGCTCCACTCTATATATTGTAAAAAAGTAAGCTTTTGGTAGGTGGCGGACGTAGTGTGCATGGGGAAATACAATTTCAATCATTTTATTCGCAATGAAGACGAGACAAAAACAAACTATCATAATACGTATATGTATGTATATATGATAGTAACAACACAACAACTATCATATATACATATATATACGTATGTCATCCAAGTTAAAGAGCTTTACAGTTTATTAACATCTAAAGAACATAAAAAAAAAATGTACATGTCCCGGCATCGACATAAATATATATATACTTTTGCACCTTGCAGCAATGGCACATGGTGTAAAACTGTGTACATATTTATGCAATTCATCGTCCATGTCTATGCTATCACGTGACATCTCGAAAGCGGAGCGACAGGCCGATCATGCCCCGTGTCACCCATGTGAGATGATGTCACATACGTTAATACAAATGTACCCATGATGACAATTAATAATTGAGTGATAATTTAGGAAATTTGAAAAAAATTACTAAATCCATGCTTGCATTTGCTTATTCTTATTACTAAACATTTAAAAAATGCACGAGGTATATATGAAATGCAGGTTGCAGACACGCAACGGGTTTCAAATCGCTTGATGCATGCCAATGTCCTTTAACTCCAAACTTCCCTTTATCTTGGCTCTGATATATTGGTTATTCGCAGCTACAAGCTAGATTATAAGAAATGTATAATGTCAAACAAAATCATCCAGACAAATTTAAAAATGGAAGGTCAGTCAGACAACTAATGTATAATATACAATATTAATAATGGTTACGAACCGATATCGCGCCGTGGTTGCCTAGGAATCGTTTCTGGGTGCCGTCGACCTGGCAAGCGAGTGAGTTGAGGAGATATATCGCTATGCGCTGCACGAACCCCTCTTGGTTGACATCGGCTACTCCATTCAGCAGGATTTGCACCACTCGCTCATACTCAAATAGCTGAAATATGAAAAATGACCAATAAATATCAAATTACATAGAATTGAGATAATGGTGTAATTAACCTTAATATAATTTATATAAATAAATCTAAGTAGGTACTAATTAAATAGATTTTCCCTAAGTTTGAATACTATCCTTTAGACAAACAAATCTAGATTTGGATGTTAAAACAATTTAAGCAAAAAAGTTAATATGACCTAAGTTGATCAATAACAGTACAAAATATACAATATTATGTACACCATATAGGTATATATATATCGGCCAAATGGCTCCTTTTCCTCCTTTTGTTTCGGATAAGGGGTAATAGTAAATCTCCCTGCGTGTGTCAAGCCGCACGCGATAGACTATACATCTTTCAAATTAGTGCTGTGAAATAATGAAGAGAGTTGCTACTTCTCATGACTTGGTCCACTAAATCCGCACAGTGTTAAAATCAACTATAAAGTTGTCAGCTCAATAACTCACAACATCTGTAGGTATTTTGAACTGGCACAATGTGAGGCAGCCATTTCTCATCATAGTGTCATCACCAAGGTGCGCCTCCATTCCATCTAAGAGAGCAGTAATGATCCGCTTTTTTAATCTGATTCCAATACGCCCCTTTTCCTTCCCTTTGACTATGTAGAAAAGTGTTGCGCTAAAAACAAAAAAATTACACTTTATCAAATAGCTCATATTCTTGCATATTAAATTTCATACAAATATGAACTATAAATGAAAATGAATGAAATTTGAATTAATGAATTGATGAAATTTAATAAAACAACACATCAAATAAGGAATGAAATAATTTCACTGACCTGCCAGATATCTGAATATGTTTTTCTAAGACATGTTGATCCATTGCATCTAGGACCACTGCCAGTGCTCGGCCTATGTAAGCATTGTTCTCATAGCGGAACAAATAATAAAGGTCATTGAGGACGCGAGTAAGAATGGCTGGCCTCTCCATGTAAGCTGCTGCAGCAGTTAAGATTTGTTCCACATTGGCATCTCCCGTTATCTGAAGACATTTGTAAACATTAACTATTGTAATAACTTTACAAACAAAGAACTAAATATGGGGTCAATATAAGGTAATTATTCAGAATTTTGAGGTGGTAGTGAAGGTATAGATGTGAGAATGGATGTGGGGATATAGAGATAGTTTTTATTCATAATCAATTTATATATACATGTTCAATGTTGTGAAAACCATAATATAGGTGAGACTGACAATCAGAATATACAGAAAATGAGTCTACTGACTACTTTTTACTATTTTTACTATTTTTTAACTTCAGCAAGGTCTTTTGATATCACCTACCCTCTTATTAACAAATCCCAATACTGAATAAATTCTTAATATTCTATCCGTATATAAAACAAACTAAGAGATGTTAGTACATAACATGAACTCACCACTTTGGCAGGAATATCATGCCTTTTACATGCTCCATGATGTGTCCCATACAGGCCTAGAAACTCGAGAGGCCTGTTGACACGGGCTGCTAAACCAGGTATATCACACCGCACTTGGTCAATGTCTGAAGTACCTTCACTATTGGAAACTGCTGCTGCCCCAGAACCCGCTAGATTAGTGCCAGATATATCCAAGGATTCCAAAAGTGTAAGATTATTTACAAGTTTAGCCAAAACATCATTGGGTTTGAAATATTTTCCATGCCTATCATTGGACTGGGAAATATCCAAATGCCTCAAGGTATGTAAAGTGGCTATCCAATCAATAACATCCTTTGTCCAGTGCACACTGTGCAATATTAAAGATTGCAGGTTTTTCAAGTCTTTCAACACCCAAATTGCACTTGATGATGTAGTCTTAGACAAGTCCAAGTGTGTTAAATTAGTCAATGATTTTAAAAGCAGTAGTGGAAATACTGCAAGTCCTCGGCGGGTGAGTCGTCTCAAGTTAGGCGCATCAATAAAATATCCTCTTTGTCGGAAGAGAGTTTCGTCTTGTGAGAGAACATATGTGAGGGGCCCCACTTTTAGAGAGACTAGGTTTTGGCTGTTGCTGTTTATGATGTCTAAGGAACTTGGGCTTAGGTACTCGCACTGAACCACTTCGAGTTCGAAGGGCTTGTGCTCCATGAGGCAGCGGAAGCCCTCATCTGTTATGCGAGAGTTGCGTAGCCTTACTACGGACAGCCTGGTCCGCGTCCGGTCACGGAATATGTTGGCTATGCTATCACTTACTCTATTGCTCTTCTGGTAAGCCTCCAAAAACTTCTCGCAAATCTCTGAAGGTAGAATCACATCGTCTTTCAACCTACGCCATCGAGTATTCGGATCCAATGTCGTAATTATACTTAAATTATTAACGATGAAGTTCATACTTATATCGAACAGTGTATCGGGTGAGCTGTCGTATAAAGAAAACAGCTCTTGCCCCGACGACATCATTTTGAAGGTGTTGTATTATATTGTGATTGGTGAGGGTATACTTTAGGAAACGGAGAAATAGGCTCGCAATGCCATCGTTGCGTTTCTCTTTACAACAAAGGTTTTCACTAACCGTTAATGAACATGAGGCACAATCTGTTTGAAGTAAAATAGCAGCAATTGCTTCTTAGACGTAATTTTTCACGACCACAAATAAAATCGCGACGCAACAAGAAAACCAATCTAATTTTTTAGACCAAAGTACTGTCACTCTTGTCTAGAAATTGTTTGGATATTGAAATAAAGCTTTATAGGTATAGCAACACTAAACTAAGGTTATTGATAACAAAATTCTTGTAAAAAAATAAATTTATAACGTTTTATTTTACGTGATATCAACACAAATACCCTTTTATATAATCAATTAAATAAAATTATTTCATCTGCACGTACTATAAGAATGCCAAAAGTTGTCAAAACCATAGAGACGTAAACCGCGGTGCAACAACTTTGGTCGCAACCGCGCGTACTTCAAATTTCTATCCGTAAAGGATAATATTTTTATATTATCTTTGCGAACATTGCATCCGTTCCAATCTATAAATGTGTATTCCTATTAAACTTTTCGCCGCCATGTCAAAAAAAATTTGACTTGGTCACAAGCCTAAGGTTTTTGCAAGCAAGTGAAAATAGAACCTTACCTCTCAGTACGTAGGTCCATAGGTACGTAGGCCTCGACTTGATATCAAGTCGTGGCGTGTTGGGCACGAAATGTTCTGACTTTCTATCAAGTCAATGGCGTCGAAAAGGTTAATTAACCTCTATAGTTAGGCAGTACGCTATCTTTATCTTAGGCTAGTCACGTCGTAGTATCGTCTAAATAATATATCTAGTGAATCTAACGTAACGCTAACTGAACTGACAAAATTCAGTTAGCAGCAGAAGTGGAGCCGGCTGGTGGATTAGTTATTCGAAATGTTAGGTGAAATGAAAGTGACATCCTCTTGTATTCTTAACCGTAATGGTATAACAAACACGTTAATACTTTTTAAGTTTCTAGGTACCTAGGTACTAAGAGGTAAATACTACAAACTTTATTCTCAAATGATATAACAATTTTACATGACTACTAGGTATATTTAAAAAAAAGGCCCTTGAGGCATTGTACAGTCAGCATTTCCTCATTGTATCGGAATGCTGATTTGTTGTGCGAGGAAGCCGCCAGCTCTTCGTTCACCAGTTACGTCAACGAGACGTTTCGCGATTTCTGCAGTGTGTTCGCGCTGTGACCTCAAGGACCCAGCGTTTCTGCTCGTATGCCAAACGGTACAAAATGGTATTGCATACATATGGTTTGTTGCGTTATGGAGTCATTTTAACACTTCTCAACCGACTCAATATTACCTACTCTTGGTGACACTATCACCATAAAAAGACACGAATTGCCAAGCTTAGCCAGTAAGTGTAGTTACCCGAATTTTTCTTCAGAAATGTGTGGTGTACCTACGCCAGTACGCCACTGATCTACTGTCAGTAGCAGTCAAAGTCGCCGAATATTTAGTACAGTATACTTATCGATATAGAAATAACGGTTTAATTATATTTCTGTGTATATTATAATGAGAAAAAGCTAGTTCCGGACTGTAAAAATACGGTTTTCAGAGCAACATCGCACTTGGTTCGCTTTACTACGCTTTAAACTAGATCCGATAGGCTGTAAGTTCGCCAGCGATGAGCGACGGCCATAAGAGAGCGAGATACCGCTCTGCCTTTCGTTTTCATCTACATCAGCTGTCGTGGCTGCCACTGCACGATATTCTTGCTAAGGCTAGGTTACTTGCGTTACAATATATTTTACAGATGTATGGTGGGAAGTGATTATCATTTTCTTTAAGACTAGCTGTCACTATTGGGTATGAATACGGCACATCAGGTAAAACCGACGTTGGTAGTGAAGGGTTAAAGGGTATGCCCGGTATGCCAGTATAAGAGGCGGATGCAACAATGACGGAAATACAAGTCAGCTACAAAAAAAGTTAGTATATTTTACCCAGATAGATTTCAATTACTGTTGCACACAAAGTGCTTTATCACAATTTTGAACCTGATATTTATCTAGAAAGGTCTAAAATCTAGGTCCTTGAGAAAGTGTTAAGTGGTATCCACCAGTTCATAAAACGCGAGGTTTGTCTTGTTTGTCTTGATTGATTGTAGTCCACGTTTACTTTTATAGGAACAAAGTTCAAAAATTGGTAAGCTCAAGTCATTATATAATTTATTGACTAGAAATAATAAAATGTAAATACCAGAGTAAAAAAAAAGAATTTTATAACTTATTCTATTTCATACCATGAACATCATTCTACAATTTACGTAATTGTTAATTAAAGTCACAAATAATATACACAAATAAATGTCATTTTAAAAACTATCACAACGTGGAGTCGGGTTGATTGCTCTGTTCTAGTCTCCTTTGTTCCTGAAAAGAATTAATGAATATATTAATATAATGCATTTTTTCCTTTACTTTGATTTATAATTCTATATAATTCTGGTAAATACTACAGGATAGAAAAACACTCGTACGGTTTTGCTTAATAATAGACAGAGAATTAGCAGCGGCCTGCTGTAAGTTTACAATAGTTTTCTGTGTTTACGTTAAAGAGGTTTTGAGTTATAGAAGTGTCAAAAGTAGCACCAAGTGGTTCGTGTAACATTACACTCGGCGCTGGCTAGCCAGTTCGTTTGTTTGAACTTGGTTTCTAGATATAATTAGATAATATTGAATACATACCTGCCTGCATTATGTGCTGTTGTTGGGCGACGCCGCAGTGCTGGCGCTCTTGGACGTGAGCTTGGCTATCATCTCCTGCACACGCTTCATCTCCTCGAGCTGCGTGTTCAACTGGTACAGCCGATTCTCGCGCTCGAGTATCGTCTTCTCTTGCTGTTTGATTGTCTGTAAGAACAACCGTTTAGGTTAACTAATGATGATAATAAAATGTGTATGACAAATAATAGTGACAAGTTCGATTTTTCAACTTAGCTGTTCTCGATGTCTTAATGTCACTAATTTGAGAAAAAACGTTCACAGTATAATTTGAAAACTGCGGAACACGTTATTTACTCCTCTTAGTTAGACTAAGCTCGAAATTTCTAAAGGAAAAACTGTCAAGGTATGACCCATAGTATTTTCATTATATGAAACTTGGGACATTATATGTAATTATTCATTTGTTTTTTCTACACACATTAACATTACAGAACCCATATTTCTTATCTGTGTGTGCGTATCTAATAACGACATAATGTATAAATTTTGTGGTTCTCTGACAAACAAAGCAATTCGTTATTTATTATAGAAATTATACGATAATTGGGATTGACTCTAGTTGTGTCCCTAAATTAAAAAATAAAACTTGATTGGAAAGTTTTCATTCTCCGCCGTTACATATGTTCGTTTTACTTTTCGTTTGCGATTCCAAGAATTATTACTGAGAGCTTATAAATTATGTGTAGATAAAGTAGTGTATGTCACTGTACATAATTTGGCATAAAATTACTCGTTTCATGCTTTTATGACCTTACATTATGTAGCAGTAACATAAACTACTATTATATGTATGTTTACTCATACAGTTCAAATTCATTACTAATTACAATAATTACCTATCTATTTTTCATTTCAATATGTACCATCAAAGTTCTTATAAGTCAAAAACAGCAAATACTCACCAATTCTTTAAGTTCTATTTCCTTTCTGAGAGACCGCTCAAGTCCATTCGCTTCTTCTATTTCTTTCACTTGAGCCTGAACTTGCTCTTCGAAACGTATCAAAACAGCCGCAAGTTCATTGCATTTGCTCGTCTGTAACACAGATCATGTCAATTATAATGCGCCCTCTATTTTTAGAATGCGTATGATTCCCAATTAAATGAAGTTGAAACAATCACATACCTCTTGGTCCAGTAATTTCTGCACAGCTTTTGTTTCTTGATTGGCTGCTTTTAATTTCTCTTCATTATCTTTTTCTATGGCTCTCATCTCATTTTCTAAAGTCTGCAAAACAACCAAGGCACATTAAAAACAACTGCCTCCAATGTAAAAATAAGAATAAAGCTGGTTTTTTGTCAAGTTCTTAAAACATTTCTGTTTGCATTTTTCTTATTTCAACTCATTCGCTATTCGTCATCATCTTAATTGGGTAAGTTCGATTATAGTCTATGTTTTTACTAATCTTAGTCGTTTTTCGTCCAACGGCTTACTTCTTATTCTAAGTGAGTAATGTACAAATCTAAAAGGACTAACAAGGAACGCGCTGACAAAAATATGACGAATAACGAATTGGACTAAAAAAGTGATTGGCTGACATTGAACATGCCCATATAAGAATATGACGAACACTTCAATGAGCCGGAATAAGATAAAATTAAAATGAATGCGTCAACTCAAGACTCTATACAGGACCGGTCAAAAGTTTAAGTTCACTCTGTTAAATTAAGTTTTATCATCTTTTTAATAATCTTTTCTCTACAAACTTTTAAAAATACTATTTTAAAACAAATGACTACCTTTGGTAGACGTCAAATAGGTAATGCAAGAAAACCTTTTTGGTACAAACTTATGATTATATTCTATAGTTACAATAATATCGTTGTCTGCAATTAGTCGTCGTAAACCAATAGTGAGCACGCACTTTGAAAATCCCAGTTGGAGTCAGGTTAGAGGTGCAAAACATTTAAATATGCCTAGATCTAGAAAGGTTTAACGATGCTACCAATAGAGGTACTAATTGTAGGCTAACCGACGCAGACCCGCTTATCTCCAGTTAGCCAAAGCGAACGGCTCGTGATTATGCTCCGCGTTACGGAGTGAAACATGTCGAGTAAAATTCGAGTTACCCGCCTCTACACAATTAATGTTTGAATCTCACGATAGTTTTGTGTTTAAGAATTGCTAATCAAAAAGAGGACTATTGAAAGAAAAACAAGTTGGACACAAGTTGAACTTAAACTTTACCAGTAACCTTAGATGCAGTGTGTACATACATTAATTTTACCCATATCAATGCGTGAAAACTTACTGTGAGCTGAGTTTTAAATTCCTTCTGCAGTAACTCTTTTTGCTTCTCTTTCAGTGCTTTTTCCGAGACGACCTTAGCTCGGTATCCGCGAACTGCGCCCTCAGCGTCCTCTAATTGCTTGTGTAGATTGTCTATCGTCTTTTTTAATCTGTAAAGATACATATGCATGTAGTCATGTTCAAAGCAAGTTTGTGTTGTACATGACATGATTCCAAAGAACAAGTCGGAAGAAAGGGTCTAACACACCTCATGTTTAATTTTCTGTCGCGCGAGGTCAGAGGTAGGGACGAAGCGAATGGACAACTGAGCAGTAACAATGACCAAACAACATGGTCAGAGGACGGTACATATGTATTTCCTTCGTCGTGCAGCCATGCCGTTAAAGCACGGTTGCGGGAAAAAAATATGTTGTCCTTTCTCGAAACTCAAACTTTCTCCAATACCAAATTTTATACCAATTAGTTCAGCTGTTTAAGCATGAAGAGGTAATAGACAGACGGAGAAAGTTACTTTCGCATTTATAATATTAATATGAATAAAAGCCTTTGTTTACGTAGTAGTACTGACAGGCTGACAAGAGCAATTTCGAAGATAAACCATTCGATAAAAAAAAGCATCCAAATGACGGCGAAAGTTTCCTAACCCCGCATATTGCCTGTATCAGAAATCAACGATATTTCATAATGTTCAATAATTATGTAGCTACTTACTTTTCGTTTTGCATCTGCGTAGTATACAAAACATCTTGCTGAGACGAATTGGTTGCTTGAAGCATAGCTAGAGAATGTTGTAAAGACGCCATGTGTTCACTTGCACCCTGGAATAATGAGAATTTTACATGTAACCTGCTGTGAAGCCGAAAGAATTTCCGTACCCAGTTTTTATACAACATTTTTTATAATGACCTTAAAATAGCCGGCGGTTATGTGGAAGACATTATATGTTGCCTTATTTAAAGGTCTGGTGATAAAAAAAACTTATACTGGTTTATGCCCTTAATCGTTCAAAACGCTTTTCCACCCGCGTTAAAATGGGACTTAATTTATTTGTTAGCAGCAATTTAAACAACTTTAGGTGTACGTGGCATGGTAGGCACGACAACTTTAGGTGTTCTTAGCGTTCAAAGGGTTAATTGGCCTTTATACACTAGCTTACCTGAAGTGCAACAGTTTGGGAATGCAGCCTTTGTTCTAAACACGCCATTTTGTATCCATATAACTCCATTACACTCGATGTGGCAATGTCCGATACCTGTTAAGTAATTAATGAAAAATCAGGAAAATAGACATTGATGAGAACGCGCTTCGATCGGGCAAAATATATACTAACGCTCATTTTCAATGAAGATATTATTTACTTTTAGTCTTAAATTATATCAAGGTAGAGGTGATTTAACGTTTATATCTATAAAATAACTTAAAATGATTCACTGCCAATTTGGATATTAAAGCAACGCCGTTTTTCTCCCTTGAGCTAGCCTTTTAGTGACCTCAACTTAACTTACTTTTTACTTTACTTTACCTTATTTTTTTGTAGGGATTCGGTGAGCTGGCGCACTAGCGCGTCCACTGCGTGCTCCTGTCCCGGCGTGAGCCGCGGCACGGACTGCCAGGCCTCGTCCGACTCGTTAGCGCGAGGCGAAGCGTTACCCTCCGATGTCAGCTTCGGAGCCTCCTCGAAAACCTACACCATAATTGATAAAACAACAGATTTTAACAAGATTTTATACTACACTATTTTACAAGACACGCCTATAGTATTTTTTTAAGATTAGAAATTGGGTAAGCAACGAAGCAGTCGTCGTCATCAACCTATTCTGCTTAAGACAAAGTTGGTAATATTAATTGATATACGAGCGAGCGGCAAGAAGTAATAAGAATAGCTGAGGTGCTTTGTCAAAGAGAAAAAATGAATACCACGGGCACTGCCTCTTATACCTTATTCGTCATCTAAAAATGTTATATCATCAGATTCTCCACCAACATTAATGAACGAACCAATCGTTTAGAGTCTCTACTTCATTAGATTTTTACTATGCAACCTTTCCAAAACTTAAAAACGAAACAGAGTAAAAAAATACTTTTAAAATAAATAGATTATATCAATTACCTCATCCATTTGATCACACGGGAACAGGTGGTGTCGGATAAGTTTTAAGATTTCAACCCGACGTGTGCTGTTTCGTAGACCCGTCGATAGCATTTTTCGGACCTGTCCATGACACAGATCGTTAATATGATTTTTTTTTTAATTATAATTATGAGAAAATAGTGTACAGGGTGAACGATGTGAAATGTTACCAAATTAAAAAAGGCTACGTTTTTTATTTTGTAAAAAAAATATTTATTATTAAGGAAAAACAAACAGAAAAATATCAAAATTTTGGAATTTATTTATTGTAACTCAATGTGGCCACCTTTTGTCTTGACTATGGCCTTCAGACGGTCAAAGAATGAGTTGCACGCTGCACGAATGTGTTCCTGTGGTATATTGTGCCAATTACGTACGATAGCTTTCTTGAGTGCTTCCATACTGGCATGTTTTCTTGTCCTCACCTTGCTGTCCAAAATGGACCAGATAAAAAGTCCATCGGATTGGCGTCTGGGGAATTCGAAAGCCATTGGGAGGACGAAATAAAATGTGGAACGCGGTTTTCCAGCCATTCTTGGTTTACACGAGCTTTATGAGCCGGGGCCGAGTCTTGTTGAAATGTCCATGGTCTACTACCGAAATGTTTTCGTGCCCAAGGCTCCAATGCAGCTTCCAAAACATTTTCCCGATAGTATGTCGCATTTACTTTGACACCAGGCTGGCCAGTGTGAATTTGGTAACACTTCATATCATTCACCCTGTACTCAATTAGCGTGAATGGTTATGAAAAGTTCATCCGTCAGTCTGTCAGTTTTGTGATGATTATTAAGCACGCAATCTAGATGGAAATTAACTTTTCACGTTTAAAAAAAAAGGAACACCAAAACAAAGTTTTCATTGAAATTCACACTGTACGTTTGAGTAATCCGTACCTGATTGTTGAACAGGAACCTCTTGAGAGCGGCGCCCCAAGCCTGCAGGAGCGGCGCCAGCGTCAGTGCAGTCTTGCACCCCAGCACGGCTGCCTGCAACCCCTGGTCTTTGCCCACTGAGCCGTTCTAGATATAAATAGTATAAGGATAAGTTGAAGTATAAAAAAATATCGACACTCGTGCAAGACAAACTGTCTATGGACATTTTTATTTAAAACTTGTACAGTCAACAGCAGCAGTTGCCAAGCGGGCGAGGTGCTCATAATGAGCTTGGCACCACTTTATTGGTAAGAGAAAAAGAGTATCTATCTAGATAATTCTGAGGACCTGGCTTAGCAACCACTTAGCAACTTCTGCTCCTGACTGTAAGATTTCGTGACAAAATGTATATGCCGTTAGACATTGACAGTTAATTTTGTGACGACTGCTAACCAGCACTTAATGGCTCACAGTCAAGTGAAAATACCCTAATACACACAAAAATTAGCTACAACAGCTAGTTACCTTACATAACGTAACAGAGAGTATGTGGTTACATTAGGACGTAAGAAATTAAAAACAGAAAAAGATGTCCACACGCGATCGGATCGATTACGCTTCGACCACAAAAAGCAACTATTTTAATCATTTAACTGCCCGGCTTGTCGGCGGAAAACATTGTCCCTGACGCCCTGACATGGCTCGCTAAATGTGACACAGTAAAGCCGCATCAAGGACTAACGAAATTTGATTGTTGCACTTGACAAATATCGACTTACTTGTGACGAATACTGCAAAACGCTGTATAAAATTTCTTCATAAGCTTCTGGGGAGACAGTTCTCAGCACTCGCTCTTGCGTGGAACCCGTCTCGCATAGGGCACCCACCACTTGCAACTGGAATGTAAATAAATATAAATGTTAAGATATCTCGAACTATTTAACTCGTTGTTAATGCTACTCAAAATACCGTCAGTACATGTGGATTAGAGTATTTTTTAAACACATCGGACCATACACATATTTAATTTAACCTAATATTAATGATACAAAAACTTGCTACACTGAAATAAATTCAGTACAGCATTCCAGTCAAGTCTTACCTAGCCTGTCGGGAAATAATAAAACTTTATCTTAGTACAACTTCATGTCAGTACATTTGACAAAATACATTCCGAAATGTTAATATTAATTTATGTTAAGGGCGTCATCATAAGCACTCTCTGTAAAGTAATATAGGTATTTGATAATTACAGTGAACAGTAGTAAAAGAATACAATAGGGAGAATATGCAATGAAACGAGACTACTGTAGTATCATAGTACATATGTAATAACGCCTCAGAGTTACATTCGTTCTCCTAACTTCTGCGAAAATATGTATCAATTACCCATTGCAGTCCAGCTTTCCCTGGTTCAAGAGCAGGTGGCACAAGAAGCCCTGGCAGACCCTCGCTGATCATCAATATTAACTCTTCCGGTAACTGGCCTTCATCTGAAGCAAAGTTAACTTATTACCATGCTTAATTTAAAGATACTTTACGACGAAACCTGTGCTGTGGATATGAATGGTATATTACTGTGTTTATTTGTGTGACAATAAAGTTATTTAAAAATCTTTATTTAGATTTAAGTCAGATATCTGATATTGTAGCAGATAAATAGACTGCTTATTCAGCTATATGTATTGGTTTTCAACTTTATACCATAGCAAAACTTTACTATACCTTTATATTGCGTAATAATGGATGAAAATAGCTCCAAGCTCTCAGGAAGACATATCCGGTGCGCCACCAAACACAGGCAAAGCATTTGACAGTGGTTTTTGCGTAATGGGTATATATCTGAAATAAACAAAAAAATGTGAAAAAGTTGAAGTGCAAATTATTTTATTATAATGGTTTTATTTCAACACATGATCTAGATGTACATACAACTACACTTTATGTTACAAGTAAAAGAATTCTATAAATTATATATATAATAAATACGATGCTGAACATTTATGTACAGGTATTTACTTGTATTCTTAGTCATGTTCAATATATTTAAGTACAATCAACTGCAAATAGTTTGCGAGAATGAAACTACGATATTTGCAGTTAAGTGTAAACTTTTAAGTAATGAAGTACTTTACCTAAATTTACTAAGACCGTGAGAAATTTCAATGCGTTTTGGACTACAGCAGTTACTTGCTCAGGCTCTAATGCTGTGTTGGGCGTATTACAAAATTCCACCAAGTTCTGAAACAAACATAACAATTATTTTGGGTATCTACGGCGAATTCCCAAGTCCGAATTACTCTTAAGAAGGTCCCAGATTCACAGATATAATACATGCTGGAAAGTTAAATATACTCTCGAGTTGTAATAAACTGCACAATATTCAATAACAACAACTGATTTTGTATTATAAAGAAACTAAGACTCAAAGTCTAAGTAATTATATGTGGTCGCTAAATCGTCTGTTTTCATAAGAGTAAATTAGTACCATAGATAAGATAACACACATCAAGGCGACAAGTCCCAACAAATTTGTCTCAAATTGAATCCAATTCAGGGGCCCTTCCGGCTGGAATCCTTGGGCGACCGCCCACTGTGCTTAGGCCCAGCTATGCGACTGATCTAAAAGGTAAAAGCTTTATCAAACCTACGCTGGTGCTCCCGTTCTCTGCAATATGACGAAGCCTTTAGGACAAAAAGTTGGAAATACAGTTCAGCGTTTATCACCTTCAGAGTTTCTTCGAGGCAAAAGTTGGGCGCGCTGGCGACGAGGTTCCGTAGGTTGTTGTCTTGGCACAACTCGTTCATTAGTGTGTACGCCTGCAAGAGCTGAGACGCATCTTTATCTCTAAAATAGAAAAGACACAATAGTTAACTTTTTAATATATTACTTATTTTTCCCTCTTCCACCCATCTCCTTTGTTTTTCATTAAGAAATACCTGTATAAACTTTCCTATAAAGCGACGCGATTTCATAATAGTCTTGTGCGTATATAAGAGACTAAATAACCAACTAAGCATTAAGACGCCAGTGCCGATCCTGGCAAGGGCATTGTGTTAATTTATTACGAATATTTGTTCCTATTGACGGATGTTATATACCTAGTTATATGTATCGATCAATCATCGACGACGCGTTCGTACAAGCCGATTTCGGCCGTATTACTAACTTTCTCACAGGTAAACAGTTATCCTTGGGCTCATGAAAAAAAAGCAAAGTTTTGTCTAACAAAAAAATGTACCCGCCGTCTTTACCATTTATCTATTATATATTACCGTCACCGTAGTACCTACAACACAATCATTATTGAGCTTACTGTTGGGCTAGGTTGATTTACGTATGATTTAAAATTGTAACTACATACCTAACAGGAAATTAACATTCCATGCGACTGATCTTAACTTAGTTCATTGATTATGCCCACACAATATTAAAAACAATATTGTAATTATTTAGATAGAGATGATGTAGTGGCTGAAAAAAATTCTAAAATCGAAATAATTATGATCTATGAAAAAGTGTAAAGATATCTTTGACATTGACTGTAAATTTTTGCACCCATCAGGGTTATGGTCGTCTTCCACTGCGAGCGGAGCGGAATTATACGGCTGGTGTCCCTCGCTATAATAAACAACAATACGTTGCCGATGAACTTCAAACGGAGTCTTTAATGAGTCCACTCCGCTCGCGGTGAAAGGCGGGAATTGTAGATGGATACAGTCTTTTTTTGTATTTAAACTTTCTTCATCATATCTTATGAATACCCACCACGGCTTCACTCAAATTTATTTAGCCACACGCGCGACATGCTTATGTGTAAAAAGGTATAGCCTTCATAACTCTGGTTATACTCACACAACGGCCTTGCTGAACGTGAGCACGCAACACGACAAGTAGCTGTTGACGTCGGTCTGGCGCACGGCGCCCGCGCCGCGCGTCGCCGCCGACAGGCACAGCAACAGTCGACACACGTCCGCGCCTCCGTACCAGCCATCCTGGAATTTCTTCATATAGAAAGAGCCCTTTGAACACCAAAATCACGTACGCCATTTTAGCGTTGTAGTGAACTAGATTGTAGGTTCAAGATTCTGGCATCTATGCGACATTTTGACGTGAGAGAAAAAGTGTTCCACGGGTTAATCTGAGCTGTGGTTTTATAAGTAAATTTGTTTATGATAGAGAGAGAAACCTACAATGTCTTTCCAAATTTTCTGTGATTTTATTCCATCTTGTTTTGAATGTGTTCTGTGAACCGAGGCCATTTTTTTGTTATTTTTTTTTATGATATAGGAGGCAAACATGCAGACGGATTGCCTGATGGTAAGCAACTACCGCCACCCATGGACACTTGCAACACCAGAGGAGTCACAAGTACGTTACCGGCCTTTAAGATCCCTATACGCTCTTTGAAGGTTTGGATGTTATGGTTTCAACACTAACTTACTAATATAAGGATGCATTACATTTAGAATCGCAACTTCAGAGATGTTAAGAAATTACTCATTATATAATTGTATGTTTTATGGAAAAGAAATGAATTCAACAAGCTGTTATGTAAAATTAGCAAAATCAAATCTAAATCATCATACCTTTAAACTCATAAGATGTACAACAAACTTCTTAGTATCAATAGTTCTCATCAAGGCATACACAGCAGGTAGGTTTCCGGAGCAAATGTTGGCCAAGACTGTGAGGGACCTATGTCTGATCTTTTGCTCCTGGGTGTCATTGCATGGGACAGTGATCCAGTCTGTCAGCTGTTTTATAAGCACCGGGAGATATGACTCCTGCCAACTGATTACAATGCCATAGGAAATGTCCTAAAAATATAATTTACATAATTAAAAAAAAAAACCATGTAATAACAATTACAAAGCAAATTGAAAAGAATTATTGCTCTCTAGACTGAAATTCACAGGAAGAAAACAAGTCCATACTTATTTTCTAAGGACCAATGAGCATAAAAATTATAGTAAAATCAATGAAATCTACACTAAAAGTAATAAAAATTGACATACCTCCATTACCGACAGCAACTTGATTTTCTTGTCATCAGAAATAGAATTTGACAATAACTGAGTCAATATTGGCATGAACCTGTAAGATACTATGATACTTAGAGAAATATAAATGAAAACTGTAGGATTTCACATGTGAGATTGGATCAAGCCTTTATACCACAAAAGAATATTTGTAACATAATCACATGCATTTAGGTTGTGTAAAATTTGGAATTATTTTTATATTTTGTAACCACAATCAATGAAAGATGTTTTTGTAAAACTAGTCAACTTAAATGAGAGTATGTTTAATGTAGGTGTTTGATGCATAATTTACTTGTAAGTGTGCGTAAGCGCATGCCGGGCGCTTGGCTCCATGCAGGCCCTGGCCAGCACGGCGACTCCTGCCCAGTGCGGTCCGCCCGGCTCTCTCATCACACGCCATAGCGAACTGAACAGTGCGCATACTTCCGACCTCCCGGGAGCGAATATTGATAAATCACACGTTGATGCCAACAGCTAACATGGGCAACAAAACAATATACACAAGATATAAACGCTTTTCAATTCAGTTGCTAACTTAAAGCGATGTTGTCAATTTACAATTACTTACGTTTAAGTGTCTGTTCATTAAACTAACAGAAGCCTCACTGTGTGTGGTTTCATACTGGCGTGCAGCATCTACGAATGCCTTTGAATTCGCATACTTGCCTCCTTCAGATATATTGCTACAACTATTACTATTCTCCGCACCATCTACTTCCATGTTATTCATCGACACAATATGTGTAAGCAAACGGAGAGCACACACACAATTTACCAAAAAATACAACCAACGGACCAAACATAAATAATAATAACTGTAAATATAAATAAACTAATCTTAGGCAGAAGAGTGCAGAAAATTCAACTG
The DNA here is from genome assembly GCA_022674325.2 of Grapholita molesta. NCBI lineage: Eukaryota > Metazoa > Arthropoda > Insecta > Lepidoptera > Tortricidae > Grapholita > Grapholita molesta. Next base: position 26,009,062 of record CP053120.2, on the reverse strand, counting down.
TCCTGAATTTTGAATTTTGAATGGACAATAAACAAGCTGGAGGGGGTAATGGCAAGCGTGAAAGTCAATGTTGCCTGTATTTAACTGTATCCAAAGACAACGTAAGGGTCACCGTCTTGGAGGAATAATAAATAGGAATAATATAATGGCTTGTCTATGGTCACGCTATAGATAACTATGCCCCACGGTGTTACCGCGAATATCGACTTTTACGATAGAACTTATGAATAGCATGTATGATAGTATATGGAGTTCACCCCACATGTAAATGTTGCAATGTGTTTCTATTTCATTTATTTTATATATCTATCTACCACGCATGGTTATTGCTTGTTGCGAAAAAAGCTAAGTCTTGGAATGGTGGGTAAAAATGCATGGTACGACCAAAGAGTAAGGATATATAACTGAAACTGGGTACGACTCTAGCGATTTTGACAGAACCAAGTTGTGAACTCCACTCACTCTTGACTGGACTGTCACTGTCAGTTCAGTATGTCAACGGCCAACGCATACAATCGTTTTATATGATGGGTGTAGATATTGAAATTATCAGTCCTGGAAACGGTATATAAAGTTTTTCAATATGTTCTACACAACTTACTTACATTATTGTAACAGCATTATAAACCCTCCTCAAACATTTCAGGATCTACGTATCCAAAGCCAGGTCAAACAGTAGTGGTTCATTACACGGGCACCCTGTTAGATGGAAAACTATTCGACTGTTCTAGAGAACGCGGGCAACCATTTAAGTTTACTCTTGGGAAGGGAGATGTAATCAAGGGTTGGGATAAGGGTATAGCAAAGGTATGTAGGAACAATGAACCTCAAGCATAGTAACTGCATTGGTAGGATGAGCCCTACACTGCTATGGTGTAGTTGTATATTCTGGTTGTAAAGTTACATTGTTGTAAATGTGCCTTCTGGACAATACCAATGGTGAAACAGGTGGAAGAAGGAGGAAGTGGTTAAAAAAATAATTATGTTATGTAAAACTAAACTTGAAAATTATACAGTTATTCACAAAAGAGATTAATGATGAACATAAATGTACATTGTACAATGTCATTGTTAAAACTTAAATGTCTAGATTCAAGTATGGGTGCTATAACAACATAAATACAGCAGTTATTGTTGGTAAAGTGTTAACATGTTCACTGCGAAATCAGGTAAATTGACCTAACTCCCGCAGCAAAGCTGTTAATACAATATAGATTTTCTATCTTAACAAAACCAGTATCAGTTGCACTTTATTTAAAGATGTCTACACAAATTTTTCTCAATGTTGACATGCTTTCTAATCAGTATGACAATCTGTGTCATTCATAATAGTGTTCATACTTTCTTCCACTCTATATACTCCATTACAGCCTTATGAATGTCTATGAAAAATAAGAATGGAATGGATGAATTAGTATATTATGAACCCAGGGTGGTAAAACAAAGAATGGCTAAGATCGCAGGTATTTGTGGCCCTAACTGGAGGTGAGGGACATAAACAAGCAATCTGAAGCCTTCTTTATTACTGCCTGTGGTGCGTACATAGTTTTTCGTCTTCATCTGGGTGTAAAGTGAGTTTTTCCGTTACAGCCTCGGTCGGTAAATCACTCTTACCGCCCAGTGTGAAGTAAAATAAGTTGTGAAACATTTTCATATCAGGATTCTAGGAGCTTGTTATACTGAGTAGCAAATCCATGAAAGTTAAGAAAAATTTATTGGAAGAACTCAATAAAATGGCCCATAAATTAAATTGAAATTCCAAAAGTCACAAAGCCATACATGACTTTCTCATGAAGACAAAATTAATACAATATATTTAACAAGTATTTAGTGGATTTAATAGACATTGATGTCACAAAACTGTTTGTTACAGATGTCAGTAGGTGAGAGAGCCCGCTTAATCTGTTCTCCTGACTATGGTTATGGTATTAGAGGCCACCCTGGGGTCATCCCGCCTAATGCCACTTTAGTATTTGATGTTGAATTACTTCATGTTGAGTAGTTACTTAAACAAATTGTGTTTATGAATCAGTTCATAAAGTTAAGTTTTGGTATTTTATTTGTAGCTAACTACTTAAGTCTGTTATTTAGTTAAGTCTTCATTATAATGTTAAGGGATATTCTTCGTAACTTGCTTGGTTTGGTTTAAATTGTAATTTTATTAAATAAACATACTGCTCTCTAACCTTACTTTGGTATGACAGCATTGTCTTGGTGAAACACTAGAATATTATCAAACCATTAAAAGTGAATTATGTCGGTTATATATTTTATATGAATGTTATATTTGTACCATTCTACTTACCTACTTTATAACTATAATTTACCAGACACTATATTCGGTTGCACTGTTTTTATTTCGTATGGAAATGTTATTTAATGGTATCTAAACATTAACAATAAATAATAATGAATCTCGCGTTATATCGATGATAATGCCAGTGAAACTTACAAATATAAGTATTATAAACTAAATCATTTGTATTTGTATATTAAATAGAAATGATATGTTACAGTAAAATTTGTCGTTATTGATATTCCCTTACTATCCGCTGTTTGTGTTGTTAATACAGTGTTTAAACTTAAATGCCAACTATTAATATCTTTACTTTAGGTAATAGCGCCTTATTGACTTCATGGCTTGTTTAGGATTAATTTAAATAACAGAAAAGTGCAGTATTTTTCACTTACTATTGAGCTTCGAGATATATTTTTTTTATAACCCCTAATTTAGGAACAGGCGCTACCGCCATAAACGTAATTCGTAAATTTCGGGCTTCTTTCTCTTTTACCCTAATTAAAATGTCATGAGAGTGACAAAGACAATCCTCCAAAATTTACGAATATCGTTGTTCGCGGTAGCGCCGCTGGTCAGCCTAGATATCGGTACTACCTGTGTGTTGGTACCTAACCATAGAATTTGAAGGTCCACCGCAATCTCGTGTAATAGCAGCTATAAACGAACTAAACAATTACGTGCAGTAGGTATATCAAGGAACATACAAGACATGACAATGTCTAGGTATTCAAAGTCACGTTCCTCCGAGGTGCTGGGTCCCACCGGCCGAAACGTCCACCTCGCGACAACACCGACATTCAGTCCCTTATCAAGTACCGCCGCCTAGCTGAGTTTCTTGCTGGTGTGTTCTCAGCGGACTAGGGTTAGCGAACCATCACAAAACTCCCATTAGCTCGACACCATCACACACCACTCAGATTCGTTTGAGACCGCCTCAACCAATCTCACTGGTAGCGTAAACTCAGTAGGGGAATTCCGTTAGTTCAAATCAAGTCTGGTGCGGAAGGTTCCTGGATTTTCCCCAGGATACCATCTTCCCCCCACACAGTCCGTTGGCTCTAATAATAATATCGATAAGACGCCGTCAGATAAGTAATGAAGACGTTGTCTGTGGCGAAACCCCACGTACCTAGATATTAAACGTTCCTGCCAATGTTGGGTTACTGTTAAAAAAATTAAATTAACCAATGCTATATCATAATCTTTTTTATTAGTCTCTATTAAATTATTGGAAAGTTTGTTGTAAGACAAATAAACAGGTAGATAATCTTGAAAATTGTTTAAGTCTGAAGTTGAGAACTGTTGTTAGATACCTACCTGTCCAGTGTCCTTTAGTTAACCATAAAGTTTATTGTACACGATGGGAGCTGACCATTGTATAGCAGTGAGCTTATTGTATTAGCAGCTCATTTAGGTTTACTGTTCTCTCTGTTTGTGTCGGCAGGATCAAACGCGTATTGTTTATTTTATTTTGTGTATTATGTATAGTTTTATATTCTTTGGAAATGTCGAAGAACAATACGACCCTGTCGGTAACGTTGCTTCCTTACTTACCTCAAGCATTTAATTCGTTGACCTACAAAACATGTTGTAAGAGAAAACGACATGAAAAATAGCAGATAGAATTAAATTGAAGAGATTGATTTCTATACTGCAGAGTCGATCAACACACTGTCCTGCGGAACACAGGGAAGTGCAGCTACCTGAAAGTTGGTGTCAAATATTCACCAATTTGCCCAATCTGCCACAGCCACTCCTGGGTGGCGATTTGTGTGTCGCGCACTCGAATACAAAAACTTCCGAGAACTAAAATAATCCCACACAAAAGTTCCTCGCCATTCTTTTTACTGAATACAGGTATAATTTCGATACCCACGATTATTCATTTTTATGATCCTTGTTTCTAAAATACTATTTTTTCGTTTCTGACAGACTTTAAAAAAAACGGAAATATATACTACTCGGGCTAGACTCGAATTCACAACTCCGGATTATTAGTAGGTACATGCTCATTGTTCTGTCATTTGATCTACCGAAAACCGAGAAAGAACAAACCGTTTCTCCACCTTATAGGTACTTATCGAATGAGATGACATTTTTCGTTGGATGTACGAGTAGGTACTTACCTACCGTTTTCGTACTACTACTTTGCGTCCCTGAGAAACGTAGCTTCAATAACGATGTACAGTTTAGGTACTGGAAATGAATTCCTCATACTGGTCTAATTTGATTGGGCTAGGTACCATGGAAAAGCAGAATTTGTGAACTCAATATTGACTTAAAAATACTCAATATCTGTGGAAAAAATATTGGGACACTCTTTCTGTCCATATACAATCATAGTAAGTAATCACGTTTCAAAGTAGGACTAACCATATATTTCGTGCAATCCGAAGAACAGAGGAACTTATGGCAGAAATCCCAATTGCCTGAAGTGGTCCAGAAGCACAAGATGTGACTAGGGTAAAATAAATTAAACATTTGGATCTTTTATTTATTCGAAACAACAACTAGTAGATACAAGGTTAATAATTATACTTGGAGTAATAAGCCTCGTACCACAAGTCTAATTTAGTAGGTAATTTCGAGATACGAAGCTTTAAAATGCTTAACAAATGATCCTTTTTTAATTCACAAGATATGACATCAGTTGGGTATTTGTGTTTGCGGTAACGTATCTAATTACTCTCTTAAAGCTATTGTTAATCGACAATATAAATAACACTAAAAAAATATTTAAGCTTAAACTAAGTAATAATATTTGTTACATAAATTACTCTAATTCCCCTTCAAGAATATTTTGCAACATCGTCGGCTAGTTAAATATTACCGTGTTCATATAATGTTCTCATAATGTACATAAGAATATAGTTCTTGTTGGGAGATACATGAGATATAAATCTTTGGTTTTTCTTCTGACATTGCTAGCCTGTACCTTAATGTCTGGCCACAACTTCACACAACTTGTGGTGGCGGCAGCTGTTAATACGAAAGGTTGAATCGTGGTGCCTCTATCTCAAATGGCCTCCGATCGCCGCTGCCCTCGCCACGCAAGTTGAGGCTAAGCCGTTTAAAACAAACTTACATGAGGTCAGTGGAATCGAAGTTACTATAAGAATCCATATTTAGAGGTATAATATTCTTAGTCCGCGACTCCATCCGCTTGGAAGTCGTTTTTAAATTTACAACCTCGTTTCACCCCTTAGGGGCTGAATTAAAAAAATACTTTCTTAGTCTCCATTTCATTTGACAAATTACAAGATTTCCGTTATCGGTTAATGCTGTTCGATGTCTGTCAGTCTGTTGCTACCTGTTTTACATGTTTTATATAGATTAATAGAAAATATATATTGCAACGCTTTATTTGGAATAGTAATAGGTATTTTTTTCATTTTTTAATATATTCATATATACTGTACTAACATTCATCGAATACCTATAATTTGTACCCATAAAGTAAATAACTACATTCATCTAAATTTTGGGCTCTGTGTTTTTTACCAATAGGTTTACTACATACCTACTCCTACCTACTTTCGGGAATCGAAGAGATGTATAATGTTACATAGTTTTCTTTTTATTGACTTTTAATGAGAGTTTTCAGAAAATAGTGTGTCTAGGTACCCAATTAGCGTGAGCACAGAGCTTGAGTTATAGAAAAGTTAAATTACCTTATACATACATTTGGTACTCGTTTCATTTCAATTCAATTTCAATACGGTTTAATTGCTGTATTGTAAACTGACATAATTAGATACACTATTTCGTGACAACTCCCAAATATCGACTTAATAACCTGTTTCTTTGGTTTGTGTGTAACTTGTGTAGGTAGATTTTAGAGTCTTGGTGCATCCTTAATAGTCCCAAGTATACACATGTCTAGTTAATTTTATCCTGTATTTAATTTAATTACATTTCGTAGCTACAGGTATCTGTACTGTACCTATATTACATAATTTTATTCATACGAATCTAATCTTAAATTGAGACACTTGTGTCTGATTTAATTAAAATTTTCATTTAACTGCTGTGGTCTAACATGATGGGTCTGATGTAGTAGAAAGGTTAGCGATGGAAACGTGACGAAAATACTTAACCACACTTTATAAACCGACAAAAACTTTTATCTTATTGTTCCAGATTAATGTTTGGTTTTATAAAATAACGCGCAGCAATATTGGCAAATGTTTGGATTGCGACAGGGTACGTCTATATATCTAGGCATTTGGTCAATATACCGCCGGCCATGTACCTGTACCCGATAATACTCTTCTCTTAGGAGCTTAATATGTGTCCCTAATGCGTCCAATTCAGGTTAATGCCGAGGTAAATGACTGGTAAGGCATAGCCCAAGCAATGCTATAGTAGTAGCATCGGGCGCCAATTACACCGTGTCGCCCTACTGGCAGTACTGGTACTACTCAAACAACGATTCTTCGAATATGAACGGCCCTGCGGATAATATTTATTTGTTACACTTATTATTACTTACGTGCTCGCACATTACAGCCACTTATATCAGACACGACTTTAAATACCAAAATCAGTGGAAGTCGTCATAAGTGGCTCTAAAAATACTACTACTTATATACATCTCAACTCTAAAAATGTAGGAAGTAGCTACTTTTTGGTAGTTATATAATAATTAGTGCACTCGACCGAGTTAGAGTCACTGCCCAGTTCGGGCCGGAGTCAGTATCAGTACGTTTTGTTAGGGCGCAGCACTGAGTTCCCAGAGGCGGGCGGGGCTCACTGCGGCGGCGCGTGCAGTTCGCGTAGACGCAGGTCCGCAAGCGGGTGCGGGTGCTGGTCGTCGGGCCACTTGACGACGACGTTGGTTGTGGGCGGCAGCGTGACGGGCGGCTCCACCACCACGGGCAGCACGTGGCCGGTGCGCCGGTACGCGGGCGGCAGCAGGCGCGGCTCGTCGTGCGGCAGCAGGTGCGCCACCACGATGACGGCGGCGTCCTGCCGCGGCGCCACGTCGTTCAGCGCGCGCATGTTCAGCAACGGCGCCGCCGTCTGCGTCGACAAGCACGTCGACGATCCGCTTACTCGCGCGTTTAGGTTTTCCAACATCATTACCATCTCATTCATTCGTTCGTCGCATAACACCGGGTTGTCTGTAATGATAACAACTGTTTACTTAATATTTAAGTTTAGGTTTTTTTTATATGAAGAAATAAATATTTGATGTTATTTGTTGTGTTTAAGAATCATCAGTAGAACAGGAATCAGCGAACTGCTGACGGACAAAAAAAATACAAAAAATGATATTTATCATTCGATAGATACAAATTGGTAAACAATCAAACCAAACGTGAATCATGAGCGGGCCAAAGAAAACGGGGGAAAACTTTACATATCAACATTTTGTCCGCAGCTTTTCTCATATCAAAAGCGGTTCCCTCTACGCGTTAATGATAAACAAACAAATATATACCCTACTTAGTTACTTAATGATAACTTTGAGCACAACTAGGTATGTTTACTTATGACTCGTCCTATGGTCTTGGTTAATTATAATCAAGTCAGCAGACTTCGTATCAATTAATTCGCAAAATAAAGCAGAAATTCATACACATTAAATTTATTTGTCGCTATTGCATATTTACATTGATTTACAACAATTCGCACAGCTTTTTCAAATAATATTACATGTAATGCATTAACTCAGTAAATTTTTGGGCAGCAATTGATACAGAGATGAGCAAAACAAAAAAAAGTAAGCACATAGTTACAATATCGGCACCAAAGCAAGTATAATAGATACCAATAAGTATAGGTAGAGTACATACCTAGGTAATAAAAAAATTGAGGCTGTACTCCGGTATTCCAATGATAGGAACAGCACTTATATAGACACTTACCTTGAAGGTATATCTTCAGCTTACTGGGTACCCCGTTTATGGTACACCGCGTTTTTGAGACGAGATCGTAGTTGAGGGTGCGGATCTTGTTATACGACAAATCCGCCATACACAAAGATGGGAGCCCGTGAAAGTCTTTGTTGAGGGCAGTAATGTTGTTGTGGTGTGCGATTAGCTCCTCAAGAGAAGGTAAATATGACTAAAAGAAAAAAATAAGACAATTTTAATACGAAAAAGGTACGAATCGAATAGAATTTAACGTTTGCTACCTTGCGCCTTCTGCATATTTACGATGTAGGTACCAGATTTTTATCCAAGGAGCCATACCTTAGAAGTTTCTTCCAACGTGGCGATATCGTTGAACGATACATCGAGGACCTTCAAGTCCTCCAAGCCCTTGAGGTCATCTGATGATATCTGCTGCAGCTGGTTGTTGCTCAAGTTCAGCCTCATGAGGCCATGTAAATCGTTCAGGGCGCCCCCAAGTGTCACAAGATGATTATGGTCCAGTCGCAACTCCAGGACACGTGTTTCTACGTCGACTAGGTTCTAAAAATGAGTTAAATCAATTTAAAATACTTATCGATTCGCAACCATGCAAGAGTCGCTATGAACGTATAATATCAGTTACCTCCATGTTCCCAGTGATGTGATTAATTTTGTTGTGCGAAAAGTCAATCACATCTAATTTCTTTAGACCTTTAATTTCTTGCAGAGAAAACTCTGTCAAAGAGTTATGAGTGAGGTTCAAATAACGCAATGACTTAAGGCTTCTCAAGGAACCGTTGAGTGATTTTATCTGATTGTATGATATGTCGAGGTATGCCAAAATTTCTGCTTCTGCAAATTCATCTTCCGACAACTAAAAAAAGATACGTAAATAAGGTTTATTATTTTCGTAATGTTACGAGTATGTACGAAATTAGGTAATTAAGTCAAGTTATTAGGTATGTACGTGTATTAAAAATACTGTATACTTACACTTTCAATTTCATTAAATGAGAGATTGATTTTTGTTAATTTTCTGGATTTTTGTAGTGCACCGTCTAAGAATTTGATGTTGTTGTCGTAGAAAAATAGCGAGTCCAGTGTTGGCATTTGTCTTAGGTCCTTTGGTAAACTTTGCAACTCGTTTTGTGCGGCATGTATGAAAGATATCTTCTTTGATTTCTGGAATTTTTTTATCGTTTGCGATATATTACATAATAATATCAATTATTAAATTACTTTTTGCAGGAATCGCGAAGCGTCTGATTGACGTAACTGGTACCTGATGACCGAAGAGCTGGCGGCTGTCTCGCACAACGTATTAACATTGCGATATAACAAGGAAATGCCGCTAGCATCTTTGGTACAATGCTTCAAGGGTCTTTTTAGATTTTTCAGTTATAAAAAATAATTTAGCAATTATGAAAGTAACTATTAAAGTAATTTATAGTTTTATTAATTATTAGAGCTAAAACGGGTCGTCATATAAATTCGTAACGTTACCCAAAGTATTGACAACCATGTCCTCGTCGATACGCAGAAGGAAACGAAACATCGGAGATATTTTTGGAATACGGTGTTCATATAAAGAAAATTTAAATTTTTATTTATAGAGTTGAATGTTATATAACTATCATTAATGGCTTTGTACACGGTAAAGGGATAAAAACATAACCGTCCTTCTCGCACACTTGGGTAAATACATTTTATCCCGTTTAAGTTCTAATTATATAAAACGTATTTTTCTTAACACCTTCGATGCGGCAGTTAGTTAATATCATCGCAGTTAACCATACTATGCAGGGGTCGATCGACCTAATGACGCAGCGAACGTGTTAAAATGTAGATTTTGAGAAATTTTATTAGGTACCAGTATTTTGTTAACCAATTTGTGCAATTAAGTAGCTATTATTTAGTAATGCTAAATTGACATATGAACATCTAATTCATGAGTTGTTAAATAGTTTTTTACCCGTGGGTACAATAATTAATGTCAACACAAAGTGGCATACCTTCAATACTTTTTTCTAAAAAAATAAGCACTTACGATTGGTAGTTCGTTTTCGAGGGATTTCAGGTGATTAGCATTGATGAATATCCACTCCAACTCATCCAGGTCCCTGAGCGCGCCATTGAGACTGTTCAGACCGTTAATTCCAAGATGAATGTGCTTCAGGGCTTTAGGCAACGCGTGCCGCTCGATCTTTGATATCTCGTTGTTGGCTATTAACAAGTGTTCTAGTTCTTGTAAGTCCTGGAATATATTTATATTCATAAATAAATGAATAAATAAATATTACAAGACATTCTTGCAATCATTCACCAAGACCTACGTGCTGGTTAAAACTAAAAGGGATGGTTGCCATTAATGATAGACCTTAAAAACCCGACCATATAAGGTTCGTGTTTTATAAAGACAACATGTTTCAAATTTTCTGTTGGCCTGTTCTATTAAATATGACTGGGGACGCAGGACTAACAGGATAGAGTTAATCAGAAAATGTATCTTAATCATATAAGGGCAATGAATCCTAGTTAGAATCTTGGAATACTTACTTTGAAGTCGTCTTCTGTGAGCTTGGAAATCTTGTTTCGACACACGTCCAGTGTTTTGGCGTGTGGTAAATGCCGGACGACGTGGCGCGGGATCTCAGCTAGTGCATTATCCGTTACACTGAAATAGTCCACCAAGTCCAATCTCGTGAACGCGTTTTCTTGTAGCTCACTGGAAATAGAAAACACTATTTGTGAAAATACACAGGGTAACCTGATTAGGATATGACTCGGTAGTTGTATTTTATTTTACGAAAGTTACGAAGCAGGAGATAGAGGCAAACTCGGGTCCAGTTAAGAATACAAATGAAATGAAGGACAGACAGATTACCTAAAGGTAATGAGATTGTGTATGTTGAATAAACTTGTCAAAGGCTTCGATAACAAGAAAGTCTCGCATAAACGACGATAAAAAAGGCATATCCTCTACACCAATTTTACAGGACTCAGTTCCTAAACGTAAAAGTAGTAAAAGTTGCAGTAAACGACAAGATTACAAGACCCGTATTACCCAATGGCCTTCTGGCAGGTCTTATACCTAGCGGGTACTACACTAACTCCTTTATTGCCAATTTTGAACTCTGGTTTGAATATTCAGCTGAGAGCAGTCTTATAAATATTGAAGTTATTGCTCCCGTAAACGCTTTTTTCGGTAGCAAAAAGTTTTAGGTGATGCATGGTTTTAAGTAGGTCTTTATTATTTAACACAAGATTTTAAAATTATACTTTTCTGCTTTCAGTCAACCACAAGACTTATACTTGTTATTGAAACTTTTATAACAAACCAAAACTCAATAACGTAGCTATAACAAAGCTAAACCAAAAAACGAAGCTAAAAAAAGTTAAACGCTAATTTCATTGAGTTTTGGTGAATGAAGGAGACCGAATATGAAGAACCCCGTGGGTATACCTATTTTTTTTTCAACAGACCATTGATAGACAACGTACATTGTAGTACTCATTCATATATTATGTATACTAACGTGGCAATTTAAATAAAGGCTCGTAAAAATATCCGTAATTACATCATGTAATGACTCACAATAGAAAAAGTTAAACAACAAGCAATTACTTACTCGCTTTGACGAGCTTGTTTCAACGAAATCGAATAATTAATTGTACGATCCTTTTACGTACGAGCTATTTGATATGCAGTTGTAGGTAGTACCTACTCGTTATAGCAATTATACCTACAGACATGTTGTGATATGAGCTATCAGTTGCATTGCTTTGAACTCGAAAAGATGCAAATCAAAGTTTATTTACCCTAATCATCATCTAATGACGATTTGTTCAAAATATTTGTTTTAACACAGGAAGTATAATATAATATATGTATTTGTAAGACTACCCGACAACAGTTAATTGGTTATTGAATCCTGGTTCTAAGTACTAAGCAGATAAGCTAAGGTATTTAAGTACCTACATCGAACGTCTAGCCATTGGTATCGTTATGATGACCCACAGCTATCTATTTATGATTACAAACACACATATTTAACTTAATTTAATAACTTGAATACACTTAATCCGGCAACTGTCAGAGAGATAAAGCAACTGCATATCACTGAGCGTCACCAAGCTCAATAAAAGTCCAGGGTAAAAATAATTCTTGCGACAAATATAACTTTTATATCGTTCTGACCTGTGCCCTCCAAGTCTAGTAGGAATTAATTGTAATTAATCATTTTCTATGGTTAGTACTAGTACACTGAAGATATTCTGCATCTCTTTCATTGTCAGTTTTGCTATATCAGTCAACAAAATAGCGATAATATTAAGCAGGTAAGTATTAATTTTGGTATTAAACAAAATATATAACAGTGACTCGTTGTGTTCTCGTGATCTACCTCAGCCCAATGCAAACAACGCCTGTATGTGTATGTGTAAACACTTGAAAAGTACCTTACATAAGCGTGCTCTGTTGTTTATAACACTTATCCCACCACCAGCGAGGGAATAATTAAAGTGGCTTAATTTGGGATTAGCAATGAGACTCCTTAAGAAATGAACAAAGGGTGTAGACCCCTATCAGTAAAACAGAGACATATATTAATAGTTTGCCGCTGGAACTCTACAAGAGCTATATAAACTAAACACTACTCGGTATTCGCTCAAAGATGCTCTTTTGGTACCTAGCTATGTGCAGATTTGTAGGTATGTTGGGTAAGGCAACCCCGCGCGGGCCAGTGCTGCAGGTAATCATAATCACAGGTCTCATTCGAATATACTTTATACTCCTAAAACTATCGGTATTACACATTCGCTTTTCCACTTGTGAGATGTAATTAATTACGTTTATACAGATTTCTTGTCTTCGTCTTGACGACGAAACGCGTGCTAGACGTTCGGCATCTGTTTTATGGTGGTTGATACGGGCAGTAAGTCATTCAAAATTTCAAATAAGTACTTACTGTAAAAGTGCTAGTCGTAATATTTTTAACGAAAGGAGTTTAGAAGTCTCAGAACATGTTTTTAATACTGTTAATAGCGCGAAACGTTCGGAATATTTTGAGGAAGGTTTTATATTTTAAATTGCTATTAGATTATGCTCGTGGTTGTGTACAAAATCAGACATCGCAAGTAAGTTCTTTTAACATCGCTATAAGAGTCCAAAATCGTAACTAAATTCAGAACAAATTTATGTCACCAACATTTGTTGATTGATGCACTTTAAGTCAAATTTATATCACCAAAATTTGTTACATATGTGGTTCTCTTGGAAAAAAACGTCCATTGATACATAACATCGTCATTTATCACATTAACACTCTTTTAAAGGTTTAGGTACGATCAACGTACGTTTCAATCGACGTTTTTTTTCAAGAGTAACACATATCTAACAAATTCAAGTATGGTGACATAAATTGGACTTCAACTGCACCAATTTTGTCGCTGAACTTAAATCACATCCCAACGTCACAAACACTTTGCAACGATTGTGATCAACAGGTCGACCAGGTAATCGGTTTTATTTTTTCTAAATCATAAATATTTCTTGTGATAACCGAATACAATATTAGACTGTATTATTTCAAGAAAGTCAAATAGCTACAATATAAGTTTTACGAATTTCTAACACGATCGCTGACTCTCCGCGGCCCTAACCACAGTCAGCCTACAGTGGGCACTGCCCCGTTTCCGACGGCACCCTGTTTAGTTTTATACTTATGTTTAAAAAGTATTTATATTTAAATATATAATATATATTCATTTTGTATAAATATATTGAAAATAGTTTAACCTAAGAGTCAAAATGAATAAAGGGAATATTAATAAATATTAAGCCTCTACGTATTGCATGCTTAGTAGTTATCCTATCCCTGATCACTAGCGTATTTAAGCGCAGTGAATTAGAGACAGAGATCTATAGGCCATTTGACTTCCATAGACGATACAAAATAAATTATATCCTAATAAGAATGACCTAATACAATTTAAAAATAAACCAATGATAGCAAACTTTCCGCAGTTGTAGCAGAACGTAGACAAGTATGTACGTAATTTTAACTCGTGCTCAGTCACTCTTAGGTGGCACTAAGGAAAGACATTGTTTCTAATCTGTGAGCTAAGTGGGTATATAAAGGGCGCAAAGCATGTAAGTGCATTTAGTAAACACTAATGTGAAGGGGTCAACGTTCCGGGGTTATCGGTGCAGGGGCGGCGCCAAACGGCCGCGTGGTCGTTCGTCGCCGGCGCGGACGTATGTACCCTTACTAGATACTAACTGCAAAGGTACTGGCTACATTTTTGATATTGTAACACAATTTCATTCCATTGTTAATTTGTAAGTTTATTGTTCTAATATTTAAGGACAGTTTAAAATAAATACTATTTTTACGCATCAGAAATTCTTGGCATTTCCGCATTTAAGTCACAATTCAGACAATAATAAATACAATACAATGTATTATATCGCTACGTCATTTTCCAACATCTGAAAACATGTTTGCCATTTTTTCGTCTATAGCGTGACAGATATAGTGACAAATGATAAAAACCAGACCATTTTAAGCTGCGGTAACCCTACGCTTATGTATCCTCATCCTTTAACTAGTACAACCATCCACTGTCTCTGCTTCCTCAATTCCGCGTTATTTAAAATACAATTAACACAAAATAAGGTCATTCATTAGTACAAACGACATTCATCATAACTGCCAAAGTTATTTGTTAGGATGAGAGCATGAAGTTAAAATATAACATAAATACACTTAAGCGCCGAACGTGATAAGTACTTTGGTAAATACAATACGTATTATATATTTTATCGTTGATTTTCCATCTACTTTGAACACCTAGGTTAATTTCGCACGACGTCAATTCTAATAAAACCAAACTTAGATGGCCATTAATATGCCCGCTTGATCCTAATGGTACCGTACGTAACATAATTTTGTTACCAGAGTTTGGTAAACTTTGAAACCAATTATATTGTATAATACATATAGTATTTACTACAAAAAAAGATGCAGACTTAACTATAACCCTTTACTGGCTAAGAATCACCATGGTCGTACTCAGGGCTCGATAGTCCTAAATTCCTAATGATTCTGGTAAAGTAGAAAATGGTAACTAAATAACGTACGTAAACGTAATAAATAAAAACGAGAAGATTAACAAATGTTTACGTATATGGCGCTCCAATTAATTTATCATTGTTGATTTAATTTATAGGATTGTAATTAGTAATTTCTACCATACAACCACATGCAATACTTGCAAGACTACACTTACTATATATCACATGCAAGAGTAAAGTTTTGGTTTTACCTAGGTATAGCTTCGTGACGCATGTACATTATTACTCATATAAAGCACATGTATTTGAAAATGAAAAGTATGACTCGTAACTTCGGGATTTGAACAACAGTTTTGCCAGTGAATTATACTTAAAAGAGGGAATCATACCACCTTTGTCTTGCCGTCGTAATATTAACCCGATACGAGTAAAAAAATGCGTAGGTAGTTTCTACCTTCTTCTACGTGCTTTGAGTTAATAACAAATTAATTATTTTTGATTTATGTAGTTATTAAAAGAAAAACTTGCATTCACATAACGAAAATGACCACTTATAATTTATATCAATTTTCTTTATCTACCAAAGATATTTTTTAAGTAGGTACATATATAGTGTGTAAATCTTACACGGGCGAATTTCTTAACGGAGGGTAGAATAGGACATAAGAAATATATTTAGATAACTTGCTTAGAACTACAATAACATTCGGATCGCAATGTAATGCAACACACTCGAGTTAAACACTCGTAGACAGTTAGTTTTAAAAGCTCATATCGCGTATTGTTCGCAGTACATGCACAAAAATTTATTACATTATGTATAATAGGTATAATTAAAGAAAAACCTTTTCGTTAATGATTATACTGGTAAATCCTATGTCTGGTTTAAGTCTTCGCCCGTATTAGACTTACACACAGTATGTACATGTATATACTATATGTATTCAATTCACACCATGCACTGCTATATGAATCACACCTTAAAATCGTTATTTTTTTGTTTCAAATACTATAAGGTTCGAGTGATTCACTTATCTCTTTTGACTTGGCATTTAAAAATAAATTACTACTTACTACGATATAACAGAGATCTATAGACTGTATAATATTAATATAATATGATTGATATGATACACTTAAGATGTAAAGGTTCCTCTGTATCCAAGCGTAAAATAAAATTAATTTATGTGAAACAAATTAAATTTATCTTGTCAATTACCGCTACATAAAACAAGATCATAACCAGTATACATCCAAATATACTATATATCAGTATATAACCGAGATATTCTATATGGGTAGTGGATATATTGAACAGTTAACAGCGTTCTTGATGTACATATGTGTTGAATCAAGTATTGTGCTGTTCCCGGGCGAAGAAAAGTACTTTATTCTCAAAAGTCCGATTTAACACGTGTGTTTTTTACTTCCTGTCAACACTAATGTATGTTTATTCCTTATATTAAACCTATGGATATCATTCAGATTAGGCTGCCGGCATTATCACTAACAAACACATAATTAAACTTAACACCTTCGCTGCGGCAGTTAACCATACTTGTTTACGGGTCGATCGACCTAATAACGCAGCAAACGTGTTAAAATACTAGCGGGTCCATGCAAGTAGGTACCTACGTATATTGGAGTCCTATAACTATTTATCTACAGGTATCATTTTATAACTAGACTAAAAAAATGAAAATTTCAAAGTGGACTGCGGCACTTTTTACAAGTTATTATTTTCGTGAGTACTTAATTTTTGGTACTTCGAGTACAAAACGCTCAACTACTATGTCTGTAACTAGATACTAAGAAGTTGTAACATCTAGCTGTAACTCTACTAAATTAGTTTAGTATTAAATCATACATATTAGTAAATTTACCCACGTAACTAGGTATTACAAATACACGCTTCCTAATTCTACATAACTATTATGTTACGGCTCAGCATGTGATTATTTGTCTAAGATAACAAAATAATACATTAGGCATAACAATAACTGTCATACTGCGATGTATTTACATATTATATATGTGAATATTTATATCCTAAATAAATGGACTCGGGTATTGTCCCTAAGTTGCGACTAGAAAACATCAGACGGACAGCAGAGTCTCTTAGAGCGGTGGAACATGCTATTTTACTGCCAACCCGCCTGCTCAAGCGTGGAGATTATTGCAATAAACTAGAGATTGCTCCCTTTGTGACTGAGGGGGAGTCTTTAGGGAATCCCTACTCCGTCCATTCCTGGGACGTTTGCGTAGAGATTTAATACCAGCGGCGCTACCGCGAAACACGATATTCGTGAATTTCGGACGATTGTCACTGTCACTCTCATGACGCCTTAATTCGAGTAAATGAGAAAGATGCCCGAAATATACGAACTTCGATGTTCGCGGTACCGCTCCAGGAAATCGTTTCTGATAGAACCACGAAGACGAGTCTCATTCCATGCGCAATGTATCAGGGAAATGAATTATTTTTAAATTATATTAAATTAGATTAGAAGTGTGAAGTATTAAATTACTTTGTAATAACTGACATGATCATGAAACTAAGATTGAAAAGGAAATTTCAATGAAATATATTTTTAACTTGAGCGGTTTTACAGTTTTGCGTATTAAACTTATTTTATGAAACGACTTGAAATAAACTGTTAAAGGCTTATTATAGGGTCCATGGCGAAAAAGGTAATAATGGAACCTTTGTAGCGCCACTTCGACTGTCATGTCGCTATAATCTTAATTTTTAACAAAGTTCGTCGAGACAGGTTAAAGTTTATTTGCCGTTGCATTTTTTCACCAGTCTAAATCCACCAACGAACTGTACGACCATTTATTTTATAGTTGCCAGAAAACATAAACATAACTACGTGAGACACTTATATTATACGTTAATTATTTTATGAGTTAATAATTAGTTTAATATACTGCTGCCAGTCAGTATTTACAATAACTTAGTATTGAATGAGGCAGCCGTGAAAAATCAGCGATATAAAATTCGTTTGTAGGTACAGGACAGTAGCCGAGATGCTCGTTAAAGCGAACGATGCATAATTGACGTACTCGCTTAGGCCAAAGGGTAATTAAATTACAAAACGAGACCAGCAAATAAAATGAAGCGAACCGCGCTAGGCTGGCGAACTGGGCGTGATTGCATGCTATATCATTTCCTCTAACCGAAAACACACATTATCTTTTGCTTCAAAATTTTAATCAATCGTCTTAACGAAGATTTAATTTTTCCTTTATGCTATTTTTATCCGTAACGGGAGAGTTGGCACTTATAGATAATATAATTTTCGGGAGTAACGATATGAAATCTTTCGAGGGCATTACTCTTAAAAGTTACCACTTTTCAATGTTAAGTTTTTTTTTCACCTCAGAATTACGATCTATTTCTAGCACACCAGGAAAAAGGGTTTACCCTACTGTGTTACAATCTTCTAATGCATTAAAAGGAAATTCAAATAATGTATACCTAATTTTGTTAGGACAATTTCTTTGTTCGTATAGAATGGACAGAGCTTTTGGGTAAAAATAACATATTTTGATTGAAAATGTCGATGTCTGGCAGTTGTTCAATAGGTTAAACTCACAGAAATGGTAGCGAAGTAGTTTTAGGATCATTAAAAATCTGTATCTTATAATAAATTTTGTCGTCAATGTGGTGAATGCTATAAACGAGTAAAACGAGCAAAAATATACGTTTACACACAATGTCATTGATTTTGTTGAATAAAACCTAAGTTCCGGGTTATTTCCCTATTATTCTACCACAGTCGCCAGAAGTACTTTTAATAGCATGATAGTCGGAACCAAAAAAAAAAATTACCTTGTGTACACATGTTTTGGAATGCTATGCGTCGACAATACTACGGTTGCGAGGCCTGAACCATTAAGGACGAGTTATGGAAACGTAATAGAGGCATTCGAAATGTGGGCGTACAGACGCATCTTGAAAATAAGTTGGATGCAAAGGGTCCCCGTTTATCAAGTCTTGAGAGGAATAGGATTCACAACGTAAACTCTGGAATGTCATTAAGAACTTTAAGAAGAGAAAAGTTGCCTACCTCGGGCATGTGTCTTTCGGCATAAACATTACGAACTCCTGCAACTCCTTATTGATGGAAAGAGATCCGTGGGTCGCAGGAAGAAGTCGTCAGAAACATACGTGAGTGGATTGGGATTGCGAGTGCCCAACTGTCGCCTCGCTAGAATTAGAGAAATATGGAGAGCTGACTGCCAACCTCCGCGAGTGGAAGAGGCAACATTAAGAAGAAGAAAATAATCGATTTAATTTCAATACCGACACAAGTCTTGCAACAAGCATGCTGAACGGTGTAATGCAAATGATTATTTAAACAATCTATTATGCTGTAGAAATATAGATGTTTATATATAATCATATAATATAACATTTCAAATAGAAAAATAATTATTTAATATAAATACGAACTAAGAGAAAAGGAAAAACTAAAAATGTAATTCTAAAGTCGGCCCCTATGGCATGGTGCTGTGGGTGCTGGCAGCGTTTCGTCGCTGAACTGTTATGCTTATGCGTTGAGCGAGGAAGCTGCCAGCTCTTTTGTCATCGGTGACATCGACCATCCGTTTAGCCAACTGGCGGTATAGGCATTGTGCTACTGGACCCCACGGACCGAGGGTCTCGACGCCAAAGGCAACAAAGTTGTAATTGCTGTCGAGACCCCTAAATTTCTTATAGTGCTTATAGATTAAAACTAAATTTCACAAATAGAACCAGAACAACATAAAATCAATAACTATAATTTAATATATCAGTTCATAACAGAGTTATCAAATATCATAAAATCATAATAATTTCTTGATAATACAAATTACAGGTCCAAAATGCTACTTTATGTAACTACTAGTTTATGTATCCCTATATTTAAAATATAATTTAATATACTACATTAAGTACATAAATTGTATTGGATATACTAATAAAAAAATAATCTATTAATTGATATCTCCGTTATTGTTATTGGTCGTTCATCATAAAACTGTATATAATTTACTGGTGAATGATTATTCACTTTTCCACCAGTTTCGAGCTTTTTTAAATTCTTTTGTGATGGATCTTTGTAATATATTACATATTTGCCCTTTAGGCTTTATCTTGTAACAATCAATAATTAAACATAGACAAAGCTTATTTTGTGTTTGCATAAAAGTACCGACGTCATATGGATTTAGCTTGGCTGACGTTATGTTATCTTATGAGCGCCTCTCTAAGGGCACGATTTTTAATGCACTCTGTAAGTATGTGATAAACATCTACGGAGCTACAAATCTCACAGTGGGGAAGTTAAGGTGCTTCATAACTTTCATAAGAAACTTAAACTTATTAAGGGGAAAATGAAACTTATTAAACTAAATATAAAGTTATTAAGATGTGCTTCATAAGAAACTTATACTCTTTATTCATTTTAAATCTTAGGTTAGGTTTTATAACATTTTTATAAAAGTAAAATATAAAAATACATCTAAAACGTATCAAAACAATAAAAACATTATAAAAAACCTAACCTAGAGTGCCGTCGGCAACGGGGCAGGGCCCAGGCTGCCGGTGGTTAGGGCTGCAGAGAGAGGAACCGTCGGACTATGCGCGCCGTGTCCAGGATTACCGCCTTCTGAATCTGACCCTTGATCCAACCACAACCACGTAGCGAGAGTCTCTCAAGATGTTGGTCGAGACTCTTCGCTATGAGACCGTTCGCGGAAACAACTATCGGTACAATGATCGCCGAATCAACTTCCCACATGGCGGTTACCTCGTGAGCCAAGTCTAAGTACTTGCTGGACTTGTCCTTCTCGGCCTTCACGAGGTTCTCGTCACATGGGACGGTGATATCGATGAGCATTGCCCGGCGCTGCGATCGATCTATCACCACGATATCAGGCTTATTGGCTACAATAGTCCTGTCCGTGATAACAGATCGATCCCAATAGAGCGTGGCACGACCATTTTCGAGAACTGGCGCAGGTGTGTACTTGTAGTACGGCACTTCGCGGTCCGCAAGTCCATACATAAGAGCAAGCTGCTGGTGTATAATCCTGGCTACAAGGTTATGTCTGTGCAAGTACTCGCCGTTAGCAAGATGAGAACAACCGGAAATTATATGCCTGAGTGACTCTCCGGGACGGCGGCATGCCCGACAAATGTCGACCGTACCGTCTTTCAGGATATACTTCCGGTAGTTATTCGTCATGATAACTTCGTCCGCAATTGCACAGGCAAAACCCTCGGTTTCTCCGAAGAGGTCCCCGAATCGTAGCCAGTTCACCGACGCGGGCAGGTCTACGTCTGGTCCCGTTAGGGCCCTGTAGAACCGCCCGTGTAGCTCCTTACTCTTCCATACGGCCTTGCGGTCCTCGGTACTTAGTACCACTGGTTTGCGCCAGTTCTCGTTTGCCAAGGCGAGCGGTGTGAGGTTCCTGTCTACTGCCACCACATCACGATGCATCCCACACTCGTGGTTCAGGAAATAATTCCTGAGATTGCACACCTCACGGTTATGGAGACTTTTGGCATTTACAAAGCCGCGGCCTCCACACTTCCGTGGGATATACAATCTCATAACCGACGAACGTGGGTGTAGCATGCGATGTGTGGTGAGTAGTAGTCGGACCCTCCTATCCAGGGCATCCAGCTCGGTCTGAGTCCATCTTAGTATGCCAAAGGAGTATATAAGTAAGGGCATTACCCAAGCGTTGAAGGCCCGTACCTTATTGCCACCTGACAAAAGGCTATTAAGTACTTTTGTCAGCCGACCGAAGAAGCGCTCCTTCACCGCCTGTCTAATAGCCACATCCTCAATACCCAGAGACTCTGACATACCAAGATATTTATAGGTTTCTGATTCGGAGATAGATCTGAACGACATCGTCTCAGAAAGCTGTAAATTTGTTGAATTTACTACTTTCCCCCGCTGTACATGCATAACCGCACACTTATCGACACCAAACTCCATCTTGATGGCACTACTGAACACTTCAGTGGTTTTCAGTAGCTCCAGCAAGACTCGGTTGTTTGGCGCAAATAATTTGAGGTCGTCCATATACAGAAGGTGAGAAATGACTTCACCCTCTCTCCGAAGCCGGCAACCTAGTCCCAAATCCTTCAGTAAAGTACTGAGCGGATTCAGAGCTAGGCAGAACCATAGGGGACTCAAACTGTCACCCTGGAATATTCCTCGCTCAATCCTTATGAAGTCCTGCGGGCCAGGGGGGTCATCGCTACCTCCTGGTTGACGAAGGACTGTGGTCCATTGCCTCATACACGCACCTAGGAAGGATCTTAAAGTTGCATTGACTTTATACAATTCTAAGATCCTCTGCAGCCATGAGTGAGGCACTGAATCATAGGCCTTCTTGTAATCAATCCAGGCGGCCGAGAGGGCCCCCTTGTTCCACCGGACCTGTTGGCAAATGGTCATGTCTATGAGGAGGAGCTCTTTGGTACCACGGGACCCAACCCTACATCCATTTTGAGAGGTGGCCAAAATGTTGTTCGCGACAACGTGCGTGTTAATTTTTGCTCTCAAAATGGATGTAAGGAGCTTGTAGAGTGTAGGCAAGCACGTGATGGGTCGATAGTTTTTAGCTTCCGTGGTACTACCGGACTTATAGAGCAGGAAGGTCGTACCAGTTGTTAAGGAAGGTGGCAAGGAGCCGAGCTCAAGGGCTTGTTGGAATTGCGCTGCTAATCGCGAGTGCGAGCATCGAAACCATTTCAACCAGAAATTGTGCAATCCATCCGGCCCAGGACTTTTCCAGTTCTGGGCCGTGCGGACTGCACAACTTACGTCGTCGGGACTGATTGTGATAGCCCCCATAGGTTCGATAGACTCGCACTCACGTTCAACAACGCTCATCCATTCACCCTCCGTGTGTTCAACAGGCACTGACCAGATGCTACGCCAGAAATCAGTCATGACAGTAGCATTCGGCAGCTGCGTGTTAGACACACGGGGATCAGCTTCCTCCCATCTTCGGTACACCTTCCTTTGGTCACTCTGAAAGAGGCGATTCTGCTGGAATCGATCCACACGCTCTCTATAGCGACGAATACGGCTTGCCCATGCATACACTTTCTGCTTCAGGAAGTCGATGCGTTCCGTGATATTGGCCATGTAGTCGCGGGGCCTGATATTCGTCCCCGCGAACGCCTGGTTCACAAAACGCATCACTCGGGGCGATTATTGCCCCCCCTGAAGCAGATCAGCTTTGCAATGAGAGTCCTGAATGAAGTGATACGACGCTCGATCCGTACTTGCCATGCAGGGACACCCCCGGCGGTCCTAGGTGCACGTTCAGCGTCCGGAAACTTGACTCGTGCAACACGGCACGCCGCGATGGCCCCGCAGTACATGATCGAGTGTGTATCATCTAAATCTTTACTAGTCCGAAGATATGGCTCTAGTAAATCATTCAAGGCTCCCATTATCGCATGATTGCGTCTATTCATTGGCAAGCGTGGTATTCGAGGCCTAGGGTTGTTTGTGGAGCGATACTGCGTAATCGTCTCTTCCAGAGTCCTGATTGATTGACCAGTTCGCAATTTATGAGTCGTTACAACTATTTTGCGGCCCCTGTCATCATTTAGGCACCAAGGGATTCGCGGAGGCTCACTCGCTATAGCCTTGTACCAAGTACCTTTCTCTCTAGAGAGTTTAGTGCTTGTTTAAAGTATTTAGAAGATATACTCGTATGTCCGTCTGTGATACATATCGTTTTTATTTGAATAAACATCATTTGATAGATATACTTGCTTAGGACTTACATACATCCATAGACATAAACTATTTTCATTGACAATGCAATGGCATACATTAGTGTCGTTCAATGTATCCCTAAGAATGACTACTTAGAGTAATTCTACGTATACGATGAAATAACTTCGACTTCATCGTGTACAAATACAAGTCAGACATAATTACAAATTGTATTTATTTCTGAAGCATCCATAAATAGTAAAATTTCATCTTAGGAGATTATGTTATGGAATAACTAAAACATTCTTAGCGCTATTATCACGTTGGCGGGTCTTGTTCATAAAAGTACCGACGTCATATGGATTTAGCTTGGCTGACGTTATGTTATCTTATGAGCGCCTCTCTAAGGGCACGATTTTTAATGCACTCTGTAAGTATGTGATAAACATCTACGGAGCTACAAATCTCACAGTGGGGAAGTTAAGGTGCTTCATAACTTTCATAAGAAACTTAAACTTATTAAGGGGAAAATGAAACTTATTAAACTAAATATAAAGTTATTAAGATGTGCTTCATAAGAAACTTATACTTATTATTATATTGACCAGTTCGCAATTTATGAGTCGTTACAACTATTTTGCGGCCCCTGTCATCATTTAGGCACCAAGGGATTCGCGGAGGCTCACTCGCTATAGCCTTGTACCAAGTACCTTTCTCTCTAGAGAGTTTAGTGCTTGTTTAAAGTATTTAGAAGATATACTCGTATGTCCGTCTGTGATACATATCGTTTTTATTTGAATAAACATCATTTGATAGATATACTTGCTTAGGACTTACATACATCCATAGACATAAACTATTTTCATTGACAATGCAATGGCATACATTAGTGTCGTTCAATGTATCCCTAAGAATGACTACTTAGAGTAATTCTACGTATACGATGAAATAACTTCGACTTCATCGTGTACAAATACAAGTCAGACATAATTACAAATTGTATTTATTTCTGAAGCATCCATAAATAGTAAAATTTCATCTTAGGAGATTATGTTATGGAATAACTAAAACATTCTTAGCGCTATTATCACGTTGGCGGGTCTTGTTCATCTATTGTAAAAGATGCCGAACTTAATATTATACTAGGAAAAAAACTGTGTTAAACTTGTTCCAATACCTCGTATTTCGTTTATTAAGCTCCTTATTAAATTTGTCTTTTTCTCATTAAACGATAAAACATAAATTATCAATTTATTAGATTAATACATTTTGTGTTTTTCTCAAGTATAATCAAATCACGCATCTCCATAGCGCTGGACCATAATCCGAGTAATATCTTGTTAATAACAATGGGCTGAGTAGTTTCGATTTTATGATGGAATGAACTTACGTAAAACTTTACTTTTTACTTTACTTTTTAAAGGTTGGTTAACGATCTAACTAGATCGTTAACCAACCTTTCAGCACTGTCACATAAAGCTTTATTATAGATTGCAAAGATTTTAATTTTACAGATTTTAGCTGGTCTTCCACTCTAGCCTCGTCCATTAAATATCAGCCAAGAAAGCCAAGAAAACTAACAAGAAGAATTCCTTGGTACTGAATATTGTAATATACCGTTTTCCGGTTCTAGCTTAGACTATTACATAAGACATGCAACTATATGTTCTGTAGCTACGGGAGAGCTAAGTCAAAAATGTTTCCTACCATTCAATATTTAGAAGCAAAAACAGCGCATAATAGTTATTCCATATGTACGAATGTAGTGAAAACATAACTGTAACATAATTACCCAAAGAAAACCATGACCAAATTTTAGATTTTTATACTGTTGCTAACTCCGTTAAAATGTCATGTGATATTGTACGTGCATACTACATAGGTACATTTTTATCATCTGGATTGTACATACATATCTCGCAATAAAATTATCTACGAGGAAAAACCGATTTCATCAGGGGAAGCACTTTATTACTTGCCTATTGTTTTTGATTGTAGAGCATTAGTGTCGTTGATTCGTCATGGTTAGTTTTCGTAAATATGACGTCCAGGCCATGTTGAAAACTGAGGAATGTTAAATTTCGTGTTCAATGTACTGACGCTTTTCTTTTTCTTTTTTTATTGTGTTCGTCCATTGGACAGGCTAAGACCATAGGCGGGTGATTATTCGGGTGTTTTAACCGTTTTTATTACTCTGTCCAAATTGTTGTAGAAATCATCACTCAATTTGGTGTTATTTTTGGTTTACTGGTAGACAGCTGGGCTGGCTAAAGAACAACCAAAACCTACTTAATATAATGCAGGCACTTCTACAGAAATCTAAACAGAGTAATAAGAACGGTTCAAACGCCCGAATAATCACCCAGGCCATATTGCCTCGTCTTCGATTGATTAATTTTTTGGAATGACGCTTTTCTTATTCATTTCACTCGATCTATGTCACTGCTCGTTATTTTTTCATGTTCTCAAAACGTATATTCAAACCAGCCAGCTCTTACTGGTGTGATTAGTACTGGTACCCATAATCCTAGGTACTTCCTGAACATTGGCCTGAGACCACCTGTCAACTCCAAATCGATAACCATCGAAAAAAATATAGTAATTTATTAATGAGGTGTTAGGTGTAATATACAATATGAAATAATATGAAATATTCCAGTTATTGTGCGTACGTTACCCAAATTACTAATCGTGTCTGGCGCCAAATAAAACCGATACATGAAGATGCACTTATTACCTCTATCATTGTTTTCCTTACAAGATAACAAATGTTGTATTGTGTATTTATTGATTATTATTAAACATTTCTACCAGTATGAAACTCATTGTTAATACATGTAACACATACATAAGTGAAATTTAAATCTATATTTAAAGTATGGACACGAGTAACCCACAATATTTCTAAAGATGACCTTCGTTTCTTACCAAAACTAATCGTAATTGTAATATCTCTTGCTTTGCGTAGCAGTCGTAGCATAGCATGTCTTGCTACGGCATGTCGTGACTTACCTACGTTGCAATACACAAATAATCAATGGTAGGCACTTTGTAGGTACT
This sequence comes from Grapholita molesta, assembly GCA_022674325.2. Lineage (NCBI taxonomy): Eukaryota > Metazoa > Arthropoda > Insecta > Lepidoptera > Tortricidae > Grapholita > Grapholita molesta. The sequence goes on along the minus strand of CP053120.2, from coordinate 25,982,029 downwards.
ACCGCCATCAGATGTATCGGAGCGCCCAAGGTGTTCACAGATATCTGATCAACGTCAAGGCGATAATGTGCATGTTCAGATATTTTTGAGTGCTTTGTCCGCTCTGATATATTTGATATTGACTGTACAAGATGTCGGGACTTTCGATATCCGCGATGACCAGTCACTGACTGACTTATACATATATAAATTTAGGAAGTCAAAATAATGAATAATTATTATATTCTAAAATAACTGTCCTGGTAGTTTCATGACAGAAACTCAGACGACGCATACGTTATGGAACTACACCTAGAAGATGGTTCTCGGCCTGAGCCTAAGGATAAAGTACTAATCCGATGCTGCCCCTACTCGCGCCCAAGAAAGCACGTAGAGAAATCTCTCTAAAAGGACTATAAAAGTTATGAAATCTAATATGTATTTAATTTGTAAAGATGAATGAACTAAGTATAGGGTTCTTGAATGAAAAAATAAAGCGTGATTGATGAGTTGGATTACAATTTTTATATTAATGGCCTGTCCTTCACATTATTAGTAGCGACATCGAAGATGACAGAAGGGTAAACACCTGTCCAGATTATTAAGAGTGGAGGGTTCATAAAACATTTTTATATCTAAATAACTACTTAGATAAGTTAGAGAATACATCTGTAGCAGCACTGGACGGCGGCGAAATTAAGTGGCAAGCAGGATCTATCCGACCATCGACATTTAAGTAACTAGACAGAACGTCGTAATACCACGATAGAAAGGCATGGTCTTATGTAACTTTCCATAGGTATGGCAGAGACGGCGCTATTTTCGCCCGCCCTTGTCATAGTTTTACTTATTTTTGTTCCACATCAAACTGAACCGTTCAGAACCGTCAAAGTTGGAGTGATACACACATATGCAATTGGAGCTTTTTCAGCGTTTTCAACCGAAGTTGCGGTAATTAATACACAATAAGCGAATATTTTTGTTATAAAGAGTGTTCTGTAAAACAAAACTATATTTAATTGATACATTTTGGGCTGCAAAAGCCAAAATATCATTGTCCCTTACTGGCAGTCGCGGATGCGTTCTTCAGTCATTATTCCTCCTAGTATCCGACATGTTTGTCTCCCTACTTTCCTTAGCATCTAGCTCAAGTCAAGTACTACCTGGTGTCTCCCGACCCTCTAAAGGGTAGCTGACCCTGAGTTGCATAATGCATAATAAAAATAAAAAAGTAATTAAAATATACTATATTTACGACATGCTTTAATATTACTAGGGTAACTCACTAAGATCAGAGACAGATAAAAGAAACCTATACAACCTAACTTATACGGGGCTCATAAAAAACGCAAAAAATGGAAACGTACCCATTTACCATTCTATTTTCGCAATTAAAAAAACAACCATGGTTGTTATTGTTACACATAAATTTGTTACCTACATTTTTGATTAGTTCAAATATGCAATACTTACCTATGTTCAGTGAAAAATAATTTATACTTATTATAATAATTTGTCACCTGTCAAATGCTTTTTTTACTTAGAAATCACTTGTCAATCCGCCATATTTGTTTACCTTATTTTACTTTTCTATTCAACCTGAACCTTTTTTTAATTTTGTCAAAAGTAAATAATCGAAGATATCGCTAGCAGACGTTTCTGCATAATAAAAAATAAAATTAAATAATCTAATTAAAATAATATAAAAGAAGGTAGGGGAGGGGGAGCTCTCTTACAACAAACGTGTTTTTTTTTCTTGCCGAATTTGCGAGTCTGACTCACACTTGTGTTTATTTTGGCGAGATATTTAATTACCTAAGCCCCAGTTATTTAAAATCTTCTAAGTAATGTTGGCAATCATTTACATAAAGTGTAATATATAGAAACTTAGGTAATTGGATCATCCAAAAGCGATATACAATAGGTACAGCATTTTAAATAGTTATTTAATATTCACCTTCTCGTGATAATATTGAACCCCGAGTATGCGAAAATTCCAAAAAGTGGAATCTTGAGCGTTGGGTTTCAAGCCACGAAAGGGGAACAAACTTTGCTGCCGAGTGAAACACACAATTTTTCACTTCACTACCGTGAGGAAAATACTAACTCTGAAATATTAAAAATGTAATCTAAATTATTGGTATTAGTCAATCAAAATCTCCATAATTATAAAGGTAAATGCAATCATCTAACGTCGAAAAACCACTCAAAATTTGTATTAAATTACTAACTTTTCTTGTGAATAAGATGCAGTTATTGCTTTCTGTTTTTAAATAACAAATTTAAATTTCCGAGTTACTAAGGTGAAACAAATATGTTGATTCTGGAAAAGGAGTTTAAGATAGTGGGTTATTTTACATTCCATCTACCACGGCGTTGTAATTAACGAGCCACTTGTAAGTACAGATACCCCACAATCATAATTATATTGTACAACAACTGCCACTACATATGTGACATTCTCTTTGCTCATTTATATCTCAAGTGCTAAAGTTATCTCTAATATTTTTTCTTGCTTCTTTTTTTGTATAAGTGTATGAGTGTACATAAAATAATAGAGATGTGCCGACTACGGTTTTGTATGTGGTCAATAGATATGTGGTAGTCTCTTTTAAGAAAAATATTATTAAATATTTAACCTTGCAGTAATCTTCTAATACCTGGACGTGTTTGTAGTCAGTATAAAATAAAATAATATAACAGACATAGGAAATTATTCCTATGTCTGTTATATTATTTTATTTTATTATTCCTGTCTGTACTACTGTTAGATCCGCTACCTAACTACCTTTATTTTATATTCAGTTGTTTACATTTATTTCAGTGTCATTTTATAGTCTAAGATGTAGGCTGATGACACCAACAATGTTCGGCACTTTAAGCTGACAGGCACCAATGATGGACACTTAGTTCTTAATTCAAAAACCATAACGTTATAAATTGAATATTTACCCACACTTGACTCCTTTGCATTTGCACAACACTTGACTCCTTTGAAATAAGCACTAATAAGTATAATGTTTAGTTATTGTCATAGTAGTTTTAACTATGTATGTTATTTTATATTCTTGTTTTTTGGGGTGCACTGAAAATCAGGGTCGCTGCATGCCCAGACATGTAACGACTCATGCTGAGTAGCATCCTATTTGGTGTTTTAGTTTTATATATAGTCACATGCTGTAATGTTTATTTATTGTTTTTAATACGCCAAATAAATATTTTCTTCTTCTTTAATATATTCCCAGAATTAACATCATACTTAGGAAAGCATTAGGATTAAGGCTGTTCCATCTCTGATAAAACTGCCAGGTGTACTTTTCATGTCATCATGTTTAATTAAATAACAAATACATTTAAATATAAAATATTATGTTTGACAATCATATTCAATTCGCAATAATTCTAGATATCCGTTAGGTATATTTTTCTTAAGTAACTATTACGGTTAATGTCAGAGAATTCGTTGATTCATCTTAGTCTTATGTACGCTTTTTACTCTACAGTAAAGCACAAGTAAATATATATTATACTTACTAGTAACTTTGGCGATTCTAAATAACCACAAATCCTCTATTTTTTTTAAAGAAAGTAAAGGTGTATTGGGTTCGCTAGTGTTGCATAAAATTATACGGAAAAATATAGGTTACATGTGCATGCAATCGCGAGAAAAATAGATAAAAGAAATCATGAACTCGCAAAGACTGATCTATCTATGGTCGAAGCTACTAACCTAGAGAAAAAGTCGACTCTAAGTAACCTCTACGTTTCGTGGAGAACCGTTTAATGCCACATATCCGCAATATCAAACAACGGGTACTGTAACTTATTAGTATACCATTTGTGGGTAAATATAGTCAATACGATACGTCCAATATGATATCATTCAATTTTACTGCTTTAGACGCGACCTCCGATAACCCGGGCTAACTATCGAGCAGCCTCTCCTAGATGTCGTCCACACACAATTCTACTAATGAAAGGTTATAATGTGATTAATAAATGATCATCTGTAATAATACCATCGCTTCTAAAGTTCCTATTAGTAATTTTATCCTACATGCAAAAAATTATGTATAAATAGGTGTTGGTACTATCGTATAATTGTACAAATGCAAAACATAATGCAACGACAAGACTGTCCTTACTTCAACTCTAGGACTTTACTCAGTATGCGACAGTCATGAAAATCTCAAAATTTTAATTGATTGATTGGACGAGCTCATAGGTCACGGACAGTTCAATAATAGGCGTCTTATGACTTATCGAAAACCAGAAAATACTTACATATTATACGTATATAACAACGAATTACTCAACTATCGTAATGACATCGATCTCATTTGTGTGGGCATTAATAATTGTTGTTACGGAGCTGATAAGATGAATATGGGTTCAATATAACAAAATTCACACTAAAGGGAAATTTACTGAGACGCCGTCTGTTCGTATCTGTTGATAGAGGTATGTCAATTGTTTACTGCGATGAAGGCGCGTGTTCTGTGAGTGACTATGGGTATATGAAAGACGGGTGTGGTGTGGTGGTGCACCAGATCGCGACCGGCCGCCAACCCTGGCGAGGGCGCCGCCCACTGCATTGATAACGACTCGATCATCATCGTTGTTGTCCCTCTCTTATCAGAAACCTGTTGTTTACTTATATCCCACACGGTATTTTATAGTGAACGAAATGAACACAGATCATAATTAAATTCTAGTTCACGCCATATTTCACAATACAGGAACTATTACTTTTTAATGAAATAAATAGAGACAGATTTAGGTAATTAAATTATAATATAACCCAATCAAACTTGCCTTAGATTGTCATTATTCAGTTTGAGCTTTGTAATGGAGAGGCCGAGTTCTCGAAAGCTATGATCTGCAATGTCCGGCAGCTGAGAGTAGGATATGTCGAGTCCGATCTTCGTTTCTGGGCTGAATTTGTTAGTGAGGGCTTTGGCGATCTCTTCGTAAGCTTTTATTCTATGGCAGAGGACGAGGATCGCGCCGGTGTTGGAATCCTCGCGCCGACAAGTGCAAGGGGAGATCTCCCTGCGCATGGCACAGTGGAGGCTGGCCCCGGCGCCGAGCTGGCCGGCCAGCGCGCACAGGAGCGTGGCTGCGAGCACGTGCTTCTGCGCGACCATCGTGCGTACCGTGCGGGGCTGATCGCGCTACTGCCGCCGCGAGACACTGCCGTCCGGCGACGCGCGCTCAAACAAAACACCCCGCGCCACTCGCTGGTCCATTGCGTGCTCGAGTGGGTGCCGGTACGAGTGGCCGCGGAAATCGAACTTTACAATTAGTTTCTGATAAGTACATACATGTTTATATGTACTTCTTCACATAGGAAAGTTTCCTACCAAGGCATAATCACTTAAATATATACGATACCACTGGTTATCTCCAATGTACATTTTGCTTTGTGTACTTCACCTATAGTGGAGTAATAACCAAGTAATGGATGGACTAAGGTGTATATTGGCACCTATTTTAATAAAGACGTTTCAGTAAAATGATAATGGTAATGGTTGGATTCTGATATCTTCCGAGTTCTGACCGAGGATTCGAGTTGAAAACTCTACTTTTCATTTTAAAAATGTTTATTTTAGCATAGTAAACTAATATGTAATTAAATATGTACCAAATTTTTATCAAATCATTATAGCATTGCGAGAATTTTTCTTTTATCTTATTATCGATTAGATTAATTATCATTTCTAATTTACTAAACCGTTTTGATTAAATGCACGGTAGACACTTTATCATATCGTCCACTGCTGCACAAAGGTCTTCGGGGGTATGTACTATAGTCGCGACGCTTGGCAAGGGAAGTTGCCAACCACAAAGTAGCTGTAGATTGGGTTTCGGAAGACGCTCCTGCCCATTCGTTATTTTTCCTTTGTGGCGTCTTACAACACCCGCGGGAGGAGATGAGGTGGTGCTATTCTAGTCAGTCGGTACCACACGCCAGTTAGATATGAGATATGAATTAATGTATCATTTAAAGAATTTTTTTTTCTAATGCAGTTATGTGATGTCCGTACTAATACAGTAGAAACTTGCTCGTAAAGATATAGTAACGCTTACAGCGCGTTTTTGTCTGTCTACAATGGTGATCACAAACCACAGAAAAATGCAAATTGTTCAAACGAAACGTCGGGGTCAACAACTTTTTTTATTTCACCACATTTCAACGAGTGATATCATTAAAATCTGGCGTTACAGACTTACATTAAGTCATTACGTATATAATATAATAAGTGCTTTGAAAAGAAATCTCTGCTAGTCACAGTACTCCCTTAAAATTAATAATTATTAACTAGTTAATATATTAAAATGTTTAATCATTTTTACTATTATTATAGCTATACTTCCTTACTTAAACGCATTGGCTAGCATTAATATTTTCGAAGGTTCCTTCGATTTGGTAAAAAAATATCGAATGAAAAAATTTACATTCTCCCATCAAGCCGGAGTATCCAAAGGGCGGCGTTTAGTATTCGTTAAAAATTGTGCCTTTGCCAAATCTTTGTATTAGCTTACAGAGCGTATATTGAGCTCCATAAAAGAGATGAAGCTCGATAAAAGTTAAGCGAAAAATTTATTTGAGAAAGACTATAATTTCGATTTAATTCCGTTTCTAAATTTACTTGACTCCTTAGATCTTTTTTATAGTTGTAATTTGTTATGAGTGATGAAATCAATACACAGTGAACTATCCACGGCAGGTATAGAATAATAAGAACAACTAAACCATGTAAATTAAATCGCTACAATACTTTTGTTTTTACATTTATCCGGAAATAAAGCGGAACTCCTACAGTGAGTATCGGGCCTACAAAGGATCAGTATGTAATTGATGCAATTTACTATATATGTAATTGATTTAATATGTACCAGGTATAAAGTGAAGAGGATACACTGAGGAGTACACTGACCACGTTCCTTGAAAATCGAGCGTTTGCCTAATAAAAGTACTAGGATTAATACGAGTAGTCCCTCAAAAGTAGCTTCGGAAAATACACCATGGCAACATTTGTGCAAAGGGTCAGGAGATGTCAGTGTAGAAAGTGGTCACTGAGCTTCAAGCATAAGTTGCAGCCAACACGACACTAATGTTTTCAGCTCTACCTCCGGGATAGTTGATAATATGATATTAGATGATGTTGCCATCACACCTGCGAAGAAAAAAGACAATTTTTCATGAGTACGAGTAGATAAAGAAGTGATCAATACAGTGATATTATAAATTTTCGTCCGTAAATTTAATATCGTTAGAGTTAAATGTTTCAATTTTTCAGTAGGTATATTAAACCGTGGAAAATGACGACCAGTGTACCTTCGCGAGTGAAAACTGTGTCTAATATTCTACTTTAACTGCTATTTAATTGTGTAATTTAATTATTTTAAAATAGGAACAATCTAATACATTATAAAATTAGATATAATTTGGGTCTTTTCAAGGCAAGAGTGAATAGGCTGTTACTGAACCAGCGTGCTACACCCTCGACCTCGTCGTCACTTACCATCAGGTGCGACTGAGGTCAAACGCTGGTCAGTCTTTTATATAAAAAAAACCTACTAGGTTTATTATCAATTATCTACAGTTTTATTTTAAATTATGCAGTTTTTAAATAATTCAACTATACCTTTTTGGTCCGTATATCTTATGATATTCAAAGGTGACATTTATAAATAGTTCATTAGATAAATGAGAATATATTAAGCTATTATTCCCTCAATATCTGAGTGACATTGATATACCACCCTTTAAGAGTACGCGTGATCTAAAATACTTGTAAAATGCGATGGAATATTCAAAAGCGTAAAGAACTTTAATTATATTTGAATATCCTACACTTTTGTAAGATGTCATTATGTAGTATTTGCTATGACGATTACATCAGGCTTAAATGTCTTGGCGGAATAAACATTGTAAGTCGTTCTTGTATACGTACATTCGTATATGCTGCAGCTGCAGCTTAATTTTAATTATAACCCAAATTCACCGCAAGAAAATTCAAAACGCTGTATAAGATTGTTACATTTTAACGAGTTGAATGTTGTATTGTAAAACACGACGGTAATTAGAACGCCTACTAAATTAAAGTACCTATATGAAAATAATGCATTCCATTCATTTTAGACATCACCTTTCATAGTAAAATTTTCTGCTTAAGACTTACACAATTTATATCTATACGTAGAAATAATGTTAATTTTATTTATAAAAAGTCCAGGTTCGCTTTCCGAGCTGAGTGCAGGTTTTTTAAATGTACAAATGTCGTTTGAAGAACTAAGAACAGATCTTCGTATATTTCTTATAGTTTCAGACTTTCCCATACTGACCGATCTAAATGGGCCATCCTGTACCATATAATAAATGTGAAAGTTGCGATGGGATGTTCCTCTTAATTTCAAAACTTACTTAACGTATTTTTCGTATTCGGATTAAAAATAATTAATTATTGTAAGAAAAAACCTATTATTTCACGATCTTACGAAACATCCTACAACCTTCATCAATTAACTCAGTGCCTTGTTTTTGTTTAGGGGGGCTCATGCGTGACGCATACCACCCGGGTGCGAGGGGGGATCCGGATGGTTATGTGGGACTCCCGTATATGTAGGCTAATGAGGCCCACGGTGTACCCACTAACCCTCCGCCTCCCACGAATCTGCTACAAGGAGGATCAGGTCCACCGCCAACCACATAACGGCTGCAGAGGATAGGAAGAGCGGCGCTCCTTATACCGACAATTAACAGTTACAGTATCTTTTTTTTATGGCAAACGAGCAGACGGATTAATTGCCTGATGGTAAGCAATTACCGTCGCTCATGGGCACCTGTAACACCAGGGGAGTCACAAGCGCGTTGCCTGCCTTTAAGGGGGGTTGGAGCCCTGGGAACCTTACTCACCATCAGGAACACAACACTATATACTAGAAAGATAGCAGTGCTATTATGGCTGTGGTCTTCTGTAAGGAGGAGGTACCCCAACTGGGGAACAGTTGGGCTTCTCCAGACTCAAGCGTGATGGTACTTCGCTGTGCCCTACCCAGGACGTAGTTTAAGGACATACCCGGGTCCTAGATAATATTCTAAATATTACAGTCAACTAAACCAACAATATTACAATGCCTCGAGGGCCTTTTTTTAGATTTAATGCATAAATTAGTTAAGTACCTGTAGTTTTCATAATATTGTAATTATTGTTAATAAAGATTTATTATTACAGCTACAGTAATACAGTAGTACTGTATATAGAACAATCATCGATAATTTAATTTGTCTATAGGTATAGGAAGTCCTTACCTGTGAACAAAATTTGCCCCTCGAATTCCTATGTCTGTATATGAGTTAGGAATTATTTCAATAAATTACCCTCCGCTGTCCTTTGTTGGCTCTTTACCACGGTCAAAAATATAAACAAAAGGACAATAAGATTACCTACTTATTTGTTTTACAAGGGAGTAACACCGAGATATTCCAAAATTGAACCACGAATATTGCGAGTGGTTCAGTTGGAGGGTTAAAAAACAAATCGAGGTAAAAAATACACCTCTTTCCAGTATTTTTTTGTAATCTAAATATTATGCCATTAAACATGATCACCAGGTTTGGTGTAGCCGGTGTAGGTAATATCCTGAGCCCTGAGTGTAAGTTTTAAAGTAATTTGTGTTTCCCATATAAATAACATTATCACTTACGCATTCGTAAACGTTTTTTTGCACCTAAGGTAACTTACACTAGAGCCTCTGTACATGTAATGTTAATGTGTAGAGCCGCATATGGGTCATACAGATCATTCAACCGCTCGCCCTCTTACGTAAAACTAAACCACAAAAACGTAACTTATAATCACATAAGCCGCTAACGATTGACCACAGAATAGACAAATTTTGTTCAACACACGCCCATACGTATTGGCGTATATAGTGTCAAATAGGTACTTAATAATGTAGAACCATTAGTTGAGACGAAGATACGAAGAATCTATGAAGATCTTAAGAACCAGACGCAGGCGTATTATTATGGTTCTGAGTTCTTCAATATTTGGAGCACTCTTGCTGTCAATGTTAAGTCAAATGCCAAAAAGTTACATTAAAAAAGTTTAAATTGTCGAAAACGCTCAGGTTAGATGAGAAATAATTTGATATGGTGGTTAAGTATTCTAAAATTTTCTAATTTACCGCGCAATTCTCATGTTTTTTTCTTTCATAAGAACCTTCTCCTGACAAATAACTAACGCATCAAAAAAACCGTAATTATCCGTCTTTCACTAGAGTTGGATTTAATACAATTAAGTTTATGTATGTACAGTCACCGACTTTAATTGTTGAGCCACTTACGGTTCAAGCTATTTTCTTTTGTTTAATACTTACTCTATGAAATGCCCAATGTAAAGTGAACCCTAAATGGCTCAACAATGAAAGTCCCTGACCGTACCTACCTGTATTCATCTTAAACTTTTTCTTTTGTAACAAAATAATACATTTTCTGGATTTGGAATTGAACGTTTATATAAAACTATAACATTTCGCGGAAAATTACATTTTAAGCCCCTTGTGACATATGTATGTATTTATATGATTTAAATTTATTATTAAAAGGGGTTACTCACTTTTTCGAATTCAAATGTTGCTCGATATGTTTGCCTCGCAACGTGGAGCTTTTTTAAGAACCGTTCGTGTTGCCTCTATTTTATATGATTGAGTCACAATAGTTTTGTGATTCAAACCGCAGACTTATTTATAGGCATATTTAGTATCTACTGCCACATTTTTAACTGATTATTTTACTTGCATCATGCATGTATGTTTTTTCTTAAATTAAATTGTTGTTTATGATACCTTTACTAGCTTCAGGAATATATTTATTTTTATAAAGTTATAACCTAAACCACGGGTGTGTCAACCCGGACGCAAAACGAGTTCTCAAAATACCTACTAAAAGGTATTTATCTATTAGGAATTCATCATTTGAATATATTATCAGCAAAAATATTTAATGATTCTGTTTATAAGTTCGTTTAACTTTCTGATGAATCCAACGATTTAGTAACATAAACTATTTGGTTTATGTATGAGATACCATAATTAATTAATGACAGGTAGGTAGCATGTGATTATTTTTATTTAATCAGATAATACCTAAAACGTCCTAATAGACTACCTCAATATCCGCTAGCTAAAATCCATCAGATCATGTAAGCACATTAAGTGCTACTAAGTTAGGTAAATATAGGTAATAATTAATCATTACCGTGAGGTAGACGCAATATTTAAGTCAACCGTTTCTTGCGGTTCTACATTATTATATCACAAGGTCGGTGTTATTTTAGAAATACAAGATTCGACATTAAATTACGCAGATGGTAAAAAACCTATATATATGTACATATGTATATCATACATCACAGGTCTATTAAAAATGCAAATCACATTCGTGATTAAAAAAAAAAATAATAACTTAAATGAACTCTGAATGTGATCTACCGGTTACCACAAATACTTATTAAGCGACGATATAAATGAATGCTACGCGTTAATTTAGAACATAATTTTCGATTCCATTCTATATAGAAGTCTTCTCGAATACAGAAATGGAATCCCCATCTCAGCTCTTTTGCCGGTTTCACGAACCACACTGCAGAGACAGTACTCTTACCATGAGTTGTGACATTGAGGTTTTCGATAACGAGTATCGAGTTTACTATCTGTGCTTCTCGTTTGTACTATTTTAGTGCGAATGAGATGCACAGATATTAAACTCGATACTCGTTATCGAAAACCGTAATGTCACAACTCATGGTAAGGGTACACCTTACTTTAGCGCAAAATGTGAGACTTTCACCCCCGTAAGGAAGCAAAACATACCAGTCTGTGAGCAAATACCCCGCACACTTTCATTTATATCTTTTAATAATCATGTCTTTTAATATTTATTTACCTACACCAAGTACACAAATATATTGACATGACCTATTATGGGGTAATAAAAGTACAAATGGTAATTTGTCAACACAAGATGATTAACTACGAAGACAATAATAATGTATAACAAATAGTCCCATGAACTATTTATAATAAACGATTTTAATTCTGGTAAACATAGTTTAAACGGCTAATACTGCTTAAGCATTTGCATTCACGTGAGGTAGACGTTCTATAATTGACTCACTGATATGACTCAATGCGTTGTTTGTCGTAGCAGATTTATTCAAACCAACGATAGCTAAAGTAAAGTCATTCATTATAGTCGGTTATAAATAAGTCTAGTACATTTGGCAACCTATACTCACGTACAGTCATGGACTTTAATCGATTAGCCACTTGCCACTGTTCGTATTTTAGCCGCGTTATACAAATCGGCTTTAGTCGCGTATACTCGTATTAAAGAAAGACAAGTCTTCGTATAATAAAAGAGCAAACTTATACTTCTATCTTTATCATTGTATTTAGCAACCGTCATTAAGGTTCGAATGTTAAAGGTTGGACAACTTCAGAGCTACAGAGTCACTTGTCACGAAAAGTTAACCAATGGCAGATATAGCAACCGTATCTTATTAACAATAAAATTGTTATAGCGTAGCAGTATGATTGATTGGCATTGACATTTCGACACAGGAGAAACGTGGGAGAAACGAAAAACCCGATTTTGTCCGAATCAGTATTCGAATGAAATCAGGTTATCAATGGGTTATCATAAATGACAACAATAACAGTCGGCCGCCATCATTAGAAGAATTAACATAGAAATTGAATGTCTTTTTTTGAAAACAGCTAAGTATTAGTCATTAACTATTGAATATATATAAAATATTATTATCAATAAAAAAACAATATTTAAAAAGTTTACATTTATTAGTTAATGTATTCATAATTATTAAATCGTTCCATGTCGCTGCGAAATGCGTAAATCCTAATCCGTCAAATTCATAGTCCGGAGTATTTCTCTTCGCTAAATGCATCGGGCCGCTGGCTGTTCTGATCTGACCATGATAGTTTACATTTTTGTTGGCATAGGTTATCGTCATACCCTAAACGCAACAGTGTTTTTTAACACACAACAAAGCTTGTGGTTATATGCTATTATAATATTATATACATATCTTAGTATTTAACAACATCATGGAATAAGCTTTTTTCTGGAGCATCCTCTTGACGCTGACTACTCAAGACCATGAAATTAACACGATTCTTTGGAAATTTATCGGAAATTGTGATAAATTGGCATTATGGTGTAAACACTATAATATTGCTTTAGATAAGATTCAATAAATTGTCATCTTTGACATAGCTTTTAACTGACATTGAGTTTTAATTAAAAAGAGGTCGGAATCAATAAAAAGAATAAAGATCAAACGACATGAAATGTGTATACATTTTTTTGGCGATTTGGATATTAAATTTACTCTGACAAAATATAGCTGACATATATCGCAACTGTCACAATGTGATGGATTTTACTCGTATTATATTGTTCTATTATGTTGGTATCAATCTTTACTGTTGCTATGGACACGTTAAAACGTCGCCATGGTGAGGCTGCAGCATGTATAACACGGCTAAAACATGAACAGCGGCAAGTGGCTCATCGATTAAAGTCCGTGACTGTACCAACCAATATCGAAAGATTACCTGTTTGCTAAATTATTTTTGTATAAGTACGTTTCATAATAATGTTAATAGTTATAAAAACAATTAATACTTTTACCATGACAAAAACATAATAAAATACAGACAAGTAAGTGTACATATCTAGAAAAAATACAGGCGACTAAAATATATTTTACACACTACAGCATTACTTATCATCAGCTTATCAATATCATGTCTATATAGGTATGTCCATTTGTTGTCAATTTTTTGTCAAACACGGGCAGGTTTTGGCGCGTCGTCGTCAGGCGCTTATTGTGTGTGGTAAAAGTATACTATACCAAATTTGTGCTTTTTAACGGATGGTCATGGCATAACTACAAGTTAAATACGGAACTCTTAGCATATGTAGTGACTGCAGATTGCCTAGGTAGGTACACACAGCAACACTCTTAGCTGTACATTGGTGGACCGACTAGGTCCACTTACCTTATATCACTAAAACCACATTAAAACTAAAATACTGCGTTATATGCAAATCGCCTACTCCAATCTTAGAAGCTACCACTAAAACGCAAGGTTACATTAGACATTCATAAGTTAGTTATTTCCTGTGTTTCTATTAGTGTTTTAAAAACATACACCTTCGGTTGGAGATAATAAATAAAAATCTATCAATAGTCTAGTACCTATTTTTCATTCGCAAATGAATGTTGTTTTATTGTTAAATTAAGTAAAATAAATCTTACATAAAACGACCTAAGTCCAATAATACACATAACGCAAGTGTTGTAGGTACTATTAGATGGCGACAATTTAATATGTACATATATACAAATAGCTTTTAAGTATGGATTACAGATTTCACTATTATGATTACCAGAGGCGCCACTAACAAAATAAACTAGGAAATTGTATGAAAATGTACGAAAATTTAAACGCCCTACCCAAAGTACATAGGTTTTTATGTATTTGTATATGTAGTTGGGTCAACATTCTGAGTGAAGTTTAGGAAAACATTCCGTTACAACTTGAATGCAATGAAACTAAACGAAATGATATAATATATTTAAATTTGATATTATATAATTTATATATTGTGCATAGTTGCTATAATGCAAGATAATATTGTTGTTAGTAGTAGTAACGATGTACCTGCAATATTATTCGACAGAGTAGTAGTCTTAGAGCATTTAGTATGGAGTAGCATTCGATGCGTATTTGCCAACTAAAAAGTCTGCCACCTTTTGCGGGGGGTGAGGAAATATCAGATCACATGTAAAAGATTACTACAAAAGCAAAACAAAACTATGTCGTTACACACGCACATTATGATAACGAAACTAGCACAAACTTATTTTGATGCACACAAACATATCACACATAGAAAGACTTCGAAGAGACATGGTTTAAGAACACGGTAATGCTAATGTGATCGGTTAAACTAATAGGGTGAAGTATAGGTCGATAACTGAAGTCGATAATTCTATCGATATTTTTGACATGTAATATTTAGTTGTATATTCAACTTAAAATTAAATTTGCAACAATTGATATAATTTTATTCATCCCCTTTCGATCTTCGTGGAAAAATAGTGAATTTATCTACTTTATATACATAGCGGTTACGGATACAAAATACATACGTACTTATAATGAGAAAGATGTAATATTTTGATACACTATTTCCTAATATGATCAAAATGACCCGTAATTTAGTGTAGCAATAGAACTCGTACGCGTAGGCACCCAATTAGATTTTCTGCTGCATGAGGCAGTCCATATTTTTTTTATCTCAGGGTCCTTCGGAAAACTGCAACGTAATAATTACATTAAAAAATAGTGTTCACTTGGCAGGTAATTTTATACCTAATAATAAATATTAGCATCGACACAATGTTGCTTTAATCAATCGACACTTTCCATGCTCTACTAAATGCTCTAAGATCTAAATACTAACCCCTCTATGATGCGTTCAAAAACAGCAAAATGATGACCAACGTCATAGTACTTTAAAGATTAAGATATTTACAGCCTCTTTGTTGATTTATGCCTATAAGCTGCCCTAATTTGTAATTGGAATATCTTCCGTCTCTGTCAGACGATGCTCGTTGGTTTCTGATTAATTCTACGGTAAGTATACAATTTAGTATGTCGGTCGAATGTACTTATATAGTTAACAAAATGAAAAGAGAATAAAAGAAGAATATACAGAAACAGTGTTATACTATTGCGATCCACATAGGCGTGCCTCTATCTCACATATGAGATATGTTTTAGACCGCATCATATGTATAGAGGGGTTATGTTATGTGTGTAGATAAAAATAAAAAACGTTGCATTCCATAGATAAACATGTACAACACTTGAGTTATTTATGTAACGCCTCAATCAGAAACAGATTAACGTATTAGGTATTAAAAAAAACTAAAAGCGCAATCGAATTTAATGAGACTGCGAACCTGAATGAGCGTCGTGCATTACCATTACATTCAGTCATTCATTCAGGGAACGATCAATTGACGCACGAATGTGTTGTGTTGTAAATATCCGTAGATTGGTCTTACAGCTGTAACTGGCAGATTTAGCAGTCCTGTCAGGTGACGTCATAGCATTCTCTCATTCTTTATTGTAACGTCAGTAATATCTCACGTGCTTCTGTTAATAATAACATCCATATGTTAGTTCAGGTAGCTGAACAGAAAACTACCTAAGTAACTATTGACAACCTTCGCCAAAAACAGCACAAACATTTGTAAGAGGTGTAACACTGTCAAATGTTTACAGTAAAGTTGGGATAATGCTACAAAGGCCACATCGTGGGAAGACCGAGTAACTCAATTATCTAGAAATCTAGCCGTTATTTTCAAATGTTGGCTACTTAATATGCACCATCAAGTATGATGCAAACGTCAGGAATGATGTGGAATAAAGGTGTACTTATGTACCAAATTTATTAGTAGGTGATAGGGAAGGCAATAACAATAATGAAGATGGATGATAGTGATTTGTTTGGACACGTGATAGTTTTACTATTGACGTTACCAGCGGCGTTACCGCGAAAAACGATATTCGTAAATTTCGGGCGATTGTCTCTGTCACTTTCATGACACCTTAATTGGAGTAAAAGAGATAGATGCTCGAAATATAAGAACTTCGATGTTCGCGGTACCAGGCCAGTAATCGTAGTTTACGCCAGGTTTGGCACAAGTTCATTCATTCGAGTTCGGACCTGTGTGTAGATTAAGAAGTACATAATTATATGCGAGTAGTGGTCCTGAGGCCTGGGGGCCAATTTTTGAGCGTCGAGTACTCGACTCATGACATTTTAAACTCTGTCAGACTCGAGGAAGCGGTATTTTAGAAACATGAATGATGGATACTAATAATCGTGGTTACCAAAACTATAGGTGATGTGCAAAAGTAATGGCGAGAAACTTTTGTGTGCCCATAGAAGTAGTAAACCTACAGAAGGAATCCACCGATACAACGAGTTGTGACGCGTAACGGCGGCCGCTTTACATGTGTGCGTATTTCCGTGTGGTGCCAGTTAAAAAAAAATCCCAATTTCAGATTAAATATTTTAGTATAAAAAATGTGTTATGAATATACATATTTGTTAAATAAAACATATTTGTTAAAAAAAACGACGATATGCGTATGATTTAATAAATATAGTAAAATATATTTCAGAAGCGGCGAATTTAACGAAAAACAGAATAACTCACTAATATTAAATTGATAAAAGTACACGATGTGTACTTTTATCAATTTAATAAAAGTACACGATAAAATTTAAATTGATAAAAGTACACGATGTGTGTTTTCTCACTCTTCTCGACCCTATACTATAATTTCAAGCACTTTTACTATACACATTTATTAATTATGAGGCACAGCCATGGCCCCGCCAAGACAAAAAAAACTACTGAATTTCAAATCCTCAAAGGTTTATCCCAGAGAAAATGTGATCAGTACGGGAATATAATGTACAAAAAAACAAATACACTTTTATTGTTTGACTAAACTCTCAAATTTTAAATTTTAATGTAGGTATTTTATTTACTTAAAACACAACGAGTTGGCCATAGACGTGAATTGACGCGAGACGCGATTGAATGTTCTGACTTACCTACTTAGTATGAAACAGCCAAGCCATAATTTTTCAACCAAGAAGTAATATCCTAAACTACTTAAAGATATTCATAGCCTTTATTAGCAATTTCATAACTAAGATTGCAAAACAACAGGTCGCATAGTTAAATTATGACGATTTGTCGTGACAATTTATGGTGGTAGTGTATAGATAGGGGTTTACCGTAGTCTTTAAAAACTTATTAAAATGAAAAGCTGGTTGCAATTACATAGGTGATACAAATAGGGTTTGCAAAAGAACACTGTGTTCTTTTTTTTGGTAAAGAATGTTACTTAATAAAAATATAAAATTTTAATCGATTCGTTTACAGTAATTAGAGATTATACAGTTGTGATAAATAAAAGAACATAGAAATAAATTACATAACAAAAATTAAATTAATTAAAACTAAACTTAAAAACCTGTAGGTACCTACACCAAACCCGCTCCGCGCTCATACATAATAGTTAACAAAATGGAACATCAATTACCCTACGTTCGGGAAATTTCTCCGATTTTGATTGACCCGATTGTCTGGCAACACAGATGGCGTGAAGTAAATAGCTAGCGAATTTACTAATTTTTAATGTAATTACGTGGTTAATTGTTTGTTTACTGATGAAAAGTGATTGGGGGAGTTTTTTTGTGTCGATCAGTAGCATTTTTACTTGATATTACAGCATATGACGGCATATTTTAATATTTTTTGGTCCACTGCGGCGTGCTTTGACGTTCGGAGGCGACTGTTGGGAGTCCCGCGCATCAATGCCTTGCGTATGTGTGTGAAGCCCGTCAGTACGAGTCGACCGACGCCATTTGTAGTCACAATTTGTTGTTGGCAGCGTGGAGTCTAATAATATTATATAGTCTAAGTGTGTGCCATTATTTTCGTCCCCAAAGTTTTTTTTTTTAATTTGAGTGCACATCTGTCAAAAATCCGCCCCCAGTTCCTAATATTGTTTTAAGAGAACCAATAAATTAAGGATTTTTATTTTAAGTAATTTCGGGAACTAAAGTTAACTCGGAAACAAAAATGTTAATTCCGCTTCCTTGTTCTTTCTTTTATTCAGACATCCCTAAAAACCAGTATCTTATAGGGGCTCACGCTATTTGGGTAAGTCCTATAAAATTTATTTATTTATAAAAGATAATCAAGATTCAAAGTATTTATTTATGAAACATAGGTGTACAGTGACAGCAATATGTTTTGCTGACGGGTTATATTTTATGTAAGTTCAAACGATAGGTCAGTTTGAACTGTGAACCGGTCGCGTATTTAACACGATTCGGAGGTGTGAACTTGCAGGTGGATTATGAAGGTCTACCGCGAAAATCAAAATTCACAATGTTTGTCTCTGTCACTCTCATTGATAGTTTTTAAAAAATAGTGTACCCAATTAACGACCTTTGTTAAGAAAAAATCACTGTCAGTTTTGTGACGACAATTAAGCATTAAATTTCGATAAAAACTTGGTTTTGGTGGTCATTTAATAAACTTCAATCAATATTAAGTACAACATAAAACATAAGATAAAAAAGAAATTTTAATAAAGATTTCGTGCTTATTTTTTGTCCCAAAATTGTCATCGATTTAACTTTTCTTATCAACTTTTGCTAATGGGGTAAGTACTTAAGTAGGTACACTATTTTTTGAAAACTCCGAATTATGCATTTATTGGAGTAAAAGAGAAACGATGCGATGCCAGATATTTTCGATATTCGATTTGCGCTGTAGGCCCTCGGATATTGATTAAACTATCCATACTTATATGTACAGGCAGGAAATACACAAATGACGAAGAAAAAAAGGGAAATACAAAACAGGAAGATACGTAACTTAAAGGCTCAGAACTTAGCATTATCTGTGAGCTTGGTTGGCTGTATGGTGTTATTTTTCAACCGTCTCTAGGCTAATCTATATACGTATATATATATAAGAAAGTGGGGTTTGTTCAACCACATGAACGGCTGAACCGATTAAAATGATTTTGGATTGGTTGGAATCGTCACAGCCATTGAGATTGAGACATTAAGTACTAAAAAATCACAAAAATCCCGTGATTTTTGAAAGCTGTTACTACTTTTGTCGCTTTTTAGGCTGTACAAGTTCGACGGGTCAGCTAGTTTAACATAAAAACAAATAAGGAACATCGCTTTACAAGTACTTATTAATATTATGCTTTATCAAAAAACTTACACCATAATGAGACTATGCTTGTTAACAATGATAAATAAGTACCTGTGTTTATTTTACTGATACTTGCAAATGGAGTGTTTTTTTTTAAATTAGTTATATAGGTATTCTCCTTTCTAATCAGGAATCTTTCACGAGCCCCTCCGATAACGCTAATACTACTAAAACAATGTCTCAGAGCTTTTGAGCGGCCGCTAGCTTGAACCCGTTGACATAACCTTGGTGCGCGGTCAGCGCGTCGAGACCACCGGTGGATCCCCCGTATATAAGCGCCCAGCCTCTGGACCCGGCGACACTACACGCATCGCCAGTTTTGGGGGCCGTCGGTGACCGCTTTACAATGAAGACATTCTTGGTACGTAGCCTTTGTTTACTTAATTCACGGATTTACACCAAAAAATTTGGTCTTCAAGCGACTTTGAAGCGGTTAACATAATCATCTCGTGAGTTTGATTCTAGGATAGAATTTTAAAATTTTTTTCGCTAACCAGTTTTTTTTTATTACCTACACCTACATAGTCGTTGTTGACCATATGTCGTAACTATAAATAATAAAGTTAATTTATGACTTAAATAATTAATTTTACAATATGAACCATTTCATACTTAAAACTTCAAAATATTTTATGCCGAATATAAGGCAATAACTTCCAAATTTAGAATATCGTACCCAGTTAAAACGCATAACGCGACTGTATAAAAAAACCTACATTCGATAGAAACATAATCTTTTTATACTGTTTCAAGCAATAAAATCAAACTATCTGTTAGTTTACATAGGTATCTTAAGCAATTAAAATTACCTAAATAAAAAAATACTGTGACATTAGCTACTATACAAAAAAATTACGTATACATTTCATGCTTTTTTTAGACATAGGTACTTATGGACATACGTAAATATTAGGTTGCCGGTTGTTTAAGTTTTAACTAGTTTAGTTAGTGGGTGACATTTGACTGATTTTGTGGTTATACTTTCGACACGTTTCAGCTTCGTTTTAATTAGCTATGTGGCCAGTTTTTGTGACAAATATTCGAATATACTATGGTCAAGCAACGTTCAACTTGTGACTAGACTTGAGGCATGCTCGTTAAAAGAATCAACCAAGCAAAGTAAACCAAACAACCTAATATAATATTAGATCAATGATGAAAATAAAAAGCAATGAAAAAGTTAAATTAAGTCAGTTTTGTAATGATAATTAACCATTAAAATTCTATAAAAACTACTAGTAATATTACAATACATAAAAAGGCAAATATTTTATTTTCATACTGATTTCATGCTTAATTATCTGAAAAAAATATCTTATAACTCTCAAAAATTAAAATTTATTTCTAAGACTATTCATTAGAGTTCTTTTTTCCCTAACTTTCAGCCACTGGCCACTTAACGAAACACCGTTTAGTGTTATTATGAATTATAAGTATCACTTCAATTCTAATTCAATTTAAGCTGTAATGAATTATTATTATTATTATTATTTTTTGCCACTTACGAATTACATATTAACAAAACTAACATGGAAACCGCCAAATATAACTTAAAACTACAATAAAAAATATTCTTACTCTTACTATTTGGTTTGATTACTTCGTTTTAAAAATATAAATCAAATAAAGAAATTCTAAAACACGGACGTAGGTAGTACTTACCTACAACACAACGTCAAAGAAATGTTTATTTAAATTAAATAAATAACAATGAAATACAAAGACAAGTACACAAAAGTATATATTATGGTATGGTCATATGGTCTTCGAATATAAGGGTAATATTTTATTGAAGTAATACATTATCACATAAATTTCTTTAAAAAACATCTGGATTGGATTATTTAATTTAAGGGCAACGAAACGGATGATAACCAGTTTATAATTTTACATAAAATGATATGACATCATAAACGCGACTGCCTGCGAAACTAATGATATGCTTAGCTTGGCGATTTGAATATTTTGTTTTGATTATTCTAATTTGATTATATTGATATTTCCTTTTTTAAAAATCTATAAGTAACTTACATTTTGTATGAAACTTAAGTTGTATCTGGTTGTATCTATAGATAAGTATGACATACTCGTAACTTTGAAATGATCACTATGACAATGGACATTGAACATTAAAGGTATATCTGATGTAATTTCCAGGGGATTAGTATCTTGGTCATTTATTCATGGTATTAGAACTTAGGATAGGTACCCTCGTGTTTTAATACAATTAATATATGTGGGTCTCACGATAGTTTAGTGTTATAAATCATGGGAATTATTTTTTAATATAATTAATATGTTTTTTTACCACTTAGCGCTAACGCTTATTCTGTTAAGTGTCGCTTATTTAGCTGAAATTACAATTATTTCTCCTGAAGTGTAAATAATGAAATTATTATGTAATATAAAAGATCTATTGTAAATTAAATCTTAAATACCCAGAAAATGATCGCGGGAATCGTAAATCATGGTATTATTCATAACAGTTTACTAATATTAAATGTCTATAAAATTTATAAAAGGATCAGGAAAAAAATTAAACTACGGGAGATTTATATCACTTGAGGCAGAAAAATATGTGTAAAAAAAAATCAAATTCAATGTAAAACTTGGTACTGAATAAGTTTAACTTGAATGCTTCTACGAGTATCTAGTAGTATTGTAATGTAATCTAAGAAAATAAATGTTTGTTCTGCAAAACCAATATCTGACGATCTTTTAACAGCCAACGGTAAAAAAAAGCAGTTTATTAATTAAATACAATATTCTCTTTTCGACTCGAGGCCAGTAAAGGACCGCGGTTTTGATAAGTTGATTTGATAACCACATTATCGGCACGGGGCGCTCCGCAAGTAAAACTCGTCATCTGTCTGAATGACACACTCTTGGTGAAACGTTTCGTACCGCTAAAGCCATTCGCTGTATGCTTATCGCGAAAATTGAAATACAAGAATTTCCTATATACAAGCTATCACCAAAAATTATAATTATTTTTTAGATAGTAAAGTAACTACCTACCTAAGTAGGAATTTTTTTTCCCCTCACTAGCTCGTAAAGCGCTTGTTTATCCTTTAATACTAGAGGGTAAAAACGCATTTTATCCACTAGTGATTAAAGTAAGTTGACTTCTCGTAGCTCTTATTGCTATGGTTATAAAGTCTAAATTCGCGAAGTACAGCTCACTTGCCCCCGCGGCGGCGGCGGGCGCGGGCGATTCTCGCTAACGCACCGAGTTGAAAATCGAAGTAGAAAATTCGAAAATTGTACTGGCCACCACAAGCTAACCAAGCTAAAGGCACCTTTTTTTTAAATGTTGAATGTATCTAAACGCAAAGAAAAAGTCAATGCGATTACAAAACCTTTTTTTGCATGTTTCACTTTCCTCGCTGTAGTGAGGGGAAAAGTTTTGTGTTACACACGGGTGCAATTGTAATTTACTTGTCGTGTATTGAAACACTCGCTACGCTCAGGATTCTATTTTAAAACCACTCACTTTGCTCGTGGTTAAACTATAGAATCCATTCTCTTGCTCGAATTTCAATCCTACACTCGCAGTTAAAATACAGTTTTGCACCCTTGTATAACAAATAACTATTTTCGCATACTATTTGGTCACCCTACTTAATGTGACATCTTGTCACTTCCCATACTGCGTATGTCAAAAGGCATACGGATCATGATTTCGTCCGTTTAAGATAAAATTTACTTGAAAAATAAGAAAAAGAAATGAATGCTGTTTTGATCAAGTAGTACCATAAGATAATATTATGAATTTGCCGTCTATTTCTACTACCAAAAATAATTTATACCAAAAACATAATCGCAAAACACTGTTTGTTTTGTACATTGATATTATTCAACTGCCTCGTACGACTCGTATATAATGAATACTCGTACATGTATTTCTAATTGTCAGACTGCTAATTTAAAGGGCCCTGAAGACAATAAAAGTAGCTTTTTGAATGATGTGATATAATGTTTGCATCATCTATGCAATCGGATAGGTCACAGGTCAAACCGGCGAACTTGACATTCAGTCAGAATTCGTTAAATGAATTAGCTATAAATGTGCTTATTATTAAAAGAAACCATCCTTGGTCTAGAATTTTAAAGTTTATTAAGTGTTTGCGGTTACGGACATTCAAAATGACTACATTTGTATGTCCGTAACCACAGACACTTCATTCACTTTGCAAAATTGCTGTTTTCGATAGTTTTGAATCTGAAGGCTCGCATGCTAGCCTACCCACCCCGTAGGTTAGGTTAGGGTATACAAAAAAAAAATGTACCTAGTTACTATAATTCTTAACTTGCAGGAATGGAAAATGTGTTAAAAAGCTGTCGTATCTTGTTTGTTTCTACCTTATCTAACACTTGCATTTATTATCTATTGTTCACTGTCGTTAATTACGTTCTGCGTGAAATGCAGCCGCTACCTTCCCTCTTATTAATGAAGGAAATACGTAAGCCAATATTATACTAGCCGCTACAAGGAAAGTATACGTACTTACGTATATTTCATGTCTTTGGTTAGAAAAAACGAAAAAAAAAATGAAACGCCGTTTTTATTCTCAAGATCTTAAACTGACATTTGGCAAGGGCTAATTGAGGCAATAGAACTGACATTTTAGTATAAAAAAAGACTTCAAGTAGCTCTTGATGTTCATAAATACTTATTGGTATTATTGTTAAGATCGTCCTTGCGAATGTTACTTGAAGGTACGAATTAGGAAACAAACTCGTAATCTCTTCTTATTATTGTACTGACAGACCGGTTTCTTTGTTGACACTGCCAATGACAAAGCCTAATTGTAAATGCTCTTTAAGCACAATAGATCTACGTCGATCACTATAGTTCGCGAGTGGCGAAATGTCATGATGAAAATTGGGTAGGTGAAGTATTTACTAATTTAATTATATGTGCCCGTATCAAGCGTGTATCACGATTCCAGCAACCACCCCGTAATATCTAATTACTAACTAGACCTTTACTATTAGGTACTTAGCAGCAATTTCAAAGTTCTTTAGAAATGCGTATCTAACTTCATTAGTACTGCGTTAATGCATACAGGCATGTTAAATTGCTTATGTGTAGCAATGCAATTATAATTAAATATGCAATGTTACTTATAACGGCGTATGTAGTACCTAAATACTTGCAGTTCATTTCGTATGTAAACATGTACCAAAATAATCTAAGACAAACGAGCGGTTAAAACAATGAAATCAAAACACACCATCGACGCCTGAGGAGGTTCTAGGAAGACACGATGGTCCAAGTTCATCGATCTCGCATAGCTTGCGCAACGCATGCACTTCAAAAAATCCACGCGACACCTCGAGGCGTGGGTGGGATTGACCTTGCACCCACACTTTCTATGCCGGATTTACCTCACAATATCATGCACTAAGCTTACATAATACATCAACAATTATTAATCGGTTACTATACTAAATCTACTTAAATGGCTTTTTGATTTAATCCCTAGTTGAATTAATGACCAATTACTTACTGTTAATAAAGCTCTATCGTTGACCACACACTATGTATTTTAGGTATTCTTAACTGTTAGTATAGTTAATTGGTGAATTAGTTATTGTCTCTCAGAAAAAAACCCCTTTGTTGCTTTCGTCGGACTTTAATCTGGAATGTGACGTCAATAGCCATTAAAGGGCACATTAATATAATATGTTAGCTTAGAGCACAGTTATGTTGCATCAGGCCAGGTATGTTAGTAACTAGATCCCATTTCACTGGAACGTGGCAGAGTATTGCAACACTGGCTGCTTCGTGGTCAACGATCCGGTGTAGCGGCTCGCTTGCGTGTTGTCGGACAACCAGAAACCGCACTACTAATGCACTCATGCGTAATTGATCCATACTTTAAGTAGATAAATAGATGTTTTATTAATTATCTTATCACTTTAACATAGAACAACCTACTTTTTTTTATGACATAGGCGGCAAACGAGCAGACGGATTGCGAGTTGTCGGCCTTTAAGGGGGGTTGGAGCTCTGGGAACAATACTCACCATCAGGAACACAACACTACATACCTGAAAGGTGGCAGTGCTATTATGGCTGTGGTCTTCTGTAAGGAGGAGGTACTTCCCCAGTTGGGCTACCCCAGATTCAAGCGTGATGGTCAACGCTGTGCCCTACCTCTCATTGTTGGACGTAGTTTAAGGACATACCCGGGTCCATACTTACTTGTATTTGTCGTGTTTTCGGGGTCTTTAATAAGATATTTTTTTTACAGATAATCCTTGCTGCGGCAGGACTTGCATCAGCCGATGTTAGTCTTGGGTACCAGTATAACCCACCCAAACTACAGACATCGTACGGCACACCATCGTACGGCACACCATCGTACAGCATTTCTAGTGGAAACGGGGGCTTCAACAGTGGGTACACAGGCCAAAACACGGGCTCTGTCTACAAAGGTCAAGCCGTATCGAACGTATACCAAACATCTGCAGGTTTGCAGAACGGTTACCCGAGCCAAGTTCAAACCAGTGGTGCTGGATATCCAGGAAACATCTACCAAACAGGCACTGGCTATAATTCTGGCAGTGGTTACCAAACTGGCACGGGATATCATACTGGTAGTGGATACCAAGCTGGCTCTGGATACCAAACAGATAACACTAAATATCAAACTAGCGGTCACTATGCTGGAGTAAGCCATGGAAACCAGCATCAAACTGGTGGATCGTTTGGACCTGTCGGCGTTTCGAGCGGATCTCTTCAAGGTGTGCAAGGCCTCAATCAATACCAAACATCAAACCAATACCAGTCTAACTCAGCGAATTACCAACAATACTACAGTCAGTTTCAACACCAGGCACCTCAAATCTTCAAACATTTCTATGTTCACGCCGCTCCTGAAGAACCAGAGGTAGCGAGACCCCGTCAGCCAGTTGTCCTTCCTGCACCCCAAAAACATTACAAGATCATCTTCATCAAGACACCAGCCCCCCCTGCCGGCACTACACAATTTGTCCCAGTGCAACAACAAAACGAAGAGAAAACTATTGTATACGTCCTAGTTAAGAAACCAGAGGCAACGGAAGACGTTGTTGTCCCAAAAATCGAACAGAAGCCACCATCCAAACCAGAAGTGTTCTTCATCAAATACAAGGGCAAAGAAGATAGCCAGGCTGTGATCAACAACATCGTTAATGAATACAATAGTGGAAAAGAGACAATCAATGTAGAAGGTGCGTTCCACTCTAATGGTAACAGCGGCACTCTAGATTCAATCTCGGATGTTAAATACGTATCGCAATCCGTGGGCAGTTCTCAACTAGCAAGCAACGGCGCTGGAGCATCTGGTCAAACTTTATCTGGATCATCCGGATCTCATTATGAAAGCAGTGGGTCAACGGGTCAATCATCGAGCTCAGGATCCTACGACACTGGCTCGTCAGGGTCCGTTTACCAATCTCAATCATTTGGAAGTAGCTCCGTGGGTTACCCATCATCCACTGCGGGTTACCAAGTATCTACTGCGGCGCCAGTTCAGATCAGTTCGGGCACCGGAGGATATGACAGCAGCAGCAGTGCCTTCTCATCCACGGTATCCTCTACGGGCGGCCAAGGCGCTATCTCTTCCAGCCAGGGTATTCCTCATGAAACATATGGAACGCCAAACTTTAGAAACAATTAATAAACTTAATAAATCATAAAAATAATGCACATTTGTTATAATTTGATACGATAAGTTCAGTGGCACTGTATAAGACCATGCTTCAAATGTAGATATATTCGGGGTTAATAGAAAACGAAATTGAACGACAACTGAATTTCTAAGCAAAAAAGAAATTAAACTTGACAAAAAGTAACATATGTATGTGTATACAATGACAATAAACGGTACAAAATGTTACTCTCTGCTAGCCTCTTATATTTGTTACTTAAATATTTCGGCGGCGCATTCGACACTGCGCCTGCTTTTACATTAGTTCGTTGGAGGTGGGACGGCGCTAGTACCTCTACGCAGGTAGCATCCCACACCAGTATCCTTCCCAAGCTCCAAGGAACAGAAGACAAAGACACCCCAAAAGTATACGATATTAGATTTTTAACACACTATCAGGGGGGTGTCATTACGCAATTTAGTAGGTATATTTTACCGGCGCGCCTCCCAGGCAACCGCATGACAGGGGGCTGCTGCTTCGCTACTGATGCCTATTTATAGAAAATTTAGTATGTGTCAACACTCATACTAAATTTTGTTATTATAGTAAGTATATTATCGATATAATTCAAAGATATCACTATTTAAAAGTAAGAACATCTAGTTTTTTAATTTTCGATAAACTTTAACGAAAAACCCACACCAGCTTCGAATTCTAGACCCCGACCTTATAATCCGTATAACGTTCTTAGTGTGTTACGGATTTCTGAATAAACGGAAGTATATAACAAGGTTGTAGATTTGACATTTTTAATTCTCGAAGTCCCGAAGTCCGAAGCAATATTTAAAATAAAAATCATTAATTTATTGGTTGCCTAGAGACAATATTAGCAACGGATCGAAATATTTCGAAAGGAATATTGCTGTGGCATACCGGTTTCCGTGGGAGTCAGACATATTTACTATCTCCGGATAAAATTTGTATATATAATTAACGTTTCCTGCTTATTTATCTTTAAAAATAATAAAACAAGTATGTATAGGTACAATTTCTCAAGTAAACCCCGTTCCGGCACTCACAGTTAAAATTGCTCGGCAATATGCAGGAGGATATGTGACTTTTATGAAGAAGAGGTTCTTCTGGACGGTAGTAATAACAGTTAAACATGGCAAATATATATAATAGGTAGGTATTTTGTAAAATTTCATTTACAAATCCAAGTGTTA
Organism: Grapholita molesta; assembly: GCA_022674325.2. Classification (NCBI taxonomy): domain Eukaryota; kingdom Metazoa; phylum Arthropoda; class Insecta; order Lepidoptera; family Tortricidae; genus Grapholita; species Grapholita molesta. The sequence goes on along the minus strand of CP053120.2, from coordinate 25,953,255 downwards.
CGGTACAATACCGCTACCACAAAAATCGATATACTCGTACGTAAATTTCACTGTCACTCTCTTGACGCCTTAATTGGATTAATAGAGAAAGATGTTCGAAATGTACGCCACGGTCTTCTATATTTAGTACGGTCTTTTATATGATACTCGTAATATGTTTTTCACCTCAGCAGCTCGAACATGTCTACTTTCCTCACTCCAGGGAGTGAGGAAAGTGCGACTTTCCTCACTTTCAGAGAGTGAGGAAAGTTGCTACTTTCGTCACTCCAGGGAGTGAGACAAAGTAGCTTTTTAATTGACGACCGGTCTGGCCTAGTAGGTAATGACCCTGCCTAAGAAGCCGGTGGTCCCGGGTTCGAATCCCAGTCAGGCCATTTATTTGTGCGATGAGCACAGATATTTGTTGCTAAGTCATGGGTGTTTTCTATGTATTTAAGTATTTATATGTATCTATTTATTATAATAGGACATAATGGACTCCCTTAACACCACTACCACGTTCGGACCCTCACAAATTAATCAAATATTATAATTTTGAAATGTACATATATTTTAAAATGAAAAATAATATTTAAACAAAATATTAAGTAATGAAGCCAGTGCAGTTGCAGATAAAACACCTAAATGAATGTGGTTAACTTGATGTTCCTTTTTTTACAAGATTTTATTTAACTTGATGTATGTATTTGTATATTTATTTACGGATGGAATCTTGCAACTTAATTTTGAAGCAGACATCTTTAACCGATTGAGCTGAAATTTAGCACACAAATTTATGTAATTTCGGTTACAATACAATATTATGGCACCACTGATCTGATCTGATGCTGGAGTCAGAAGGTAGCAAAAGCAACTCCTAAAATACACAAGATAAACCCGTGGTGTTTTAGGCTCATTAGAATCCTTTCGAAGAGTAGATGACGATTGTGAAAAAAAGTACAGTCGGCAATAAAAGCTTGTACTAAAAATGTAATTTTTGGCAACTTATTTAACCTTTAATATGTTCTCACTACTGAGGTGAAAACTTGTATGTGTCACACTAGAGTAAAGTTATTTTACATCTCGTGTTTTTGAGTGCCTCGCTACGCTCAAGATTCTAACACTAGAATCACTCGCTACGCTCGTGATTCAATTATAGAATCTTTCGCTTACTCGGGACTCAAAATTAACATTCGCAAGAAAAAACAACTTTCCTCTCTTGTTGCACAAATAACTATTCCTTCCATCACTTCACTGTACTAAACGGATAGTGTATAGTTATTGCACCTTACAACTTCCAACAGTATCTTCCCTTCAACAATAAACTTTAGGTTTAATTCTATTCCAAAAAGGATATCAGATATCACCAAAGAAAGGTGATTTGGATTCAAATTATGCACAATTAAACAAAAGAATGAAGATACCAGTATACATCAAATCAGTGCCAATATCGCTAATTTTCTGAAAAAGGAATTTCTGAAATGTATCTATTTATTAAATAAATCATCATTTTCCTCGCGTTGTGCCGGCATTTTCTACGGCTCATGGAAGCCTAGGGTCCGCTTGGCAACTAATCCCAGGAATTGGCGTAGGCACTAGTTTTACGAACGCGACTGCCATCTGCCCTTCCACCCAGGGGTAAACTAGGCCTTATTGGAATTAGTCCGGTATCGTCACGATGTTTTCCTTCACCGAAAAGCGACTGGTAAATATCGAATGATATTTCGCACATAAGTTCCGAAAAACTCATTGGTACGAGCCGGGGTTTGAACTTCCTTCCAACCTCCGGATTGCTAGTCGCACGCTCTTACCGCTATTATTGAAATAAATATTTAATTATCATTTCATTATACAAAGCAAGGGAACAAGGTAACGAAATTTTGTAGAGGGTTGTTTGAGGTCAAACTCAGGAGTTTAAATATTTAAAGAATCAGGGATTAACTAGAAGAACTTACACTTACAATTTTGTTTCTTGATGTAAAAGATTTTCTTACTTAATAAAACTGAATGTTGTAAATTATTGTAATAAAGACAACAGATTACATTATGAATACCAGATGATTATTTATCATTGTATTTTCGGATCCAATCGATTCGAATTGCAATTGAAGTTGGCACATTATTGGTATTTTAATAGCGGGGCCATTCGCATAGTTTCATGACGTTATCTTGATTGATTGTAGCGTGCTTTCAGCTGGCGTCCCAGAATATCGGCTCGAGTACTTCATTTGGCCGGCAATGCGGCGGGTCCGATGGTATTTCATTCATGATGTGCATTGTTTATGAATGTTATGTCTCTATTTTGGTGCAGTGACGCGTGATAGTTTAATGTTGGGCATTAGCAAGGCTCGTTGCGAATGGGATATTCGCGGATGCACTTTCCTTAGGAGGGAGAGGGGGAAGCGACCGGCGCCGGCGCCGGGCTTAATTCGGACTCGTTCGCATCTTGAGAACGGCACCACATTAAACTAATCACGGTAATAATCATAATATCATTTCACATAGTATATTTACAAAGTTGTTAAAAATAATGAAGTATCACATGGACCCTGGAAGGGTGGCAATTTTCCTTGTACTAAGTTTAAACATTAAGAAAGAGATTGTTACTACCTCCATTTTTTTAAATTATTACCAGTGAGAAAATCTGTGACAGGAATAACATGCTTTTCCTGCATGTAACGATTTCAACTTTTTAGCATGCCCCGTGTTTTTTGAAATTTGGAAGGTGATTATATAATTTGACTGCTGCATAGAGTCGGCTTTTATTTTACGGGATTGGGGATGGGTATTCGATCGATACCCAATGTTTTTTCCAGGAATTTAGTACTTTTTCATACAAACACATATTTCCGAATATTTTAGACAGTCTAGGCAATAGAGTTCATGGGCGATAGTTATTAGTGTCAAACATGCTACCTTTCTTGTATATAGGTTTAAGTGATACTGATAACCCGCTGTGGAATCACTCCTTCATTAAAATATTGACTGATCAACATACAGAGTGGGGTTGCCAGTTCGATGGCATACAGTCTTACTAATGTCGACGTGATGTCGTCAATTCCTGTGCTATATTTATTCCTGATTTTTTTTATTACTAATGAGAAAGTTACATCTGGTTTTCAAAATATATCACATTATTTGCTTTATCTACCTTTCAAGTCTTTGGATCTATCAATCTGTAGGTATGCCTTTGCATACTTAATTACTTGAAAACTTTCTCAGTTTTTGGTCAGGAATAGTACACATCCATCTTCCATAAAAACTCTACAGCCATAAAGCTTTTATGTTTCCCAAAGTACATATCTTTCCGATCCACGCCTCATCTGGTATTTTATATTTGACTGCAAGTGTTCAAATCGAGAACAAGGGAGTTTACTAGTCCAAACACTTCGGTTGCTGGTACTACACGTTATCTCTTCGCGGGTTGCTTATGTTTTGTTTTCCCACCTGGAAATATTCACATTCCAGTTCTATCTTCTATACCAGGGGTTCCCAAAGTGTGCGCCGCGGCGCCCTGGTGCGCCGTGGAAAGTTCAGAAGGGCGCCGTGAGTCGATCATCTATTATTATCTATCTACAACGACGATAGATTCATGTTGTGGATGTGTAATTTTCTTCCTACCTCCCTCTAACTAAATACACTAACTTAACCCTGACTACTATTATTGTAGGTAATGTAGGTAATTATTAATTTCTTTCTACTATATCTTTTTGAAATAGCTAGGACAGGGCGCCGTGACAAAATACTAATTTTGTAACTGCGCCGCAGGTTGAAAAAGATTGGGAATCCCTGTTCTATACCTTTGACAAGAACGGTGCCATTTAGATTGCATTCGTCACTTCTATAAATTTCACACCTATCGGGACCAAATACTTGCTCATAAAGTTGGCTGATAATTTAGAAACATATATTATGTTGCTAACAGTTATTAGAGTTAGAGCTAGTTACTAGCTGACAACGGAACCCAAAATTCAGAAATGAATTAAGATTATAATTAAAGTGATTAAAATTTCATTTTAATAACTAAGAGTAGTTAATTTTATATAGACTTTATTTTGCAACAGCACCCGTTATTAGATATATATTAGATTTACCTAAAATTAAACTGATTTCAAACTATGAAATATAATAATTATATTCAGGCGACATCCATTGTTTGAAAAGGTTGCCAGCATGTTTCCAGTAAAATGATATTGTTTATCCCTCCAAAAGACGATTAATAAAAACGTCAGTTTATTTAATTAAACCGGCGTTGTAGGTATATCTTCGTTACCTTATGGTCTAAGCTCAAAACTCTATACAGCCCTTTTACAATTTAGAATTGAGTCCACAAAACATCAAAAAGGTTTTTATTCTACAGTGCTTGAGTCACTCTTCAATTTTTACAGTTCTGTCAAAATGAAATGTCTTTTCATTATATTATTAGCAAACCCCGTTATCAGTGTTGCAGATTCATTGAAAACGCTAGGGTTGGCACTTTACATGTAAATTTTATTACATGTGCCTTATTATACCTACGTACAAATTATTATACCTACGTATAATAATTTGACATGGTGTTTGAAGTTGTTAACAAAATAAACCTCTTTTCATCCGATAATTAAAAATAAAATATTGTTTTTTCAGTCTAAAATATGACGTAGCGTCATTTATTTGTCAAAATTTTAATTTATGTCGTATATGATTTGTTCTCAATATTGAGTTAAAATCATGAATTTCCTCAATGATCACTTAGAATTTTCCCGGTTTAATACAGAGTTGACGGCGAAATTAGAAGTATCTCGAATGCGACGCGGAAATGGTTCGTGAATTTAATACCTTGTACAAATAACAGTGTATAAATTAGCTAAAATATTTTTTACAGTATTAATTTTTCGAATAAATACTTAATTAAGCATTTCGGATAATAGTTTCTTTTAAATCAAATTTACGGTCTTGTTCTGTTGCAGATAAAAATATGATACATTTGTGCCAATGCAACGTAAATTTTAAAGTAAGGTGCCTTCGGTTCTTATTAAAACATGTTGACATATGACGTATGACGATTGTTGGGATGAAGTCGTTAAAGTGTTCAGAAAATATACAATAGAATGTGAAAATGAAACTTTTAATAATTTATTCAGACAAGTAATGAATCACTACATAGTGCACATATAACAAAGTCACAGTCGCTGTCTGTCCGCCCCTATATTTGCTTAAATCTTCAAAACGACCCAATAGATTAATGCGGCTTTTTTAATAGATAGAGTGATTCAAGAGGAAGGTTTTTAAGTATAATAAATGCATAATACAGTAGAGGAACCCGTGACTTTCCCGTGCGAAACCGGGGTGGGTCGCTATATTGGAAGAAATAGTTTAGTTTTCTGTGTTTTTGTCAAAATAAATGTAGGTATTTTTAATGACTAATAAAATAAATTTACATTTTACCACTAATGGAGGTATACAAATGTTTTATTTTACACAAGTATACAAATGTGTAAAAACATTCTTCAAGCTATAGCACACATGTTGCATTGACAAAAAACAATGCTAGGTATTTATTATTAGATAATAAATTAACAAAAGGTCAGATCATTAAGTTAAAATATTTTTCTGTCATAAATTTAAACAATATGTCACACATTTACTCGACATAAATATTATGTAACAACCCTAGTACCAGATTTCAATGAATCTGCAACACTGATAACGGGGTTTGATTATTAGGTAGGTGTATGAGAATGTTATAAAAGTTTAATAACGAATATAAAAAGGCAATAAAAATAGCAAATCAGAAAACAAATAAATGTTAAGTAACATTGCAATATTTTTATAGCTTTAACTAATTGCACTTGTGAAAATGAATTTAAATTTGCAAACATGGTGTTTAAGTATAGTTTTATTAGGAATGATACACGGCCAACTGGGATTACGATTTGAGCAACTAGTGAGGTTCAGCTGCGAGATTTGTGCTCCAGAACCGGAGGAGTGCTGCGTTGGAACCGTTATTCACAAATATGTGATACTAACCACCTCCTATTGCGCTACTTCCTGCCAGTCTGTTCACAAATATGCGAGAAACATTAATATCATTAGAACTTATAAACAGCCCAGAATGGAAACAAAATCGCGGCATGACATTGCATTAGTGATAGTAAATATTGATTGGAAACTAAGATGGACTGCAAAACTTAGCTCTGTTGACACTCTTTCAGCTATAGGATTAAAGGCCTATTATCCTTACATGGAAGATGGTAATACCCGAATGCGTGAGATGTTTGTGGAGACGTGTGGTAAAAAAGGGCAATTAATTTACGGGCACCACGTATGTGGTGCTAAGATCAACACTACTTCAACAACAGTAAATAAGTGTTTTCAAAGACAAGGTGTCCCGCTAGTTTTAAACGGAAAAGTAATGGCCGTTACCGCCGCGACCAATAATAAGCTATGTAGCGACGACCAAATAGTTTTTAACACAATAGATGCTGAACTTGCCTGGATTAACTCTACGATAACGGAACTGTATCCAGATGATCGATTAAACGAAATAGAACCAGAAGCAGAACGGACATTACATGAAAGACAAAAAATCTCGCCCACGGAAACGACTACACTAACTGAACAAACTACGCAAGAGCTTGTTACAGAAGATCCAAACAGGACCTCAGAACAGGCAAACTTGGAACTAGCAAATCAAGAAAGCAGTACTATTGTAGAAATTGTTACAGAGCCTTCGCAATTGGATGATAAACATACCCGTACAGAGCCGGCGTTCTCTATTTTCAGCACACAAACCGATGCTATGGAGTGGTTTAACCAAAAAGTTAGAAGCAAACTGAAGTCAGGCAATCACTCATATTTTGTACTGACGACTGTTAAACGACTTTATTCTACTCCATTTGTTGATTTAACTTTGTAATATGAAAATTATTATGTTTGAAAACCGCAATATAAATCTTATTTTCACACAATGTATTTTCATGTTAAGATTGTTTTAAGGTAATTAGTAACTGCTCATTTCTTGCCGACGGTTTACAGTAGGTATTAACTTAATATGTGACATTATCTATGAAAAGGGACCTTATTGTCGATGGCACTTACGTCGAATCGCGTTGCGTTTGTATTGTATCGTCTTGAACAATGACATAAGCGCCATCGACAATAAGGTCCCTTTTCATAGATAATGTGATACATATGGTTTGAGCACGATATCCGTGGAATCGCAGTCTGAGGAAGAGGCGTTTGGCTGTATAAACTCGAGCGGTGAATAAGAAGAGTGCAGTGCGTGTATGTGCGTGTGCGTGCAAGGCTCTGCCACCGCGAGCTACTAAGCTATGAGCTGTCAGCTATTTGTAGGGACAAAAGATAGTCGCTCCCGTGTAAATAAAAGAGAGTGATATATATTTATAGCTCATCGCCCGGCTATAACATATTTGTCTCTTTCATTTACATGGGATCGATTATCTTTTGCCCTTGAAAAAGCTGATAGCTCATGGCTTACTAGTACTAGTTCGTGGTGGGACCAGTGCCTAACGTACGCGCGAACTAAGTATTACCTACCTTTTACTATAAACTTAGCAGGGGCGGCTCGTCAATACAAGTAGATTCCCGCTGGCTTAACTAACTTTCCCGTTGTTTAACTTACATTAATAAATTTATTTTTATAAACCTATTTATTATCAGTTTTCCTTAGAGTTAAGATAAGTCGTGTTCAGATTATTTCATACAAAATTGTATAATATTCTGTATGTTCTTTGGTCCTAACTAATGTATATAGGCACAGTCAGTGTCGTATAGTTAGTAACAACCAAAGTAGCCAAATGTATTGGTATACTAATTTATTTTTATATAGCAGTAAGGATGTGTTACGATATATCTGGCCACTTTGACTGTTACTAAATATATGATGCTGACTGTACATACTCGTAACATTCCTATACGTAAACTCGCACTTAAATTTAAGGTATTTTTATCTAACTTTTTATAGTTCTAACGTATCACGAGCATAGCGAGTGGTTACATGGTGGAATCTTGAGCGTTGTGAGGTTTCCAAACACGAGAGGGAAACGAACTTTGCTGCCGAGTATAAACTCAACATTTTCTACCGTGAGATAATACTACCTCTAAAATATTACAAATTTAATCAAAATTATTGGAGTCAATCATTCATCAATCAAAATCATCGTTTAAAACTCTAACGTCAAACTCAAAGATTATATTAAGCACCCACTGCATTACTTTCCACTCTTATGCAGTTTTACTATTATTGAATAATAATAGTTATTAGTTATACAAGGGAGCAAAGTTAGTGTTCACCTTAACGTGCTAATATTGAGACCCGAGCTAGTGAGACATTACAAAATTGATTCCAAAGAGTGGAATCTTGAGCATGGTTGGGTTAAAAAGCACGATAGGGGAACACCCTTTGCTTCCGAGTGAAACACATATTTTCACCTCACTACGGAGAGGAAAAAAATGGTTCTATAAATGTATTTAAAAAACCTTAGACTATATAATATTATTAGACTCCACGCTGCCAACAACAAATTGTGACTACAAATGGCGTCGGTCGACTCGTACTGACGGGCTTCACACACATACGCAAGGCATTGATGCGCGGGACTCCCAACAGTCGCCTCCGAACGTCAAAGCACGCCGCAGTGGACCAAAAAATATTAAAATATGCCGTCATATGCTGTAATATCAAGTAAAAATGCTACTGATCGACACAAAAAAACTCCCCCAATCACTTTTCATCAGTAAACAAACAATTAACCACGTAATTACATTAAAAATTAGTAAATTCGCTAGCTATTTACTTCACGCCATCTGTGTTGCCAGACAATCGGGTCAATCAAAATCGGAGAAATTTCCCGAACGTAGGGTAATTGATGTTCCATTTTGTTAACTATTATGTATGAGCGCGGAGCGGGTTTGGTGTAGGTACCTACAGGTTTTTAAGTTTAGTTTTAATTAATTTAATTTTTGTTATGTAATTTATTTCTATGTTCTTTTATTTATCACAACTGTATAATCTCTAATTACTGTAAACGAATCGATTAAAATTTTATATTTTTATTAAGTAACATTCTTTACCAAAAAAAAGAACACAGTGTTCTTTTGCAAACCCTATTTGTATCACCTATGTAATTGCAACCAGCTTTTCATTTTAATAAGTTTTTTAAAGACTACGGTAAACCCCTATCTATACACTACCACCATAAATTGTCACGACAAATCGTCATAATTTAACTATGCGACCTGTTGTTTTGCAATCTTAGTTATGAAATTGCTAATAAAGGCTATGAATATCTTTAAGTAGTTTAGGATATTACTTCTTGGTTGAAAAATTATGGCTTGGCTGTTTCATACTAAGTAGGTAAGTCAGAACATTCAATCGCGTCTCGCGTCAATTCACGTCTATGGCCAACTCGTTGTGTTTTAAGTAAATAAAATACCTACATTAAAATTTAAAATTTGAGAGTTTAGTCAAACAATAAAAGTGTATTTGTTTTTTTGTACATTATATTCCCGTACTGATCACATTTTCTCTGGGATAAACCTTTGAGGATTTGAAATTCAGTAGTTTTGTTTGTCTTGGCAGGGCCATGGCTGTGCCTCATAATTAATAAATGTGTATAGTAAAAGTGCTTGAAATTATAGTATAGGGTCGAGAAGAGTGAGAAAACACACATCGTGTACTTTTATCAATTTAAATTTTATCGTGTACTTTTATTAAATTGATAAAAGTACACATCGTGTACTTTTATCAATTTAATATTAGTGAGTTATTCTGTTTTTCGTTAAATTCGCCGCTTCTGAAATATATTTTACTATATTTATTAAATCATACGCATATCGTCGTTTTTTTTAACAAATATGTTTTATTTAACAAATATGTATATTCATAACACATTTTTTATACTAAAATATTTAATCTGAAATTGGGATTTTTTTTTAACTGGCACCACACGGAAATACGCACACATGTAAAGCGGCCGCCGTTACGCGTCACAACTCGTTGTATCGGTGGATTCCTTCTGTAGGTTTACTACTTCTATGTAAAAAACTTTAAAAATGTATTTAAAAAATAATTGACAGCCATCATTTATCGTTCAATAACATTAAATAAAAGAATACCCAACCAGCTAACATAAAAAAAACACTCAATTAGTAATAAACTATATGTATGAAATTACTTTGCACTCTTGTGAATAAAATGCAACATTGCTATCTGTTTTTAAACAACAAAACAGGGGCGCTAACGCGAAAAACGGTATTCGTGAATTTCGGACTATTGTCTACGTCAATCTCATGGCGTCTTTATTGTAGTGAAAGAGAAAGATACCCGCAGTTCTTTCCGAGCTAGTGAGGTGAAAAATAATTTAACGCGTGTGATGGAGTGTAATTTAGTATCTTTAGAGTTCAAAGTACTAATAATGTATTTTTACTAGACTACTAATACCCCAAAAAGCGGATAGGTGGGTAGGTATAGTTTTTTTTACTGTTACTGACAAGTTTGGTTTGGACGACTACCTCATTATTTACCATACTGCTTTAACCTCATTGCCAATTATTTCATTATCCATACCTGGAGCTCAGACACACGGACACTGGAAGTGAATCGACTGCAGCGACATCTAGGTCATACTGGCATGAAGTTTGCACGTTCACCGTGGAGTTTTCTAACGTTATCTATTTAAATAATATCACCAACCCATTGGTATCAGAGGATTATGATTTGAACCCGCATCGTCGGGTTGGTTACATTACCTGAACTTTACCTTAACTTTTTCGCCGACACGTCAAAACTTTCTGACGTGCGTCATGTAGATGTAGTGTAGGGACGCCCGGCCGGACTCAGATGGGCTGTCGATCGCCTGTTGCAGTCATTCAGCCCAGACGTGCGTCATACGCCAAAAGTTTTTGCACGGAAGCGAAAATATACCTTACCTCCCAGTACGTAGGTCCAAGGCTTCAACTTGATATCAAGTTATGGCGTGCGGGCACGAAATGTTCGGACTTCATATCAAGTCAATGGTGGCGAAAAGTTTAAGTATACCTGCTTTTATTTAATAATCTTTTTATAATTTTTATACGCAGTATAGGTATAAAACCAAAGGAACATCAAAATATTTTTTCAAATAATTTGATTAGTAGGTTTACCTTAGTTTTCGAACGTTGTTTACTTTAAGTTGTCAATGTCAGCCGTCTGTCAAAATGATAGAAGTGTTGATTGAGTCGATTGAGTAAACGGTGTTTCTCAATACTTCTCAGGTTTCTTTCCGCGTGTAACTACAGCAGTAATCATTTATTAAATATTTTTTGGTGTAACAAGTATAAATATCGTATATACCTGTACGTTTCAGTGTTCCATTTTGAGTTTATAGTGTCTTGTATAGAGATAAAGATGTCAATGTCATCAGCTGTTGATGTTTGAAAATAGCTAATCTTTACGTGACGAATGCAAGATTGTTTAAATTGTCAATTTATCACTAAAGCTAGTCTTTGTTCAGTGTAAAAACCACCACTATGAGTACATCGGCGGGAGGAGCATATAACTTTAAAGTCGTTTTGCTGGGCGAGGGATGCGTCGGCAAAACGTCACTTCTGTTGCGTTATATAGAGGACAAATTCAACGACAAACATCTTACTACGCTTCAGGTATAAACTTGTTCAATTTTATAATTTTCTCACTTATCTGACCTGGCCTTGACCACCTATGCTGCTATTTTGAATTACATTAATCCTTGTATATATTATAGGCTACTTTTCTTAACAAGAAAATAAACGTAAATGGCAAACGCATCAACCTCTCTATTTGGGACACAGCCGGGCAAGAGAAGTTCCATGCACTTGGACCAATATATTATCGAAACTCTAACGGTGCCATCCTTGTTTATGACATCACTGATGAAGATTCTTTTGTTAAGGTAATTTGACTATAATCTATTTTAATCATGTTATTCTAATTAGTTCAATATGTCTCTTTCAATCTAATGGCATATATTAGAAAAATATTAAAACTGTTGTATATTCTAGGTAAAAAATTGGGTAAAAGAACTGAAGAAAATGCTTGGTCCGGACATTGTTTTATTGATAGCGGGTAATAAAATTGACTTGGAGCATGAGAGGACAGTTCCTCTTGAGGAAGCAGAAAGGTAAAATGTTCAAGAATTTAATTACATTTCATACTATTTTCCATTCTCGTCAAACTAATGCCTACACCAAATCCTGGGATTAGGTGGCGAGCTGACACAATGCCAGTACAATGCGAGGAAGATGATGACTACATAAGTCCCATTGTAGATCAATTATTGGAAAGTGATTAGTGACCATTTTAACTAATTTGTCTAATTATGTACATAAAAATGTAACTCATTAATAATGACCTAAATCTTGTTTTAGTTACGCAGCAATGGTTGGTGCTAAACACTTCTACACGTCTGCAAAATTAAATCAATGTGTAGAGGATCTCTTTCTGGAGCTGACTCGTGAAATGGTTGAAAAGTCCGAACAAAACTCCCAGCAGGAAGTAAACCGGACATCCCGGGTCCTAGTTGTGGATGATGAGGCTCCCGCTCAAACTTCATGTTGTTCTGGTTCCAGGAGCAATTAACCTTCATTCCTCATTTGCTAACTATAGCAAAATGACAGACTCTTCTAACAAGTATGCAAAAATAATTTTTAAAATTGCTCCATGATAGCAAACATCACTTGGTTATGAGAGTGAAACAAATATTTACTTGCACATGTACCGTCAGCAGCTAAAGTTATCAAGATCATTTTGTACATCTGGTCTTCTGGGCAACTTCTGCTGATGTCTGTACATCATTTGCAAATGGTGTTTAAAAAGAAATGCAGTTCGTAAGTTATGTTGCAAATTGCAAATTTCAAATATCTACATTACTGACATACCGGGTGTTATAAAAAACGTGATACAAGATTATCAAGCTGGCATCTGATCATGATTTGGAACAATCTTTACTATGTGGTAAATTGTTATAAATTGTAAAAAAAAAACGATTCTATCATACATTTTCGTCAACTTGTCAACCTATACTATGGAACAGCTTAATTTTTATTTAATTTTACAAACTTGACCCCATAGTAAAAGATGTTCAAAATCATGAACAGATACCGATTTGATAATCTTGTATCACAGTTTTTATAACACCCAGTATAATTGTAAGTGAATACCTTACTTTCAAGTTGATATAATATAATTAAATAGATATGCAAAGCGAGGGTAGCATTTACAATGCATTAAACTTGGTTGTATGGATGAGATGACAACAAACGATTCCAATACCTGTTTTCTATTTTATGAGGAAAGTGATAAAATAAAAATGTAATAAGCTGCTTTTGACATTATGTTCAAGAACAAATAATCTGAACAAATTATTGTACTATTTACAATCTAAAGAATCTTTGTTACTATACTGTATGTTTACTATTATATTGTTACGAGTCATACATTAATAATGTATATTTCTACTTTCTAATTTTGGTTTCAAATTTATTGTTAATATTGTTATATAGGTCGTTATCTTCTGTACCTATGTGTGGTATACATTTTTTTTTAATTACCATGTTATAGTAAATCATTCACGGTATAATATTCTATGAGTTTGACTAGGTAAAGGTCATAATTAAGTGATAAATGTTAACGCCTTCTACTTATGCACTAGGTGAACTGTTGATGTCAAAATGCAAAAGTCTAAAGCTGAAGGTACCTTTCAATGACTGACCACTGTATACTAATTCTGTTTACAGGGGCCAGTGATTGACAGTTTATACTCTATGACAACAAGACTAAGAAATTATTGATTTATTTCAAAAAATGTGTCTTATCTAATAAAATAACGTGCCACGAGGTTTACAGTAAAATTCGACATATACATTATGCAGGCATTCGTGTTTTCAAACCAGACACATAAGCATTTTATAGGAAAGCTGTTCAACTAAGTACGAAAACACGATTATTTCTTTAGACTTCACACCTCTATTTAATAAATGAATACAGCATATCTTCTGTTCATAATATGGCGTAATTATATTGGCAGTGGGATTTAGAATAAGTATAATTTGTTCATGCCAGAGCAACAATATTTTATTATTAAAACTTGTTTCGTACATAATGCTTGTATAACTTCATTGCATTGCAACATTTAAACATTTAATTTATTTGTGTGCAATTTATTAATTTATATATTTTACGATTAGACCAAATTAAGTTAATAATTAACGAGATAAAATTAATCGACGAATTGCGTTATTTTGGCGACCAATTATATTCGTGGCACGTGGCATTTCTTTTAACCATATGAAGCACACTGTGTAGTATAGTCTATAATAGTACCTGTGAAACTCTCCGTGCAAGCCATATGATATGATGATGTCAATTTCCTAACACTGCGCCCAATTACCCGATTAATAAATTAATCCCTAGTACCTACACAGACCACGGAAGCAATTTTTGAACGTCTAGGAGACGACTCGTGAGAATTTAAACTATGCGGTAAAAAACGGTAGATTATGAATAAGGGTGAAATCATACTCCACTTACCAACGCACCCCAGCTGTACTGCAGGTCGAGGGTGTAGAACGCTGGTTCAGTAACAGCCTATTCAAGTATTCACTCTTGCCAAAGGAACATTAAAATATTTTGTCAAATAATTTGGTTAGTAGGTAGCCTTCAAAAGACGCAAATTATATCTTTCCGGGAATACAGACGTAGGGAGCGAATTCTATTCCTTAGCAATGCGCATTAGGACGGTAGAAGCGAATCGCTTCGTGCGAATGAATGGAATATTCACAACGTAAGGATGAAACCGTTCCCCTCTTATGGTGGTGGAACTGAAATGGCTGAATTAAATCGTGCAATTCCAGTGCACTCTCCAAAATCTATCCTGTAAAACACAGATAATCTAGCAACCCTGCGACTGTGCTCAAGGCTTTGTAACCTTACACTCACTAACTCAGGATTGCCAGTGAGTCTGCATACTTGTTGCTCTATAGAATCCAAAGCGGCTAGCTGATACTTTGCGAACCCGTCCCAAAGGTGGCAATAGCAGAGTTTATTATGTACAGTCAGCGTCATATAGTTCGTAGCATTCAAAGTGCTCAAATAGTTCGGTACACCATAATAATTCTAAGGTGTACCGAACTTTTTGAGTACTTTGGATGCTACGAACTATATGACGCTGACTGTACTGATCATCTATTTAATACAAGTTGCCAGTTTTTTTAGATTGGAGAAGATGTGGATAAGTCAGTAGAACTAGAAGTTTTAGACAATTTTTAAAACTAAAATTAGCAATGATTTTGGTAATTTCATCAGGGCAGTTACAAATAAAACAACGATAAAGGTTTAACAACTTTCTAATAATATGCTATTTGTATTACCTACTAATAAATTTCACAACAGTAAACAAAGCCCTACATTTAGATTAAGATGCTGAAGTGTTTTTTGAGATTTGTTGCTGCTTATATTGTGTGTCCTGCTATGTTAATATACAATTTGTACTGTATTCGTCAGGGTGAACATTTCCAATTTACTGTTAAAATATATTACCCATTTGTCTCAGACATCCCATCATTCTAGTACACATACGTGTACCTCACAGATTTATTTGCATATACCTAAACAAATTTTAACGTCAACCAAACCCACATTTTTACCACACTTCACAGTAAACTCAACAAAACTATAAAATGCAAATACATATAATAAATGAAATAATATAAACCCTTTTGTGTGAAACAAAAATGTATCTGTACCGAGAAAACTATATGGTACAATTGCGCTTTGTTCATTTTCCATCAAATATATAGAAGCGGCCAATGTAATAATAAATATCAGATCATGATGTTGAGATATTTTTGGTCACCTTGGGCGCTTCGATATATCTGACGGCGAATGTACAAAATAAAATGTTTTCAAAATCATACCATAAGACATTAATCATTGTGCATTATTAAATGCTACATACTATAGCCTAATATCAATGGCTTAGGAACATGTTATGATTATGATACTATATGGAGGCTTACTAAGCATGTTTTGCAATTATTATAATGTATGTATAGCTTTAATGACAAGATGATTTTTAATAAAAAATAATTGATCATAAAATGGTATGTTTCAGTTCATACAATTTACGAAATATATGTTTGGTACTGATTGATGGCAGTATTTGGCTCATTGTATTCAGATAGCAACCCCCTCACAAACTGATCCAGCAGAATTTATACATAATGTAATTTAAAGCCTTATTGTTACAACGCGTATAAAACAGAATAGATTTCGACATGTTTTACCCCGTGTACAGGTATCACGCAAAAGCATAACAACACAGGGAAACCCCTTGAACTGGGATGTGGTTACCCAATGTAATAGAGTTTATATTGATAAGTGCCGACTGCCGACAGTCATTCCGAACTCCATCAAACTGACACTTTTATTCTTTGCGACAACCTGCGAAGCTTTTCCATGTCACAATCCGACAATGCTATGAACTTTTTGTTCTTTGAAATTTGGAAATCAAACAACTGTTTGTGGTTATTATCACAGTTCACTTTTGTTTTGCTGATGTTTACTTTTGGAAGTTCTATTACCCCTTCTAGTTCGGAACTCGAAGCTAGACAGTGTCACTTGTCGGTTTCAGTTTCTTTATTTGTTCCCTTTTTTTTGGAAGCCGATTTGGTTTTAGAGATGGGAGCATCTACGTCTTGGATCTCGGTGACCGAAGCTTTGTGGGCTCCTTGCGCCTCCGTGTCCAGCGGCGGCAAGTCCAGCAGATACGGCATCATACTGCGGGACTTCTCTTCTGTTGAAAGCCATTCCATCTAGGGAAAAACATAGATATGTTACTATCGTATTTATGGTCGCGTCACGTCTAAACAGAGTGGCAGCCTTACAATTCGTAACCTGAAAACGCAATTCTATATTCAAATAATACTTGTCACAGCTACGTTGAAATCGGAATTATAATGCCTCTATCATTTATGCATAAGGCACTGGTCCCACCGTGAGCTAGTAAGCTATGAACTATCAGCTATTTCAAGGGACAAAAGATAATCGATCCCTTGTAAATAAAAGAGATATATATTAATAGCTCATCGCCCGGCGATGAACTACGATCGCCCGGCTATGACATATATGTCTCCTTTAGTTTATGTATGGGCCTGATCGGTGACGATCATCAGTTAAAGGGCGAGTTGTGTCTTAGCGTACTCAAACTCAAATAGTCATCATAGGAATGCTAACTCATGGCAAGTATTGTACTGTAATACGGGCGGGTTTCCGCAACTCGACGACCAGGCGCCTATTTTGCGTCTCATGGTAAGTATGCAAGTACAGATGGTATGCGTACTACACCATTAAATCCCGTTTGTTTAAGACTTAAATTGTGAACCTACCTTCTGCCGGTGGTCGTTTACGGCGTCATCGCAGATTTCAATGCACATTTCCCGGGTGAGGCGGCCGTCGTCGGACGCGTAGGCGGCGGCCTGCCACGCCACGCCCAGCTTGGAGAGCGCGCGGCCCGACATGCCCGCCGTGCGCGCCGCCAGCAAGCTGCACAGCTCGCCGTAGTCGAACTGGTCCACGCTCAGGCGTCTGCCGGTCAGACGGTATTTTATAACAGGACTAACAACATGTAACTCTAGTTTTGTCATGACCAACAACCTGAAAGCACTTTTTCAAAACTGGGACCTAACAAAGTTGACATTCTATGTTTTCGTTTTCTAGGAGTTTTTGGCGTA
Organism: Grapholita molesta; assembly: GCA_022674325.2. NCBI lineage: Eukaryota > Metazoa > Arthropoda > Insecta > Lepidoptera > Tortricidae > Grapholita > Grapholita molesta. The sequence goes on along the minus strand of CP053120.2, from coordinate 25,935,528 downwards.
AAACGATTAATGAACTTTAGATCAAAAATAATAATAATGAAATGTACTTAGGTAGGTAGTATAGTACTAGACCACTTCAAGGGCTCAAAGGGTTAAAGGCCCTATACAAAATACAATTTCTTCACTAGTTCGAAGGAAGCTCAAAACAAGATGTAGGTACCCATTCTTTAGAGATTGAAGCCAGGTCAAGTCTCATTGAGCCATATGCAGTGTGTCAAATTGTGCAACTAGTTCGTCGTTACAAATATATGGGGCACGTATTTAATGAATAATAAAGACCCAGTTAAATTGTAAGAAACATGTTACAAAATGAAATTACCTCTTTCCTTCTGAAGCAGGCTGTAGCACAAATTTGTCGAAGTACAGGCGGATGAGACGTTCGCGTTCCTCGAGTCCTGGCAGACCGAACTCGATCATCTTGTCGAGGCGGTCGTTGATGGCCGAGTCGAACTGCTGCGGTGTGTTGGACGCCAGCACCAGCATGATGCGGTTGCTCTGGTCAGACGTGCGGTACAGGAACGCGTTCAGGGCCGCTCGCAAGTCTTCGCTGATCCTTTCAGAGGAACGTTTTCTAAGGAATGCGTCGGCTTCGTCGATAAACAATAGTACACCTGAAATAAATTGTTAAAGTTGAAGTATTTAAAACTAGGCTCGTGTGTAAACTTGAATTGGCAGTGACATAATCCAGTGTACTCGGGAGAATGTACATAAGCCGTTAATAATTTACATCAATTGTATCCATAGGTAGGGTACCTTTCTTGCTAGTATTGGCCCAGTCGAACACTTTGTGGATGGCAGCGACCGCGTCCTTGCCCATGGGCGCCACGTCGCCTCCCGTTAGGATGGCGTACTCCATGCCCGAATGTTTCGCAAGTTTCTGTAAAAATTAATTATAAACAGCTATTTATTTTTACAACAATAGCGACGATGTTTTCTGATAGGGGGCAAATCACTTCAACTGAAATCTGTGTTCAAGACGCCTGGATGTCATATGCGGCTTCAGGCTCATTCTTATGACAATGACACATGCGTCGCTTAACTTCAAACTCGGGTAAATCCATTCTGCTTTAAGGTTAATTATCTAAAAAAAATGTATAATAATGTGAATGCTTATCAACTTTAGAGCAAAATGGATTTTACCTGAGTTTGAAGTTAAGCGACACACATGTCTTAGACACAGTTTTTCGTCGACTAAGGCTGTTTTAAACCGTATACGACGGTGTCACAAAGGAAAGTTTGCAAAATGAAAAGTCTTGTCGCACCTTAGAGAACAGGGTTTTGCCGGTACCGGGCGGTCCGTACATGAGCAGGTTCCGGTAGAAGCCTTTGTTCATGCGCGTGTTCTTGGTGGCGATGGCGATGTCGCGCAGCCGCCGCTCGAGCGTGGGCGCGAGCACCACGCCGGCCAACGCGTCCGAAGGCTTGCGGAAGCTCGCGATGGCCTTCGATACCGTCAGGATGGGATGCTTCACCGCTTCAAGGATAGAGAATCTTGATGTCTCGTTTACGAGGCTTGGTTTACCTGAAGGACAATTACAACTAATTATGCATAATGTATTATCAACGTATTGTCACAAACTTGTAACATCCAAAACGCAAAACATTGTTTTTCTCACGCGATTATTATTCGGTGCTAACGGTCGGACAGACGTTATCCTGTCTTAACCTTGACCAAATGAATCGTAATGCACTAAGATATTTTTAGTTGCACTTTCTCTTTATAAGAAATATATTACCTACAGGTATTTATTACGGATGTTTTTTTAAAACAGCGGTGAAATCTGGGACTAGCATTGCGCGCTAATCTTCATTAAAACTATTATATTTGACAAAATAATAATTATTATGCATACTATATATAAATCATCTGCAAATTTCATAGATATTTATGTAAAGTATGCAATATTCTGATAGTTACCGATCCGAGCTTCAATGAATCTGGCAGTGACTGATGTAGCTCCTTTGGCAGTATACACTCCAAGTGCTACCAGTGACAGGCCCCCAGCTGCTGCTAATGTCTTGTCCCAATCTGTCACAAGTGCATTTAAACCAGTACCTATCACACTGCCTGCTGTCCTGTTAAAGCAAATTTTATGTTATAATCAAATTTAAATAATAACAATAAAACATTATTATTTACAACTATAGCTTTCTTTCTTAGCTGTACTCCCCATACCTCATGAATTAAGTTTGGTGTTCAGTTCCCACAATATATAACTGCCAATCCCTAGGAGTTATTATTTCTTAACTTGTATGCGTGTATGCATCTTTTAACATTATTTAATTATTTTTATTCAAAATTCATCATACTATAAGTTACACAACCAATTTTACTTTTCACTAAATGATATGATAGAGAATTCGTAACAATAACTTACTTTATACTCTCCAATATGGTAGTACGGTTCTCAGCAGCCTTTAGTCGAATCTGTTCAAGATTGATGTCCCGATTTTCACGATCTGCCTTTGCCCGAGCCCTGGCTTCCGCTTCAATAGCCTTAAGTTTGTTCTTCTCGCGGAGTTCCATCTCATGTTCTATTGTAGCCCGTCGCAGTGCTTCTTGTTTTGCAACACTCTCTTCTTGTCTGCATTAAATTTATAATATATAAAAAACATTGTTTAAGTTAATCCTAATTAATCTGTCAATGTGGCTTTACTTACTTCTTTAAAATTTCATCTTGTGACCTCTGCTGTTGAACTAGCTGTTCCTCATAACGCTTCTTTGCTAATTGGTCTTGATACTGAGCCCGCATTTGATGCTGCTTTGTCTCTTCCTATAATGTAAATATAAAAATTATAACATTTAATTTATGGTCACAAAAACTACAGGAGTTTTAAGCATAAATTGTTAAACCCTAGACTTAACATTTTAATTATACATTAAGTTTTCAATATTTTAAAAGCAGTTGACTGAATGTGTTAGTTAAACATGAAATTAAATCTCTTCCTAATAAATAAGTTAATTATTGTGATGAAATAAAACAAATAAAACGGATTAAATCGCGTATACTAATTTAAACTTCAGGTGAGTCCACCCGATGACCATGAACGCTGCTAAAGGGTTTAAAACGTTGGGATGAAGTTTAAATTAGTAGACGCGATTTAATCCGTTTTAATTGTTTTATATCATGAGTAATTATCACGGCAACCGAAGACAATATTAGTTATTGTGCCTGGATGATGGGACAAAATTATCTACTGAGGAAACATACAATAAAAAACTTACAGTAATAGTGTGACATAATTAATGTCATAATACTTTTAGCTTTCATGTTTACTAATAATCAGTGATCGGCACTATGGGTGCAAAACTTTAACAAAACTCGTTAAGCGGACTTAAAAGAGTGTATAGAGCCATAAAAAAAATTATATTCTTACACCCAAATATTGGCATGTCGAGATTCCGATATTCAATGAAATTGCACACTAATTTGCCAAACTTATTCAAATTTTTCTTGATGGTAAGTGTCACTATACCTCAGTTCAACAAGTTTTGTTAAAGTTTTGCACCGTTAGTGCCGATCACTGCTAATAATTGACAAGACAGTTGACTTTAGCTATAATCCTAGCATAAAAGATCATTTAATCTAACACCTTAACTCAACAATACCTGTAATGTTTTTCTTCTTTCTTCATAGTCAACTTTTTTCTGTTCCACTTTGGACTGTTCTATGGCGGCCTCATATTCTTTGATCTTGGCCATCTGTTCTTGTTGCCGTGTGCCTTCTTGAAGTTTGCTGAGTTCCAGAGCATCTTTTGCATGTCCTGTTCAAGTTATAAAGGATAAAAGCTCTTTAGTAAAGTAGTCTACTCAATCCCATTATAAATAAAAGTACCTAACATTTATGATAGACATAGATGATGAGGACTTCAAAAATGGAGGACTTATGTATTTTCAAATAATTCTTTAAAAGATTATACTCCTGACATGATTAGGAAATTGATATGGAATCCCAGGAGAATAGAGGGCTAAACTCCAAAATTATAGGTGTTATTAATGTACAATTTTACATATAATTTCTAAAGCTATTGAATTTACATATGGTCATTTCCCTGAGCTAATAAAGGAATTTTGTTACAATTTTTGTATTATTAAACAATATTGATAATATTGAACATTCTTTAATACAAAATACCTAGATGGTTAACTACTATAAAATGTAATTTTGCAATGAAAGTATTCAATAAAACTTTCGAACTCCCATCAGATACACATACATGGGGTTATGTAAAAGTTACTCTGCCAATCCCTGGGTCCTATATGTTATTATACCTGAATATATTATACAGGGCAGGTGCAATCCATACAAAATTACCCATACTACTTCAATCTGTTTGCCATTTGGTTTTTACTCTTTAGCAAAATTATACTGCATACGTCCACTTTTAATATATTATTCCAAGGTTAAACAGATTCAAAGTAATATTTCATGAAGTAAAATTAAGTGTAACTTAGCTACCATTTAGTATTCTGCATCTGTCATGATATCATAAAACAAGAAGTAGCGAGAACTGTTGGCATGGAATGGTAACTTTGTTTATTGGCTACATGTTGCTCATGGGATAAAATTAAGTCAGTGCAGTGTGCTTTTAGGTTATAGGGTCGCATTATGCAATAGTATGAAATATGACTGATAAGTGATTACAGATGGAACTTACTGGACTGCTCCAACTCCTTAGCGGCCTGCGCGGCTCTTTCAAGGGCACTGGAGTCGAACCGATAAGCTTCCATAGCTTTCTTTTCTGCTTTTGTGAGGTTAACAGGGGGTGCCGCCGCACCCCCAATATTTGCCGACGGGTCATCGGTTGGCGGCTGTGGAGGTTTCGTACTATAGCCAAATAACCAGGACATAGTTCACACAGTTAACCTTAATTCATTAAATATTCAAAACAAATAAGACAAAAAAGTTCAAATTCCCATAAGACCCTCAAAAATGGGACGTGCTTATCAATCCTACCTCCCACAGACTATAGAACTCAAAACTCTTAAGAGGTTATAAAATAAAAATACAGATAACCAATAATGTCATGCGAGGCCATAGACAAGATAATAATAAAAAATGTAGGAGGAATAATGACTTGAGATCGCATCCGCGTGCGCCAGTAAGGGACAAAGATATTCTGGCTTTCGTAGCCCAAAATGTAACAATTCACTATAGTTTTGCTATACAGGACATTCTTTATAACAAAAATATTAGCTTGTTCTGTATTCATTACCGCAACTTTGGTTTGTTTGTTCCCCTCCAACTTTGACGGTTCTGAAGGGTCCAGCTTGGAGAGGAACAAAAATGTGTAAAACTATGACAAGGATGAACGAAAATAGTGCCGTCTCTGCCATGCCTATGGAAAGTTATATAAGACCATCCCTTTTGATCGTGATATTATTATTAGCACGCTCCGTCTAGTTAAATGGTATGTCTATGTAAAAAATACAAGTAAATGGCGTAGGGATGTGACGACCCCATCGCCCACTGGTCTTCTCCAGTGTAATTAGTCAACGCAGGGCAGCTTGTGGCGAGCTGTTTGGAGGATAGTGACTCAGGTCCCCTGCCTCTGGCTTGCCGTAACCGTGGCGAGTTGGCTATATGTTTAAAGTCCAGTGACACCTCTCTACCCTTAGCCCTATGCATCGGTGTTGCCCTTGAGCCAACTTTGATGTCGCTTTTGTGGGTGACCCGTCTCGCATAGGGCGCTTGTCACCGTCTGCCGGGAATAAAATTGGTTACCATTTTATTAGGCAGGCGTACTTCCTTTCCTCCCAATAGCCTAGTACATTTTAGATTCCATTAAAACTAATAGTCCTTACACCGTGGCGCGTCACATGATACGGACAGGGGCAACATCCGCCTAGTGTACCCCTTAAATTTAATTAAATTGTCGATAGTGCCTCTACGCGTTGGCTTGATCCGGCTCCGCGTACGCCTCCCAAATGTCCAGAATACCATTGTTCCGTGTACGGGAAAAAAATACAAGCCTGTAGGCTTGTGTGTAATGTAGCCCAACGTTGCCATTGCAGAGCCGCAGTGGACGGTCTACCGCGAAGAATATATTCGTAAATTTCGGACCATTGATCTGCGGCGCTACCGCAAACAACGATATTCGTGAATTTCAGACGATTGTTTCTGTCACTCTCATGACACCCTAAATGGAGTAAAAGAGAAAATGCCCGTAATATACGAACTACGAAGTTCCCGGTACCGGGCCTGTTGCTCTCATAACGCCTTCGTTGGAGTAAAATAGAAAGATCGAAATATAGCAACATCAATGTTCTTGGATCCGGGCTTGGTCACCACGGCCTCTTATGCAGAGAAAGGGGAGGGTTCCTCCACATACTTACCTTCATAAACAACGTCATTCTTTGGTTCCTTGAAATGCTATCAAGGTGGCCAGTCATTGAGCCTTAACCATGGTCTAACGAGGGCAACTGATTCAAAATATAGTTTTGTAAAATGAAGGTTACAGTAACAAGATAATGTACGCACGATTATTAATTTGTATATTATGGGAATAATAAAATACTATAGATTTTTTTAAATAAAATACTTTATTAATAAACGTTTGTAAAAATAAGAAGTACATACCAAATTACACATCAAGTTACGATTACGAGTATCAAATATAATGTAATGTGATAAGAAAGTAACGCTAGTTACGGTACGGTGATTGTAGGTACTACACAAGTCTCTGAATTATGGCCCGACATAGCACGTTTATAAAAGGTGGATTTTCTATACCGTGTGCATAATTGGCCAAACCAATTATTTCGATAGTATGTGGCTAAGAGACAGCTATTTCTCGAGTTGTACTGTCTTCGTTTTGTATTGTAAGTATAACATTTTTGAGTCAGGACGATCACGAGAATAGACCATTAATGTATGTCAGTAGTCTGACCAAAACGTTTAATGCCAATATAGTCTGTTTTACAAGGTTTGGCACTTTTGTATTATTCATTCCCTTCCTAATAAAAAGTATAAACCAGTCTAAAATCCTCAATAGAAGGGTGATGAACACTTTATAAAGCTCATTATTGCAGTTCAATTTAAAACTCGAATTTCGAATCAACTGCTTTTGTTATTAAACCTAAATTAGTTAAGACTTTACAGTTTAAACATCAAAGCAAGGATTCCATGTTGCAAGAATAATTGCATTAATATTCATCGTATTGTAGGATGGTTACTAGTATGATTACCACATACTAAGTAAGGTTCATAGTTTTCAAGTTAGATTCTTAGTATACATATACAAGCATGAAAATATGTTAATATGCTTACAAATTACTTATAATTTATTTACCTTAATTATGGATTTATATGGTAGAACCTGTGAAATGTAGCTAACATTTCATATTGTACATAGATATGCAGCTCTAAAGTGGAGTGTCGCTTACATTATTAATGACTGAAATGAACACATAACCGGAATAGGTACATTAATGGGTCACCAAAAAGTACTACTAAAATATAATTACCTACTTGTGATACAGCCACTAAATAATACATTATAAGACAACATTACTTATTTCGCTAAAGAAGTTAGCAAATTCAGTGTTTTAGTTTTCATTCATAGCATAAGATTAAGTTGAAGCTTGGAAGACAAAGCTAATAAAGACAGTGTTAGTTGAAAATAGTAATATTGTTATTTAAATCCATTTTAAACTTGTGTGTGTACTTGTGGAATACAACACACACCTAGACAAGTTTTACATCTTTTCATATATATTTAGTGAAATACTGTGTGATTTATTTTGTAGTGGTTTAATTATTGTCTTAACTATAGTAAAGCATTCTAGTCTTTCCAGGCAAATCTTGTATTTACTTGTCAAGGACATGGGATGGCATATATCAATTGTGCCATACTTAATTTGGAAATCTTAAAGTAGACTTCCATCAAATATCCCCTGATATGTAGAATAGCGAAACTATCAAGTCAAATATTACACAGCTGCTTCTTATTATAACTTTAACTTCATCAAGTCGTAATTTATTAAATTATAAACAGCTGCAATTCATTCCAGTTAAATATTTTACCTTTTGGCATTCTGAATAAAGTAGAAGCACAGATCTTTGTAATACTAACAGTTTTCACATTAGAAGACATTTAACTCTTGTTAGGACAATAAACCCTAAACAAATTGGTTATGAGTAGAAAATTGAAAGAAGTATATACTTATATAAAACAATGTATAAAACTATTGTCCTCATAAATACATCTCTGGCAAAAGTAAATGCGGAGATTTTTGGGTTTCAGATCATTGTTAATTCTGTTTCATATTAGGGATATTTGCTACTACTATGTATTATTTACACATATATAATAACACTGAGTAGTTCTTTATCGTTGATAACGTCCAAGCTTAGCCCCACAGTTGGGGCACTTGTGGTGTATTACCATGCAACTGTCTATGCAGCATGGGATGAGACAGCATCCGCAGAAACATCTGAAAAAAAAAACATGTAAAACAAATGCAGATTATATAAAGCATGGGTGTATTTTTCTCTTCATGCTTCATAGTGTCATTCACATTTGATAGGTATGGGATCTTGTAAGTAAAATTTATTGAATTTCTTATGTTGAAAATAACTTACAGACACAGACATACAAATAGATAGGTAATACAAGTCTATTCAATAATAATTTAATATCTACATAATATTTATCATGATTAGCATTAGTACTAGCATCACTTTGGGTTCATGGTGTGTTTCTAAAAGAATTTATTAACACTTTGTTATAAATAGATGGATTAAACATGTCTTTTTAATTTGTAATATAACTTACCCCAGCAAAAATATGATAGCTCCAGATATATAAGCAAGTAGGCCAGGTTTCGTTTTAGTTGCGGTGTCTATTTCAGCATGACAGCTTGGGCAGATCATGTGGGTAGGCTGTGGTCCAACTGGTACAACTGTAGTTACGATTTGAGGCCCAGCAGCTAAAAAAACATGCAATAGACATAAAATGTATAAATAAATCATACAGCTGATGGCAAATTATATCACCATAAGAATGTCATTAATTTTCAACTATTGCTTAAACCATTACTTTAACATTTTGAGGACTGTATATGGCTTAGCCAAATCTTATGGCTGACAAATAACAACACAGAACAAGCTTATGGTGATCAAAAGGTTATGCATGTGAAGTAGCATTGATTCTTTAATTTTTTACAGGTGTCTAACTCTGTAAATCTGATAGGTCTTAATGATCGGCAGTATCTTAGATTATCAGTTTGCAATTGGACCTGTGATTGTTATAACATAGATAATTAACAATTTTGTTAAGAACAGGTAATAAAATAAATTAAAACTGTGATGTCTGACTACCCTACCTACCTACCTACCTACCTACTCCTGTTAATATACAGTTAATTTTGTCTACAATATTGGTGCAAGACAAAAAAATACCTCACTTAAATAGAACCTAGCATTAATCATCATCAATCAAGGTAAAATAAAGAGAAGTGTATTGATGACTAATTTATTAGTAGTATTAACAGTTTGTTTGCAGTAACAAAATTACAGGTCAAGGACAATGGAATAGAGAGACAGGCCAATGTGATCAGAAAAATATTCAGGCAGTTATTTTTATTTCTTTGTGAGAATTCTGATTTTTAAAAGGTTTCCAATGTATTGTCTTGATTAATATAATTCCTTTATCATAACATTTTTTCCAAGATACAAGATTCATTAGACATGTTTTTAATGTACCTATGTTGAGGTATGCCCTTGCTTTGGTAACAGTAGAATTGTTACAAGGCCACTGTTATGAAAACGCCCAGGATGTGAATATTAATTATGGTATTATTAGGTGTACCTACTTGACAAAATGTAACTTACTGGGAGGGTAATGAGGAGTGTAGGGGCTGGAGGGCCCCACACCCCCGACTGCTTGCGAGTAACTCGGCGGCGCCGCCGGCGGTGGCTGCATTTGCACATGATAACCATTGCCCCATCCATATGGAGGAGGATTGCCAGTTTTCTCCATTCTATAAACAATTACAGTTTTAAGTGACAAATAATCACAATACTAGCAACAGTGTCCGTTGTAATCAATATCACAGATACGATGATGCAATACAAACTTGAAAGCTATTTTTAGGTATGATTCCGAACGAACTATTAAACATAAAGCAGATGCTCTAAGGAACGTGCTTTGAAAATGTATTTACTACAGCGTTAGAAATAAAAAAAACAATAGTTTAAAGTAAATAACACACTCACTTATTATTTCTAGTAATCCAAATTTGATTTTAATCAAAACAAAGGACGAATATAATTGATTACAAAGTTTGCGCAGGTGGAAATGGGGTACAAACAAATTTTATTTTTTAAGCATAGTCAAGCAGCAAAAATTACAAAGCATGGACGATGCCTCACGATGCCAGAGTTAGACGAATTTAAAATAAAAAAACGGATAGCCAATCACACCAACATTACCTTGCTGGTATGTTGGCGTACCTGTTTTATGAGTAGTTTACTCTCAAAAACTGTAATATATTTTTATAAATATTTATGTTCATATGATGTGGTACAAGTTTCTAAAATTTGTCAGTACAACCACCCTACACGGAATAAGGATAGAAAAAATGTATTCGTAAGTTTTTTTTTTTAAGTCGGCACAGACTCGCAGAGTAGTCAGAGTACGTAATTGTCAAAGTTTGTTATAGTTATTGAAAACTTCAGAAAAGTAGGCTACAGTATTTATTACAGGTAGGTGGAGTAAAGGAAGTCTAATTTTGTTATTTCATGTAACCAGCTATCAGTTTTCCTTGTGATTGAATGTGTTGCGTCCAGATGTATAGTAATAATGCCGAAGGTTGAAATTATGACTCATTAAATCTTATTTATCCTTGTTTTAGCAGAGTGACGAGCTTAGTGTTAAACGAGATGTCTTCTCCACGCCCAAAATCACCTCGTACACCTGTTTTGCCTAAAAAGGAAGACAAGGCAGAGTCTTTCTGGGATAAAATTGGAACTATAGGACGAAAGAAGGGGATTAAAGAAGGTATGATATTAGTATATACATTTTGTGTACCATTTGTGCGTATGCGTAGGATGGGCAGGCAAGGACTACTACTATGTAATGTACTAGGTATCAATATGACTTCATCATTAATAATTAGATCAAATATTTGTGGGTTATTAAAAAAAAATTACTAGGTGGCTAAATAATACCAGGTATGTGTATGTGTGTAGCTCCTTAAGAAACAATAACTATAGTCATTACTCAAGTAAGCATTTTCTCTGTGCAACTCTTTGATATTGTGATATGTATATAGGAATTTGGAACTATATCTTATGTAGTCTGATCCAACAAAATGTTTTTCGCTTTAGTCTGGTAATTTCAACCATAAGATGTCCACTGCTGGACATGGGTGTCCCCGAAATATGGCTTGTATCAATTTGCCATTTACAAATTCACTGCGGCACGAGGCTTATTCACCTTGAATAAGTATGGTAATTGCAATGTTAACTAATTGCCGCAGCCAAGATGTTAACCTTTAACTACCGACCTGATTTTGCGTGCAAATAATCGCAACCTTAAGTCCCCTTCATAAAGTTGACAATAAAATCACGATGTCTGTGAGACGTATACCTCGGTATTTGAAGGTTAAAGAAAAACCTTAAATAAAAAAAATATTGTACTTATCTTAAGTTTTGGAAATAAAATTTTTACAATGTTACTCAGATAATCAGAAAAAATTTTTGGTTACAAGAGACACTGCTATTAGTATTACCATTGTTATTGAACTATTTTTACATTGTGTATTTTATGTGAGGTTACCAGTAATTTTCTTTTACACAGTGCAAGAAGTTCAAGCTGAGGGCAAATTTGCCATTGATTCACCTGGAAGCCCAACTGCTCCAGAAATTCCCCCAGAGGAGTACAGCTTGCGTGAGTAATTAAGTTTTTAATGGATTGTTTGTTTTTTTACATTCATTACAAGAACTCATAATAGTCTGAGAATCTCAAGTCTTATCCATGTTATGTTACACTACCAATTCCGATCACTGATAATTTGCTACATTTTCCATGGAGATTGAGCTAATACAGTCACATATTAAGGATATTGGTGTTTAGGTACATTCTTTAAAAGTACATGTCATGGAATACACACTAAGGTGCATACTCTCCTGAAATAGAGATTTATGTAGTCAAATATTTTAATTAATTGCAAATTTTAGTTGATAACGAAGAAAGAGCCATTATTGAACCCCGTTCACTAGAAGATCCAAGAGTTAAAGAGCTTATTCAAGTTCTGATTGAGTGGATTAATGATGAGCTTGCCATGCAAAGAATAATTGTCAAAGACATCAGCGAGGACCTTTATGATGGACAAGTACTTCAGAAGCTATTAGAAAAACTTGCTGAGAAAAAACTTGATGTACCAGAGGTAACACAATCTGAGGAAGGCCAAAGGCAAAAGTTGGCAGTTGTACTTAAAGAAGTTAACAAGGTAAGAGAGAGAGACACCATTTTTAGTCCACTTTGCATATAGGAACAGAATAGCTAAAATAAATAATTAATTGTGCAGTATGTTACAACTACATATAATTTTAAAATATACCTTATGTACATAATTGGTTATAATATAATGAAAATACTTGTTTGTACTGGCTAAAAAACAAATGTTCTAGAACAGAAAAATGCCACTTTATTCCCTCTAGATAATAAAACCCTAGGTGTAGTGCAAATTTGCTTTATTTCAGTAACTAGAGCATAGGCAGTCAAATGATGATTTATGGTCATATATATATATATATATATTAAATAGCTTATTTTTTCCACTTTTTAAAGGATGATGTTGTGTTACAGTGTTTTATTTTATTCTATTTTAATGTGGATCCCTTTAGGGTAAAAGCCTTGTATTAATACATTACTATTCCTCCAACAAAATTTTTATCAGTACTTCCTCCACAAATTTGGTTTGTAACACTATTATACCTTTGTTGGTTGTTTTTTTCGTTAAATCTGATTATGTCTTATATAGTTTAAAATAAGACAAACTTTTTTTGTTTAGGCTCTTTATGGATCACCCAAACCAGCTCAAAAATGGAGTGTAGATTCTGTTCATTCGAAAAACATTGTATCCATTCTGCACTTGCTGGTGGCTCTTGCGCGCCACTTCCGAGTGCCCGTTCGTCTTCCCGAGAACGTTAGTGTCAACGTTGTTGTCGTCAAGAAAGATGCGCCTAATCAACTTTCGCACAGGTATGTGTTATTGCAAATTGTATGATATGTGTTAAAGGTATGGAAATAAAACGGCTCATTATGATACTGAATAGTATACGCGATATCATCCATTTTGAATTGTTTTATTTTATGTAAAATTATCGTAGCAACCGAAACCAATATCACGCTGACGTGTATTAATACGATTATGTATTCTTTCAGAACTTATATTGAGGATATCACAACTACGTATGATGACCTTGGCATGAAAGGTGAAAGAGATGCATTTGATGCTCTTTTTGATCATGCTCCAGACAAACTACAAGTTGTCAAAAAGGTATTTAAACCTTCGGAACAATAAAATAAAATACAATAATCTTTGTGTATTACGATATATGTATATATTTATTTATTTTCAGTCCCTGGTAACTTTTGTAAACAAGCATTTGAGCAAGGTGAACCTCGAAGTGGTAGACTTGGATACCCAATTCAATGATGGAGTGTTCTTATGCTTATTGATGGGTCTCCTCGAAGGATTCTTCGTGCCTCTTTATGACTTCCATCTCACACCTCAGGACTTCGACCAAAAAGTTCATAATGTTGCCTTTGCCTTTGAACTGATGCAAGATGTTGGCTTAGCCAAGCCGAAGGCGAGACCTGAAGGTGAGTGATCTGATAGTATGAGATGCTTCAGGCAGATATCATACAGGCGCCTGATCCGAGTATCAGTCTTAACTTTTTTACCTTTCTATGATTTAAATTTTATCATGATTGTTAAAAGTCAATAAGAAATGAGTGTCACAATCTTTGTACGAACACCCTTGAGCATTTATGTTAGCTTAACTAAACAACGTCACTGGAGATTGTTGACTAATCCTTTTTCCAGGCCCATCAATCCGAATGAATTTCCAGTTATGGTGTTCCCAGAAATCCCAAATATATTCTAAATATGTAGTTACTATTCACTTTTTTTTATTAGGTACTAATATGCACAACTAGACCTATTATTTATTTACTTTGGCTGTAGGGCATAATTGTTTTAACCCTTTTCCGGGCATATTACGATTTATCGACCACATGCGTGTCAATTTACTTTCAACCTCAATTTACTTCATATTAGATTGGACTAACCTAATTTAGTTACTTATGCCTTTATTTAATGCCATTATTCTTCCAAAAACTGCATTTACGAATAAATAATACATTGAAACTTATTTTCGACAGAGGTGTTAGTGCCTTTGAGTCTCTTAAAGTAACTAATCACCTTGTCAGCTTCTACGTCATGGTAAATGGTATTAAAATATTTTCATTTAATTTTGCAGATATCGTAAATCTGGATCTGAAATCTACGCTGCGAGTGCTTTACAACTTATTTACCAAATACAAAAATATGGCTTGAGACTATTCCCCTCTTCAGTTTTAGACTGGAAACTAAAAACTACGTACTAATAAGTATTAAAAATTAATAATATTGAATAAAGAGTGGTAATCTCTAATATATTATATAGAACAATTATTGACTAAAATGTAAATGCCGTGCCTTAATAATTTATAAATAAACTTTAAACTTACTAGTCATTCGTTTTATTTTAACGTATGGGATACATAGGTCAGATTGAGTAAAGAGTAGTAGGTACATAGGGTAAATTGTCAGTTACTGGCCACCCTTCAATTACTGGCCACCTTATACTTAAATGAACTCTGTTTATAGGTAAATAGAGTCCATTTTCAGTATATGGTGGCCAGTAATTGAAAGGTGGCCAGTAACTGGCGGTTTACCCTACTACTCTTTACTCAATCTGATTCTGATCAAATTTGTACGCGGTGAACTCGCGGAGTATTCGCCTGCACATATAAATGGCTCATAATTCGCATGTGTGATATCAGCCCCCTTATACTTTTGTTTCCTGGGCTGAGGCAATCTAAATGTCTCAAGCCAATGTCAGTGGAGCGATGCCCAAAGAACTCTATTCCTACCACACAGAACAACCTTATGTATCTGTGATTCCTACCCTACGTGTGGAAGTTATATATTTAGGTAGGTATGTCTGTTTTCGACGGTTTGTTTTAATTTCCCATAATATAACACACCCAAACCTGCGATCGGGGATATGATTAAATTATAATTGACCACTATAATAAATTGGAATATTAAGCGTGTTTAAGCGAGTGTCTGCCTCAATGAATAAGTAAATAGGACCTACTCTAAATATTCCTGGGGTGGTATGGTAGAAATAAATAAAAAACTCATTTGAAACAGTTTATTTACTAAAATTTTATTATTTTATTGATGCTAATTATGATGATTATGAAAATACAATAATTTTGTCGGCAAGACTTAATAATTATCTCAACATTTTATTGCTCGTGTCAGGTAATTATTAACGATAGTCTCGACATGTGTAGTTTTTCATGTCATTGACATGCATTGATTGCTTTTCATTTTATTCAGTTGTTAATTTAAAAGCAATTTTAACTCAATCTTAAAGATCAGGATATAGTTCATACTTATACAATAATTATTTAAGTCCGAATGTAAGTAGAGTAGATTCAGAAATCTACACCCAGGCTTATATATGTTAACAAACGAATAAAATCGTGCGCTTTCTCCGAATACCTGGCATGATTAAGTTTCAAATAAAATACTTTCATTCATAACCAATTATTACTCTATAAAATAAATATAACAATGATATATAGAAATAATAAGTCATGGTTTAAATAAACAATACAAACTGCTTATACCGAGTTACTCCATAATAAACTTATATACAACTACAGTAAAAAGTTGAACAGCGATGGGGTCTAAATAAGGTGATTGGTACATTATACTCGCTTTAGATGTGCGACTTGAATTTAGGCCAAGGTTTCCGACGTTTCAAAGTAATAAAAGAATGACTGTGTACTAAATGTAGATAAGCAGCGTGAAATTCCGTATGGGTATGTTGACTTGTGATCATCACAAGAACTCCGCTAAAGGTTGAACTAACGGTAGTCATCATTTTGATCATTGCTTTGTTAGTTTTGTTACGGAATAATACCTAATTAGGTTTAAATTTTATGGGGCCTAATGCGAATAGAATCAAAGTTACGTTAACTGCCTCTCTTTCTTTCTTAAAAAACTTTGTAACCCATTAGGTTCAGTTTTCATTCCATAATACGAAACGCAAGTAAAATATTTTAGTACCAAGATGTCGTAAATACATAATCCCAAGATTTATAATGTGTATTATATGGTATAGGCCAGCAAAATATTTTTACATTAGTCGGCAAAAAAACCTAGTCGGTCACCCACCAGCAAAATTACAATTTACTCAAATTAATATCAATTAATTTCTTACAGTTCCTAACAGTTTCTTATCAAATAAATACAAGTACCGGAATTTTGATTTAACTGGACACTCATGGAATCAACGGAAACAAAAGCTTAGGAACAAAATTGTTATCTCTCTGCTGATCAACATCAAAAGCTGACAGGGATCTGTCTCGTTTTCAGGGCAAAATTTGTATGTAGAGGAGGTGAAAGTTGGCCATTATAAGCTTATTGGTGCTTGTTTATTGCTATGAACAAATTATATTTTTTAAGCTGACCAAAGTATCTAAATAACAACTTTTTTCAAAATGGCTGAACAAATTTCTTACATGGCAATATTGAAATCTAAAATAAATACTGACAGGATGAGGGAACTTATATTTGTTATAGTTATATAGTAGGTATACGAGGCTGCCGCCGAGTTAAATAAATGAAGCTGCCAAAATTCAGTCGCTAGTTACGCATGTGGGCATAAGGAAGTGGTGTGATTAACAATACGTTATTATATAAATATTAGGTGACGAGTAGCATGTAGCTACGATATCCTTAAGGAATATGAGTATTCACCCCAAGCTCTAACCAAATACAAAGTAGAATACTTTTACTTAAAAATTAATAGAACAATGTGTAAATTAATCATCTAATAAGTACTGTTATTTGCTGTGAGAATTGATTAACTATCCCTGCATCACTTCAAAAATCTCCCATCCCTATGCTACAAATATAAAACACTCGTCTATAAAACGATTATTAGGTCGTCACTTTTAGACTGACGCCCTATGTATAAATCTTAAAATAAATAATAAAACATAATTAATACATTATTATTGGAATGTCTCAACGTAAATATTTATAATGCATACCTACTTATGTTAATGTTGTAAATAATACTCAGAAAAAGCTGGATTTTTGCTACTGCCGTTATGGGTAAGGGCGTATCTAACTCGTACATTTCGCACTGCGATTGCGTGGGCGCTGAGATCAAACAATTTGGCATGTCTGTCATATGTAAATTGATTTCCCTTGCTCACACTTATCATGTACAAAAACTTATCTACTTCTACCTTCTATATAGTAGCTTACGTTGTTAGCTACTGATTAATCTAAATTATTTCGACTACAACCTTATAAAAAGATTACATCTATGGTGCATCAATGTTGGCAACATGAGTTTCATGAAACTATGGAAGAGTTACTCCTACCGCCTGGTACCCCTTCTACGTTCTTGTCCAGAATGTATATGTTCAGTTCCTTAGGCGAATCAGTTCCCCAGATAGTTTTACTATTGTATACGTCTTACCAGCACATAACTCAAGAAAATCTTCCGCTCAATGTAAAGTTCGCACGTATTTTTATTTTATTATTTTACTACTTAAGAGTATACCAATTCTATAAAATTTGGTTAAATTATGGTCTTCTAAAGACTACAGTTAGGACTACTGCATTATGGATTAGTCTATTATTTTATGGATTATACATATGCGACAGATGCCACCATCAACCCAATGACCTATTTTGAAATAAATTGACTGTAATAATAAGACCTAAGTGGTAAAATTAAGATATTATTCCTAGATTTAACATTTCAAAAATGCGTCTACTAGAATAAATTTTAACTTATACGCATCATGTCGTAAAATAATACTCGTCCACTACGTTCTAAAAATATAGACTTTAGAATATGGGCATAAAACATACATGTAAGCGTTTATATGAAAAAAAAAAAGTGATCATTATGAGGATACTACTTGAGTGATATGCTAGGCATTATAAACATCCACTTAACAAATATACGACAAGAAAAATCTTCCCGTTGACGCTTAGCGACTTCGCTATAACAGTACATTAGGTAAGTTCCTTGGTCTGGTTGTAAAAACACATTATGATACGAATTATTCCATTATAAACAGGGGCTAGGTGATTGCACATTATAAGTAGGTAGTACTTATTGTTAAGTCAGAAGCAGAACAATACAAAAAAGAGCCGACAAAGAATACAACAAAGTTTAAGAAGAAGTCGTCACAATGGTTGTTTCCTGTTTAACTTATCAATACCAGATTGAGTCCTCGACATTAACTCTTAAACAGTCCAATCGAGTTAACGATTTTGCAGCTCTTATACATTACAAAATACAAACTGCAGGTGCTCAGAAAATAGCAGTAACAATGTAACAATGTTGCAACATAAATGTTAAGGGTGGTCGTAGTGAGATAGTCAGTTTTTGTTGAGCTCTTCCAGGTCCAAAGGGTCGTCTTCGAAGGAAATGTTGCGGCTGATGACTGACTGGTGACTGAGGCCCAAGGATCGCGCTTTAGATGCCTCTAGCCTCATGACCTACACAGAAACAGGTTTACAATATATGCTTAACTGGATAAAAATGGATGGAGTCCAAAAAATTTCGTTACCCATCAATGCATATTCCCCGACTGTTACCCGCTTTTTTGTTATAATTTAATTTAACAATTCTTATCCATATCATATCGCTGTTGCATATTTCGTTGTTCTATATTTAATCAACAGAAATAATGTCTTGGGATTCTGAGAATGGTACAGTCGCCATCAAATATATCGGAGCAGCCAAGGTATTCAAAAATATCGGAGCATGCACTTTATCGCCTTGATAATAGAGGCGTTGTTTCGATATTTGTGACCATATATCTGATATATCTGATGGCGACTGTACGAATTTTAATGCGACTAGAAAGAATTAACGCAAAAAATATAATCGATATTTTTTGTGCAATTTCTTTTGTGTTATATTGTGTTTCCAGGATGTTACACAGTAATATTGTTTTATTTTAACTAAGTTTATTTCTACTTACGTACCTAATTAATCTGTTTAAGACATACACACATAACAGTAAAAAATACGATACTTTCCTATTAACTACTTATACAAGTAAGTAAACAACAAACATGTATATCTGTAAGTCACAAATTTATAGGCGAGTAACGATAGGAATCAACACATTAGTATTGTAAACACATAAAATGTTACACAATTATGGCCGATTTGATGTATCCATGTCGAAGTGTAACGGCATACTCTGGTTGGCGGGTCATTCAACAGACTTTCGCAAAGAATTGCAGGTGGTGTATTCAATCAATTCAAAAATGCGATTATTCAGGAACATTCTTATACAAATTGAATGACCCCACGGTACGCTCAAGAAGGCTTGTGTTGTGGGTATGACTCAGGAATAAATATATTTGCTCATCACACAAATAAATGCCCTTGCTGGGATTTGAACCCAGGACCATCGGCTTCGTAGGCAGGGTGACGGTGGCTGAATCAGAGTCCAATATATGTGTACCGAATCATTCGGTAGGTACCTGATCAAATTAAGTCTGAGGGCGTTTAATTTGTCACACTGTGGAACAATTTGCTGGAAATTTCAACACCACCTGCAAGGATGCCTCGCCTGTCTCTTGACAGCTTATGAATCTTATGATCCCTACCTTGACCAACATAATAAAAATCACTTGTATACCTACTTCTGATTTTCTGTCAGTTGAGTCAAACGGCACAAACTTGTATAGAATTAACATATTGCTAAATTCAAAGTAATCACTAATATTTCGAAATCAATTGCCGTTTTGATTGAAAATATGATTTTAACAATTTTTAACCCACGGGGATCAGAGTTGCTGATATTGTGCTATAAGCAGATTTTTCGGATGATATGAAATGTGTGATTTCGTTGGAAAAATAAAATGCGAGGCAAATGCCGACGTGTCAAATTTCGATTTTCTATCGAGCAAACTTAACCCTGTAAAGATAGTTTAATTTAAGCTGTTAGTTTTAAGTTTACAATATGGTGACATCACTAACTGAAATTTTGGCATTTCGGCGTCGGCCCCACTAAACTAAAAATCTCTACAGGAGTTCGGACAACGGGTAATGAATATCAAACATGCAAAGCGTTAAGTCTGCATAACTAAAGTGCAATATATCTTGAACAAAGTGTACCTAGTGGACAAACATAACATGCAAGAATTTAGCATAATTCGTAAAGATGTGGAAAAACGCGAGTCAACTAGCGATACGCTAGGCTAACGTACGTAAACACATTTAGTTAGCATCTAAATAAGTACGTACACTTATCATTTAACATTTCTTTAGCGTAATGCTGATCAATTTAAAGTTCGGATTGTCAAGGTTTTTCCAACCAACCAACAATATTTTTATTTGCTTTAAGCCACAAACATTCAAGTAAATTCGACAAAAATCAGGATATACAAGTCTACCAAGACATTAGAAACGCTAAATACACACACAGGAACTTGTCATAATCATTAAACAAAAGCTTACTGGCTGATGTTACCACAAAACAAAATGTTGAAATGACATTTGACTTACTCGAGCCATTTCCAGGGCTCTGTGTCCGGAGTGGTGATGGGTGTCGGTAACTGTGCAGTGCCAAACAGATTATCAGACATCACTGGAAGCGCATTGTAATCTTTGTAAACAACACAGAAGAAGCAATATGTACATACTTATTGTCTAACTATTACCTCCTACGTTAAATACCTATGTATCGGATAAACACACCTACCTTCAACTAATTGGCTATACAATTTTAAACGAAAAAATAGTTTAAATATAACTAATATAAACTGTCTGGACTCATAGACGTGAAAAAAAAAAAGTTTATAAAACGGATTACAACTGACTTCATCACTAGAAGTATGCAACCCCTGTAATATAGGTATATTTAAATGTTCATCCTATCCTGTTCCTTGTGGCGAAGGTTTGAATAACCCATGATTAAAGTCTAAAAATAAATACTATTAAAAATACAAAGAATTGTTCCAGTCGGTAGCTAGTAACTGAAACATTCTCTGAAAGCGAAGAGTGTGCCACAGAACGTAGGTACCTACAGCTCGCAGACCAAGGCGCAACGCATTGTGTCTTTCAGACATATTTCTATCACTCATGTAGGAGACATTTTGTTGTCTGTATTTCTACCCTCATCTCTTTTTGTGAGTTTAACATGTCAGTTATACATTTATTTAATATAGCTTGGTTTTTTTAGTTCCTGTAGTTTGTCATATTAAAAAGTGTAGGTAATTGTAAAATTAGATGAGGATAGATATTGAATGAATACAAAGAGTATAATGAATATAATGATTCCCACCAAAACATACGATTAGTATGTACAGTAAACCGTGAATCGATGATAAACATAAAGCATGTAAATTAATCCTTGTCGGCAAACAGGTAGAATGTGTTTAGTGAAGCGAAGCGAGGCGCGATGTTAGTTTTTAAATGTTCTTCTTGTTTTAACCTTTTGACCACGCAGCTCGTCGACGTAAAATTGTGTCTTAGACGTTATAATATGTGACCTTGTATCACACTATAAGGCAACGTGGCGTTCAGATATATCACATAGCCTTGAACGTAATTAGGCGGATTTAGTGCCCAAGAGGTTAAAATATTTCAGGTTATCTTAATGTAATTATAAGGTTGGGACTTTAAAGACAACTTTTCGTTACGTTGCAATATTGATACAGTGAATCGAATGTTACTTAAATACGTTTTTGTAAGTTGTGACGTTAGTACAGATCGTACAAGTCGTAAGCGAATTTCACAGTTTAATTTATACAGTTGGCTAATATAAATAACCATAACCATTCTTATATAAAGTCCCAAACTTATAGATATCTTATGATGGGTTAGTGGCGTAATCCGTTCGCCGATAGTAGCTTACGTCTGCTTTAAGTTCCGCGACTTGTTCCTGAAGCTCCCGTACGCGTTCAGTGTCATCCATGTTATTCCGGAGCTCGCCTTCCGTTGCCATCACTTCGTTCTGTATGAAGTTAAAAAGAAATTAACTTCGGGATTAAACTTATGGTAGGTAAAATCGTCTGCTACCGCCATCGTAATATTGACAGTTGCCTGTGCGGTGACAGCTGCGCCACCATATTTAGGGACAACCAGTTTGTTGAAGTAAGTTGGTTGTCGAATGTTGGAAGGTTACGCAGTCGACGTCAAAGTTAATTTTTAACGCTTTTCCAGTCGCTTATTTTTTAATTGTATTTTTTTTATGTTACTCCAAACTAATATGAACCTTAAAGTCGAATACTTGTTGAAAGTAAATTGACACGCATGTGGTCGATTAACTGGAAAAGGGTTAAAACAAATGCCCACCGTATTGAAATTACGCTGGCAGCAGTTTCTAAATGAATCTAAAAACATTCTTGGGCATTCGTAACTTTCTAGTAACGGAATGTGTATAGTTCGTAACTTGTAACATTCAAATTGCCAAACTCACCTTAAGTTTATATTCAGAAACTTCTGTTTCTAGTTCCGCTATCCTTTGGGCATCTTCCATGTTTCTGATATTTGCTTGCATTGAGTCGTACTTTGCCTAGAAATAATTAAAATAAAAATCCTTCATAATCAGTGTCAGTGCTTTTTATTTGAGCGATAATTCGTCTATCTGCCTATGTTGTATTTCATTTTGGCGCTTAAAATATGCCTCTATTTTTTTATAATTTTTATGGGTATGCATACAAGTTGCGTCTGCTTAATTTGAGCAGCGGTGTGGAGGGCCTGCGTTAAAAACCGGATGTATACGATGCGTCATTGCGATTCCGTCCCGTCGCCGTCGCTTTTCGCGCAACTTGATTCAATCTAATTAATGGCGGCTCATGTAAGGATGGGCGAACAGCTCGTGAAATTAGGAATTTTCGTTCGTATTATTAAAAAAATGATATTTTTTACAAATGTAAGACATATACATTATAGAAAATAAGTACTTTTGTTATTAATTAAAAAACTTATAACCTTCTGCTAAGTATTTGCAACGTATTAAGTGAAGTCTATCTTTACACACTCTCACCACGCGCAATAGCAGTGCGGTTAGGTGTGATACCACCTAACCGCACGGCCATTGCGCGTGTTGACCGCGTAATGAACAGATAAAACGGACCAGCCCACCACGCCGGACTAACCTTGCTCTCGAGGTCGGTGTACTTGTGCTGGAACTCGCGCTGGCGCGCCTGCAGTGCCCGCTCTCGGCGCAGCGCCGCGTCCAGGTTCTCCCGCAGCTCGCGCGCCTCCTCGTCCTGCCGCCGCAGCTGGTTGGTCGACACGTGCACCTGCGTCTCCAGCTCCATGAGCTGCAATAACAATGTACGTTGTACTGTCCAGTTCATAGCTTACCAATACATTTTTCTTTTTACCTGATGGTAACCAATTACCGTCGCCCATGGGCACCAGGGGAGTCACAAGCGCGTTGCCGACCTTTAAGGGGGGTTGGAGCTCTGGGAACCTTACTCACCATCAGGAACAGAACACTACATATACCTGAAAGGTAGCAGTGCTATTATGGCTGTGTTCTTCTGTAAGGAGGAGGTACTTCCCCAGTTGGACTTCTCCAGACTCGAGCGTGATGATTGTTGGATGTAGTTTAAGGACATACCCGGGTCAAAAAATTTCTTTTATTTACAAATGCGTTTTCTAGAAACGATTTTCGTCTTGGGCCCAGGTGGCCTGGCGGCGTACCTTAAGCCTGGCTTCTTTGAGTTCCGTGAGCGCTTCGACCTCCCGTATCCTCGTGTTCATGAGCTCCTCGTCCAATTTCTGCATGTCGGCGGAGCGGCCCTCCCACGCCCGGAGCAGCTTCTTGGGAGTCGCCATGATGTCGGATACGACGTTGGACTGAACCGGCGCTGTGGTCGGCTCTTGTCTGTGTTCCTGTTGGTTAAAATTAAAATAAGTATTGATTTAGATAGCTACGAGATTAGGACAACGTAATAGAATAAAACTATTTATCTACGTACATATCACAAGTGCTCTAAAATGCGTCCAGAAACCGTAGGCAATGACCAGCATTACCAACCATCAGAAATGAATGGAGATGTAATGTTAACATTACCTACTGAAATCCGTAGGTTATGCGTTTAAATTTGGAACAGCTGTCAAATTCAAGTAGGGTGTCTATTCTAGTATCTATAGATATTAAAACAGTCATTGATACGAAACGCCAATTCGTTATGTTTTTTTAATATAAATCGAACGACATAAGAACTCGAGTGACAATAGAATAGGGAGTTCATTCGCTTGTCTATGGTTTAAAATAAATATTTGACTGAGATATGAAATACGCAACGTTGCCATTCCAAGCTGTTATTTGTTTTGTCGTTTGATATTATTATGAAACGAGCCTAACCCACACTCTTGTTGTAATGCCCTTCATTATGCACAGATACATAAACTACTATTACGGTGTCTGTGGGCTTTACCGGCGACAGAACGAATTGTTTATACTCGTATGTCGTTCACTATAGAAATGTTTTCTCTGAACTTACTTGCTGGTACCTCTGCCAAGCCTCAGAGAGCTCCGTGACTCGTTGGCGCAGATCTTTTAACGATAAGTTAGCCTCGGCTTCGCGTAGCTTTACGGCAATTAGCTCGTCCTGGAATAACAGAATTTAGGTTATCTAACGCTGGCATTCCTCCGACCGACTGTCACACTGCAAAAGGAGCAATTGGCAGAAGAAATAATAGAACCAGGAAATTAAGAATTTATGACTTGTATATTACCTTTTTCGCATCGATGACAGATATAGAGTTACAAAATCATTCGCTAATTTAAAGCATACAAAGGACGAATTATTGTTTTAGAGAATTAGGAATAGTTTGATGTCGTTTTGTTGATAATAATATATTGAGGCTCTAGTATATTGTCGAAGTCAGGTCGATTTGTGTAGGTATAATAGGTCATTAACTTAACTAAAGGATCATGTCTATGTAGTTGTGCAGAGAATTTATACGTCCAAATTTGAATACATGCCGCCGACATGCATGTACACACACATTACTACTACGTATACACACATTACCATAACTAAATATATATTATATTTATTTTAATATTCATTTATTTGTGTAAGGTTGTCTTGTATAATTTATGTATTGATTTAATGTTTGGCTCTGCTTTAACGAGTATTGGCATTAATTGACTTAAACATCAAATTTCATGAGCAGTCATGACTTCACAAACGAAATGTCGGCTGACCATTCGAGACAGAGACAGACGTACAGGCCAAGACGAGCCAAATTCCAAACATTCGCGGACACCCAGGCGAGTCTATTTTCCCGATAAGGTATTAGAAGCTTATCCATGTTATATTGATAAACAGTGCTCGGACAAGTTATCGCAAAACAATAAAAACACAGCAATAAAACAAGACTCATAGAATCGCATTATGTACAGTATTATATAATTAGATTTTTCAATGACATTTATTACTGCAACCTAAACTCCACCATACTTGTGTGAAAGTATTTTCATTATCAAAAAAATATTCTGATTAGATACAGTCAACCAATTTGATTTATGGGCCACTTCGTTCCTTGTTACACTGAAAATCTATATGGAAGACGTAAAAGATCTCTTATTAACGTCAATGTGACAAGGTTTGAAGTGGCCTAGAAATCAAATTGGTTGATTACACATTGTATTTATTTGCAACATATTGAAAATAATTAGAAGTCACCATAATTAAGCACATAATTGTATTAATTTAAATTGTCACCATAAAACTGTTTCAAGCGTGCCACTTTGAAAAATCCATGACAGATATTCGACTAAAAAGGTCAAATCTTAAGTCTTGACTCTATAGGGTCTTGTTCCATGTCCATATCTGTTTCTGATGACATATCCGAGCACTGTTGATGAGCGTCGACATCTGTACCCTTACCATGAGTTGTGACATTGAGGTTTTCGATAACAAGTATCGAGTTTACTATCTGTGCATCGCGAAATAGCTCAGATAGTAAACACAACCTAAATAAAATAAAAACCTCAATGCCACAACTCATGGTAAGGGTAGGGTACCGACCTGCAGATGGGCCACGTTGTTGTCGACGCGCTGCCGCCGCAGGCTCTTGTTCTCGTTCTCGAGCTCGTCGATGCGCGCGGTGAGCTCGCGCTCGGCCGCCTCGCGTTCGGCGGCGTGCAGGCGCGCGCGCACCAGCTCGCGTTGCAGGCAGCGCGCCAGCTCGTCGCTGCCCTGGCCCTCGGTGCCTTCCAGGGACGATTGCCGGGAGTTGTTCTACATACATACTAATTGTATCAGTGTTACGTTCATGCTTACTACGTTTCCCGTGTGATGCCGGCTGACTAGAATAGCACCACCCCATCTTCTTCCGCGGGTCTCGTAAGACTCGACAAAGGGAAAAATCCTATGAACGGGCAGCAGCGTACGTCGATACCCAATCTACAGCAACTGTGGTCGCGAACAAGTCATATTTGTGGGAGGTCTATGTCCAGCAGTGGAATACATACGGCTGAAAAGTAATGTATATATGTACTACGTTAGACAGTAAAATCATCAATGACTTCATGAAAACACACTGTCGGATGAAATCTTTATTTTTCAAAGGCACATTACAATGCACTTATGAACGCCAAGAAAAAAAAAACTAATAACATCTGCCAAGAAACTCAGCAGGACTTAATTGTTTAAGGCTGGCAGATGGCTTGCTTGGTGCTTAGAGCCAAGCGCGTCATGTAGCGAGTAGCTTAGTAAAACAAACGTCCTTGAATGTTTACGACCGGCCGCACTGCGCGCTTGGCGCCTGGCTAGTCGCTTAGCGTGTGTCCAAGTAAACAAACGTATTGCTTACTACTAGGCTCTAGGCGCCAAGCAAGTCTTGTGCCAGTGCGGACGTAGCCTCAAGCAGTAATGCTGGGGCTACACTAGTGGGAAACGTCATCGCGATAATATTTGCCTTAATTATTAACGCGGTAAAGGGGGTGGCTACACGTGAACGTGCAGGGTAAATGCTGATTAATGGCGATTAATATGGCGCTAATATTCCTTGAAGCAAGATGGACGATAATGCTGGTGCTCTCACTCTCACTCCATAGCCTCAGGATGTGCAAACACGTGCAATCTCGTCGCGGTCTCGGTGGATACTGAACAGACGTTGTGTGGCCGTTTAAACGCAATATTTCTCGCGATAATCTCTTTGATGTACCAAAAGTTGTAGTTACACCTACGGTCAAGTTCCATTAACGCGATAATTAATGGCATTTCTCATTAGAGAGTGTACCTTACCTCGGCAATGGTCATCTCGAGCGAGCGTATCTCGTCCTGCATGACGGCGAGCCGCTGCTGCGCGTCCACGTTGGCGCGCCGCAGTGCCTGCACCTCGCGGGCCAGCGCGAACGTCTCCTCCTCGCCCTCGGCGCGGTCCACCTGCCCGCGCACCAGCCGCTCCGCCAGCGCCGAGCTCTCCTTTTCCAGGAGCTCGACACGCTGCTTCAGCAGGCGGTTCTCTTGTCTGAGACACTGTACGACATGTTTTTTATAAACTAGTTACACAGGATTATTTTTTATTTAGCAGAAATGTCTGCTAGCGAATATCTTCGATATTAAAATAATTTCGTAAGGAGTAGCACTATGTTATCGATGAATTCTCAATATGAATTGAGACTTCGATGCCGTTAAGTGTTCAATACGCTGGCGGTAGATGTGTTTACACGTCACCCATGATGACGTATACGACGAGGGATAAATAGAAAAAAAATTACAAGTCTAAGCGGTACTCGTATAGCACAATTGGTAGTGCTCCAGTGATCCATTGGTTGTGGGTTCGAATCCCGCTGCGAGTCAATTTTTTATATTTTTCTTTCGATTTAAATATCATAGTTACACGGGATTTGTAAGAAATGGAATTCTGACAGTTCTCGTAATTTGCGTTTCAGGAATGTAAATATTTTTTGTCATAGAAATTTGTCCATTGATGTTACATTTTGTCATTAAGAATGCCTTAGTATTTTTTTATGAAAAAGTGAAAATGGATTAAATAACGTAAAATAAAATACCGAAAATCCTTTACTTGTTGACATGAGGTCTATTAGTATCACTTGAGCTGTTGCTGCTATTACTTCAGCTTGGACACTAGGCAATCCATGAAAATGACACCGCTATAGTATCAGCTCTGGGCGGCTACTAAATATTTCAGTTACATGAATATGACCAGTCACCACCCAACTCACCCTGAGCACCGCAATATCCCCCTGCTCCTTGGTCTTTATAACCGTGTACTCTTTTTCGAGTTTCTTCATTTTCTTAGGATTAACCTTAATCGAGTAAGCTAAGTTCATGAAAGCATCCTGATCGGCCTCCGCTTTAGCCGGCAGTTCCTTCTGTATATACTGTAAGAGAACAATAAATACTCGTATATATAAGATGTATCTACTGAATAATACAGGATCATAAGAAAACTGTTAAAACTACTACCATAGACAGATTTAAAATTTAGGTACACTATAACTGCAAAATAAGCCTTTTCACACTTGTCCAAACATAAATAAACATTAAACAACCTTAAGTTCATTTCATAGAACACGTAAACATGAGATATTTTGTTCGTTACCTTGATTATTGAAGAAATTTCTTCATTTTTAGTTATTTCAAAACTGATTTTTTAGTTAATTTTCTTATTTTGCGAGGTTTATTTTCAATTATATCAGGTATATAATGTGGAATCCAGAAGTACAGTGTAATATAAGTGTTTGTTTACGCGTTTGGACAAGTAGACCATGGGCAGGTTGTGGACTAAATGTAAAATAGCACTTAACCATATCTTCTCTCTTACCTTAAGAATGCTTTCCATATCAAGCGAAAGCAGGTCGTTTTTGCCGAGGGTGAGCATAGCGAGTGCTACTTTAAATACGATTTCTATTCCCTCCGACAGGAACACATCCATGATTCGACAGGCGAGTGGGAGCGAGAGGGTTGTGGTGAACAGAGTCAAAAACCAGCTGCTCGCATATATTGATGTACTAAAGCTCTGGAAATAAAAACATTACATTAGAGATTTTACCGCAAACTGAAATCTTACGTTATGTTACGTTTATGTACCCTAACGCAAAGTTAATTAACTCGGTAACGGATTAAGTGTTGATGAAACTGGTTGTGAAATTATAGTTATACGTGGTTTGGTTATACCTCTTACTGAGGCGCTGTCACATAATAAGAATCAATAAATAAAATCTAGAATTAACATTATTTTGTGCGTTTTATTATTAAAGTTCCCATAAAAGTACATAGCATCATGGACGGTATACGTATACATTACGAATCACATTGATTTGAATAGCTATTAGCAAACCCCAAGGACAAATGTGTGTGTTATATGTTATATGAACATAATTCGTTTAGTCGAGACATGTAATGGATGCCCAAAGATAATTAAGAACCCTCCCTTAAAAATCCCTTAAGAACGCACCAAAACGCCACGACAGACACCCTTAACCAATACGCAGGTGTTACACACACAACTATGGCTTGTGGCAACTTCACAAATTTTATCCCACCTTCGTACAATAATATTTTTTTTCTGATCTCACAGACTTAGGCCCCCGGATATATTTTCGAAACTTCGTCACCAGGGCTATCTGGAAAATATTAGGAATTTCCATTTCATTGAAAAATACGGATGTACATTGATTTCAAGAAGGTATCCTTCTTTTGTATTCTTATTTGTAATGTTTGTATATCTACCGATAACAGCTTTACTTACATCAACTTTGCGAGTCGTTTACAGCTCATCTAGCTTACAAGATATTTCGATTATATTCGAAATATCTATATATTATTAATGTTACATTTGGTTTAAAATTGTAGAAATAAATAGTTTGTATTATGGCCGTTAATTTCACACAACTACATACATAGAATATATACAACAAAAGGGTGTATGATCTTGCGCGGCGTTAAATCGCCTCAGCGTTCCCAGCGGCAATAGACTACCACATCAACTTTTAAAAACAAAATGATTCGTTGTTATTAATTATTAA
This sequence comes from Grapholita molesta, assembly GCA_022674325.2. Taxonomy (NCBI): domain Eukaryota; kingdom Metazoa; phylum Arthropoda; class Insecta; order Lepidoptera; family Tortricidae; genus Grapholita; species Grapholita molesta. The sequence goes on along the minus strand of CP053120.2, from coordinate 25,905,219 downwards.
CAATCACCGATAAATGTTAATCGAGGTATTTCCGTCAATAAATTACACTCGCGACGCCAAAGCACCAACACCAAATGTTAGACGCTCGGTCTTTCTACAAATCAATGAACTCTTGTCTCTGTATATTTTTGGTATTGATTCTGCTATAGGTATATCACATGTACACGTGACTAACCTGTGATTGGAAGTGGACATGCAAGTCCGGCAGCAGTTCTTGGACAAGGTTCTCGAGCTGGAACATGCAGAGCCCGAGCTCGGCCATGCTCGGTTTGAACATGTCGCGCATACGGTGCTGTTGCATTATTTTAACTAACACTGCGAACGCCTCCTCTTCAGGCATCTGGAACAACCATTCAATGTTAAGAAAGGTATTTGTTTTGCGTTTCGTTTATTTAAAAAAATTCAATAAAAAAAATACTAAGTAAAAAAGACAAAATTGTCTATTTGATTCGAGCCATTGATCCTCGGGAAGAACTGAGACGTGCGGAACTGACTTACTTGCATAAGTAATAGTCCAACAATGAAGCCAGATCCTTGGCAGTATCCCACTTCACGGTCGTGCAGCGAGTAGGCTTTCATAACGTTGAAAAGGGATTCTTGGCCTAAGCCGTCCTTTTCTTTGAAGAAATCGTGCTCTGGGTAAGTGCGCGCAATATCCCTGCGAATTACTTTCTCACAAGCAGACTTCGCCTGAAAGTTACATTATTATGGTAATTATGTAATGCACTTTTACATTTATAAGTCAATAGTATCGGGTGAATAACAGCTATTAACGATCGCCACAAAAGGCATAAAACAAATGTGTCAAGGGTCTACTTAATTATTAAATGTCACTACAATTGTCATACTACATAACTGAATTTATTTGCCATTAGTAACTAAGACTTTTTTAATTATGTTCTCTTAGATTTTTGCAAAACTAGTAATATTATATTTGTGTATATGGTATTACATCTAGACAAATATACATGGAATGCTGATCATCTCCATAATTATAGCTAACAGTTTTCTTTCGCAATATATATACAGGCTACTACGGTTTTCTTTTCTTATTTGTGAATTATAATTATTTACATGAGAAACTAGAAGGTACCTTAATATACGATGCATAAAGTTTCTTCTCCGGCGAGGTGTCGACGCCGGCCAGTAGTTGCCACACGATGCCCCTAAAATGGTGGGGCACGCCTTGCCGGACCAGGTCCCGAACAAACTGGTTTTTCCGCTTCCACTCGGTCTCCCAGTTGTTGACGATGCGGCCCCACGTGCTCCACAAGTCCTCCTCGCCATTCCCTCCGACCCGCGCCTCGGGCTCATAGCTGGAGCTGGTGGCTGCAACACACATTTGTAAGGCTATGATAGGTCTGTTTCAAAGTGGCTAAGTGATATGAAGTTATTATTTTGATATTATTTATGTAATCCCTGTTTTTCCAGAAGAGGATGATAGACAAATAAATGAAGATTTGTGACATTATCTAGCAAAAGGGACCTTATTGTCGATGGCGCTTACGTCAAACCGCGTTGCTTTTGTATTGCGGCATCTTGAAGAACGGCGTAAGGGCCATCGACAATAAGGTCCCTAATCATAGATAATGTCACATATATATGCCGAATTTAACTTACCTACACTTTTAATTAATATTACATGTTCACCTATAAAAGTTTGAAAATATTTGATATGCGCTCGCTCACATATCTATAGACTGTCTGGTTTAGGAGCACATCATATTTTTATTGACAACAACATATCGTGTGTGAGCATTGCATTATAATAATTAGGAAATGTGTCCTTTTCGAACGTCGGCAATTCGTAACAATTTTATATTTTTTGTAACATTCAACATAATTAGTTAGCCAAGGAAATGTAAACTTGAAATGAACTCACAGACATCACAATAGACACGCTTCGACAATGACGTAATATAACAAACATTAAAATATTAAAAGGTCTTTCTGCACAGAACAAGTTTATGACTCAACATCAGAATAGCACCCATTCTCATAACCACGGTCAGTGGGCCATTTGAATTGTGTTTACGATAATAACTATTACTGTGATGACATAAGGTATACTTTAGTTAAAACACGGTTAATAACAAAATATGCAGTAGACTTGGGTAATCCTTAATCCAGTCACTACACTGTTAGGTGCGTTGCGCAATATCCTTACGCAAAACAATAGTTCAAGAATCTGTATACACTTTGGATTATTAAAAACGGGTAATTTTCAATGGAACATCAGTCTTTTCTATACAGTGCACGCACAATTGTCGACCTTTAACTTGATAGCAACGAAAACAAAACGTATTTACCTTCATTTTCATACTTCGCAGCGTCATTAGCAATTAACCTGCTAAGATAAAACTCGAAGACTGTTTCATAGAGTGGATGGTTTTTATTAGGTAACATGATTTAACCATTGGTTTGCTTTAACAGTGAAAATTAATATTAAATCGCAACTGTTACAGATTAAATAGACTGGCATGAACGTGTTACTTGGACTAGCACCAACTAAGATAAACAACAGATAAGAGAACAGTTAGCGCGCATCGTTTTTCTCGCCTCATCTCGGTTATCTTTGTTTCAGTATCTAAGACGGACTCTTTGCACAGATAGGTTCGATTTGATATTGTTAACGAACTTAAAGTCTGGTATTTTAAAATGATGATATGTATAGCGCGACGCTGGCAGTTAAGATTATATTGCCCTTGAATAAATTTAACCGAAAAAACTGACATCTTCAACCCTCAAGCCTTAACAAATATTTTTTATACCATAGTAAAGGTTAATGGGCCTTTTTACCCACTGACCTGCTAGCCTAGCCCGAACCTACGTATACTTTATACCTATAAATTAGGTTAATTTAGGTACCTACCTAAAAGCACGCGATTTTATGAAACATTGGAGCTAATACTAATAGACAATACTTTTAAGGCTAGTTATAATGGATCACAAACACGCCTGTGTAGATAATATATCTTTACGATTATGAAATGTATTACCTTAGTTAATCAACTAGATAGTAAAGCGGAAGCACTAACAGATTTCTGTAACATTTACAGGAATATAATAAACTACTTAGTTGAAATATATACGGACCTTGTAAATTGTAATTATTTCGTTGCTATCCCAAATATATGTACATATCTATCCGTTTTAGTAATTTGTTTCAAACTAGTCCCGACCAAATACAATCTTGGATTGAAATACTACGTGGGCCTACCGAAAACTTTGAACTAAACAATAAAAAACAAAAGTATTTAAAGGATGTACTTATCTCTGTTATATGTACGCTTATTTATCCGTGTAAATACTTATGCTTTCGACTAGACCGACTTAAAAAAAGGAATAAAGAACCTTGCGGAAGTAGAACAAAACTCGCCTAAATTCGTGCACTGTTCCATCCGCCGACGAAAATTTTCGTCCATTTTCTATGGACGTCACTGACAAATTTTTCGGTATTGCTCTCGGGAATGATATAGATATGTGTAAGTCTTGAACAGTGTTGAATATAATGGCACCATATAAGGAACGCGGAAGAATTTAGATCAATTTGTATTAAACCAGATTGTTTAAAATAAAGTTGTGTTAAAATTTAAATTCTTAGTTGGTTGACCTAACACTTACCTAACACATTCGCTGCCACCCCCTCCAAAAATGTATGGAAATGAACGCACATGTGCGTCGGTGGCAGTGAATGCATTAATGGAATATATTTTATTGTCGGTAAATCATTAGTATTTACGTAAAATCATTACCTGAGGCCAATGATATTTGCGAGGTGTCCGAGTTCTTCCGGGAGTGTACTGTGTTGAGCACAAGGCTCTTGACGTCCGCCTCGATTTGCCTGTTCGCTTCCTCCAGTTTGGCGAGCAGCGCCCGGTCGGGCGTCGGGATCGTGTCTGATGTCTCCGAAGTTGGGAAACCTGTGAGACATGACCAACACCTTATACACACTCAGTGATATATGTTAAGTGCCGAACACAGCTTATAAGAATCATCATAGATTGACAAAGGTATTATATAGATTGAAAAAAGGTTATTTGAAATTAGTTTTTGAATCGGTATTTACATTTACCTATAAATTAGGGTATCATCAAAATGCTTGTCAGGCAACTTTATGTTAAAGTGTAAAAAATCATGGAAAATCTATTAAGAAGTTATAATTTATAAATTAGAAATATTTGAAAAAAGAATTTTCTTTTTATAACTGTGTATTTTAATTATACTATTAGACTTTTAGTTTTAGTACATGTTTTAGCTTTTATCTAGTTGTTATTTAGTTTTAATATAGTTTATATAAACAAAACAACTGTATTTATAAAACTTAAATTACGTGAATGCTAAATAGGTATATGAAACGTGGGTCTGACATCAATTTAAAGTTCTGAATAAATATATTACAAACATTATTTTATGTTGAGATATTTTTTAAGGGATACTAATTTATACTAAGTCAGGACGATTTATACGAAGGACAATAAAACATAGTATAAAAGACAGCAATGTAATTTGTCTTATTTCATCCTCGAAATGTTCGGACAAATCTAAAGAGATGCCAAATATGTATTATGTAACATTAGCACTGGCACTCAGTGGATCGGACCTGGCATGGTTCACTTTAAAAAAAATCTAATAGGCCAAATCCTGATGTGTAGTCATCGAATTACAATTGGAAAACATTCCTATTACATTTTTATCGGTAAGGATAGTGCGCGAATGGGTCGGTACCTGATGTTGGAAGATTTGTAAACATTTAATTAGTCATGGTATAGGTCTAACGTTTTACGAAGGCAATACCGTTCCGTTAAGATATACAATAAGGCAATACGTAATGGTAGATCAGATGTGTGAAGCTAATTAGTATTTTATGTAATAAGTAATAATGTATTATGGAAACTAGTTTTAGTTCCAAACTTCACCCAAAAATCAACCACCGTCCGTTTAAATTAATATATAACGTGGGTTTCGTAGTATCAGTATTTATCTCTATTTACTAGATATCGGATAGTTCTGCAACTGTAAAAAGGATTATATACAAGAATTATAATTAAAGCGGTGTAAGACACCAACCGTATATGATAAGAAATCGTACTTAAAATGCGGATATCTATGTTTGGGGAAAAACTTTCGTTAACCTTTTTTTACTGTGGGACTTTTTTCCAAACTACTCATTAGCAACTTTTTTGATGATACACTTTGCATAAATAAAATCACTTATACAAATACGCCATAGAAATTGACATAGAGCTAATCTATGTATTGATACAACACAAACTTGAACTTAGTTTTAATTTTAATGATATGTGCTGTATCATTCGGTGGTGCAATTTTCCAAAACAAATGATAAAGCGAGTCGAATTTAGGTAAGTATATAGCGTGGAAGCAACTGGTCAGTGGTGGATAAGTGTGACGGGGAAAGCATGCGAGGGTAAACTAACCTGTTTTTAGTTTCCAAACACTAAAATGACATTTCAAACTTGCACACAATCTGAAAGGGATGAACGCACAAAACGTTTTTGACTATAACCACTCATATGTGTACACAACATATATGACTAAATTAATGTAATTAGTGGCTGGAAATAAAAGCAGCGTTTGGTGATGGGGGTTAGTGAGGTTAGTTTTAAACCAACAAACCGTCCAGAGATGACACAGGCGAGTCTGTATTACTAGCGATGGAGGTTCCGGGGGTGACGGCCGGCGCGGCGGGCGCGTCCTTAGCTTCGGCGTCCACCTTCATGGCTCCGGATGTGCCATATAGAGCCCTCCCTTCGCCCTTCGCCCCGCCTCACTCGGCTCCTCTCTGCACCAGACACGCGCAGTCACGCCATCAGCTCAGAGATCAGACAATAGGTAGGCACATCGCCTTGTCTAGCTCTACATTTTAAATGTACAAGGGTGTACATTAATTTCAAATTTTATTTAGGTGTTCGCATTGTGAATACGCATTATTTTACGAAAGTATTTACTGATGAAAAAGTACATAATAATATTTTTACCGTATTGTCAAGGACGACGAAAACGGATACATATAAAAATAAATTTTAAAATAACTGTACTTAATTTGCTGGGTACAGTACAGATTTGAGCTTAAATACTTATTAAAGGCCCCGGAATATGCAAATGACATTTCCACCGACATGCACAAACATTATGGGAAACATGACAAATGGTAACGATTATGATAAGGTTGCAACCACAACATTAAGAAACACAACAATGACTATAAAATAAGACCGCAATTAGTGACATTACATTGATATTTTACCCACACGGTTCGCATCAGATTTGTTTTGAAGTAATCAATGTAATCATGCTATGTTACAGTAGGTGAAAGTTAGTAGAGCGATGCGCGCGCCGCGGTCATCCGCCTACTAGACATGAAGGTCCCAGCAGCAGCACACGTTTAATTGATCAAAGCCACGAACGCAATGACTGGCGAGCTGCGAGAGGCGTACGTTTATCATCTGCAATGCTTGCCTGTAGTCACGAATTCAACACTAATGTAAATTACTAAATATGTCCAAATACTAAAATAGTGTCGCGTCTCTGTCATAATTTATTTTTAATTATTTTATGCTATAAAAACTTTTAATTAGCCGTTGTGGAGTTAAAGTTTCATGATTGAATAGAGCCTTAGGCGCGCTCCTTTTTTATATAGAATGAAAAGAAAGATAGCAAAGGTCAAAGAGGGCAAGATTCACAATAAAAATGCGAAATTAATTAAAATTTTAACAATTATGTTGTATAATTATCAATATTAACTTTATTTAAAAAAATAGCAGTATTAAAGTTACCCGGTTCAAAGAGAATATAGAGTCGTAAACAAAAAAATCCTAAATATTTTCATTTTTTGTTTTAGAATCTGTTTTTTTCTATGAACTGAGTAACTTTAATTACAACGAAACATTTTTTAATATCAACATATCAGCCGAAGCATGTTTACTCCTGAACATAGGCCTCCACAAAACGACCCTCAGTCACCGGTTTTGCGCCACTCGTCATCCAGAGGATTCCCGCGATCTTTTTACCATGCTTGCAAATAACTAAATAACATGTTAACTATATTGAAAGTGAATATAAATATAGCTTTTTAAAAATAATTTGCAATGAGGTATTAAAATGACAACCTGTCTTTCCTACATTGTAACTAGTTTCTTTAGAATTTTTATAAACCACTGAAATTAGTTTTGGTACTTAGTACATTAAGATATAAGAATGTTTAAAAGATCTCCCTTTTATGTCACGCTACCTGTACTACGAAGTCATATAGCCACAGTAAATATGATGCTCACGGCGTGTTGCATAAAATATTCGTGGACACGTACAGTCCCATATAGTTTTTTTTTTCATACATGTAAGCTGCAATAGGAGTGGGAAAGGCAGATGTTTCAATCAACATATGTTTTGCACTTGATTGGCACATGCAATACACTGATTAAGCGAACCAGTATATGAAAATTGCTCCCATTATTAGCAAGGGATCTCATTTTTCTCGTAAGCAATTGATTAAGTCAACTGTACACGTTTATACATGCGTCTAATATGCTAAAATAAAACATTAAGCAGTAATAACAAAAGATAATGGAGAAACGCTCTTTATCAATTATCCGACGTCCCCAAGACATTTAGCATACTTAAGGGTGGGTTCCTCACTTTTAACGTAAGTAATGCTAAGTAAAATGTAACGTATTTTTGAAGCGAAAAAGCTCTCGAGCAACTTCGATTAGAACAGCGTCGGTGTCGAGTTGTTGACATTGGCGCCAGCAAACAAATCAAGTTACAGATTGTATACGAACAGAGTGCCGCGTGACTCAGCGGGGACACTCCATATCAATCTATAGCTTTTATTACTATGTAATATTAAAAACATACAATATAAAGTTAAATTAAGTCATAGCACTTTATGTTATTTCCTTAAGTATTACCCTTACTAATATGTATATGTATGTATAATAATATAAATCACTAAAAAAAATTACGGTCGGATTGCATTAGAACTAGTCACAATCACACTTGCAAAAAACGATGATAAGATAATAGAAATAAGTCTCTAAATCGTTATAAATACGCATTAATAATTGGTGAGTGATTCTAATTTATAATCTTTATAATAGCGAGACTAATTTTAAATAAGTCACGAAACAACGCAATATTTAATAATTCGGTACATTATAGCATTAAAGCATTCTCTATACAGTGGCAGCCATCGCCACGTAAATAAGTCGCAGTCGCGTCTGGGGTGTTGATGCCAAGTACGCATTAAGACGCGAAAAAGTGCGCGGAAGCGGTGAGTTCTTGTACGACACACTGTACTCGCTTCCATGAGTATGAGTTCATGACTTATAAGGACTTGTATCTAAAGGTACCTAGCAAATATGTTGTTGTAAAACTTTAAAATGATTTCTGAACCTTCTCAAGAAGCAGGACAAACGTCGAATAGTAGGGGTAGTATATACACGAAAAAGTTTTTAATTTACTCACTAAAGCGTTGTATATCATTAAAATGGCGGAGGTTTCGAATTACGAAACTCAACCTTTGAAAGCAGCTGGTAGCCAGAGAAGAAATATGGTCGTGAAAAGTGAGCCGCGTATCAAACACGACGCCCAGACCCTTGAGGGAATAGACACTATTTATCGGCATATGTAGCTATACGGCGCATGCGAGAACGGGTAAATGTACATACACAACGCAGAAGCCGGGTTAAAATGAAGTTTGAAGACGCTAGATCACTGGCACAAATTGTAAAAAGATATTAAAGCATTGGAGGCATATCGTAGCATACCGTAACAGTTCAGAGCTTACTTTCGGGTCAACACATTTTGTGGAGTTACTGAGGTGACAACTTGACAACGGTCGTACAAGAATGTACAACTTTCCAGTAATTAAAAAAAAAGAAAAATAAGGTATAGGCGCTGGCTGTCCTAGTTAAAATCCAACTGTCCTCGTGTACTGGCAATATTGGCGGGCAGGGATCCAGCTGTTCTTGTTTGAACTACAGCGACGTTAACAAACCGAGGCCACTGCATAGATAGAGCTTACGATCTATTGTAACTGTAACGAACAAAAACTTTGCTCCCAGACCGAGATACAGCATTGTTGTATGTTTAAAACTAGACTATTCCATTAATATTAGTATTATGATTTTATAAGCTTATCAAATAACTTTACCTCAATTTTGCGAGGTTATCAGAAATTTGCAAACGAGGTTTTACACTCAGCAGACAAGTTATATTCTAAAATCATAAGATATTACAAGTTCTGCACATGTCGGGAATAACGTTTAACGCTTGTTAGGTGAACACAAATAGAAGAATCCGAGGTGAGGTCTTTCTGGATTATTATTGGATATATCCATACTTTCCATATCCATACTAATATTATAAATGCGAAAGTAACTCTCTCTGTCTGTTACCTCTTTATGCTTGAACCAATTGGTATGTAATTTGGAATGGCGAGAGTTTGAGCTGCGAGAAAGGACATGGGATAATTTTTATACCGCAACCATACTTTAAAAACGGGCATCGCTGGCCGACGAAGTACGTAACTAACTGACTACGTAACTTCCATTAATACTTGTATAAACATTCATTGATACTAACCTAAACCTAATGGGTGGTTGTACCCAGTTCGCAATAGGCACTCCTTTTATTTTACATTTTTACACTCCAACTCGAATTTCTTTGCTCGCTTTTACAACCTACCAGCTTCGACGATTTCTGAGGCAGTTGTTTTTATTTCGTGGCTTACTTTTTTTTACATACAATGAGTCTTACAATGAGTATTTATATTTGGTTCGTCATTTTGTTCGAATTCGATTGCGTGATATTCAATAACGCGAAACACCATCAGAATTAGTCTTTCGTCTCAGACTGTCACCCCGATCAGGGTGCTTATGGACATTCGCCTGTTAAATGAAAAATGCATTTGCCAACTGCACTGACACAATAGCTAGTCATTTAGGTTGAACCTTAATCATTACAAAATAGTCGAGCAATTCATCCGGATGGATTTCGCGCGCGCATCCGAATTCGCGCGTATATAAGAAAAAACGTATGTATTAGAAGGGAAATCTAGTTCAAGATTGCTGCTAAATACCAAAAGTAACGAAAATAAATAGACAAGAACATGAACATTTTAGTACTAAAGTTCTTCTTGTAATTTTCATACAAAATAACGAGATTGTCGGTCGGTTCCATGATATCGATTATCAATATCTGATGTATGGTAATGACCTAACAAGGTCAACGATCTGCTCGTTTTTAACTCGTACAATAGGTAATTGGAAAAATGCCTTGCATTATAAAAATGTGCACATTATGGGTGTCTAAATAATGAGTCTAATCTTATTGCAACCAAACAGTGACTTAATCATGCCCTTAGAGCAAAATAAATAGTTATGTATTGTTTGTCAAGTAAATTAATCTACTTTATAAATAAAATACTATAACTATAATAATTTACCTATTTTGTGATCTGAAGCTGGGTTAGTCTGATCTGGCTGACGTTCAAATATAAACAAACTGCAACAAAAAACACACTTCATAATGGGGTCGATTTTCATTCAGAAAGTAAACAAAATGTCGATATCAGAGGCTATCTGTGAGCGGTTTGACTGCGGACTCGGTGCTAAAAAAAGACTGCACTGAACCCGCCCGTGCACATACGAAAATCAAATATGAATCTCTGCCATATGAAATGACTGACTTTGCAAAGCGGTCAAAGGGGTTAGGAATAAATAACTGCGCAAATAACGATTATAAGTGGATTTAGGATCTGTACAGCCATAATTGAATATCGCAGTATGCGCAGTTGCAATCCTCCTTTCATTTGCAATAAAATATACCGTTCAATTTCTATAACTTCATTACACTTTATTTTCAATTCGTTTTCTTATTACATTTTTAGTTATTAATAGTACCTTTAACGGTTAATTTCAAGAGCAATAATATAAATTAGTATTTAATATGTGATTCGGCCGCCTAAGGTAAGAACCAATAAGAATTATATAGCAGGCATCGAGCTCCCCAAATGGCATATCTGACATGCTTGTGCAAAAGCGTATCACGCCTGAACTAGGCGGTTTTAAAAAGTTGGCACGAGATTTCTTTCAAGTAATCTATGTATTAGTATTGATATTTTCTGCCAGCACGTTTGAATTAATTTCGAATGATTCATTTTGTGTAATAGCACGGTTTCACTTTTTTTATTAATTACGGATTGACCGATTTCCAAATATCGGTATTTTAAATCAAGTTTTGTCTACTATTACAATAACAGTAAAACGTATGTAACTAAGACAATATTTGGCAATTAGGTAAACCCCGTCTGTTAAGGCAGCGTTGATAGCAATATACATTTTTATAGCAATTGAAAACTCGTTACAGTTGACGTACTCAAGCGGACACACGGCCCTCGTGGGCAGGTAGAACGCACCGTGACTCACCGGCCGCCACTGACGTTTCCCGTTCTCTAATTTGATACGATACCAGCTTGTGCGTATTGCTATAGGTTACCTAGTCGGACGCTCAAGCATACTGCGTTGGTGAGATCTGTAACACTGTGTGACCGAAAAGGGCAATTATACTGGTTTATCTGTGTTTTTTAGGCCTATGTTTAGTGATTGGATTATCGCCGAACGAATAGCTACATGTATCTACAACCACATTTAATTGAACGTACACTGTAGCTAGTTTGCCGGCCCATTCTATATTTTTTAAACAGTTTTTTACCGAGCGCTAGTAGAGGTTTTAGTTTGAATTAACATTAAATTAAACCGTTAAGTCTTTCGTTAGAGCGGAGTATAGTTAGAAATTTGTTAGCTTATACGGCAGTATAGTTAATGCTTCGTATTTATTCCACTGTACATTTCAGACAATGTATAGGTGGATTCTAAGTACTTTTTGCGTAATTTATGGGTTTAGTAGTCTTATTTATTATATTTGTTAATATTTATTTCCCAACATCAAAAGATACAGGTTTAATTTATATTAAGTCTTAAATTGTTAACTGATTTTGCTATATCTTCTTGGTTCAATGTACTTATTCTTTACATAATTACAGGTTGAATCAACCTTGGCCGGGCAAGATCACGAGATTTTTTATTTTATTTCTCACCGTTTGAAGTAATATTAGGTGAACAGAAACGTGAATTCTCATGGGTATAAGAAAATTAATATTTTATAGGTATATATTATGTGGTACATCCAGCCGTCCTTTTCGTACGTTTGGCATCTGTTCATCCGTGGATAGACACTGGTTCAAAATGGGGATTTCAAAATAATCTATAACTGTAGAAGCGAAATGGGTTGACACCTTGTCAATAAAAATCGGTAGGTAAAAGTATATTATTCTTTCTTTTTCTAACATTTACTAACAAAGAGGCATAGATTTCAGCGACAGTTTAACAATTGCGATGAATTATTATTGTTTTGCAGTTGATATTAAAAGTTGACGCATTAACTGTGAACTGGAATGTCCAAATATGCCAATCCTATACAAACTTTTATGCAAAGATGCAAAGCTGACAGAGCCATTACCGTGTTAACGCCTACCAGACTTAGAAGCCTGAAGCCTGCACAACGTTATATGTACACGAAACGTTTTCCTAGCTTACAACGTATGAATAAGTATTAATAATACCTACAGTACACTCGCCTCACATCCACGTATTTTCATAAAAACATCGAGAACGTGCTCGCCAGTTTTTTACGACGGCGGTACCGTAACAAATGAGCGTGACGTTATTATCGCGGATAGACGTCAGGCCGAGTGGTACCCCGGAGCGTAAATGCAGGAAACACCTTCACAGGGTGAGTTATCCAAATGAATCAGAACGGGGAAGTCTAGGAGAACAGTCAACCCAATTGGATGGACACAATTAAAATGTGTAATGTTTTTGTCGTATAATTAAGTTACGCAAAAATAAGGTAATAAGTATTATTTATGTGTTACAGTAGGTATACCTAACTCAGTTGTATTTGACTTTTGTCATTATATACTCGTAACTCAATTTTTTCACATATTAACTACAATTTACGTACAGATACATTTACACGAACATGTAAAAATTACAAACTAAAAATTTAGATTTTCAGGTCACACATAATTTACTACTATTATGAAAAAGGGGTAATTTACCATATTATTATTATGTCAGTAAACAGAACAATAGTGTTCCTGACATTTGGGAGGCGTATGCGGAGCTGGATCGAGCTAACGCAATTTAAATGTAGGAGGATGTTGCCGCTGTCCGTGTCGTCGGGGCGCGCACAGAGACAGCACCGACCATGGTGTATGGACTATTGAGTTTTAATGAAAACTAAAACTAGCGTCTGTACTGGGATATTGGATAAAAACCGAACGCCTGCTTCATAAGATGGTATACAATTTTATTTCCGGCAGAAGGTGAGTAGAGAGGTGTCACTGGACTTGAAACATATAGTCACTTGACACTTAGGTTTCCACATCTACCCTCGAGAACGCAGCTCTAGCGACCCCACTCTGGACGGCCGGTTAAGGCAAGCCGGAGGCAGAGGACCTGTCCCATCTGTCCAACAAGGCACCCCCAGGGGCACTCAGGTATATACGTGGAGTCGCTACTCTCCAACAGCTCGCCACAGGCTGCTCTGCGTTGCAGTGGGCGATTGGGTCGTCACATCCCTACGCCCAGATCATGATTATAGTATAATGCTATTCCGAGAAAAATACAAAGCTTAGAGAATAATAACTCATATTATTGTGAATTAAAATAATGGTTAATCGACAATATGCTTAAATAATAATGCTTTCTTCGACATTAGAATATTATGTGACATGCAAGTTCCTTATCGTAATTTCGTTTCTATTGTTCTTCATATCCATTATTTACTAGACGTCATTTTTATATGTGTAATTTGCAAATTACTATTATAACTCAATTCTTAGATGTATATTGTAGGTTTATTTACGAAAACAATGAATATACCATTATTTTCGAAACATTTTAGAAAAGCAAAGTAGCCACCGTAATAATAATTATTAAAAAATCGGTAGAGCAAATCCCTTCTAGTTAGTGGACAATGTATCTTTGCTCACGGCGACACCTACCACGCCGCAGAGAGTACATCGACCTTCTACCGTCCTGCTTTTTCTCTCGTGCTCGATAGTCCCATCTCAAACTATGTTGTCACTTAAAATGTGTTGTTTATCCATAACAAGCATTACTGTTTGGTAGAATTTAAATAAATTCATGTGAAATACAATTATTTTTAAGATTATCCCTATAAATAATACAACAATACTTTGTACACACAGCAACACTCTTAACTTCACATCGGTGGACTTTATTCCTTATATAATAAGGTCTACCAATGTATAGCTAAGAGTGTTGTTGACTGTACTGGGAACTAACTTATACTGATTTAGCTGTATGCAGGTGAATTGCAAAAATATTGTACCCGATTAAGGACCTGCAATTAGTCTTAAGTTAATCATTTCATTATTAATTATATTGATGTGTTTTTATTGTACATCATTTATACAAATATATATATTTTTAAAGCATACAGCGACACACATTCATGCATGTAAATGAAATAGCAAGGGCTTAATTGTCATAGCTCAAAAAAAAATGATTAACTTACGACTATTGCAGACAATTAACTAATTAATTATTTGCAGCAATGAATTGCTTCATATGCGTCCCACGCTGCCCATCCTTGCTCAATGCCGATTTAGCTTAATTCAAAACAGGATATAATTAGTTAATGCATATTTAATTTATATATTGCCTGAAAACCGTCATGGACGCATAATTCCAATTATGATCTACCTAGAAAGACAAGAATTTATTTTTCAGGTTTTTATTTTTGTTTTGTTCATAGTAGATCCTATCGGTGATAAGTTATATTATTTATATATATATAGCTTGACAACAGACAAGCCCATAATTCAGTCAACTGAATGTTACAAACGCAAATAAATCACTTATAAGTAATAAGAAGAAGAATACAATCTATATAAATAAAATAAAGTCAGGTTAGTAACACCATTTATAAGTCAAAAACAAATGGAGAAATTTTGTGAGGAGGTAACAACACCCTGGAATAACATATGTGGCTACAGTACTGTTGTACAAGCTATTTTTTACCTGCCTACACAAAAAATGTTTCTAATGTTAATTTAATACTGTCATAAATTCGCAGGGTTAGCTTATAAAAAGGTTGTTCCATAATAAAAAGCTTTGTTTAGGAGAAGACAAATTATTTTAGCTATATTTGACAGAATGATATGACTATAACATGTTAACATTTATTCAAGAGTTTGCTGGTAGTATGGTACATATATGGTAAGTACGTGAAGCTGATTTATATAAGATATTACTAGACAAAAATACAGTGAATGTAAGTGACCAGATAAGAGTTTTCATTTGACTTGTTTCATATTAGTTTTATTGCATGCGCACAGTTTTTGTAGTATTATCTAACTCCATAATAAAATAAAAAAAACTCGCAAAAAGCAAATGAAAGAGCTAGCAAGAAATTCGCATAGTAGCCCTAAACTTAAATTATTATTATATGGAACTACTTTAAGATTATCATAAATATGAGGAGTAGACAGGGTCAATCAAGTATTTTGATTTTAAGGGCACTGGGTAATAATATGTAGGTTAAAACATTTTAAGTTGCCTATGCCAAATTACTTCCACTGGAGTAATGGATTATGCATTACTACTTCATGAAGTAATAAGTACTAGCACAATCAAGGCAACACTAAGGTCAGTAAGAACTTCCTTTCATTAGTTTATCAATGTCTTACAAATGCCAGAAGCCAATATGACAAATTTAAAAATAAATAAACAAGAGTAAAATAAATTTTAAAGACTATACTGGCTAGTAATTTTCTGTCCTTCCAGTAGTGCATAAATTTTCGAAACTTGAGATACAATCCTTAGAAAAACATGATATTTATCAATATAATGATTGTAGTGAGGCTTTTATATTGTCAAACGCAAGCAAGAAGTGTTGCCTCAGCTGTAGCTAGGAAAATTGCTAGGTCTTATTGAATATGAACAGATAACTTAATAAATATTACAACAATTCTACCATTTGGCATAGAAATAGTAGGTATGTGGGGCCCCAACAACCACAAACCTTTTGCAGAAATCGAAGCGAACTGGTTAAAGTGACTGGTGACCAAAGAGCTTGTGCCTTCCGCACAACATATCAGCTTTGAAATACCACAAGGAAATGCCATCAGCATTCTTGGTAAATTGCTTCAAGAGCCTTTTTTATTTAAATAAGCTAGTTTAGTATTTTTGTGTAACTGTATGGGATGAGTATAGAGTTACTGCGTTTCAACTTAGAGTATCTGTGTCAGGTACAAGATTTTTTTTTAAATAATTTATGAAACTGGCCATCAATGTGTAAGAACTTTCAGATAATAGAATATAAATGTACCGTCCTATAGAGTAAATAAAAGGGATTAATTTCTAGGTTATTTGATGATAACCTGCCTAATATAATGTTAGTCAAATTTCATTAACATTATTTTTTATTTGGTAAACCATTGTTTAACAAATATTTTACTGTTATATGGCCCAAGCATTGCAAAAAGAAATTAAAACTCAGTTACTGCAAGGAAACTGAACTAAAGTAAACAAAAGAAAACATCACAATTTTGTAAGTCATAGTGACATTATTGTTTAATTCTTTTTGTACTATCTCTATTTTTCACATAACTTGTAGATAATACATAAATATCAAAAGAAGTTAGGATTAGGCAAGAACTTAGTTATCTATCTACAACTGATTATTATATACACTAGGACCTCTTTAATCCAAACCTTGAAAATTTAACCCTTGTTCGGATCCATGGAGCATTCGGATTATAGTATGGAGAATTTATAGGGTATATAGTTACGTACTAGAACTACGTTGAGATATACGATATCTGTGGTTTATCGTTGGCGGGCCTTTTCCATCAAGTTGATTTTAACGTAAAACTCGTAAAAGTATTAACATTATTATAGTCAATTATAATTCGCACAACGACTACTACAAATAACTGGGTATTTATCATGTTTATGGTATTTTTATTTTTGAGTTCCCGATTGCAACTAAATGTCAATAATAAAGGACATAATAAAGTTTTATACTATTTTATAAGACAGGTGTCCGGTTTTAGCTAGTCCATCCTTTCCACCCAATAAGTCAAGAACAATTTAGATTTCATTAAGACTCAATAATTCTTACACCATTAATAAATATTACAACAATTCTACCATTTGGCATAGAAATAGTAGGTATGTGGGGCCCCAACAACCACAAACCTTTTGCAGAAATCGAAGCGAACTGGTTAAAGTGACTGGTGACCAAAGAGCTTGTGCCTTCCGCACAACATATCAGCTTTGAAATACCACAAGGAAATGCCATCAGCATTCTTGGTAAATTGCTTCAAGAGCCTTTTTTATTTAAATAAGCTAGTTTAGTATTTTTGTGTAACTGTATGGGATGAGTATAGAGTTACTGCGTTTCAACTTAGAGTATCTGTGTCAGGTACAAGATTTTTTTTTAAATAATTTATGAAACTGGCCATCAATGTGTAAGAACTTTCAGATAATAGAATATAAATGTACCGTCCTATAGAGTAAATAAAAGGGATTAATTTCTAGGTTATTTGATGATAACCTGCCTAATATAATGTTAGCCAAATTTCATTAACATTATTTTTTATTTGGTAAACCATTGTTTAACAAATATTTTACTGTTATATGGCCCAAGCATTGCAAAAAGAAATTAAAACTCAGTTACTGCAAGGAAACTGAACTAAAGTAAACAAAAGAAAACATCACAATTTTGTAAGTCATAGTGACATTATTGTTTAATTCTTTTTGTACTATCTCTATTTTTCACATAACTTGTAGATAATACATAAATATCAAAAGAAGTTAGGATTAGGCAAGAACTTAGTTATCTATCTACAACTGATTATTATATACACTAGGACCTCTTTAATCCAAACCTTGAAAATTTAACCCTTGTTCGGATCCATGGAGCATTCGGATTATAGTATGGAGAATTTATAGGGTATATAGTTTTAATTAAAATTTTTGAGAAATAGTCAAATTAACGTGTTTTCTTTTTTTTGACGTGAAAGCCATGGTTTAAATACAAATTACATACTTATACACTGTTGAGAGGCACAAATCACGCAATAACAACACAAAATCGCAGGTGGGTAGAAAAAACAAAAGTGCATATCACCTGAAGAAGCGTTGGGAAGGGCTGTTCGGATTAAAGAGGTCCTGCTGTAGTAATCTTTTTAAATAATAATTTGTGTACATTAATAATGTTGACATTTAGTTAATTTCATTGTTTGACTAATATGTGCATTAATAAACTTGCACGAACTAAATAATAGCATTCCAAAAGAGTAGAAGTTTATTGACCTGGATAACATCTAATTACTTATGTCTAGCTAGTACCTAGCAATGATATTGACACTAGACAACATAACAAAATATTGTGAACACAATGGATTATCAGATTATCACTAATATATTACCTCTACTGATAATACTGATACTGTTACAGCCCTAAGTTTTAGTGATTATTGTGGCTGATGTATACATGATATGATCTCATTAGAAAAGTGTAATTATGTTACTGTTACTTTCGTTATTTTACACCGCCTGTCAGGGTATTGATTCGACTAGACAAGTAAGAAAACAAACATGCCCTTAACTAATTTAATACTCACAGTTTTTGTGGTGGTCACTTATAACATGAATAATGAAAAAGAAATTCACTAACCGCGTAACATTAACGGCAAAGAACAAATTTAAGTATTGGAACCGCCCAGCTGGCAAACTCTACAAGTAAAGTGCAGACTAGACGTGAGTGAGTGCGTTCACAATAACGAAACCGGACCACAGATTAGTAAGAATCTACCTCAATGTCAAAACACAATCGCCTCAAAAATAGTATTTGACATAAAAAAGGTAAAAAAAGGATAAGAATATTAATAATAGTTTTGATTTCTACTGTTACTGATAAATTTGGTTTGTAAAAATATATTATTTATGACCGAGTTCACTTTAGATTGTCTAATATAACAATCTAATGTGAGCACACCGAATTCTTTTAACATCATAAAGCAATCTGATAGAGTAAAAATCAACATGAATAATTGGAAAAATACGTACGAAGTTTATCAACTTTACAATTGTAATAAATAATATTAACATAATTAGATTTTGTGCGGTTACATTGGCGACATTGAAATCTACGCTACACCAAAACCACAGACATCGTATAAAGCGACACTGAATGCTTTATTCTAGTCAGCTAGAACTACGTTGAGATATACGATATCTGTGGTTTATCGTTGGCGGGCCTTTTCCATCAAGTTGATTTTAACGTAAAACTCGTAAAAGTATTAACATTATTATAGTCAATTATAATTCGCACAACGACTACTACAAATAACTGGGTATTTATCATGTTTATGGTATTTTTATTTTTGAGTTCCCGATTGCAACTAAATGTCAATAATAAAGGACATAATAAAGTTTTATACTATTTTATAAGACAGGTGTCCGGTTTTAGCTAGTCCATCCTTTCCACCCAATAAGTCAAGAACAATTTAGATTTCATTAAGACTCAATAATTCTTACACCATGGCGGGTGCTTTCTCTGTGCGCGTCCCATGACACTGACAGGCAACATCGGCTTAGTGTAGCCCTTAGGTACATATCATTAAAATGTCGAAAGGGCCTCTGCGTGTTGGCTCGATCCGGTTCCGCATACGCCGCCAAAATGTCCGGAATACCATTGTTCCGTATACGGGAAAGACATAATGATGATAATATGGTAAATTACCCCTTTTTCATAATAGTAGCTGCAATGGCAACGTTCATGTTAGTAAATTAATATATTAGCGTTAAGAGTTCAACCATATCCAACAATCAGAGTATCTTGGCTCTGATTTATTGGGACGTACATTGGTGGTAGGTACGGATTGATAAAGTGCGACCCAACCACAATTTACCAAGGTCCATGTATGTATTTTAATATAAGTAATATTAAATAATTGGATGCAAATAAAAGCCCAGCGATTGGAAGCCACAGAAATATAAATAAATAAATATTACAGGGCATTCTATATTACTAATTGACTGAGCCTCACGGTAAGCTCAAGAAGGCTTGTGTTGTGGGTATCTACTCAGCCAACGATATATATATTATACAAATATTTAAATACCTATACGAGTTTGAAACACCCATGATTTCAGGAACAGGAACTATAATCTGTGCTTATCACACAATAAATGCCCTTATTAGGATTAGAACCCGGTACTATCGGCTTCATAGGCAGCGTCACTACCAAAGGCCAAAACTATCAAATCATATAATATATGACTAACATGACAGGGTCCAGATAGGTGCGCCGACGAGCGAAGCGAGGAGGCACGTGTTCGGTTTACCGCGAGCAAACAGCCAGAACCGACTTTTTAATATAAAAAAACAACATTAAATAAAACTTTTCCAGAAAAGATTTTGTCACCGATTGTTGGATTGAGCGATCTGGGGTCGCGCATTGTTGGTACGGGCTCAGAATGGGAGGCCAATAATCCGCGGCACCTGAATAGACGCCTATTGTTGGGTCGTAAATTCTTGAGCTGCAAGTTCTGACTCTGGGGCTGTGTTCCCTTTTCTTAACGAGTCGGGTGTGTCGTGAACGCAAGATACCTAACACACTAACACCTAACACTCCTCGCCGTACTCACCTAACGGTGTCTCTGGCACTGTATTACTAAATGAAGAGAGAATGTTTCAGAAACAATAACCCTGGAAGTAAAATAACTATCTGTCAAAAATGAAATTTTTGATAAAAGCTTTTATTGCTCACTGTACTTTTTTATATATTGCAAATTCATCTATATATTAGTATCAACTCGTGGAGACATCGAGAGGATTCTATAAACGATCCTTAACACGACGTGTTTATCTTGTGTAGGTATTTTGTAATATAAGTTCATTTCTTGGCTACTTTTTGGCTCCAACATTCGATCACATCAGTAGTACCATCATATTGCATTGTCACCGAATTTACATAAGATAAGTACACCTAATACCTATGTACTTATAGGTGTGAGGTACTTATTAGTTTGGTGGGCAATGATAGTTATTTGTTATACAAGGGTGCAAAATTGTATTTTAACTGCGAGTGTGGGATTGAAACTCGAGCAAGCGAATGGATTCTATAGTTTAACCACGAGCAAAGCGAGTGGTTTTAAAATAGAATCCTGAGCGTAGCGACTGTTTCAATACACGAGAATTAAATTACAATTGCACCCGTGTGTAACACAAAATTTTCCCCCTCACTACAGCGAGGAAAGTGAAACATGCAAAAAAACTTTTGAAATCGCATTGACTTTTTCATTGCGTTTAGATACATTCAACATTTTTTACAAAAGGTGCCTTTAGCTTGGTTAGCTTCTGGTGGCCAGTACGATATTCGAATGTTCTAATTCGATTTTCAACTCTAGTGTAAGTTTGTTTTGACGTAAAAAAA
The DNA here is from genome assembly GCA_022674325.2 of Grapholita molesta. Lineage (NCBI taxonomy): Eukaryota > Metazoa > Arthropoda > Insecta > Lepidoptera > Tortricidae > Grapholita > Grapholita molesta. Next base: position 25,883,660 of record CP053120.2, on the reverse strand, counting down.
CGTTTACGAACGCGTAAGTGATATAGTACAGAGATATAGTACATCACAGGCTGGGAAAATGAGGATTTCCGGCCAAGCGGGGCCGGATAGTTATACGAGGCCGGGAATCCGTTATCACGACGAGGCATGTATAGTGCTTTTCTCAAACATAAAATGAATTAAAAGAAGTGCTTCAAAAAATGAAATTTGCAAAATTACAAATAACAACGAGATCGAAATGTATCAAAAATTAACATCAGCTGTTTGCTATGACACCCGCCATCTTTGCCTCAGTATGGATGGACATGGATTAAAAAAGAAATGTAGATAAAGCATACCTACACTCAACTGATACTGCTCCTGCTAGTGTCGTGGAACGAACACAAGATAATAAGCACCCCCAGAGGCGTGACGAATATTGTAAGGGATGAGATACCAGTTAAATAGGTGCTGGGCCATCGTGCCGTGCATGCCGGTGCCGGTGCCGGTGCAAGCAAAACCTTAGTCAGGTCAGACTAAATAATATTCCACGTAGAGCCTAATCGTAGATGGCTTAAGCGCTTACAAATAAATATCAAGGTTGCATTAATCGTGAATGCGTACTATAATCAATATATTTCCGATTAACTATACAATTTATTTCTAATTTACCATCACATAAAAGATACCATTGAAAACTAATTGAATTAATTTATTAAATGTATATGGATCATACAGATTGATTAAAACAAAAATCGTCTTTTCTGTGGTCAATAGTTAACGGCTTCTGTAATTACAAGTTATGTTTTTGTGTTATAATATTACGTAAGAGGAGAGTACGATAAACCCCTCCCGGGTTTATGATGATATACCAAAGAATCAAAAATTAGCCTTCAAAGCCCTTAACAATCATAATGTCCACAGAAGAGAGGCGAACCTAATTGATCTGTATGACCCATATTTTTATTTATTCATAGAGGGCCTTGCTTTTTTATCCGTATATATTAAGGTATTCTACACACAGGTTCTTTATTAAAAAGGCAGTGCTACTGTTTGTCTAGTTATAGTCTTCTCAGGTCAGATGTGTAGGATTAGAATCATGGCAGAATTATTTTTAGACGGTCATAAGTGCATTGTAATGAGTCAAAAAAAATATGTTGAATCTTTTATTTTCCTTAAAAAAAAAACAGGACTATTCCCTCCTTGTAAGCTAAAGTTAGTTAGTTAGGTAAGTAAGTACGAAGATACGTATAATGTGCAATAAAGTAATACGTTACAAACCAAGTAAATAAAATCAGGCGATAAAGAACACACTCAACCCTCAGACTTACATTAATACTGTTTCTAGATTAATCGTTCTGTGCATTTCAAAGGAAAGCAATAATACGATAAACTGAAAAAAAGCAATGCTTTTCTTATTTAGGGTAGCGCGGCTTTCTTTTACTAAAATATATGAGGGCCATAAATTTAGGTCTCCTAAAAAAGGCCCTTATGGCACAAGTACATTAAATTTTTTCACTTCTCATGCTCTAAAAGTGCTTCATATTAGACCTGCAGAGCGGGACAAAAATCGTATTTTAGTCCCTCGGGCAAATTGAATAATTTACGATGTCGTCATCATCATCCGATGAAGTGGTATTAACACCTAAATCCAGAATGAAGAAGAAAGCAAAGAGGTGGTGTAAAATCTTTTGCCGCCGAAATCCAGTGGAATTTATTCAAAAGTATACCAAACTTTTATTGATTGGATAACTGGAAAACAAATTACATCGGAAGGCGTGTTTCTGACATATTTTGATGAAATATCAAAGAAATATCAACCGCCATCACTTTGGAGTATATATTCCATGCTCAAAATCACACTAACGTTAACGGTATATATGTTACTTTTTATTCTTTCTATTAATAAATATTGTGATTGTGTAGAACATAGTTGTTTTCGAAGTGAAAACAGTCGAGTTTAACGTGGGACTAAACAGCCATAATGACACTCGAACTTCATACATCGATAAACGTCTCGTGTCATAATGGCCTGTTTTAGTTCCTTGTTGAACAATCTACTATTGTTTATAGTATTTAACACTATGTGAATACAATTATTACTATAATTGTACTCACATGGTTTCCGCCTTATAGAGACAATGGAACCAGGTTAAAAAAAACTTCACTATAAATGAGTGTCCAAAGAATAGATCACCATAGATCAAAATTTATTAAAAGGACATGTTCGCGACTTTCGGTTTGGGTCCATTTAAAGCAGTTTAGTACGTGTACACACATACATATGAATATTTAGTTAGACATCGGTATTTAACGTGTGCTACGAGTATGTGGTAACTATCTAATTAAGATAACTACAGCCTAATATGGTCCGGTTTTTATCACTTGTCAGAATATGTGTCATGCTTTAACAAGTATGTGGATGTGAAAGTGACGGATAGCGCGATAGACGATAAAATGTCAACCATCAAGAAATGGCGTGACTTTTGTACGTAACTGTCAAGATTTATATATACTTGTGTATACTAATTACATATATATGGTCTAATGACGTACATAGACCGATAAAAATAAAATAGGTACGATTCTTGTTTTATACCGGCAGTCTCTACATATAAAGCTACCATTTTCAATTACCTACAACGAAGATGAAGGAGACATCAGCAATAATAAAAAATCACCGCACAAAGCATAAGGCTCTAGAGTTGTTAAAAAATAATTACAAAAAGGGGCCATTGTTTTGTATTACGTTTGTGTTTCCTGTCCTTTGTGGTTGGCACGAAGTAAAAGCTGAGCAACGTTTCATTCTTTGAAGGATTGATGGTTGGGGCTTACGTGCAGGGCCCCTCCCTGACGCACTAGGTACATAAATCCTCACTTTGATTCCAAAAGTGACGACACGGATTACTGACGCACCTACATATGTCCCTGAGTTTCCAGCCTGCCACATAACACTGACGAAATTTAGTGACTACATATTGCAATATTTAATTAACGTTCATGTTCAGTTACAATTCATACTGAAAGAAATTTTGCCTTAGTCTTCAATTCTCCATATTGATAGGGAGCTAAAGTAAATTATCAGTACACGCATAAAGCTAAAAATATTACCTAGCGGTGACAAATAGGTTAAATGTGCATACAAGACGAAAGAAGGTCGTACCAACCGAGACTCATGTAACTAAAGAACTTATAGCTCAATTTGTAATAATAGTATTTATGCTAGTAGAAATATGCAATCATGCATTTGGAGTAGGAAGTGAGATTGCGCACTTATCGTTTAGTACGAGAAGTGCGACGCTAAAGTCTGATTTATACTCACTTGGTGAACTGGCTCCGCTCTCTGACCCTGTTGCCATCGCTTGTTGAAGCATCCGAGCGCCGGCGAGCGTTCTATCAAATATAATCTGGTTTAAGAATTGCTTTTAGCCGTCCTGAAAAAAATCCGCTCACAAACAACTTTTACAACTAAAACTGAACTTGGGTTACGGCCTCTCCATAGCTCGAAGAAACTGACCCTCAAACCAACGCGCACTAATTTTGGACAAAAAACAATAGGATACGAAGGGGCACAATTTTACAATAAAATACCGATTGATATCAGGGAAAGTAAAAATTTTTATGTTTTTAAAAATAAATTAAAAAAGTTTGTAATTGTAAACATATAAATTCCGCCCTGGGAATGCCAAGTATAACCAAAAGACTGTCGTCAAGCAACAGCGTGTGTTATCGCAATTTCACCTCACTACTGCGACGAAAATACTAACTCCAAAACTTTAAAATTTACCTTAAATTTTTTTTTGGGGTTAATTTGAAAGTTTTCAGTTTCAATCATTTATCATTTTAAATCACATCCAACTCAGCTAACCACAAAAAGTCATTAAAATATTTATCAAATTATTCTTCTCCCATGTGAATAAAATGCAGTTTTGCTATCGGTTTTTGTAGAATAAAATCGGGCTTTCCGAACTAGTGATGTGAACTTTTTTTTTATGACAAGGCCAGATATGATGTGTAGGTAACGTTCATTAAAGAGTAAGCAATATGAATAACGCCCTGCACCTTAGCTGGCAGCGTCAAGCGCAAGGGTTGCCAACAACCGCAAAACAATTGCCACCTTAGCACGACGGGGACTTCTTGAACACCCCACGTGCAAAGTCAACTGAAGTTTGCCAATAATTCTTAATTTCATAATAACTTGCCGAGGTAAAAGCGCCCTTTACTTACTTGCGCAAAAAACAGCATTCAGTTGCTTTTGTATCAGAAACTTTTTAGTTATTCGGCTTCTGAAAAAAGTAGCATTGAATTGAAATGAGTCGAATCAAAAATGTATGAAGAATGTCATTACTCTGCACATTATGATTGAAAGTACACACCTAAATGACAATCTTACACACATTTACTCAATCTAAATCACCATTACCTATATATTATATTGAAAATTTGGATAAATGTACGTTCTAATTAATGTAAAAGACTAAAATTATTTTTAAGAAACTTATGTTAACTTTCATCCTTTTTAGGGGCAAATATAATGACTATGCAATGCAGAGCCATAGTGCAGAAGACAAACCATTGTTCTCTTGTTGAATATTTGCTATTAAAGTTTATGCAGGCGTTTACTGTACTATCCAAAAATAATGTTTTTAGTGTTAATATATAACGGCGGTACGAAGTCGCGGAGTCATTTAGTATTATAAACGTTAAAGTTTGGATGTACATAAAACTTTCTAGCTATGTACCTTATACAGCATACCAATTAACTTACTGAGACTATTTATTTCAATCCGGCTGTGGAAACGATAAATAAGGTTGTGGTACTTATACAAATTATTTAAATCCTATCGACTTTTAGAATTTATAATGCAAATACGAAAAAATAAATTATAATGAATAATGACAATAAAGTGACATCAGTGGAACTAAAATTACATAAATGGCATGGATTGCTGTTGTTTACAGGACAAATTGAAAGTAATTTTACCACTTTCATTTATTTTAACAAAATCATAAATATGTGTAAAAAAATAAGTTATTCTAATGAAACGTCAAGACGTAAACATTACGACGGGACTAGATACTGAGGGTTAATGGATTTCGAAAAAGGTAAGATGTTTTCATTTTTCTACAATGATAAAATTGTAAATAAGTATTAATACTGACAAAATTGTGGTGAAACACTAAACACGACGTGAGCATCAACTGGTTTAAAGAGATGGTTTCAGTAAATGTTAAAATACTGTATATCAGAGTAGGACATAAGCTACAATTTATGTAAAATTTCATCCTTTTTTGGAACGAAAAGGGTGACTAATTTTCATCATCATCATTTCAGCCGTAAGTCGTCCCCTGCAGGACATAAGACTCCCCCAAATATGACTTTTGTCACATATGTAGTTGCCATAGCCACCACGATTGACAGCAGGGTTGACGATCGCAGTAGCTGGATATTGGGTTTCGACGGAAGTTGCTGCCCCTCTGTCAGTTTTTTCCCTTGTCGCCTCTTACGACAAGTTACTAAAAATCCAAAGTCAAACATTTCTAACGCCTAACAATTAATTAGTCGTAACAGTTAAACGGACTTACATTAAACTTGGCGTATCTACAGATAGACAAATATCTGAATTGAGACACATATGATATTCCGGTAATCCGGATCGCGTTCCCGTGGGACCTTAAACAGACGAAATCGCGGGCATAAGCCAGTATGTATACAAAACTAAGTCAGGGTATTGATATCGGTGGTAGCCGTCACCGTAAAATTAAGGGTAATGTTCTTAGTGTTAATAGTTATGTTATATAGGTATATGTATATAGGTATACATCTAAAGCTTAGAACTTACTGCTATTCGAACTTAGGAACTCTTTTTTAGGCATAGTAACTAATTATTAATTTGCTACCTAACTTCAATTCTTTGTATAAATTCGTCGACGTCGTCGTGTATTTAATCAGCATTAATATTTAATATTTTATTTGTTACCTGAAGAATAGGTACTTTTCGAAGAATTCTTAACAAGGAATGTACATAAGAAAGAAAATCAAAGTTAGGAGAAGTTGTCGAGATTTAGTTTAATATGAAATCTGAAATGAATAGAACATAGAAACAATGTGGAAGTACTTGGTCCTAGTATATTATATTGTATTTGTCACGTAGGTATTATAGGTACCTGCTTAGTTAAAGGTCAAATAAAACTCTATTTTGACTAGGGGGCTAACACACAACGTCAGACGCAAAACTAAAGTTCAGAAAGGACAATAAACTTAGTGAAGTAGTTGCTTTTGGTAGTGACTTAGATGCTGATCACACAATAAAGTTGCTACAAACCGTTATTATAACCATATTATAGTGCAAACTATTTCTATATTTTCTATAGAGTTGTATTTTTGCTCACCACAACAATTTGAATTTTGCTGCAAAAACGTAAATATTTTTTAAATCAGAAATATCAAATTACTTCACGAACATATACTTTTATTAAAAATAACTAAATACGTAAAAAAAAAACAATTTTTTAAATAACAATAATACAACAATTTGTATACAAGTTTATTTCAAATATTTATCGGTTTATTTCAAATATTTATCGGTTCGTGTTTTACTTACGCATTACCATATGGTAATGCGTAAGTAAAACACGAACAAATATCAGATTAAGTAATTGCTTCTATGCCCTGAGACCTAAGATCATCAGTAAGTTAGAAAATACTAGTAAAATGTTTGATTTGTGACGTGTTCGTTCCTCGTTAATATAGTGTTGTAACTAAAGGCGGGACTGTCAAGCAGCTTTGTCCAACCAGCCACTCAGCAAGTGGATTAATTCCCGCGCCGTGTCTGAGTGCCCGACCTACCTTATACCTACGTAGTATACGACATATTTACCTACATGCAGAGGCATTCATCGTCTTTGGGGAAGTTTGTGGGTTTATTTATTAACGCAAATTGAACGTAACTTTCTCCATGTTCGGCTCGACCGGTCCCATAAGTTGGCAGTTTCTATGTTAATTCATAGCGAATAATATAATGCCAATTATCGGGATTAATGTGGCAAACAGTACAATGTCTATCTCACCCATTCTTATCGTCATCGTTGTAATTAGAAATCAAACAAAATAGTCTTACATTATTTTAAGACGAAACATACCTACATATATCACCGACATATATACATTATAAATATATTATAAATATGAAAGTTGCGATGGATGTACGTTCCTCTTAATTTCAAAAACTACTGAACGTATTTATTATTGTCTTCGGTTGCCGCAATAATTACTCATGAAATAAAACAACTAAAACGGATTCAATCGCGTATACTAATTCAGTCCACCCGATGACTACGAACGCTGCTAAAGGGTTCGAAACGTCGGGATGAAGTTTAAATTAGTATACGCGATATAATCCGTTTTAGTTGTTTTATTTACTGAACGTATTGTAATAAAAGTTTCCAGTTAAGTTAATTAACCTCTTATATATCAGAATAAATCATAGACTATGTTTTAAGTCAAATTTAAAAAAAATGAAAAGGGTTTATGTAATCCAAAGATTCGAAAACATAACTGTCAATACATACATTCAATAATTATCAGGCTCATAAATTTTAGGCTATACTATACTACTATGCTAAGAGTTGATGACTGTGTGGTATTTAGCGGTTCAATCCTTGCGATCCCATCTATTTTTTCATTTACATATAAATTTAATCCAATCCTGGATTCCATTCCAATATTATGAATACCTTTATGGTAATTTACACAAAATATAGTAAAAAATGTAAAAAAATTATACTAGTTAGACGCTACTTGAAATGCTCATACCTACTGTTTCACCCAAAGAGTCTCACTCACCTGTACCAATACCGTAAGAAAGTGATACGATATACGATTACTATAACCATATACAATACTTGCTATAACCAAAGATATATGAATTAGCCAAAATGTTAAGTTTAAGAGAAGAACGTGCCACAAAAGTATCTCTTAAAAGTTGCTCTGGAGTAGAGAGCGTGGTCCTTTCGTGGGGTACTCGAGTAGATGGCGGTGTTTTCAAACTGCACACGAATAAGTGAAAAAACGTATTTCAAGTCCGTAGGGCGCGTTAAGGGCTATATTGCGCTGTCAATAGATGGCAGTATCTGTAATAAACGTTAAACTTCTCGACATTTAGTTGGCTAGACTTTAGTATAAACTATGAAGTAGTTCCACAGTGAGGCGGTACGAAGTACATTAAAGCTAGATTGTATGGCGAGGTTGTTCTTTCAACCAATTTCAATAATATAAGGTTTTAGTGTGTCAATAATTTATATGAGTTCCACTCTATGACTGAACAAATTAAAGCTTTTGAATTAGAAGTAGCGCTATCTCTAGTCGTTGAAGTCTTGCCGGAATCAGATAGCAACGATTGCTATACCTACCCAGTCTGTATGATATACACCGTGACCACGGTATGAATTTCAAACTTAAAGGTAAAAAGAAACGTTACTAAGTTACATATGGTTACTTAGTATTAGACAATATAATATGTAAACAATATTTTATTGTCTACTTAATCCTAAAATACATAAACAATACGTAAAAATATAATTCAAAAGCATTTATAATGAATATCTATGTAGCAAATTCAGGTTACCGAACGAGTTAGCAGTGAGGTAACACACAATTAACTCGAACAGTAACGTAAGAACAATGCTTAAAGTATATAACATTATCCACATCTACATATATAAGACCAGGCTTTGAGTGTATTGAACCAAATTTTCAAATATAATTATTTCAGTTTTTGTTACACGTTTTTAAAACAAAAAGTTAAGAAATTATGATCGACCGCATCTGTCGTAGGCGTGAATTCGGTAGGTAATTAAGAAGACAGAGAAGGAGGGGATACGTACTTTTAAATGAGGAATGATGGAGGTTGAAAGGGAGCCGATTTTCAATTTGCATTTGAATCGACGGCGGTACGCGTGGGACCTGTGTAGCGGACAAAAGTTGATTAATCTACATGCAACATAAAAGTCAATATGCAAGTCTCCAACCTATAAAACGGTACTTCAGAAATAGATCTAACATTATGTAGGTACGTACTCGTTCTTACAAATCGCCATCGATCGTCCTCACGTATGTACCGATTGTTCAGTCGCTGCCCTTTATGAATGGACTGTGAATTTCACTCTAATTGTTCTAACCTCTGCTCATAACGTGTCTCAAATTGAGCAACGTCATTAGTGACGCGTTATATTTGAGACTCTTCAAACATTATTTATTGCATATATTTCAATATTACACCCCTGGAACAGGGATCGGAACCGGTTTCAAAATACCGGTTAAAATTGTTCGTAAACAGTTTAAATTTCTGTTCTGTCATTAACCGATAATTAGCAATAACGTTTTCATAAAGAACGAATCAATTTCGGTTACCGGTATTTATGAAGAACAGAATTTATTTCGTTCCGTGAAACTTTATTGAACTGGTTAATAAGTGACAAGTTTGTCAATTAATTTATTTATCTATAACAGCCACTTCAACCAGCAATACACTGATATCGCATGTTAAGGCTCACCTTTTTATTGTGATTAAGTCATAAATCGGTATGTCAGACATTGACATTAATCAAATGAAATAGCTAATTATAAATTTCATTTCCGCAATCATGGGAAGAAAAAAAGAAAATAAAATACAATACAATACAATACTTTGTGCAATTCTGACAGTCAGCACCCTATTAGCGTTATTTCGGCACCAGCCACAGTTCTAGCGAGCCTGGGGTCCGCTTGGCAACCTAATCTTATGATTTAACGTAGCACTATTTTTTGTGGAAACGCCTTATTGAGATTAGAGACCGGTTTACTCACGACGTTTTCCTTCACCGTAAAGCTAGTTCTGAATATCAAATGACATTTCGTACATAAGTTCCAAAATACTCATTGGTTCGAACTGGGGTTTGAACCCAGAATCTTCCAGATTGAAAGACCAACGTCTGCTACCTACTACGACCAGTAGGTCACAACCGTTTAATTACACAATTAAACGGTTATTACACAATGCTGAAAGTAAAAACATTAAAAACACTATCTCGGACACAAACTGTCGAATAACTTTTTTTTCCTGGTTGATACATAGGTAAGGAAAAGATTTAATTCTCTATTTTAAAGCTAGTTTGGTCTCTGTACGTGAAAAATCATAAAGCGGGTCAATAACACCCAATGACCTTTGAAGAAAGACCTTAGAAGCTTCGGTAGCCTAGTCGTTCAAGCACTCGACTTTCAAACAGGCGGTGGTCGGTTCGATCACCGTCCGTACCCCTGAGTTTTTCGGAATTTATGTACGGAATGTCATTTGATATTTATCGATAGCTTTTCGGTGAGGAAAAACATCGTGAGGAAACCTGCATACCTACATCTGAGAAGAAATTCAAAAGGTGTATGTGAAGCCTCCAATCCGCACTGGGCCCGCGTGGAGACTATTGCCCAAACCCTCTTATGAGAGGAGGCCTGTGCTCAGCAGTGGGACGTACAAAGGCTGATGATGATGATGATGGCCTTTAAAGTAAAGTGTCCAATGCATATTAATGAATTCTTAAAACAATTTTTCTCGGTATCTAAATTATAAAACGCAAATATGGAAAAAGTTTGCCTACTACGACGATCGAACCCGGTACCTCCATATTCCTAGTCAAAACTCAGAGCCATCGTTGTATCTCTGACGTAGAAACCGGTTAATTTCGTTCAACAAAAACAAAACCTGCTGAAGAACAGTTCTCTCATATTAACCGTTTAAAAACCGGTAACCGAAAACAAGAACACTATTATTTCGGTTTGACGTCTAGAGGCAAAACCGGTTTGGTTGAAAATACCGGTATCCGATCCCTGCTGGAAGGTGACACTATAACTATAAATTTATAATGCCTAGGTGCTTTATTAGCTGCTTACACTTTTTAAACAATTTTACACTTCATCAAATCATAATACAGGACGTAATTTTTTAAATGATACACATATATTTATGGAACTCCATAAACAATTAGCAAGTGAAAGCTGTATCCCAGTCTACAATATATACATATATAGTCTACAATATATTGTATTTTTTTAATTGTAAAGGATTTTATGATTAAAACATTTTTATAAGATATTTAAAATGTAAAGTTAACTAAATTACATTTCAACTAGCGTAAATCACAAAAAAGTGTTAAGGACAGTAAAGTTATGATTAATGATTCATACAGTCCATTCAAATTCCTAATTTAGAAAGCCTGATAAACCGTTGTGATATCCAGAAATCGCCTTGCCATTAAAAGTAAAATAAATTGCCAAAAATAAAATTAAAAGTATGATTTTTTTAATCCGATTTCAGCGAGAGTAAGAGCATTCAATTGTTTATGGAGTTATTAAAACATATTTTGTATCATGTAAAAAAATTATGTAGAGAGTATTAGTTTGAAAATACAAAATACATATTCAGAATTATTAGTACCACCTACTTAGATAGATCAAACTTAACGTACCATTAAAGTTTGTTGTATATTCCAAAAGTTTTAGCCATGATGTACTTTTAAGTTCATAATTATACCCCGATATCAGAGTTGCGGAATCATTGACAACGCTAGGGTTAGCCAGCACATATATTTTATGCAACATGTACCATATACATAATTGACAACATTTCATATTTTTAACTCCTAATTTTAATGAGTTTATTGGAAAGAAGATGAAATTTTAATGTACCCGTATTTTTATTTTTTTCTGAAAAAGTGATTTTATAATGCAAAAAATCCATTTGAAAAACAGTTCATTCTAAAAGAGCGTATGTCACAAGGTTGGGAAAGTGACGTCACCAAGATTCCAGGGCAACTGAAAAAAAAGTTCGCAGACTTGACTTGACACTGACGGCCTGACAGTCATACGTCATGTCATACGGTCAATCAAATTTTCTTAATTCCTTACCAAATTGTATTAATTGAATGTATATTAATATTATGCTCCAATAAGTCATGTAACAAGGCAAAAATTACAAGCAATATGCGTATGCATTTAGTAAATATTGTTTTATTGCCGAATGCAAAAATACTTTACTTTTACAACAGGCATCCATAGCTCATTAGAAATACAACGTAGTCATAAAGTGAAATGTAAATAATAAAGATATTATGAAAAAAAAGATTTATTTAAATTTAAATTGCTCATATTTCCTACATAGAAGTTGTCGAAGGCTCCTCTGTCTTCTTTACTAGCCACATCAAAAATCATAATTGGTGTTTGCAACCCCCTTCAGAAGCCTTGCAGTCATGACAGGAAACATCCAGACAGTCTCACTGGTTTCACCTATCCATGCAGTCACTTTGTTTAGCTTCGAGCGGATCTTCTGCTCTGGACTGACTCTGCATTGCACTATACATTTTCCTGAATCTCTTTTCACTTCGACATAAACGACAATGTCCGACCGACGAAGACATGTCCATATCACTTGCCGCTGTGTCCTCTGTAGAGCTTTATTTTATTGTTTCAAAGGTAGATAGGTATATTGGTGTTCGGTTAAAGAATGCCAAGTCTGTAATTTTTACAGAGGTATCTAAGTCCAGTGAGTGAATGCCAAGTAGTTTGTGATTTATTATCTCAAACAACGTATGAACGTATGTATTTCATTTATGAAGCAAGTGAGCTTGAACAAGAAATAGTTATGGCTATGACAGTTGTTGACAAACAAATGATCAAACGTCAACCGTAAGAAAATGAGTACTGGTACAGATAACTTATTTTGGTAAAGTGACGTCATACTTCCGGTTTACACAAAATTACGATTTTTTCCAAAAGTTCAAGCGAATAAAATCCAAAAAAATTTTTTTTTGTATAGTTAACACATGTTTAATAAAACACCATTAGAATTGAGACTTATTGAAAATATGAAATGTTGTCAATTGAATGCATTAATTATTTATTTATTTTAACTTATTGCCAAAATAAAACCTCTTTTCATCCCATAATTAAAAAAAGGTTTTAGAGTTATTTTTTTCCTCGCGGTAGTGAGGTGAAAAATCGTGTGTTTCACTCGGTAGCAAAGTGTTTTCCCCTCTCGTGCTTTGAAACCCTCTCAATGCTCAAGATTCTACCCATTTTTATCCACTCGCTATGCTCATGTTTCAATATTAGCAGGAGAAGGAAAACACGAAGGGAGCAAATTCCATTCTTTAGCAGTCCACATTAGGAAGGTGAAAGCGAATCCCACAGTCAATATTCATTTTAGTTCTCAAGTCTCAACATTTCACTTTGACTTCAACGGAAAGACTGGTTTTTTATAGCCTTTCATTTAAAGCACCGCATATTAAGATTCGAAGAAAATAGGCTGTGACAGGCGGACGGATAGACAGACGCATGAGTAATCCTATAAGGGTTCTGAATTTTCATTTTTTGTATGGAACCCTAAAAATGAATACAGTCATTTTAATTATAAACATGAAAGAAAACTTATAACAATGCAGGTTATAAAGGGTTTAATTTCAAGACTGATTAGCTAATTAAACTTCAATGGGATGAGTTAAAGAATGATATGGGTAATTGATAAATAACCATTATATGCCATGTTACAATCAGATAACTTTTAAACAAGATCCCGTGATTAGGGCGCCCTTTTACATTCAATAGCGTTGAAAATATCGTTTAGAACCTCATTCAATTTAGAGATATTCAAGATTCATTCATTTCTATTCAGCAATATCTACAAAATCATTTCTCAAGTAACCCAATTACACAAATAATTACTTTTAATTATGTTTTATGCAAAATATCTTGATTGAAATGAGCTATTTAGGACATAAATTCTAATATTAAACAATGCGATTCATTGTAACTTTGAACATTCCAACAGTTTCGAGACATCTTTACACAAGTTAATTGAGCCCCTGTGTGTAGGGCATGCTCCCGGGATTTCCCGGTACTTTCGGTACCGGGAAATTTTCAATCAACCTGGTACCGGGTCTGGTGGATCAAAATCCCGGTTCTCCAGTTTTTTCGGTACTGAGTTTTTGTAATAGATTTTTTGACAAAAACTGAAATGATCTTAAATAAATAGGTTCATGGAATGAATAATATCATACATTTTGGTGATACATTTTAGGGTGTACCCTTGTTTTGCCGACACTCTTTTCATTGATTATTATTTCATCGACAACGATTCATCGAAGCCTCAGAACAAGTAATATTGTTAGGCGTAATTTTCTTTCAACTACTATTTATTTCCGTTTTTCTTACTTCTATATTCTATATAGAAATACTATTCAACTAATATTAGGTACTTAATCGATGATCGGTTTCATATTATTTTACTTCACACAACTACAAAACATTGCAATTAATTTCTTCGACGTATTACTTTAATATAGAACTGCGACTCCCAAGAAAACGAACTTTTGCCAGAAGTGGGTTAGGTTCGGTTAGAACTGCGACCCCCAAGAAAACGAATTTTTGCCAGAAGTGGATTAGGTTAAGTTAGAACTGCGAGCCCTAAGAAAACGAACTTTTCTCAGAAGTGGGTTAGGTTGGAACTTATTTTGTTGTTGAAATTTTTTATGCGGAATGAATAATCTTACGTGTAAATAAATGAATTAAAATAAAACCGAAATGAAAAGCCATGACATGAACTTTATTGAAATAAGTCAACTTCCAATCAAAAGACCTCGGTTCAAATTACCTAGTATCTAGTCCTCGACATAATGACTTGTCGATGAAATGAAAATACTTGAAACGTTGTCTTTGAAATAATATTCGATTGTCTTTGAAAATGTTAGTGGACTATGATTATCTCATGACTATACCGCCAGGCGCCAACGAGTGCTGAGTCTGAGAGAGTGTTTTCTTCTGCTGGCATTATATGTAACAAGCTGCGCACTTCACTGAGTGACAGAAGCGTAGACGCCATCAGCTTTATGAGGAGCTATCACCGTGAAAGAAAGGCGATGCAATTACCATCTCAGTAAAATGTATTTAAGAGGTTATGGTAAAAAAAAAATGAATGTTAAGTCTTTATAAATGATATTTCCATTTACACACGTTAACATAAGTTAACGCTTGTAACTGTACCGAGTAAATAATAAAAAAGAGAATAAATAAATCTTAATTCTGTGTACTTCTTAAAGTCCTTTAATGATAGTTGATTTGTTTTATCTTTCGTTGATTTATTTTGCCATTGTTGATTATTACAAAATACTTGATAAAAAATGATCATTAAACAGGCGTTTTATTAAACAAATGGAGCACGAAATAAAGATAAATATTTTTTTTACCCGGTCCCGAAAAGTACCGAAATCCCGGGATTTCCCGGTTCTGACTCAGTACCGGAAATCTCAGTCCCGGTTCTGAGAATGGTATCGGTACCGCATGCCCTACCTGTGTGGCAGTGGGTACTCACACTACTCACCCAATGATATATGAATATATATTTTACAAATACTTAAGGAAACGTGCACGAACTATAGATGGCAGCACTAAACGACAAAGGCGACACGACGAGGATTCCAAATGAACTGTTAAAGTAATATTTTCGTACGGTCTAAACATTTCTTACATCTTATTATTCATAAACATGATAAAAGTTATTAAATATGGGCTTCAGTCCATTAAAAACAACCTGGAACGTGGCCAAAATACGACAAATGGCCAAAAACTTTTTAAGGTCGGCCATGTATTGCAGGTCGAAGAAATAGTTCACCAGGAACAAGAGGCAAGTTTGTAACAGGTAACATTATCATACAATGCGAAATATCTGATATTTACGACGTAAAAATAAAGGTTACAATTTGTCTAAATTCCTTTTTCATCTCTATACCATATTTTATAAGTAGTTAGGACTAATAGTAGTAACACATATAAGTAGTTAATATTTATATTAAGTTCACAACTTTCCACCTTGACTGCAACAAAGAAACTGGATATTTGTCGCCTTCGACTTGAAGCATTGCATATTGTTGAATACGAGAGAACATGGAAACCAATCATTCGGATGTTTTGTCAACCATTTTAAAGGTTATGTTTAACAATACTAACTACAAAACTTAGGTACTTTCACTAATAACGTGACATATTGTTTCTAAATACTTAAAACCACCTTAAAACTTATATTCGTATATTTGTATAATGCATTAATCCATTTTTGGCATTTTTACATTATAACGGCATGTGAGGTTATACATTGGAGAGTAATAAAATTTGACGCTATTTGATTTGTGTTATTTTTATATATAGATGTGTTAGTGCATCCAGTGATGCAACAATACATTATAATTAGCCAGAATACTATACAACTGGTAAAATTCATTCTGTTTTCTAGTTATAATTATAAATGTCAAAATTAGGTTATGAGAGCGTAAGTAGTTCCGTCACTAGGCGGCGGCAGGATCGTTGTGCACGTCCCCCATATAAAACAACCATGGCTCAGCAACAAATATCTCATGACACAAATAAAGGCTCTCACTTGGATTTGAACCTAGGCCAGACCTGTCATTAAAACCATAACTGAATTTATTATTTAATATTAGAATGACCTAAAGGTCTTGAGGCTTGCAAGAATATATTAGAATAGATACGGCTTTAATTAGGACGAGGGATTTATGTTTACGCAGAGAATTAAGGCAGAAGTGTTAATTTACTCCGTAAAATGAAACACAAGGGACGGAACATAGTGCTAAATACAACAAATTAATTATAAATCCACTGTTGTCTACCGTATAATTATCATTTAACTACAGATATGTGTACTTACTAACATATGTTACGTAATGATATACCCGGTTATTAAACTTAACATTCGTAAGCTATGGGTTACTTGACCTAGAAACGAGGAATAATTAGATGTTCACTGCAAAAGCAAACCTCATGAGACGCTGTACTAACCAGATCTTCCTGTTCGTTAGATGTACAGTCAGCAGCAAAAATTGCTACGCGGGAGAGGTGTTCAATATGAGCTAGACACAACTTTTTTGTTAAGAGAATAAGAGCGCGTCAAGATCATTATGAACAACTGGCCGGAGTAGCAACTTCCGCTACTTACTGTACAAGTCACGGCTGCACCATTATATAGACACTGGGTACTTTAAAAGTAATACTTGAGAATCAGTCATAAATACTTAGTACGTACTATTGATGATATTTTGTACCGGGTCGGGTGTGGCCTGTAATAGAAGCAATAACTTTTGGGATCGCTTATACACTATGAACGTAAACGTTTGTTCTACAACTTAAAAAAAATGTGTAATTTATTACTTGGATTTTTCGAACAAACGACATAGTATTTTTATTGAATAGCATCCAATAGTCTAGATGACATTTACTGTCAGCCTATAAACTGCATAGTTTTCACAATACATTGCTTGCATGGAAAATCTTTTTTTATTAATATTGTGTAAACTATGAGTTATTTTCAAAAGCCGTAAAACAAAATAAATGTTGCTATGTGTGTAGTGTAGAAACTATGCCTTATGCTCCTAATACAGGCCACACCCCATACACGCTACACCCATACTTCCACACTAATATTATAAATGCGGAAGAACTCTGTCTGTCTGTCTGTTACCTCTTCACGTTTTAACCACTGAACCAATTGGCAATAAAATTTGGTATGGAGAGAGTTTGAGCTACGAGAAAGGACAAAGATAATTTTTATCCCGCAACCATACTTTAAAGACGGGCATGACTGGCCAACAAAGTCGAGAGGAAAAGTTAGTATAAAACAAAAGCACCATAATATTGATAAAATTATATATTTCTTTACAGTTTGAGTTTCATGCTTTTCAATTGTGAAATGTGATTAGTTGGGGTATTTTTTTATATTTTAGTAGCTACTGACCGCGACTTCGTCTTCGAAATCTAATAAGAACCGTTTAATTATACATAGGCGACACTCACATCGTCAATTTGATTACTGGCCGGGTATTACTGCGAAAATCCAAGTTCGTATATTTCGAACATGTTTTTTTTTACTCCAATTCAGGCATCATGAGAGTGACAAAGACAATCGTCCGTTTACGAATATCGTTTATTGGGGTAGTGCCTTTGGGAACTCTGACAGCAGACGTTTGCCCTTGCGATATCTTTAACCCTTTATAAGGCAGAGACGATTTGGAAACCACTTAGTTAATAAACATTTACAAAGAAAGAACATCCTCTTTTTTATTTAACTATAATGGTATTATATAGCAAATATATCAGGCTTTCTTTTCTTATTTATACTTTTTCGCTCATTATTTAATTTTAGTGTAATTAATTAATCTAAAGTTTGTGGTCAATGAATGCACTGTGCCCGTTAAGGGAAGCAAGCATTTGTCACTGTTTCCATTATACTATTAAAAATACACAAGTCGCTGTATCTAATAATTTCAATTATAGCTCTTGAAATTGCGAGTGGCGAGACTGTTATTGATATGAAAATAAGGTCTAATTTTGATAAATCCACTCCATCGTAATATTTGCAATAACTGAACTACGTTGTTTGTAGTATCAGGAAAGTGTATCATTTGCCACTTAAGATTAATAAAATTATAAAAGGTTACATGCTATATCGATAAATATTGTAATTAGAACTATTTGCATGAAGAAGTATTGAGTATTGCATGTCACGTATCTGTCAATGAATAGGTGTATTGGAAACAGATCATCTGAAAACTTGAGTGCACTAACGGGCTGAGTGCATATAATGACCACATGTTTTTATTAATGATTTCGGTTTTTTTTTGCCTTAGATGTGTTCCCCAGTGCATTACAAACATGGGAGTGTATTTAACTTTCACGTAGCATATCTGTATAACTGCGGCCTTATAAAGGATTAATGTTTAGTAACGCTATTAAACGTATTGTAATGGTTTTGAAACTAAATGTGTACCTATGTAAAGAAAACAAAGCGACGTTTTCACACGTTTCCTGCTGTATTTACAGACATGTACAATTATACAAATAACATATAGGCGCTACATGTATTTTTGATAAGCGTTTTATGCTTCCATTTATTCTAGAGCTTTGATGTATTATACGCATTAATTCTTATTATGCCTTGAGACATTTGGGTTGTACCTCGGTATATTAGTTCGATAGCTGTAAAACAAATGAACCCGGTTTCTCTTAGTGCCATTAATTATTAGATGGCTATGCTCAGTTGTTGCAAAAATCTTTTGTTCCTTTGTAATTTATGGATCAAATGTTAAAGAATAAGTTCAGGAAAAGGAGTACCTGGCATAAAATAATTAAGTATCGTAATAATTATTTTTGACTTTTTTAAATTTCTGTGGGAAATAATTTGTGTATTTTATAACAATTTTCAATTGAATATAATACATTACCTTTTGATATACAATTTTAGGAATGCTAGAGTACTGTCTTTTTAGGGTTCCGTAGTCAACTAGGAACCGTAATACATTTGCCATGTCTGTCTATCCCCGGCTACGCTCGGTTATCGTTTGTACTTCAGTAATTTGGTATAAATTATCATATATAAATCATCACGCGGACAGAGTTAAAATAAAAAATAACTAAATAAATAAAGAACCTGATCGGTTAAACCTTTAAAGCTACGGATCAAATACCTACTACGGAAGCCTAGACTGAGCAATGTCCGACATGCTCTTGGTCGTTTTTTTTATATTTAATAATATTTATCTACGTACATATCATTAGTGCTCTAAAATGCGTCCAGAAACCGTAGGCAATGACCAGCATTACCAACCATTAGAAATCAATGGAGATGTAATGTTAACATTACCTACTGAAATCAGTAGGTTATGAGTTTAAATTTGGAACATCTGTCAAATTCATGTGGGCGTCTATTCTAGTATCTATAGATATTAAAACAGTCATTGATACGAAACGTCAATTCGTTATGTTTTTTAAATATAAATCGAACGACATTTGAATTCGAGTGACAATAGAATAGGGAGTTCATTCGCTTGTCTATGATTTAAAAAAATATTTGACTGAGATACGAAATACGCAACACCGCCATTCCAAGCAGTCATTTGTTTTGTTCGT
Organism: Grapholita molesta; assembly: GCA_022674325.2. Lineage (NCBI taxonomy): Eukaryota > Metazoa > Arthropoda > Insecta > Lepidoptera > Tortricidae > Grapholita > Grapholita molesta. The sequence goes on along the minus strand of CP053120.2, from coordinate 25,863,703 downwards.
TGACTTTTTAATGTTTAAAAGTAACACTAGTAATAATGCAGGTCATTTCCCTACGGTTTCTGAACCCATCTTAAAATAATATAAAGTAATGTATGTAACTATACATAATTAGGCATTAGAACAATCGTGTGATATTATTGTGAAACTCGCCTTCGGCTCGTTTCATAAACCCACACTCTTGTTGTAATGCCCTTCATTATGCACAGATACATAAACTACTATTACACATGTGTGTATGACACTCGCCTTTTTTGCATTAGTATAGTATGAATTTAAATTCTTGGTGTAATCAAGAACTCCAATGAATAATCAAGTAACTATTTTTGCTAAGTAACCATCTCTAAGCAACCCTCGATTTTTCTTCCAAGTTCTATTACCTGTTTCTTTTTAATTTATCTTCTTTGCCCTATACACACAGTAATTATTTAGAGATTTTCCGGAGAAGGTTGTTTTATTTAAATTGATCTTCATCCTGACTTAATTAAGAAACACAAATATTTTCTGTAGTTATGCCTCCGTTTATGAAAAATAAAACATAATGAAGTAGAATTGACGGTATTTTCATTGTTTCTATAAAATTTGTATTGCTAGCTGAATGTTAAATATAGTTTTCTTAACTTCACCTGCTTAGCTATTTTTTTTAAATCGTTAATATCTATGCTCAGCCTATATAATTTTGCTTAAATAGATTTGGAGCGGTACCGCGAACATCGAAGCTCGTATATATTTTGGGCATATTTCTCTTTTACTCCAATTAAGGTGTCATGAGAGTGACAGAGAAAATTTTCCGAAACTTACGAATATCGTTGTTCAGGGAAGCGCCGTTGAGAGAGAGTGAGAGGCACCAACATTTCACTCATATTCCTCTAGCTAGTGTGTGACAGGACATCGCTTACGCCTATTCATGTGTTGTAAGTATTTACATACTCATTACTTATGCACGCAGCGGTGTGTAGGGCTTGTGGTGTTTATCGAGTATGCGGATGCCTTCGCCTGCTTCCGCTCACTACCGCTATACGCATTCTATTTGTTTCAACGCCTATGCAAATAGTTTTATTAGCACACTACATAGAGACACGTCCGCGATGCTCTAAAGGTGTCATAATAATAAAATTATAGTATTTAGTTTCAAATCTTAGGAGGAAGTCGTGATTATCTATGAACACTTACGAGGAGGTTTGTCAAAAAAATAAACATAGGCATTGACGATACGCAGCACTTCTTAATGAAGTGTGTCAGAAACTCAGAACGCTAGTTAAGAGGAAGTTAATTCAATTTTGGGATTACTCCATGATGCTTAAGTATTATCCGGTGTAGCCCACATAGACAGTCGACTCTATTAGTATACAGTTGTTCAACTATGGTAAAACGGGGTGAGTAAGTACAAAACTTCATTCAATTCAAACCTCGATTTTATTTTATTTGTACATTTTATGGAAACTTCGTTTTCTGGTCGTTTGTATTTTAGTTTTTTTTAGGTAGTTCCATTTCATTACTTTAAAGATAAACACAGAATAGTAGGTTAAAGTTATTTAACTCACCCCGTGGTATAAGTGATAAATAATGCAAGTAACATGACTTTCTGCATAATCTATATATCTATCTTATATCTATCTATATATATATATAAATTAAATACGTTTGTTAGTTACCCATAAACTCGAGAACCGCTGGACCGATTTAGGTAATTTTGGTATTGAAATGTTTGTATTAGACCGCAGAAGGTTTAGGCAGTGTAAAAACACGAAAATATTCTTATGATAATCGGAAATCAGTGATTATTTATTCCCATACAAATTGTTCCTAGCTGTCAATCATTGACATTCAAATTTATAACAGACATTCGTGTTTTAATAAGAGAAGATACGGGTGTTACGAAGTTCACCGGGTCATCTAGTATAAGATAAAAGCATTTTTTACCACTCTTTGTTTTTGGTGTCGTTACGTTTGTTTGAGGTAAGTAACATCATGTAATGTTTCAGATATACAATACAACGGAGATCGTACTAGTTCACGAAGCAATATGCAATTTATTAAGATAATCTTCTATCTTGTGCTCTAGGATGAGATCTCCTTTAGACAAACTGTCAAAACTCTGCAGATTGAATAATAATATGTACAAAGAAATGTCTCACGCCTGTAATATTTTATTTTATTATTCCGTTTGAGCGTCATTGCATAGCCTCGGTGGACTGACGTCTAAGGTATGATTCCATTAACATTCAGCGAAGGCAGAGAATGTCACCAAATGGCGTTGACAAATGATATTCTACTTTGGCAATTTTCCACTGTGTTGCTTAAAAAGACGTGTATTAAACGATTCTTATAAAAATGATATGCCACTTAATGGCAACATTCACAATATCGTTGATAAATTGTCAATGGATAGGTACTGTTCAGTGTTGTAAACGGATTAAGATTCAGCTGCTATTTGTAGATTATAGGTAAACTCGCATTATTTGGTGATACTCCTAATTCAGAGATATTTTTTTTAAAGATGTAATCAATTAAGTAAGTGAAATAGAGCTTTTTTAAATTAGACCTTATTGTCAAGGATTTAAGTATAATTCCGTTTGCATGCATGTGGTTCAAATTGGAAGAGCGAGATAGTTAATATTTACAAACTTTCTTCATGTGTACGTCATATCAATTTCTTTTTCTTTATAACATTAGCAAACATTTTATTGAACTGACATTTCGTTTTGATCTTAACTTGGCAGATCTTATGATTGTAATTTTCTTATGACAAAGGTGGTAAACGAGGAGAAGGATTGCCTGATGGTAAGCAATTACTGCCGCCCATGGGCACCCGCAACACCAGGGGAGTCACAAGCGCGTTGCCGGCCTATAAAGGGGGTTGAGCTCTGGGAACCTTACTACCACCAGGAACACAACACTACATACCTGAAAGGTAGTAGTGCTGTTATGGCTGTGGTCTTCTGTAAGGAGGAGGTACTTCTCCAGTTGGGCTGTTCCAGATTTAACCGTGATGGTACTTCACTGTGCCCTACCTCTCATTGTTGGACGTAGTTTAAGGACATATCCGGGTCCGAATAATACACGATGCTTCACAGTTAAAATAAATTTATCATTTATTAATGAATAAATTAAAAATAGCACTTTAAAGTGTCTGTTAAACAAATATGATGCGATATATTTAATGTGTTTTATCATTTTATATCGCGTCCCATTATACCTGGGTACCTGTGTACGAATACCGGCGGTTGTATCGACTATTTTGTGCGGCATTCATTTATTGCCGGTTCACACGAAATGGGTGTGCTAAAATAGCTACCTATATCTGATACACCTACCCCAGCACGTCATGTTATGCTTTTTATTATAGACCCAGAATTTTACGCTTGTAACCCGCTCTCTGAATAAATTAAATAGGCCTGTTTAACATAGCACGAAAATGCTAAGATTTTTATATTTTATTAGACAATTTGTTTCAATATTACAAGTAAATTATATTGTACTTACGTTGTACCTACGTACCTATTCGTAACGAAGTAGGTACTCGAGATGCTCGCAAACTACGTAATGAGGGTACGCTGACAAAGTAAAATTAACTAAGTATGTGAAAGAGACAAGTTTGTGTTTAAGACATAATTCTATCTTTTAATAGTAAATTTTATGTAAGAATACCTAATACCTTTTGTATTACAAATACTTAACAACCAAATTTACCTAATTATTGATTAATAAGTCTTCAAATCCTCTTTCGATCAGGTACCAACTCGATAAGGAGATTTTAGGGCAAGAATACTCATTCTAATTTCTGATTGATAATGGTGCTTGAATTCAGCAGTGCAATGTAAAGGCACTGTTGATTTGAAATTAATTTGATTAGTCATTATGTTTTGGTGATTGAGCGAGTTCGAAGTTATTTCGCTGGTTGTTGACAGGACTCCCTGTACCCTTACCATGAGTTGTGACTTTGAGGTTTTCGATAACGAGTATCGAGTTTACTATCTGTGCAGCTCGTTCGCACTAAAATAGTACAAGCGAGATGCACAGATAGTAGACTCGATACAGGTTATCGAAAATCTTAATGTCAAAACTCATGGTGAGGGTACTGGAGTCTAGGTCTCCGTTGCTCGGAAGGGGTCTCGTAGACAGGTTCACGCAAGTATTCGATAATAGTTAGTTTGTAATCAACATGGTGATTTGTTAGTTCATTTTTAAATCATTTTTTAACGTATTGTTATTTTGCATGCTTAAACCATACCATATTTTCTATTTTTAAATCATGTAAAGAATTGTGACCATTATATTTGCTTTTTAGTGTAATTTCTAGAGCGTCGCTTTTAATATTGATAAGTCATAAAACCTGCTATATAACTGGGACAAGTGTGAGTTACAACCGTGTACTTTAGTATTCTAATAAGCAAACTAATTGGTGCTTACCTATTTATCTACGAGGTACATACCAGGTACCTTAACTTAAGGTAAAACGACAGTGAAGGATAAGTGGCTCTTTACGGCGGGTTATTAATTACGGTTAGTTAGTAAAGTACTTGTTACGGTTGACATGGAGTAGAGGCACGATCTAAATAGGTAACGCAGGTTAAGGAGAAGAACTAATATAAAATCTTGTTATAATATTATATAAAATATTTTGACTGTGTATGATTTTACATTCGTTGTATGTCTCTTCCGTACACGGAACAATGGTGTTCCGGACATTTGGGAGGCGTACGCGGAGCCAGATCGAGCCAACGCGCAGAGGCCCTTTCGACAATTTAATGAAATGTAAGAGGTACACTAAGCGGATGTTGCCCCTGTCCGTATCATGGGACGCTCACAGAGACAGCACCCGCCATGGTTAATACTGTTTGTAATTATGGCATACAGTTTTACATTTCCATGTTTTTCACATTTTCCATTCATAAATATCGCTAATGAATCCATTACTATTTTCAGTGGATTCAATTAGATTAATTTAATGGCACTATCGTGCATTGTGGACGTAGAGCCCGGCTTTATGGAATAATATTGTTATTTCAAATCCCAAGCTGCTAATATTTATTAAATTTAGTTCATATATTAATAACACTGAAACGTAAGTAGATAAACACTCTACTTTTCATTTTAACTTTAAGAAAACTAAAGAATACACGTGTGTTTCATAAAAAATGAAACTATTGATTCGCCAATAGTGAAACTGAAACACTACGAGAACGTATGTGCAGTGACACACATAGTTGTCAACAAAAACAAAATCAAATTCAAGTAAAGTGTTTTGAGTAAGTTTAGTGCGAAATATCCATAAAATCTTTTACCTTATTAGGCCTAAACCACTGAAGCGAATATGGTTTCAAAATATTTTGACTCCGTCGAGAAAGACATGAGATGCATAGTTTTTAATGCAGTCGCGGCTAAATAGTTATTATACAAAGTACGAAGCAGAGTAATTGAAATATATAACTCTTTTATAGAAAAATGCGGGATCGAAGTAAAATAAATACAAAACTTACTTATCTGTAATAATTTATTATTTACGCGATGCTTCGGTATAAGTATGCTGATCATTACATACACTATCTCATCGCATTACTATGAAAGGGTTATATTCCATAAGCCTTTGATATGGCTTATGGTTGGGTAACCGTAATGGTAAAATTAGGATCTAGAGGAAATTCCATAGGCGAAGGAGCGAAATACCTTCGTGTTAGAATTTATAGGCCGGTCACCTGCGCCAGTGAGCGATCAAGAAATTTAGCACCGTATGTAGGAGCCAGTACCCTTTGATGATTGGATTTGGAACACGTTACCTAAATGTTTTATTTTCTACGTGCTTGTGGTTTCAATTTCAGAGTAAGCACACCCGTATTAGGTATTTCTAAAAGTTTAACCCTACTTCTGTAGATCCTAAGCTGAGCAGAAAGAGGCGACGCACGGAAGTAAAATCTAAGAACTCGTCCAGAGATTATGAACATATTTTCCCGGATCTTAAGCGTCTTAGCAAAGTTCAAATATGATGGGACTTAAGGCAAGACTTATGGGTACACTTTTTAGTGAGCACATATTTATGCCCATGACTGTATTTAACCTTATTGAGAGGGCTATTGAATTAACAGGCCTCCTACCCTAGTCGATACTAACTCTGTCTACGAAGCAGCAGGTCCCGAGTTCGAATTCTGGCTGGAGCGTTTATTTATCAGTTTATCACGAACATTTGTGCCTGGGTTATGGAAGTTTTCGACATAGACCTATTATTATGTTAATATATTTACATCCATAATACACATTAATACAAATTATAAAATTAAATTAACATAAAATAAAGAACATACATCATCTTCCTCGCGTTGTCCCGGCATTTTGCCACGGCTCACTGGAGTCCAAAGGTCGGCTTGGCAACTAATCCCAGGATTTAGCGTAGGCACTAGTTTTACGAAAAAAGAAGATTTATATTTACAAATAAAAAATGAGCTCTAAGTCAGTGCCAGTTAGTATGGTGCCCAGAAAGCTGTCAGCATTGCGGAGCTGGACGGCAATACTAATGCGCTGGACAAAGCCTTTACCCAGGTGACCCGGTCACCCGTAGTATCGACATCTTAGCGTAGCCATTACTGGATTTTGTCCGCGACTTCGTCGGCGTAACATACCACGCACAGGTGTGCGTTTTTGCTTTAGTATGAACTAAGAAGTCGTTCCACTGTGAGGCGGTACGAAGTTCGCGGGGTCAGCTAGTATTAGTACGCAGAATTATGTAAGTACTTTAAGATTTGATGTATCACTGTATTGAAAAAATAAGTCCCGCCGTCGTTTCTTGCCGGTATCTTCACGGGTCAGAGGTGTAGGGTTTGAACCGGTGTAGATTTTTTTTTTTTTTTTGACGTTCATAAGTGCATGTAATGTGCCTAAATTGAAAAATAAAGATCTTTTATCTTTTTTTTTTTTATCTAGTATGTACTACTAAAGAGTAAGAGAGTAGAACAGAGAGTATGTAAGTAGGAACAAATCATATTATTTTGTTAATAAATATTTAGATTTGCTTTGCATATTAAGTAGTAAAAGCATGTCTCGGACGGATGCCGGAAGTCCTCCTTACTTTTTCCTGAGGAAGGTATGTAAAGTATTAAAAATAAACTCTATCATACTGAACTTGTTTGGCTAGGCTGTATTTGTGGCACATATTGCTTGCAATTCAAAGTTTAATCATCATTTAAACACTTGAAGATAACCAAGACTCCCCTTACTCAATTATTTGAAGGTAACTTTACCACTCAGATTCGGTTGAGACCGTCTCAACCATCTCGCTGGAAGCGTAAACTCTGTAGGAGTATTTCAGTAGTACAAATCAAGTCTGGTGCGGAAGGGGTTTGGACTTTACTAATTCGGATTATTATTTAACCTTGCTATTTACCTAGGTTATAATGTGAAAAAAAAAATGTTATTTGTGACTAAAAGTGGAATATATTAAAAACACTTTTAATAAATGTAAATATGAGAGAGGTCACGATTTGATGCCATTTAACAATCTTTCTAAGAGCAAAATGTAAAAGTAAAATTGGTACCTATTCATATTGGTCCTACTCAGATCATGTGAGAAGAAATTGGTAGGCACTTCAAATATTTTTAAACGTACTGAAGTAGTATGTATGTCGTCAATACCCTGGAGAATGGGTCGCGCTCTGGTGTGGGACGCTACTTGCGCCAACACGTTGGCTGCGGCCTACCTCTCATCGACCAGCAAACGTGACCTCGTATTATTATTGTAATTTCTATAGATAAACGATTTTACTTTTACATTTTGCTCTTAAAAAAATTGTTAAATGGCATCAAATCGAGACCTCTCTCATATTTATTTAAAGTGTTTTTAATATATTCCACTTTTAATCACAAATAACATTTTATTTCACATTATAACCTAGGTAAATAACAAGGTTAAATAACCTAAAAAGCAAATACAATTTGTGGTTATTGTCAATACCAGAAAAATATTAACATGACTCGTATAATATTGTTGTTGAATAACAATGGAAGTTACGCTTAAGAAATATGACTGGAATTCAAATTATATTGAAAGCACGTCTGTTCCGTTTTGTCCGCTGTGATTGAATATTTTAGTACGTCGACCTACCTGCGTGCTAACACAACATTGGCTCCTTTTTACATGCGAATCATATTAAAGGTACATATGAATATCAGTGCCTTTTGAACTATTACAAAGTGAGAAGTTTTTGTCCTTGTTGCCTTAAAGCTGCCAGCAACAATGTTGATATATGTAATGTTTATAAAATAGTTATTTGTTTTACAAGGGAGAGATTTATTTACCTTCTCGTGCTAATATTGAGAGTCGAGCTAGCGAAATAATGCCAAATTACTATATTCGTGATTCAAAGAGTGCAATTTTGAGCATTGGGAAGGTTTCAAGGCACGAGAGGGGAACAAACTTGTTGTCGAGTGAAACACAATAATTTTCGGCTCACTTCCGCGAGGAAAATACTAACTCTAAAACATAAATGCATGATGCATTTACTAATGCATTTACTAATGCATCATGCGTGCATGTTTATAAAATATACTATGATAATAATAAATGTATCAAACATTTATCATTTAAAATTACATTCAACCCCAGGCAACAAATATTCAAAGTTAGTATGAAATTACTTTGTTCCCTTATGAATAAATAAATGTAGTTTTGTTATTTTCCAAGCTCGTAAGATAAATAAAATATAACTGTATTTTTATAGTTACATACTTAGCATAGCCATGCTTAACCGATAAAGTTCGAAAACACTTTCAGATTTTTTTCCATATTTTGCATGCAGAGTTTAAAGTTTTTGCGCTTTTCTAGCAAATACCTCCAAAACCTCCTCTAACTACATCATAATAACATACATATGTTGTTTAGAAACTATTATTCTCTAAATACCTATCAGACGATAGGAAGAAACCGACTGTACGTGTGCCCTATTACATGTTGTCGTTACTACTTTGTCGACGTGATTGATGTATTTATATGTACTACAACTTTCTATTACTAACGATCTCTGAACTTAGCCGCGGACAGATTATATAGACTTATAAACATGGCAAATCTATAAAGGTTTCTAGTTGATGGAATCCTGAAAACGGTTTAAACGAAAATTCAAAATTATTATTTGACGGGTAAACCAACCCTGCCGTTAAAAGGACCATGTTAGGTAACACCTAAATATCTAGGCTGAAGGAATTACTAATGATAAATTATAATAAGACTTATATCCTTACTTCTATACCTACAGGAATCTAAATATAAAATTATCTTAATGAAGAATAATGAATGAGGTAAAAATAAGATAATTGGATTACGCTAGTCACCCAGGAGAGGTCGGCGTCTAATGAGAATTATCTGATATCACAGGAAATAGATCAAGCGTTTTAATTTGCTTAATGTATACACTGTTAAGAGATTGTGCCTATGTAAATGTAGAAATATTTTACCGCAGAAATCTAATTTTACCAAATTGATTATTAAAACGTAATCCATTTTGTTATCAGGTCTAAATTAAAATGGCCTACTTACAGCGGTTATCGTATTTCTACAACAACCATGTCATGCTCTTTTCTTTAAATACAACAAGTTGATGGATAGTTTAAAAAACTGAAATCCATATGTCGACAATTTCTTGGCATCCTATCGAACAAATATTTTGCATCGTTACTTTTTAAAGACCTTGTGACAATGCAGTATTCATACTAATATTATAAATGCGAAAGTAACTCTCTCTGTTACTCTGTTACTTGTTTACGTTAAAAACTCTAAACCAAATGGGATGAAATTTGGTACGGAGAGAGTTTGAGTTACGGGAAAGGACATAGGATATTTTTTATCCCGCAACCATGCTTTAATGACGGGCACGGCTGGCCGACAAAGTTGCGAGGAAAAGCAAGTTATAGTCATATGTGGAACATACAATAGAGACCTATGGTCTAGGGAACTCAAAGGGAAATCCTCGATGTCTTAGAGTTTCATCAGATAAATTGAATTGTCTCGACGTACAGTTAATTGACTAATGTAGTAAAACAGTGCAGTGTTAAGCTTGAGTTAAAAAAATACTTTTATGCATTCTTCAATTAAAACAGCTAAAATATATCTCATTTCGAACAACTGCATTTCTTTCGGCGAAGAAAAAACTCTTTTCATAAAAGAGAAGCCAGCTAGGATAAAAAGCTAATGCAGAACGGACAACTTAATAGATTTCTCTTGTTTTTATACCGCTTTCTTTCGCTTCAAGGATATTTTAAAGAATATTACAGGTTCCACCGGAATGTACTTTGTGTCATATTAATACAAAACTTTGGTAATTAGACTGCTTTTTAATTTTCTCATGAATAGGACATAAATATCAATAAAGGATTATTTATCTATTTGTTTTAATTTAATCTTTATTGCACGAATAAAAAAGCGTACAAGAGGCGAACTTAATGCCTTTTGGCATACTCTATCAGTCAACCTATGGATCAACCGAATCTTGAAAAGAAATGGAGAGATACTGCAGAAACAGAAATTATGGATTATTTATTTATTTATACATACCCATATAAAAATATAACATAAACATACATATGTATATATACTCGTAGTACCCCTGTATACAAGCTATATGCAGATAATCATTATGTGTACTCTCTATATGCAAAAGGTGCTTGCATACATAATATGTTAATAAAGAAAATTTTCTCTTTGCTTGCCTTTAAGAAATAGGCAAATCAATCCAAAGCCTGTAGGCTGAAGTTGGATACAAAACCGGTGCGGTGAAAAGGAATATACAGTTTAAAACTACGAGAGGTGCCCATATCGCAAACGGGCCGTTCCGCTGAAATGGAATGGAATTTTGTTTTGAGATAGTCTGGAGCAGCTGGACGATATATGATCATACTTACGGAGTCCGAAAATAAATCTAATGCAGTAACACTCAAGAGCAACACTGATCGTTTTGTATGTATATACATTGCCATATAAAGTGACCCGTGCCCATTGATGTTGAGTGTAATAATTAAACTGTCTAATTTATTTAGTAAATCCGTCCTAGAGTTACACATCAGCATAGCTGACGACAGGTAATACGATCGACTTTCGACAACGTATTCATGCTGACTGGCAAAAAGTGCTGTAACCGGTACAGATATCTCAATTATATTGGTCACTATACAACAAACGTCAGTCACCTGAGGAATCCAAGTATTTAAGACCGCTGTTCGTGATTAACCGAAGGTGTTTTCGCCGGTCATAAATGGGGCTACGTCATTTTCAAATAAAAAAAAAATATCAAGAATATTTTATTATCAAAAAGTACCCATACAAGAAAAACATGCCAGTGACTCCCACACTAGGCATAGCCTGTATCGTAGGGATCAAGATAAAATTGGGGCATGACGAGTTATGTCATGTATTTAGAGACAGATGCCGGCTACCCAGTATAGTCTGGCATTTAACCACTTAGGATTGACACAGGTAATAGGAATCTTTTACTAGCACGAGACTCAATATTAGCTATTGAAACAAAAATGAACTGAACTCACTTTTTTCACAAATAACTAATTATGGTCTGTAAAACCCTAATTATAACCTAATTAAAAAGAAATAGAGCTAAATACTACTTTAATGTGTATGATCATATCATATTTTAGTTCTGTTAACTGAAGACTTTTTTATGCGTCTCTTACAAGCCACTTACCTTGACGAGGCAATAAACCTTTAGTTATAATGCTTAGATGGTTACAATAAATATTGGCTACTTGTTTTTTATTTTGTAAATGATGTAAATCTTTCCTACTTTATGTGAAGATCAAATGTTCGCATCGGACCAATAACGTAAAAGTAATAGAAAAGGCCAAAGATACAGTAAAGTTTCCGTTCTGATCTAAGTCAGGGCGCTTAACGACGTAAAAAGCTTCTAAGATAACTAAATCATCTACAATCTTCTTCAGTTATTATAATAATAAGTAATTTACAATCCATCTAACTATTTTTTGTTAAAAGATTCAATATATGTCAAGTACCTAACATGATCTTAAAGATGATATTAATAAGAGATTTAGAACGTTTCTCGTTGGATATACTAGAAAAAAAATCTGAGTGAAATTGCAAGGAAAATCAAAGAGGATTCCCGGCAAATCACGGGATAGCTTGCCTGGGCTTGACTGGCGCCCGTGCGATAGCTAATCAGTAACGATATTCCAACCGCTGACTGAGTGCGGGTGCGCCCAACTCTCAGACACACCAGTATTCAATGCGATGCCATACCAGCTGAGGATGAGGAAAGTAGTCATCTAGCCGAAGAGACGTGAGTGACGGATCAATTTATTCTTAGGCAAGTGGGAGCCAAATATGGCTTTGTTTTTTCTTCACGAGCCAAGAAGATCTGTTGAAGTACGGGAAATTAAATTAGTCAAGCCGGCGGATATCCGTTTGCACTGTAGTTCCTCCGCTGCTGCTGGATACTATTAATACCTTTGACATTACATTTATTTTATTAGAATTTATCACACATTATTACGAAAATATGAATCACTTAACACCAAAGAATTATAAATGTTTTATAAAAAAATAACAGCAATGTTTACAAATTAACATAGATTCGCAATATTATTAGTAAAACAACAGCCTAACCAATTATTTGATACTCTTTACTAAGTAATAGTAAAATGCTTTGTAAGTAGTCATAGATTTATAAAATACTTGTCACCTACCTGTTTTTAGTTTGTTAGATTGTTTTTGTTTTTTTTAGGGTTCCGGGTTTACTAACATCATTTTTTTATAATGTAAATATTTTCGGAACTAATCGCTCTAGACAAAAAAAATGCGTCCCCCCCTCTATCTTTTGAACCATAAGTTTTAAGAATATGAAAAAAATCTCATATGTAGAACTACATAAAAACTTTCTAAAAAAAATAGTTATTTTGAACTTGATAAGTTTAATAGGTTTAAAAAAAATACAAATTAATTTCTGAACTAAGTTTGTAATTTAACAGTATAAGCTGGTATTTATTGTATATACCTATAATTTGCACAAAATTACAATTAAATAACGTGATTTCAAAGAAAGTAAAAACGGTGAAAATCGGTTCACGCAATAAAAAGTTATCCCATAAAAATCATCTTCCATACTTTAAGCTCGCGCGCAATAGTTTACTTAATTTACTGTATGTGGAATGCTCATATCCTACATGGCGGTGTTAATATTACTTCTGATTTGGGGTTGGAGCAGGTGCGCCCATACATCAGGTTGAAACTGATTGACTGACTTGAAATGACTCTGGTTATCACTCCATGTTGCAACCCCTTCCCACTACTCATGGTGGGACTGAAATAGACACCATTTTTTCGAATTTTATATGAATACTTGGAATTTATTACTCTTTATTTAATTGTCACCATCCTTTATGGACCCGTTTTTAGGGTTCTGTACTTAATATAACAACTCAATGTAGCAAAAAGCTCATTTTTAAACCGTTAAGTGGGGACACTTACTGCGACTGACGGAAAACTACGGAACCCTACACTGAGTGTGGTCCGACACGCTCTTGGCCGGTTTTTTCGGTTTGTTTAAACGCTTGGAAATGGATATTCAAAAACACCGTTACACTAGTGTGCACTGGTTAATGCAAGTTTTCGCCTCGCATGTGATATATGCTTGGTAAGCTAACAGAAGGCTGTAAAGGCTGGCAGAGGGGCTGCACAGCAAGTAGCTCGTTGTGAGCGATGCTATATATTTTATTCTCTCGTCTCGACTCACAGTACACATCTATATAAATATATGTTATAAATATTAAAGTCACGGCATTTTGTCAATACCAAGTAATAGCCGCTGGAGGAATCATTATTAATTATTTTTGATAAATAGCAACATCAAAATCCTGGTGACATGGAGGCACTTTAGAGAAAATAATGAATAGGTAGGTAATTAACTTTATTTACTCTTTCATTTTTATTCAATAATTTTAAGTATACCTACAAATATCGATGATATAATTTTATCATATTGGTCTAGACTTAGGCCAGCAAAAACAAATGGAGTAAACAAATCGCTAGTTTAATTAACGTGATTAATCGTCAATGATTGATGCTAAATGCGTTATACTAAGATGACACGGTTGCCAGTGTGTGTAGTTCATGACAAAAGTTGGGTCCAGGGTTAAGCTGGGCAGTGTTGGACGGGCCGCGCGGTGCGGGGCGCCCGAACACCCTTCCCTCGGCCGAACCCTCAGTCACCACCGCGACCGCACGCTCCTGGCACGCCTCGACGCTCGCTCCGTGTTAACCCTGACATGTGTACGGAAAAACTTTTCGCGAATAATTTTAATTATTAATGCAATATGAAAGAAAATCGTGAACGTGGCGCGTGCCGTTTTCGAAGGTACGTAATTGTCTCCTTATTTACTTTATTGAAATATCTACATTTGATTCCTCAAGTTTGTTCAACTTTAATTGTTTTAGCAATTGGCGAATTATTTGTTTATTTTATACCTGTCATTTATCAGTTGACACTTTCGCAGTTCAGCTTGGCGAATTGTTCTTTGTTGTTTTTGGGTGTTTATTATTCAAGTTATCGACAGATAGCGTAGTCGATAGAAATACACAATACTTAAGTATTAAGTAACCACAGTAAGGAACGAGACTTTGCTGGGGTAAACTAAGGCTTTTGTGTGTTTTAGTGCATCCTATTAAATTGCTTTTAGTGTTCCTTATGTACGGGAGCCAACTGGAAATTACAAAGTCCTGAATGTTCATGTGTGTGTGTGTGTGTGTGTGTGTGTGTGTGTGTGTGTGTGTGTGTGTGTGTGTGTGTGTGTGTGTGTGTGTGTGTGTGTGTGTGTGTGTGTGTGTGTGTGTGTGTGTGTGTGTGTGTGTGTGTGTGTGTGTGTGTGTGTGTGTATCTGGGTACTCCTGGCACTATAAGAGTAGATTTAGAATAGGTACTTAATTACCTACACCAGAATGTCATGTATTATTGTTTACCAGCATAACTTCAAATAGAAACATTTCATATTAAAGACGGCTACATTATAACAAATTATATGTATAAGTAAACAATTTAATATTGAATAAAACTATTATTTTATTAAACGAATGCACGAAGATTATTTGACTGTTTATTGAAACTATATTTAACAAACCTACTAAATATATCGAATTATACAAAACCGGACAAGTGTGTGCCAAATAAAAACTACTTTAAGTAATACCGAGTTCTTACTTACCTAATCATATCTCTATTGAGTATTTATAATAAATTGTATCTTGAACTTCGCGCTGATTCAAAAATTTTGAATTTGATTAATTGAATTTTACGACTTTTCCGATACTAATTATTCATAAAACATGTCATTCTCGACTACTCTTACAATTAGGTAGTTAAAGAAGAAATACTTATATGTAGGTATATATTTTTTATTTAGCTAGTTTATTTAACTAATGTTAGTATTATCATCCCATGTATTGGAGTAGGTACGTGTAGTGTTTGCGAAGAAAATATGGTCATAAAAACCTTTGTCTATTATATTTGGCACCTGCTTAATGCAAATTACAACGTCGAATTTTTCTTTGTTTTATTATAATGAACCGTCAAGTATAATTTGCTTGCTAAACTTAGGGATTAATAAAATATTCTTTTAGAATATCGCGCAGGCTCTTACCGACTTATTTAGTTAAAACCTACGTAACAGTAGCCAGTCTGAGCCTTTGATATGTAATGAGAGATAAGGTCGGATAAGATTCTATTTTGAATAATTTCTTAACAGTGTTCGACGTATGTTTGTAGAAATTTGAGAAGAAATTTATTTCTTGGAGATCTTTTGCACAATTCTATTCCATGAGTACAATATAATAGAGGCTCCCACGGAATCAGTTTACGTGACGCGGTTACGGACTTCTGCGGATGTCGATCCAATATTTTCCATCCGGGCTAGATAAAATATGGTATTATTTAAAATAGTCACTGCTCTATTGAAGACATATTACAGAACTAAGACAATATTGGTTGGAAGATGTGTACGTTTGAAGCATATACATATGTAGAAGTTTAAACGAAACAAAAGAAAAATATTGTTTTTCGAGTAGGTAAATTGTAAAGTATTTCATTGAAATTCAACATATATGTCAAGTGCTTTTCAGCATAACTTACCCCTAACTCGTTAAAGTTATTATTAAGATGAGAAGTTTTCGCCATTTTATTAACATGAAGAACACTTATCGGAAAATTACGCGTACTTATAACACAAAAATACCAATTGGAAAATAAATCAGTTTCACAGGCGCGGTTGAATCCAATCATACACTGATTGTGTGAGTAGGTACCTAAGTAAAATATTTTCCGTCCGTTCGGGAAAATTGGTATATTGAAAATATACGGACCTACGTGTTCGTATACCACCAATATTAATTTTATGTGGTATATGCATATTTATTAAGATGGTTACATTTACTTATTGGGGATGGCTGTACAGAGTAGGATAATACGGCTTCGCTTTATTAATAAGGTTTAACCTTAAATGGATTCTGTCCTTTACAAATGAATGTTCTTAATATTTTATGTTAAATATTACAACAGGTATATATTTGTCAGTTGTTCTACAAATTGTATATGATACCTATAATATTTAACAAAACAACAATTGGATGAAATATTTCATTAAAAATCGGATGCAAACTTACCGAATGCACGCAAAACAACCCTCACATCAAAGTCCCCTATCCCGGACCCTAAAATGCCTATTACAAAGGAGGGTCACCGGCTCGATTCCCACGTAGGGTGAGTCCCGACAAACTGCGTAGTAGTTCTTTGTGCTACTCTCGCATCATTATCAGTTTTGCTTTCTCTTTTTATTACCCCCCTACAAAAATAATGCTTGTCGCGCTAGACATTGTCCTAATGGCCGTTGGAACAGATTTAGAAGGTACGTGCAATATATTACGTATAAAAGTAGCATATTACATAAAATAGCGTGTACTTAAATACAGGCCCATTCAGGAGAGTTGGTACGACTGGATTGAATGAGTGAATGACAATGTTAATGTGTTCAGCCCAAAATTATTACAAAATAATGGTTGATATAATTAAATAAAAACTTTGCTAACGATTGAATTCTTAGACTGCCGCCGTTTTAAACCTTTTTTTAATTTCTAATCATCTTATGATTTTACTGATATTTAAAATACGTTATAATAAAAAATCAACGTATTATTTATAAATATGATCAAAATTTATTATTCGGTTTTGGACGGGATGTTTCTAATCTGCATAATAGTAGAATATTTGGGTCGAAATTAATACCTTTCTGCCACACGTTTTACGTGCTTCGTCTGCACATTTTACGATAATGGACTCTGTAGAAGGTAGACAGTCACACTTCCATTCACAGTAATAATACAATTTTTTTTCGCTTAATCCATTCCTGCTTGCTCTCTTGAATCAATTTGTAACTAACACGTATTACTCCAGGACCACACTTTTTCCAACTGATCCTGAATATAGTAAGTTAGTAAGTTATTCGTAAAAAACGCACATTATAAGGAAGGAAACCAATACAAGACACTTAATAATAATATAAGATATGTAACAATACAGCACTAAGACTGATATCAAATTAATGCCGTCCCATAGTGCTTGTCCAACTGACAATCGGTAATCGATAACATCAAACAAAACTTGACTGTCTCTCCGATATATTTTTTCATCAGCGTGCTTGATATACGACTGTCGCACTGGCTACAATCACTATCTAGTCAAATAGAACATTTTCATGTGGCGCAGGCCATTATAATCTTATTTTTTAGATAGTATACAGTGGCCCTTTTAGATACTGACCGTATGGGGAAATCTGAAACTTTAAGACATACAAAGATCTGAACATTTTTTTGGTAACATTTACACCTACAGTTTTATTTTCCAAAACAACTTGGTTTGATTCTCCTGGTTTTGATTAATAGAGTACAAGTTTTTTTTTATTGATGTATACAGTTTTTCTTGTCCCTAAAATCGATGACATGGTTCATAAAGAATAGATCTTTATATGTCTTATAATTTCAGATTTCCTCATACTGGCCGATCTGAATGGGCCAGCCCGTATAGTAGCTAGAAAGAAGGTGGTAAAAACTACAAGATCATATGCCACGTGAAAATGTTCTATCGAAGTTAGCTCTGCCCAATCAGAATAAGACAAATCAATGCAAAGCGTTTGGCGGCGATTCTAAAGGTAAAAAGAAAACCAATTTGCGACTGATGATTAGATGTTTAAATATCTATTATTGTTATACATATATGTTGAAACGTGCTCGAGTGGAGACCACGGAGTAGCAAGCGCAGCGTAGGACGTCCACCAACAAGATGACGACACGACAGACGACCTCATTAAGGTCGCCGGAAGACGCTGGATGCAGGTCGCTTCCTACCGGTACATGTGGAGATCCAAGGGGGAGGCCTATGTTCAGCAGTGGACGTCTTATGGCTGAGATGATGATGATGATGATATATGTATATTATTAAATGTCTATTATTGTTATATCTAATCATCAGTCGCAGATTGGTTTTCTTCTTACCTTTAGAATCGCCGCCAAGCGCTTTGCATTGATTTGCCTTATTTTCATTGGACAGAGCTAACTTCGGGCGTTCTACAGGATATTATACTTTCTTCGCTTACTTTCTCTATATATTTATTAATCTTATTACATCTAGTCTCTTTTGCACTTATGATCTTTACGTTTATGACTTTCCAATCACAATTGCAAAAAATAACTCGGATCTTAACTGCACTAATAGAGATTTGTTTGCAACTTGGTCTCATGGCATCGCTGTTAAGCCTGCTAAGTGCCAAGCTATAATTTTGTGAATCACACGCCTGCTTGCGTTAACTGATAGTTATCAAATTGCACAAAATCAGTCAAAAAAAGTGATACTCGCGGTTATTACATGTAGGAAGCATTGATTTGACTGTAAGTAAGCCGTAGTTTAACGTGGGAACAACAGGTACCTATCTGATATCATCATTAAGGTATTGCAGGGTGAAACATGCATTACGAGCGCTTTATAAACATAAACACTTCTTACCGGCAAGTACCAAAACTCTTCTTGTTCAGTCTCTTATTCTATTGAGCATTGACTATGCTGATGTCTGTTCCACCAACATTAATCAAGTCTTTTTAACAACTGTATCAGATTTATTTTTAACCTTCGCAAATACGACCATGTCTCTTAAGCGTGTCGAGTGCTGGTACATTTACCTTAATTTGTCAAGGAAAATGTTTGTCAATTATGTTTTAACCCAGCTAAGGCGACTATCAAAGTGAAAAATCAAACAAAACAATTTAGAAACATTTATTACAAAAATATTTCGTTTTCCTGATTTGCCGTGTACTACGAAGCCCCTTAATAATTTCATACTTGATTGTGAAGTAAGAAATTCTTATAAGGTTCGCTGAGCTTTTTTCTAACTTGTGCACGATCCGAAATTGTTTCTGACGGCTCTCCGTTTGATTCGAGCCATGGCCATGATGTCATGAAATTCGATAAACATTCTTTCACTTCACAAAAGGTTTACAATTAGGCCTTTATTTATCTTGAAGTGTTTGTGTGTTGCTTTATATTCGGGACAAATGTTAACCCACTTGCGTTCAATGTAATCGAAATTTGATTATCATATAGGGGTATACTTGAATAAAAATAATTTGATGATGCGATAAGCATTTAATGAAAATAAATATTATTGAAAACTTATTAACTATAGCTCCTGTCCGTGACTTTACTGCGTTTAATTAGGATGATGAATGATTTTCTAGGAGTCGAATTATCTTCATATCTATTTTCACCTTCACAGGTATCGTAAATTACAGCCTTTGCAAAGCTTTGTCAGTTAATGTAGGTAATCTTTGTGATTTGTCACTCACAAATATTTTATAACTTTGATGACGAAACTGACACTTGAAATAAGTTTACGTCTAAAGGAACCCTGAAGTTGAATATTAAGTCTGACTACGCTAAGTGTTTTGATTAGTTTAACCTAGAAATATCTGGCATAGATTACAACCGTCAAACATAGAAAGTCGGTTTAGAAATAAAGTGGTTGAGCTCTATTGATCTGACTTTAAATTGGGCCAATTCTCCCAAATAAGAGGGCGGAAATTGAGCGAATACAGGCGTATAATTAATATTTTTCAACAACATTATTTTCTAAAAGTAGACCACTCAACAGAGATTGTATAGCAAGATGTTCTAATTCATTAAAAAAAAATGAAGAAAATGCTTAAAATATAATATAGGTACATACAATTACAAAAAAGTTATTTAAGCGTCGATTGTACTAATATATCATTGCGAAATGCAATAATTACGTTAAGGTGATATGTATCGTGTTGTTATCCATTTTATCTTAATATTAGTTAAATATATATTTTGAAAATACTTTTCAACAACAAATAAACCGATAACTCAATGTCACTAAGCTACTTTTAAATTCAATAATTTGGCAATAGGTAACAAAAACATTTTAGAAACTTCGATACCTAAATAAAAGTAAAACTTATCACACTTACTTTTACTTTTTGAGTTGAAGAATGTCAAGCGCTCAAACTTAACTACCTACTTACAACCGAAACCGCAAAGGGAAATGTAGGCTTTGTCTATTGTGGTAACGAACACAATGTTACACCTAAGCCAGGGTTACTAAGGGAACAAATGTCACACGAAGTATCTACTCCACTCCGCTTGACATATCAATCATTTACACGCGACTTGTGTCAAGAGGACGTTACAAAGTTTGTTGCTTAAGAAGACAATTGAAAAGTAAAAAATGTTTTATTGACAGTTCTGCTAAACACTTTGGTTGTGCACGATTACAGTTTGGTGGTGCCACATCTGCTAAAATACCGTAGGTACTTTTTGCCAGCTATGGTGAATCATTATTCCATATTAGCCAAAATTGGTGACACAAATTTCGCGAAACATTAGTTAATCTCTGGTTTAAGATAGTAATTCATTTAAAAAACTTTCCCACGTGGACTCATTAGGAAAGACGAAGTTCCTAATTAATGTATTGAACTGGCCGATTTCGAAATAACATTCTATTGTTTAGTAAAATTACTTGTTCAGTAGTTTTTTTTTTTATTAATTAAAAATATTTTTTTAACTCAAAATTACAATTTACAATAACCACTTAACTAAAAGTTAAATAAACTAAACTAAAAATTTTGCATTTAAATCTAAATATTAGTTTAGGAGTTCATATAAATCGTAAGTTACCGCAAAACAAACTATGTATTTAGTACAAATATCTACACTAAAAGATTATAGTCTAAGGCACACGGAAAAAATATCTTCCTTCGGTAGGTAAAAATATACATTAAATAGAAGAATTAAACATATAAGGTAGCCTTTAACTACAGTGCTGTGATTCTAAAATACAGATTGCAATCTTTTCGGCTTTTTAAAACAATATTATGACGACCGTTATTTGCTTTCGGTCATTAGGTTCGTGTAAAATTTGTTGGCAGAATTTACTGTAATGGAAACAGAGTATAAACGACTCTGAGCACTCTACACCACTTAACGCAAGTCGCTGAAGTTTAAAATATATTTATTCAGCTGAAATACCCGATGGTTTTTCTATTGAAACGCGCAGTATGCTTCTATCGATTTGGTGTTATTGATTTTAAAATTGTGCCTAAGCTAATCTACAAACGTCCCTATTAAAGTGTTATACATATGTAACGAATCTAGTCACTGGTAGTCAGTGCAGGGTGTACGAGTGGGTGAGGCATGTCATATAAATCATCGATTATTTATAAATATTTAAGTTAAGCCTGCTTGCCTCCATACTGTTTATTTTTTACTAGCTGCGCCCCGCGGTGTTGCCCCGGTTATTTTCCAGCAGTAAAACGTAGCCTATGTGTTAATCCAGGGTGTCAACTAACTACATACCAAATATTTAAATCGCTCCAGCCGTTTAGATGTGAAGAAGTAACAAACATACACATTCACACACTCACAAACTTCAGCCTTTATAATATTAGCGTAGATTAGATAATGTTTCTATGCAAAATAAATACGCTTTCATAAAGACCCTCGATGAACACATTTAGTCGAGGGCAAATATGTGTAGTTACAAGCTTTTGTTGAAAATTAATTTATTTTATGAATGAATAATCAAATAATGAAAGGTAAAAAAAAATATGGATTTATTTTTAAAGTAAAGTCTAGTATGACTTTAGATAAGTGTTTTCGGCACAGGCTTTACCTGTGGGCTTGTTTTATTCATAGTAGGTCGTAGTAGCGACCAGCACAATAGCCTTTGTGTTAGTGATTAAAGGCATATAATATTAGCGTATAATGGTAAATATGTACCCATTTGTATATCATACACATTTTGATACATTCCTTAAAAAAATAACATAAAAACTTTCTTAAGAAGTACCTAATTCCATTGTCAGATTCCATTACCTCTCACAATATCATAATTCCATCCCGTATCTCTAACGTTCTTATAGTTCAATTTTTTAAGCTTTTATACCCTAGAATTTATCGGTCTAGTATCAGACAAGATTAATATACTTTGAAACACGTGGAAAGTACATTTTATCATTCATCTTAGTTTGTTCACAATTATGTTTGATTTTAATGTGTGTACTTAAAAATAAACGTAATACGATAAGGAACTAACGTTTCTTATACTATTATAACTGAAATTGTTTTAAAACATTTACTTACTACTAAAGTAACAAAATTTTACACACTGGTTTGTTGGATTTGTGTACTTGAAAAATATATATTGTGTGGCGTATTTAATGTTTTCATCCATAACAGGATGTACAATTTTCTTATGAGGAAATTATTTTTATAAAGTAAGATGGCAACTTAAGCCCCGTGACAAGATGTTAGAACTGACAGATAAAATTCGTGGTTTAGTGAATAAGTAACATTTAAATGTATTTCTTAACAGGTAAATTTTGCTTAATAAATTAGATTAACACAAGTAAGCAGAACAACCTGTCCATATAAATACCCATTAAAATTATAACTTGTAAAATTGAACTTAATAATCTTAATTCATGTAATTATTTAATCGTTGAGGCTCACTTGAACACCTTTGGGTTAGCCAACTAACCCGAGGTTAATCGGTTAAGTCCTAACCTAACCTAACCCTGTATAGCGGGATTTAAGATGCTTTTTTTTTTTTTATGACATAGGCGGCAAACGAGCCGACGGATTGCCTGGTGTTAAGCAATTACCGTCGCCCATGGGCACCCGCAACACCAGGGGAGTCACAAGCGCGTTGCCGGCCTTTAAGGGGGGTTGGAGCTCTGGGAACCTTACTCACCATCAGGAACACAACACTACATACCTGAAAGGTAGCAGTGCTATTATGGCTGTGGTCTTCTGTAAGGAGGAGGTACTTCCCCAGTTGGGCTGCCCCAGATTCAAGCGTGATGGTCAACGCTGTGCCCTACCTCTCATAAACTTCCTTAGCTTACGTTCCCAAGCATCTTAAATCCCATAAAAGTTATAAGGATAGGTATATTTTTCCTATCTGGTTGGTCAGTGCCAGGTAGAGAATTTCATACCAAGATTGTTTATTAAGAGTATTGTAAAATGGGCTGATATCAGGGAACAACAGGATAATGTAGATCAACAGTTATATCAGGCGGTGGTTCAAAAGTTTTAATCAACTGCAAGCCAGTTCAAAAACTTGGAGGTATTCATTTCTAATATACCACAAACATGCATAATATTATACCATTATACTATATACAAGTACTTATAATTTAAGATCTTAGTGACACTAAAACATCTAAATCATGCTAAATTGGTTTCATATTATCAAAACTTTGCAGATTCTAGGAAGTAAAACACTCCCCGTCACGGACAAGTTTGTGATTATCATAACCTGAGTAATTAGTTTGTGAATTTCGGACGATTGCCTCTGTCACTATCATGACGCCTTAATTGGAGTAAAAGAGAAAGATGCTCGAAATATACGAACTTCGATGTTCACGGTACCGGGTCTGGCTCTAGCCTGGTGCCGCAAACCCACTTCCTTCATTCGCATAACTGACATTTATAGGCGAATAAAATTATCAAGTACTTTTCTCAAAAACTATTTATTACCTATATATGGAAATTTATCACATTTTCTTATAGGTACATATTATATGTACTTTACATTACTTATTTCTTATATTCGTTTCTGGACATCTAAATGAAGGCAGAAGTCAATATAAACATTTATATTTGATTATAAAAATTCTATTGGCAATTGGTACCTCGGTCGACAATTTATAATGGTTTTTGTTTCATGACGTCCACATCTGAATTTGATATCCAGCTTCACGAATGTTCACAATATATACTTCATTACAGCTAAAATTGTAAGGACACGGGAAATAGAACTCGATGGGCGGACGTAAAATTTGTAATCCAAAGAAGTTATCTGTTTTATAAATAATTTATAAACGGCACCTGGGGACATTAATACAGAGTAAATGTACATTCTTTGGGTAACATAGTAGAAGTAAAAACTTATAACGTAATTACATTATAAATCTTCCTTAATTTGCAATACGTTATTTGTAATTACATTCATTGATAATGAACCTTGCTCAGAATTACCTATACATATGAGCAGACGTAGTAGTAGACGTTTGTATATTACGTAACTAGTATATATTTGGGAACCAAAATCAGTTTTTCACTGAAAATATAGATATTACCAGATATTACCATAGATATTACTATTTCAGTGTTTTTATGCAATTTGTTTTATTGTTTATTTAACAACGTCCCGTTGGCAGGGTCGTTGTTAAATAAACAATAAAACATCGTCGTTTCATAGAAAATAACTCGTATATTTACAAGCAAAAAAACGATTTCCGAATTATTTTCCAGTAGCTAGCACAAGCACCGCTTCAGTTTCCAGAAAAAATAAAAGTACGTAGGATCTTACCCGTTAAACCGCACGCCACGGGCGCTCCAGCCCCGGTCGGGGTAACTAAATAGAGGAAAAAGGAATGAATTTGTACTACCTTAATTATGAAATGGATGGATGGTGCCCCTTTACCTACACACCGCGCCTCCGCCGACCGAGTTTTGCTACTTGCGCGGATTCTGACAATTTACCAAATCTGATTTCGTCTCCTTTTGTTGATCCCGTCAACTAATTACGTAATTAGTATTAACGGCTGAAAGCTTTCGAAAATTAATAGTTGTATTACTCATACAAAACACTTTTTGACTACAGTTGTATCATTTTAACTAAGCACGCAAAGCCGACTGAGGAGATTAATTACAAAATTTATTGTAAACAGGGTAGACTCCAGGGAATACGCCTACACATAAACTGGGGAAAATGGTTCTTGTGGGAAACAGTAGGTAGACCACGGATGTGCGGAAAATTGGGTAACTATTTTTTATAGTTAATTAGAAAACCTGCGTGTTTATAAAACTTCATAAATATAGGTTTGATATAATATTTTTATAAAAGTAAAATATAAAAATACATCTAAAATAACTATATGAAAACAATAAAAATATCGCCTTCTGAATCTGACCCTTGATTCAACCACAACCACTAGAGTAGCGAGAGTCTCTCAAGCGGTAGGTCGAGACTCTTTGCTATAAAGACTGCACTAATTATATTCCCAGTTACTAAATCACTATACAACGTCACCTCAAAGAAATTATAATTAAGAATAATTAGTGAAATAAGTCTGGACACCCTAAGAACACAGGATGTACAATTTTCTTAGCTAGCAGACGAGTCGAACACTTAACTTTTCAATAATCGATGTATTTAACAGTGGCGGCGGGCTTTCTTAGGCAAGCCGTAACCAATATGTAGGCTTTCCTTTTCTGCTGGAGCTCTTCGGCCTTCGGCAAAACCGCGCAAGTATATTTATTAGCCAAGCCGGCGGGAATCGGGTTCTATGGAATGCGCCGACAGCCCGCCACTGGTATATAATATATGTCATACTTTTTTAGCATACACGCAGAAAATCACCCTCGAATATAACTATTCGAGGTTTTTACGTGTAAGGCGCTTTCCGGTGTCGCATTAGCGGCGAGGTGAAGACAAGAGCGCAGTATGTTATACCTACATATAAACTATACATACATGTGCAATATACCAAGGCTCGTCTCAAAAATAACACCGAGAAAATGTGGCTCACCCAACATATTTAAGTTGATCTGTTACATTTTCCAACATATTACATGTACATATTTACAGAGAGGATTTTAAATTTGGAGGTTGACACTTACACTTTTAGAGGTAACTTACATAAAAATTAAACCCACTTAACTAATACGTTATACAACTTGCAGCCTGTGTAAAGTAACAAGTCTTATTTTGAGGTAGATTTTTCCTTATTTACACAATATATTTAGTAGGCGCATTTTCACTGAAGCATTTTAAATGGTATGTTTCTGCCGTTTAATTTGATAAAATCAACTGGTAGATCTATACATTTTTGGTCAACATAAATGACCCTAGTTCTGAAAAACATTGTCACCGTTAAGTGGAGTCACGCGATTATTACGTAAATATAACAGATATCAGAAAATTTTAAACTTATATTTTAAGTCCGACAATGATTCTCGTTACAGATATTTTTTGCCGTAGTTAGTATACGTACGAGTACGATAGTGCACGGGCGTATCGATATTATGGGTTCACCGCGTATAGGTCACCATCGATCTTGGAGGGTTAGCAGTGATTACGCGCGCTTGAAAGGACGACGCCGGCGTGGGGTCGCGAGCCTGACGGGGCGTACCTAGCCGTTGACAGCGCCGATTGCGGCGTCAGCGGGTTTAGGTCCATATCAGCGGAAAAGTGCAACTGTAAAAACTGCTTCGTTATTTTTCTATTGA
Source organism: Grapholita molesta (assembly GCA_022674325.2). Taxonomy (NCBI): domain Eukaryota; kingdom Metazoa; phylum Arthropoda; class Insecta; order Lepidoptera; family Tortricidae; genus Grapholita; species Grapholita molesta. Next base: position 25,836,848 of record CP053120.2, on the reverse strand, counting down.
GAATGCCTAAATTGTATCTCCGTACCGTAACCAGTTGCGTTGTAGCATTAGAAAAAAATCTGTTAGAATTTTTACTTTATCCGGTACGCAAATGTAATTTTATTATTTGTAATTACATTCAGCAATATAGCGTCATTTATTATTATCTAAATAGGATGTAGCAAATCATATTTTCGTATGACGACGTACCTAAGGACCCGTGAACCTACGTGTCAAATAGCTTAGTTTAATCTTAGGTTACGTCTATATATTGGGTTACGCATGGTTACGAAATAAAATTGTTGTTTTGTTTCTCGGTCATGATCGATCAAAGGTTACCAACGGGAGTAATTATTCGCAGTCGCTAGGGCGACCGGCGCGGCGGCTGTGTTGGTCGGGCGCGGCACCAGTTACTGATGAGTGCTGCCTGGTTCTGCTTTATCACGGCTCATGTAGCGAGACCAATAATTCTGTACTCCACGATAATTAGTTCACGAATAGCAATCAGAATAAAACTATGTGAAAAACTGTCGTTCAATCTGACGAGTGAAATCAGACTATAGGAATCACAACTACACTCTAATTTATTGCACTATTTTATGACTTATTGCTTATTTTATTTAGATCAGATTTCATGTTAATAGCTCTCAACGGCAACAAGGAAATACAACTCGCCAAATATTATACAAGGTGTCACAAAAATATTGAGATATGATTAAGAACACAATTTTATTTTATCACAGTGTAAGAGTATGTTCTACACAATAAGTCGACTGTCGTATATCGTCAAATATGAAAATATTTGTATATCCCCTTTGTTGCAAAGAGATCATTCAATTGACAATTCAATTCGCTGCTGTAACTGTTTGCAAGAAAGAAAACGTAGCTACTACGTCCTTTTATTCATGTTTATTCATGGCGTACTCAAATTTGATTTCGCATGAGTGTATCGTACGGTCGCGGCACGTGTATGTTACGTTCTGGTATTGACGTTTATTACACGCCATTTTCAGCATTTCGCATTCGATTATAGGCTCTTTGTTTGCTAGTCACGAAAAAATTACAGATTTTAGTTTGGGAATTACCTAGTCATTTATAAACTAACACGCTTTTTTTCCGATGAAAAGTAAATGGAGTAGATTCTAAAGTCGTCGCGTATATATATTTATTTACTTTAGTTTGTACTAATAGGGTACCCTGTATTTTTTTTATTATTATTTATTTATTTAAATGTAAATACATCTACTTAAATAAGATTTCTTCTAAAAGTTACCTTATAGTTACATACCTATTAAGTTGAGGAGAAAATCGTAATGAATAAATGTATGTTTTTACTATGTTTAGTACATAAATTGATATAAATAAGTTGGTACCTAATCTAGATCAATGCAGATCAGTCGATTAGAAATTTTCTTTGCTATTTGTTTTGTACTTCAAATTCAGGTATTTATGACATCATTATCGTATGCGAGGCATTGTTAATAATGCCTAGGTGACTTAAACCTGGTGACCAGTTGACGAAGCCCGACTACACGGCCTTAAAAATCTTATCATGATATTTTTATAAAATAACTGTCATTAGTATATTAAATGAGTTCATGGTATTCTAGACTACAAAATATATGAATTATATATAGGTGTTTATACACACATATGTATATGTAATTCTATAACTTACGTATTATTATACTGATTAACTGGAATAGACACGTTCTAAACATGTAGGTACTAAATATGTAAAACATGTCTTAATGCATAGTAACTGCGATTATGACCTAAACTAAGGTTCATTTTATCCACAACAATTGACTTTAACCAATTTCTCTGCTATGTTCGCAGTTATGTAGGCGGTAGCATAGGTAATTGTGCCATAGACAAGAAACTGGTGATTCTACATGGCGCTATAGACATCTAATAATGTGGGACCGAATTCCCATTTGTAAAGAAAAAGGGGAAATAAAAGAGCCGGGCCGTAACCCACTGCTAATGTCGGTCGCGGAAGCCCACACAAATAATACCTGCTATACTTACTTATAGGTAGGTACTCGATGTAAAAGTGGTTTGATTTACGTAGAAAATGGCGAGGTACCTAATCGAGTAGACACGGTAAATAGCTTTTAAACCACCTGACGATAGCTTTCGGCTCATTTCGTTCTGACGTCGTTAGATCTTACATTTGGTGGGCCCGCGGGCCCGCAACCGAAAATAATACTATATGTTATTGTTTGGTTGTGACATAACTTATTATCGTCACCGTAAAAGTATATGATATATTCATATAGTCGGGTTATTCAAGCCATTTATAAACAACAGGAATAATAACACCGATTATGATGTCCTCTGATTTTTTGGTTTCGTCTCAAAAGAAATATGTAATATATACTGTCGGCGGTACGAGTAATCGAGCGGTAATCACGAGTCGATTTTATGTTTATTTATAATCAGTTTAACGAGTGGATTGAATTAAAATACCTAATTTAAATAGTTTAAACTTAATTATAGAGATAGATTTACAAGTTATCTCGTTGTGTGTAATGAAAAATATGGAAATTAATTAATTAAATGATTTATGTAAAACATACATAATGTTATATTATAAACCTTGCGTTTTGTATTTCCGTTAAATTCGGTGCGTTTCTTGGTTTTATTAAATCAGAAACGGTTAGTTTATATTTACGTCATTCGATCTTTTCTTATCGAATATCTCAAATATAGCAAGAATTAACAGTTTATAGAGAAGTTTACATTTTTAAATAGTAGTATAAAAATACGCTGACAAGTGCCAAGTTTTCATAGTATTAATTTAAATAATAGTGTCTGGTGTAGTATCCACAAGGGAGCCTCGGAGGGATCACTGGTTCACGTTCGGATGAAGTTAATAAATGTCCTGGCCAAGTATGCGGGACGGAACATCCGGCGCCTGATTTTTCCTAATTTAATCGAGGAACGTAACGCAAGGCGGTCGGCTTACCGTCGTCACTCGGTCAGCGGGTCGTTAGGGTGCCCTGCTCTGGATTAAGGTAAGAGTTCAGGTTGTTATATCACCGACGACAAGCCATCCCATGACTGAGTGGATTTAGACGTTTTTGTGATTTATCAGACCACTCATCAGCTTCCTTGACAGATTGTTCGACCGGCTACCAACTAATTCCGAAAGATATGGCAATTACCATTGAACATACATGTATATTTTGGATCATTTAGATTTAATATACCTTGTTTAAAACTAGTTAGTCCTCGCGACTTCGTCGGCCAGTCATGCCCGTCTTTAAAGTATGGTTGCGGGATAAAACTTATCCGATGTCCTTTCTCGTAGCTCCAACTCTCTCCATACCAAATTTCATCCCAGTTGGTTCGGCGGTTTAAGCGTGAAGAGGTAGCGGACAGACAGACAAAGAGAACTTTCCCATTTATAATTTTAGTATGGATATACCTACTATTGATTCCTGGGGTAAACTATCCTTTAAGCAGACATATTATTTTCTTTTGAGGAAATCTGTGTACATAAAACCGATAGTATTAAAACAAAGTGGTTACTCTCCGTCTGTACGCTATGATCGTTTAAACTATACAACTGATATTAATGTGTTTGCCATTAAGTAAACAGTGATTGTAGAATAATTCACAGAGAGCATAAGATCATACGGTCTTTTGTAATACATTCAGAGTGTAGGAAATAATTTCCTAATTCTTGACATAGGCACTTTTTTGGGACATAAATCGATATACAATGCTTTACTTACGTACGCACGGGAGTAACCCTATGACACCTGTTTACTTATGTTTAGTTAGCCCCCCAAATAGGGTTACCCGAACCTAAGTCTCAGTCATAAGTTAGCAAACATATTTACTTATAAACAATGACAGTGAGGTGTGGTCTTAGCAGGTGATATTAATTATTAACTGTAGACCGAAGAGCAGCTAATAAAGTTGTCAGGTCGGAACGGAATGTTGGCTCATCGAGAGTACTGTGAATGGTAGGGCGGATACGAAATATACTTTCCCTATAGCTGGCGGCTTCCTCGAATAACGTATCAGCATTGCGATACGACGAAAAAATGCCGCCAGCATCCCTGATACAATGCCTCAAGGGTCTTTTTTAGATTTTATACTGTAACTAGTTAAGTACTTGTAGTTATCATAATACTATTATAATTTCTGTAAAAAAATTATATATATTCTTGCTTATATATTATATATATGTTTATATATACTAACCAAAATAAAAACTAGGTATACGAACTATTTGTCTTAAAATACCCAGCTTCGAATTCTTTAAGGTATCAAGTCCGCCAATTGTACCATCTTGTTTTGTGCAATAAATATGAAATAAATAAGTAAAATTGCGAGCTTGCCTTATAGCATTACTTACTGTGTAAAATAAAACTTAATTTTCTGCTGACATATGAATCAGAGCTACGGGTACGCCTAAGTCACACTAAGACACTCGTTGTCGTTGTTTTATAAATGTTTATGTAACCGAGAGGCTATTAGGGAAAATTAGTTCATATTGTTCCTTCAAGTTCCTTCAAAAGATATTAACTAGTTTGTCAGATAGTAAGTATATTTATAATTCCAGTACGGTCCTAAAGTATTATAGACCCAGTCATTGATAATATTCCGTAGACTAATACGCAAATTCTGTCCATCGACTAAATTATTGAATACCGCAGATATAAGAATAAAGGTCCAGTGAGCTGATATCTTTAACACTCGCATACCCTTTGTTCGGCTTTTGATATGACACGACGGTTCTGATCTTACATTGCTTAAATTATAATCGTAGTAACGTTGAAAAATTTGGCTGGCTGGTCGTTATGCTGACGTTTTATAAACAGAACAAAGTATTCAACCGTTTTAATTATCCTCACCCAACTTATTTCAAGCGGTAAGTACTGAGGTTTCAGAGTAGTTTGCATAGGATCTTTACAATATATATGTAAATCGGCAAATAATAGATGCGTATCATTTGCGAGCATCCCTCTTTCGCTACCTTATGTCAATGGTATAAGGTTCAAATGCGCTTATTAATGATGGCTGTCTGCACCCCGTCCCTGGAAACCCTTAAAATTTTTGTTCAAATAATTTTCCTAATCGGCTTACCTACATTCATAATGGGTAAACATTTTATCCCTAGAAAGTTGAAACAGGGTTTTGGGCTTCTAAGCATCGCCAAATGGCTCTTTTGTTTGAAGCTAACTTTCATGGCGTTATTAGTTTACATATTGGTATTTGTAATGTGGTGATTATCGATCTACACGCAAAATTTTACATCAGATTTTAAAATTTGTATAAGAACCTAAAGGTTTATTTTCAACAAATGTTCAATAAAAAAGTAGATACATAACTATAGTTGCACATATGTCCAGTAATCCTTAAAAAATAAACAAATGTTTAAGTATTTGAAAGTCACCAAAGTTCCAGAACCAATCAAATAATAATAACGATTGAACATTTTACACATGAGTGTACATTATCAACGACGACTAGTTAATAATATTTTATTTCAATATAAATGAACGGGTATCGCAACGACCACTTTATATATTGTGTAGATATATAACTTATGTCGAAAATTTAAAACTTAACAAACATAATCAATAAGTGAAATATATCGTATATGTCGCGTCGTCGGTTCCGAATGTGTTGAGTCTGTACCACGAGAAACCCAATGGTTCCGGGACACGTACACTATATAGCGAACCATGTAAGTAAGAGCACAAGAACATTCGGTCTTGACACAGACTCCAAGGCAGTTGCAGAACAGAAATAGAAAAATCACGCCCGCTTGTATCAAGTTTCGCAACTCAATTGCGGTTGAGTTCGTGGCTAAGAAATTTGATTCTCTTGTTTTCTCAGCAGAATACTTTATATTACTTGCGTTTGTTTTCCAGTGGATTAGTTAAATGTTTAATTACTGCGTAAGTATAACATTTAGTAAGTTATACCTAGTTTACTAATACCTACCTAAAGCTACTAAAGTCACTAAGAGAGTATTTTTTGTCTCATAATAAAATAAAACATCTGTATTTTTATGCGTTCTGTATTCGAATTGTCTACTTCCGTTTTCCACGTATTTACGCACATAGGTCAACTATTAAGCAAAGTATTTTACTTATCATAAAATAAATATAACTAAAAATGTCAAAAAAATATTAAACTGACCGGCTCCAGACTGCGACGCGTGCGTGTGCATGGGGGAATCCTTTGCCCAGCAGTGGGACATTCTTGGCTTCTGTAAATAAATAAATAGGCTGAATTTTAAATTGCATAACGTTTTAAAAAGATTACTAATATTTCAAAATTCAAGAAAAACAACAACATCGAAACTTCTACGTGTATATCAGGTATGTATAGTGTTTTTATAACCCCATTATTGGAACTGAATATAGGTATTATATAGGTATATACACTGTTGTCTAGAACTATTACGAATGTAGCTTAATAATTAATATTCCGCTTGAGTCTGGAGAAGCCCAACTTGGGAAGTACCTCCTCCTTACAGAAGACACACTTCTTACACAGCCATAATAGCACTGCTACCTTTCAGGTCTGTAGTGTTGTGTTCCTGATGGTGAGTAAGGTTCCCAGAGCTTCAACCTCCTTAAAGGTCGGCAACGCTTCCCCAGTTAGGCTTCTCCAGAGTCAAGCGTGATGTTACTTCGCTGTGCCCTACCTCTCATTGTTGGACGTAATTTAAGGATATACCCGGGTCCAAATACTTGAAAAAAATGCATATTTACTTACATAAAGTTAGTTTAATTTTTTTTGCTTACCTACAGGTATTTGGTACTATCGAAGTTGTTTAAGCATCAAGAACAGGATAAAGTGAAAGCATACACAAAATCTAGTAAACATCCTAATTGTGACAGTACGTCAAAAGCGTACTCAAGACATTACATTATTGTCCATCACGTCCATTACGTTCTACTTACAGTAGAATTTGACAATGGCAAATAACCGCCCATTTGGAAATGTATTGTTATTGATAAAAAGAAATATTGCAGCTTAGGGCCGCACATGTATGAAAGCGGTTCACCAAAAGCACCGTCCCGTCGGCAAAATACATTTTTGCTATTCTATTCTCAACTACGTCATTACAGACACTGAATTACTTCCGTCTCTTTACCCAATGAACGTGATAATCACATTCAAAACTGGGAGAAACAAAAAAACTCTGTTACTTTTTTAAAACTTCTGCCTTTAATAAAATATTGACGTGAAAGGCTTATCGCGAGCTAGTCTTAAAAGTTGTATTCACAAATAATTATTATTTCAGAATATCTATCAAAGAAACATAAATTATACAACATGTTTTAGAATATGAAATGAGTTAAAATAGAAAGTCGACAATCGATAATAATATTAAAATTTCGATTGAATTTGTTTACAGCCAAATCCACAATAATTTAAATAACTGTCATAAGAAACTATGCTATGCTATTTATGCTAATAGTTAGTAAAAACTTTTGCCTGTATAATAATAACGAAACTGACTTAAAGATGTATTTCAAACTTAAATTGAGTTATTTGTCAACTTTCAACAAAGTGACCCTGATAAGAAACCTCGGACTCTCTCTTCTGTGGAGTTATTTCCAATCCAGAAACAAAATTGAAAGCTATTTCTACTACTCGTCATAATAGTCGTCATAAACTTTTAACATACCACATATTACTATATATTACGGTCACACTGTGACACTGATGATTGTTTGTTCCCATAAAAATACAATTTCACCCTATTTTCTCTTTTTTAACGTAATTATTTGTTATATGTCCAATCAGTTTGTCGATATATCAATTTATTTATAGGACGGCCGGCTGAATACGTAGTATGGAACGTTTGAATACGACCGGGACAAATGTTTCGTTTGGCTGTAAAAGGGCCCGCCTGACCCAGTGCGTAATCTTTTTTTTCATGGGCTAAATCCTACCCTATTACCCACAACGGTACCAATTCGCTTTAAGGGGAGCTTACCCCCTCGTCTGCCCGCACCGTTCTGTTCATCCTAACTCCTCATACGCACCGATGCCAATTTTTATTCCATTTAAAGCTCTTTTTGAATATCAATAGGCCTTCTACAAATGCGTCGATCGTTCACGTTCGTGCGTAATTCAAATTACGAAGTCTATAGGCCATAATCTCATTTATAACGCAGTCATATTCAGCCTACCAGCTATTACCTCCAGGAGATTTGTCGGTTTAACTTTTATTCTCGTTAATATTACGTAAATTTCTGATGGGTATGGAATGCAAAATACCAAAGATGTTTCGTGGTTAAATCATACGTATATGTAGGTCGTAACGTGAAAATTGTTTAAAATTATGATAAGCTCTCGAAGTATTAAATAATTATCTCGATGTAAATTCCATTTTAATTTTTTTTATAATTCTGAAATTAATACAGAATTGCCATAGCTAATATACTTATCTATTATTGATGTAATTCATGAAATTAATTTAAATATATTCCTAGAAGATATTATCCCTGAAGTTTTTATTAGCAGAAATTAGGGTGCCAAATATTTTTCTAGTATATATTACAAAGAACAAGTACGTACTTAAATAAGAAGCGTAAGTTGTGGATCTGGAAATGGTGGCGCAAACAACTTATTTGTCATGATAATGTTAAGCAAAGAAGTTTTTGTCTAACCGGAATTGCAGTGTTAAGTAGTTATGTACGAGTAATCTGACTAGATACTGTATTATTTCATAAACGTCTCTCAAACAGACTTTAGCTATGATGTATACTCGTACTGTTCTTACCTGCCACTTTGAGAATTATATTTGTAAGATACGGAGAAAATATAATTTAAATAAAATAGGCTTATGAATAAGCTAACAAATCCCGAAATCACATGTCTGCATATTTTATAAATTTTCCATATTGTTTGTTATCCTTAATCTCTAAACAAAACATTTCTGATTTCACTTATGGATTAATTGGCACAGTAAATGATTAAGTGTATATAAAGAACGTGTTTTGTGAACGAGATTTATCTTTATCTTATGCGTGTAGTATGTGCCCTTGTGTTAATACAAAGAGAGTTGCAATGAATTGTGTCGTAATTTATTTGAAGTCCAGTTTTACATTGCAAGTTGCGTACTGAGCATAATAGATGTACAAAAAAGTAATAGGGACCCGTTCTGCATTTACTCTAAAACAAGTTCTAACACAAAAGGTTGTGTCGTGTCTTTTAAAAGATTATTTTTTTTATGTGTTCAAATAAGGGAATAGAAGTAGTTACATGAAGGCGGAGAAGCATAATATAGCTTTATCTACGTACATGTCATAAGTGCTCTAAAATGCGTCCAGAAACCGTAGGCAATGACCAGCATTACCAACCATCAGAAAGATTTCAGTAGGTAATGTTAACATTACCTACTGAAATCCGTAGGTTATGAATTTAAATTTGGAACAGCTGTCAAATTCAAGTGGGGTGTCTAATCTAGTATCTATAGATATTAAAACAGCCATTGATACGAAACGCCAATTCGTTATGTTTTTTTAATATAAATCGAACGACATTTGAACTCGAGTGACAGTAGAATAGGGAGTTCATTCGCATGTCTATGGTTAAAAAAAAAAATTGACAGATACGAAATACGCAACGCCGCCGTTCCAAGCTGTCATTTGTTTTGTTCGTTGACTTTTTAATGTTTACAAGTAACCCTAGTAATAAGTCATTTCCCTACGGTTTCTGAACCCATCTTAAAACACTTAATGATATGTGTGTAGATAAAGTAGTGTATGTATCTATACATAATTAGGCATTACAACAATCGTGTGATATTATTATGAAACTCGCCTTCGGCTCGTTTCATAAACCCACACTCTTGTTGTAATGCCCTTCATTATGCACAGATACATAAACTACTATTTCATTGTAAATAAGTATTTGAGACGTAACAATAACATTTTTTCCACTGTTGATCCTAATAATAAATAACAATGAGCAAAAGCTTTTAAAGAACCGTATTCCCCCAATCTTAAGCCATATAGAATCAGGCTGGTAACAACATGATCCATCCTATGGGAGTACTTTTACGTATCTAATCAATTTACACCTTCTTGGCGGCTTACCTGAGTGAAAAAAAAAAACCAAAATGTTATACTTGTAGGTAATAAAATAGATCCGCCAATGCGTTACCGACATAAATAATAACTATGATACCTCCCCCCCAAAATTGGCCTACGATATTCTGTACTGCAAACGTGTACATTTTGTATATTGTTGAACTTATTGTGCTCACCCAACAAAAAAGGCTCCTTCGAAACTTAATCATCGGACAAGCTTTTGTTATACGCCGTGTGGAAATAGTTGGCGCCCTTTTACACACTTACTAATAGCTAACATAAATTGCGATTAATTTTAGCCCATCGATTCTATCGCCGATCGCTCCTTTCAAAAACTGATTATAGTTAATGTTTAAGGTTAGCATCACAATTTTCGCTGTCGTTATTTCACGTCAGTTCATAGGTCGCTTAAAGTGTACTTACAACTGTATTCATACAGATAAAACTATTACTAAAAATTATTACAACTATTCAATCATTCCGCTGTTGAGAAAGGTTTATATGTAGTGCTAATATATAATATCAAATCAAACCGTCAGCCTGTCACCCATGCAAATTAGGAATGGGTCGTTAATACGAGTACTATAAATATATGGAAAACTTTTTATAACTCTGAAATTATCAACTAAGATCATAAAAACATATATATTTACCTATCAATCAGTATCAAGAGTTCCTCCACTTCATGTCCAAATAAACAAATGGGGTTGCATATTCTTCAGATGTTCGTTCACTTTTCCTATTGGTCATATAACTCAAGTGCTACATTAATTGACTACCAATATTTCGAACGCACCGCCACTTGTATATATTTATATAACCAATGACTGAAAATATCAACGGTGCTTAAAACGCCGATCATTTTCCATAACAGGCACGCAATTTAAATGATAAACTTGGCACGAAACTGAAGGTTCGGGGTTACATGATATCACCATGTGGGACGCTAATTTGTCAATTAAATATTAACTTACTCCAATTTATAAACTAAACACAAACACAAAAATGTTTAGGTTAAATCAGTCATTGACCTAGATGTATTCGGTGAAAATTATATGCGTGGATAAACTGCACGGGCTTAAAAGTAACTTATATATTCTTCACTCGTTCGTTAATATTCGACATCTCTACTTCTGTTTTGAGCTACTGGTTTGAAATATTTGGCCGCATGGAAAAAACTACATAAACTACCCAATATTTTAGTTAATTTCTTGTTTGAATTTGTGTTAATTAATACCTACCATTGACATAACAATGTGGTGGACGGAAATCACTTTGACTCATGCCTCATGCCTGAAGTCATGCTTATTCTTAGATGAAAGTAATATAGGTACGAGTACCTACACTCTAATTTTCAACACGGTTTAAACTCTTCGTACACACATTGTACTCTCCTATTTTGCAGGGGGTTGTGGACAAGCGGGAGTACACACTACACAGATGTTGATCGATGTAAATTATTTCTCGGTTCTCGCCGATTTGAGGTCATTCAGATAAATTGATTTGTTTGGAATATTAATACGTAAGACGCCTAGACTCTGGCTCCAATAACTTTGCAAAACTTGAGTATGCATATTGCATAATCATGAAAGTTGATAGGCTACAATGTCTTTCCTTGGAGGAGTCCATGTCCCTGCAGCAATACACAACACTTCCATACACAACAAACAGATATGCATTTGCGCGCATATATAATGTATCTAATTTAATCCAAAATGTTATACATTCTAATTCTCCTTATTGAAAGCCATGTTGTTTGTTTGCTCAAGGTTACTATCAAACTGTTGAAATGGATCTTTTTAAAAGCCTTAAAGCCAAAGTTCTGCACGAACTGTTTAGGCTATAAATTGTCACGCCACGATGTAAAACAGGGCGAATAACTAGGCACGCAGGTAAAATGCTCGTGTAGTCGATTTTGTTAACAGAAAATTTAACTAACTCACTTGGATAATGTACTCTATCGATTTAATAACACAGATTTATAATGTAGATACATGGGCAACTATTTCGAATTGTGGTCAGATTTCATGGCGTAAATTTAAACTGAGGTTTGTCATCCGTTTTTTAATATATGTACATTCCTGATGAAATTGATTAACACGATGACTGAACAAATAAAACCTTAGCGATGTAAGCACTAATAGCTAACATGAAATGCATTGATGCCATAACACATTCGACAATTATCAATAATATTAACTATATAAGTAGACTAAATAGGTAATTATTTTTTTCTTTTTTTTTAACATCCTTATTTACAGCAATTACAATATTATAGTATTTAACCTTTATTACCTTATACATTTACATTTACATTTACATTACCTTAAATATAAAGAAGGCCCTTGAGGATCAAGGATGCTGGCGGTATTTCTTCATTGTATCGCAATGTTGATTCGTTGTGCGATGAAGCCGCCAGCTCTTCAGTCACCAGTCACGTACTTGTATGTGGTGGTGGCTTGGGTATAAAGTAGAGCATTTTGATGAGTAGTAACAAGAAGACTTTTAAAACAGATATTGAAAACTAATGGAATTAATTTACCTAAAATATATAGGTACTCGGAGTTGTTCGTAATCTAAAAAAGCGTTTGATGATACAAATGGTCCCTCGGTACGTACCATAAAATACGTTAACTTTAAAAGACGAATCCCAATCACATGGAAAACATACAAATCAGGTTTAACGGCCTAGTAACTATTTACTTACCTATAATAAGAAATATGATTTCTTGTCAGGATGTTTCCCTCTTGCAATTCAGGCAGATCAAGACTGATTACTGTTGGCTGGCGAAAACATAACCTTAATGTACGGCTCTGGTCGACGAGAGGCGCAGATTGGATAATAAACATTTTGATGAGTCTGTTTGTTCATGTGAAGGGCGAATTGCAACATTTTTCTAGTGTATTTATATCGGGTGTTTCCTGTAACAAAAGCAATGACTTCAGACATCGTTCTTACACCAAAAACGTAGCAACATTTGTTCTAAAACTATGAATTTTTATATGCTGTAGGTATAACTTCATAACGCAACGTTACCGTTTTAAACTATCATGTGCACCAAAATATACATTCAAATTACTTATTTAATTTGAGAGAGTCTCTAATAGATTCCAGGTTGAGGTTTTTTATGTGTTAGTTCTATAACTAACACATAGTAATAGTAATATAATATATAGTAATAGTAATATAGTAATATACTAATAGTAGTATAGGTACTTAGTGCACACACATATATAATATAATATATATAGTTATACCTAGTACACATATATGTGTGCATTAAGCAACGCTATACAAAATAATTTAGATTTAGCGTTAGTTATTTCCGTTTATTAACCCTGCTTTAAACAGACATTACGCTTAACATCCTCGACGCAGTTGTGCATTAAGTAAGAATAAAGTTTGATTAAGGTATGTCAGTTTAATAATGTTTGAACCCGACATTAAGGGTTAAGTGGTCCATCAAAAACAGGCAAGTACCGCGCAGAAGTCGGGCGCGTGCGGGCGGTGGCACTAGACGTGTCCTATCCGTTCCGCAGATCGCTTCTCAAAGCCAGAAAAGCCCCCTAGACAAATTACATTTTTGGTAGCCTGCTTCGGTATCCGAGCATAAAATGCCCGTAAATCTTACATTGCATTTTTCATGTTTGGTCAAGCTTGTAAAAAGGACGCTTTCACGTCTTAGGACTATACCCTTAACTAAATACGAATACTCAGTTCAATTTTTCGAATAAAGTTCTCTTGAAATAACTTATTCTGTCTCCCTAACTACCAAAATAAGAGAGGTATGTGATGTGTTTATTTCTATCATTGCTTTTACGTCCATAATATTTTTTAGTGTATATTTATTATCATCTTCAGGTTATATAGTAGTCCACTGCTGGGTATAGTCCTCCTTTAAAGAGCGCAATGGTGCCCTTTCTTCAGCTTTCTGCATCTACATCTGCCTGCATTTTTCGCAGATCGTCAAATCGTCATCCCACCTGGTCGGGGGCGTCCCACACTATATTTTCCGAGTCACGGTCTCCACTTAAGAATGCGTTTACTCCAGCGGTTGTCAGTTCTTGGTCGCCATATGGCCAGCCCACTGCCACTTCAGCTTGCTAATTCTCGCGAGCTATGTCGATAACTTTAGATCTCTGTCAGATGTATTCGTTACGAATCCTATCTTTCAGAGATACTACGAGCATAGCTCTCCCCATAGCTTGCAGAGCGAAATTGAACTGGCGGATCAATCCTACAGTGAGTGTCCATGTCTAGGCTCTATAGGTTATGACAGGTAGGGATGCACTGATTGAAAACTTTTGTTTTCAAGCATTCCGGTATGGACGACGAGAAGACACGGCGTAGTTTGCCAAACGCTACCCAGCCCAGCTGGATCCTTCTTTTGACCTCCTTCTTAAAATTGTTTCTATGTACCTAAATGCACAATATGCTCGCGGTAAGTGTATTCGGAAATGATTTGGAGATAGTGGATGACGACTATCGACTTTGGTGTGTATATTATAAATCAGTAATTCACGTCTATTACATAACTATGTATACAATTTAAATTTAATACCCTAATTACAATAGTACTTTTATGAACTTGGCTCACCTTTATTATTTTCTTTTACGGCAGTTGTAGAAAAAATGAAAAACGTAAATATTAATTTATCGCCATTAATATAGCATTAGTAGCAGTTTGTAAAACTAACAGTTTGTAAAAGTAACGTTTGATACATACAATAACAGTCATTGTGGAAATGACCATGAGGGGATCATATCTCTTACGTCCTATTCTAACCACCGTTATAAGAGATTCGCCCGTACTGGATTTTCATGCATGAACCCGACAACTCGATACTAGCCACTCACATGCTTTTGGTAGCTGTAGTTACCAGCTGTCACCCTCATTTTATTATAACAATAGAGGTCACTGAGAAATTTCAATCACGTGAGTGGCTAGCTTATAAGAATTATATTGAATATAAACTTAATAATTTATGCATATATTTTAGCAGCCGGTTCGAAATCAAAATGAAACTATTTAATATTTACCTATACACGTAGCATCAAAATATTCTGTCAGTCGCATGAATATTGTATAGGGTGGTGAGGTTCAGAATAGGTAATTATGTGCTTATCGTGATAGAGTAGCGCTATTCGGTTCCCCTAAAACTTAAGGAGCCATCAAAACTCTCGAACCGAACGACCTGTGCGTGAATTCGTTTTTATAGTCAACCTAACGGTAGAAACACGGAATATTTATTAGGGAACCGGCAACTATATGAATAATGCATCGACCTCAGCTGCATTATGGGATACGAATAGGATGCCTTATTTTTAAACTACTGCTTAACAGTCAAAGGCTGTCCAACTTTTAATTAAAGAAAACTCTTTAGTAGCCTAGAAAACAACAACCGGGATAGCTGTTTAAACAATGTTTATCTAAGTATCGCTCTGGATGTACATACACTATACAGATTCAATAGCAACCTAGATTTTTTACTGCAGTTATTTAAGAAACTATATATTATATCAATACTATGAAAACATAAAACAAAGTCGGTTCCAGCTGGCTGTACGCTTAGGTATTTTAAGCTACATAACGGATTTCAATGCGGTTTTCAACAATAGGCAGAGTAATTTAAGAGAAAGGTTTATATGTATCATATCTACATTGTACTTTCACAAAGCTAAAGACGGTCGGGCCTTACTATATGTATACGAATAATAACTTATATTTTATAATTTTATATCACTTTTTACCTATATGGCTAAACATTTTTCATGACTAGGAATAAGAATCCGAGGAACGTCTAATGGAAATCAAAATTTCGGTGAAATGAATCCCCTTAATACACAATTGTGTATGTACAAACATATCATTTCTAATATTTTATTACGACAAATAGTCTTGCTGACTAATGGTTAGGTACTTAAAAATAGAAAATTATGTAGCGAAACATAGCGCGCAAGGGACTACGTATACGTGAGTGAAGTCTTTTTAATAACTTTGTTATAATGATTTACGAAAGTTAGCCATTCAGCGGGGTATTGTAGCCAGCCTTATGGGCACCCTTCCGCAAGGTACAGACTTAGGGAACTCAGGTTAGTCAATATATTTCTAAGTATTTATGATGTAGTTTTTGTAAGTTTGGTTTATTCTGTAACTTTCTTAGTTCTAAAATAAAAGTAGGACATTATAAAAAAAATACACTAAATTAGTGCTAAGGTTTAAAAATACATAAATGGTCACACTTAAAATATGATTTGGGCTGTTGTATTCGAAACAAGCGATCAAAATTTCAGATATGTTGATTGTGTCCAAAGACTACGAAGAGCGAAATATGATTTATGAGTAATAAAATAAGTAGTTTAGCCTATCAAATAATTTGTACCGTAATAATTCATAATTAAGTTATCTCATTAACCGTGGCACCCTTTCCGATATCAATTATTTTATAGTCGATGATGTTCCATCAAACGTGGCTTCCATTTCAGTGAACATGTTTTTAATTGTAAACATATCAAACGATTTTATTTTACAATAGTGTCTTTATGTTTACGCGTAGTTTGTAAACTAATTCTACTTGTCTACGTCTATAATGAGGTGAAGTTGGAATTCTAACTTTTCGCTGTATATAATTTTTAGATCATATTATTCATATTGCTCTCTCTTTGTTTGAGCAAAATTTTATTAGACCGTGGTTGGACACTCAATTGCGTAATTAGCTGAGCCCTTGTTGTTCTAATTTTCTCTTATTAGATTAGTTATCCTATTCAGCTTCGTTGAACTTTCAGTAACTATTATGTTTCAATATTAATTACATGACAAAGGTAAACTTTGTCTACGGCATAGTTTGTGTGCATTGTACCATACCGGTGTCTGTTGGTTATGGCAGGTACCTGGTTGGGACAGCCATAACTCTTAAGTGTTGGCCAGTAGTAAAACCGTCCGTTCGTATATCTGTTTACAATTACATTTCCTGTCGCCGTCTATAAAATTGAGGACGGGAGAAGATTTGGGCAGCTATTTGCTGCCTTTATGGCCAGTGGATTCCATGTCAGACACGTGACAGTCGGGCCCCTGTCGCTCGCTGCGTAAAACTGCGTGATACGTGGCCCCGTCTCGGGAATACTCGTACCTAACGTCCGAGGCACACTAGCCCTTGAAATCTTAGGAGAACGTTATAAAGTTCAAATTAGCTTGATCGACCTTTCTTTGACCTACTACAATCCCTTGCTAATAATATTCGAACGAAGTTTTAGAAGTCAATTGATAACGGCAACTAAATATTGAAGCGGTAACGTACTACCATTTTACTTGTGATCGGCCAATACCATGAGTGATAGCATGTACAAACATAAAAGTATAGATTGTTAAGTTTAGACAGGGCTACTACTACACACTATTTGAATATAATACTTATGAGCGAGCTTTGTTAATACTTGTTAATTCAAGGTTAGTAAATGCATAATACTTTTTGATTTTTCAACGTCAATTTTTAAACAGAAATCATAAAAAATTAAAATATCAAAATAACAATGTTCAGGGCATTTCTGATGAGAAAAGTTTACGATTTAATAATTTACCCCAACTTTTTTTAGATAATGGGCGTTCTTTGAAACTAACAATGAATTTTGAAAGTAATTTGAATAACTCAGATCGCCCAATTATATCTTCGCAACTTATGGCACCGTCATCATTATCAAATCAGTCGCTCTTCTTCGGGTAATATTATTGGAGTTTCGTACTTATCATCTTCCTAAAACGAATGTACTTAACTCATATTTTATCCCAATTCTTGAACATAGTTCACTACTAAAAATTTGCTAAGCTCTCTTCGTTATTTTATAAGGAAGGATCTAAAAGGTACGAGTATGGTTATTATTATCTTCGTGACGGTCAATGAAATTTAACACACATACTCATAGTTAAAACTTTCTGTTCCACTGTTTGAAAACCCCTACGAACATTAATCTACGAGTATCTCGTATAATTTTGAGAGCAAATGATATGATAAGTACCTGCAACTCTTTTGAAGACTTTCCTAGATGTTGTACGGTATTTGCCATAAGGCTAATTAAAATCATCAAAATCAACAGGACGTTTAAAATTACAAAGGTACCATTTGATTCCTTCCATTTTAATCACAAATAAATACCTATGTACTGAAACGCAATATTTCTCGGTCAAAATAGTAATGTTCCTGAAACTTAGTGCATTCGAGTAAGTATGGTTCTATCTGAGTGTTAAACCACGGCGGTTAAAATACTAATTTAAATTCTATAGATTCCTTTAGAATGTTAACAATTTTTATTGATGCATCATTCAAAATTACAATAATTACTTAACTTCTCTAGATTCAATCTAAAAACGGCTCTTTGAGTACTAAGAATACTGATGGGAATTCCTCGTTGTGCGAATGCTGATACGTTGAGGAAGCCGCTAGCTCTTCAGTCACCAGTTACGTCAACTAGATGCATCGCGATTTCTGTATAAAAGTTTGTGGGCGCTGTGACCCCATGGATCTAACGTTTCTACGCCTAACGGTACACAATTATACTCTCTGCCCAGGCTCTTATACGAGTATTTTTACTAGTGTGTTTAATTAACGTAATCAGTGATCGTAAAAGGCCAGCAAAATTCATTGAAGTGCCTAGTTTACTTGTTGTCATAAGTCATTACAATCAAATTGCTCGGGTTTTACGATCGCTGATGATCATACATGCTATCGTTGTGATATCGATTTATTTTCTATTAATAAAACTTGCTGCAACATTATTTCCTATGGGACCAATGGGTGACTAGTCAAATATTTACACTAGTTATTTATGTGCAATTATTAAGTGAATATATTAATAAAAATAACCATACATTAAATAGCTTCGTCGTAAGTATTGTAAGCCGAACATATGGAGATAGTCATATAATGGATTTACCTTTCAACACTAGCGGAGAGAAGCCATGCTCTTCATTCGACTGAGTAAAACTCCCATTATTTGAATCCTACTTAGTCGGTCCTCTTACACGAACTGTTCAAACGGAAATAATGCTAATTTTATTACGGCACCGGATATAGTGAGACGAACACAAGACGATTGAATTATCGAAGTTCTTTAAGAAAGGGATTCTGATAGCAGTCTTAATGAAACTTTTCAAGCTCTGTCAGGGCGGCTGGTCAACACCACAGGGGACCCAAAAGCAGCTCGTATCGAGGTCTATCGCCCTAGCGGTGCAGAGAAGTAACTTAGCCAACGTTATGGGGTCCATGCCGCAGGGCGATTTACTATAAAAAGACACCCTGCGGCAAGGATGGTGATGGAGTACCCCATCCAGCAGGATGCAGTAGATGGTAAGACTTCTACTAACTTTTCACCCGGCAGTAAATTAACTGGCCAAAATCATGACAAATTGTTCACGTGATATCAGAGCTGCCGATATATTTAAATAAATCATCATATTTTAATCTTAGGTACGTCCATTTACGAGAAGATATCGGTCTTTACAGTTAAAGGCTTCTAATTAGAGAAAAAAACTCACTCATTAAAATCGCTCTCCACTATACTCTCTGCCCAGGCTCTTATACGAGTATTTTTACTAGTGTGTTTAATTAACGTAATCAGTGATCGTAAAAGGCCAGCAAAATTCATTGAAGTGCCTAGTTTACTTGTTGTCATAAGTCATTACAATCAAATTGCTCGGGTTTTACGATCGCTGATGATCATACATGCTATCGTTGTGATATCGATTTATTTTCTATTAATAAAACTTGCTGCAACATTATTTCCTATGGGACCAATGGGTGACTAGTCAAATATTTACACTAGTTATTTATGTGCAATTATTAAGTGAATATATTAATAAAAATAACCATACATTAAATAGCTTCGTCGTAAGTATTGTAAGCCGAACATATGGAGATAGTCATATAATGGATTTACCTTTCAACGACCAATGGGTGACTAGTCAAATATTTACACTAGTTATTTATGTGCAATTATTAAGTGAATATATTAATAAAAATAACCATACATTAAATAGCTTCGTCGTAAGTATTGTAAGCCGAACATATGGAGATAGTCATATAATGGATTTACCTTTCAACACTAGCGGAGAGAAGCCATGCTCTTCATTCGACTGAGTAAAACTCCCATTATTTGAATCCTACTTAGTCGGTCCTCTTACACGAACTGTTCAAACGGAAATAATGCTAATTTTATTACGGCACCGGATATAGTGAGACGAACACAAGACGATTGAATTATCGAAGTTCTTTAAGAAAGGGATTCTGATAGCAGTCTTAATGAAACTTTTCGACAACTGTTTTAAGTCACGAAGACAATTTTTTATGGTTTCTCTTAATAATCAATGAAACGGTGGCTGAATAATTATATATAAAAAGTATAATACAAAATGTGGTTTAGTACTTAAGTAACACATCAGAAAATATACTGGTACATTGATATAATATTATAGTTTTCGGGCTTACTAGAGTTCAGTTCAGTATAGCGTAGTACAGACAGAGCGTAATAATTGTATAACAACTGTTTTATTAAATGTTTCGTTAAAAATAAAATGAAAATTTAATTTTATGATTTTAATCTACAGGCATAAAAACGCATAACATACCTAAACAATACCAGAATACTTTTCCAATAACATATAACAGTTTAAATAGGTAGTGTATTCAAATTCGGCGGCCCGTGAATATTCCACAGACCGTGCTAAAGGTCAATTTGTCCCATTCCTCCCGATACAATTGTCACAGACTATACATATCATCCCCATGCTTCCATAGACTCCTCATTAATATATTACTAGGAACATTAAGTGCATAATATACTTTAATACTATCAACCAGGTGAGCAGTGCTCAAGAAATATTTGTGGGTAACTACACTAAGTATTTATACTTCTACTACTAAAAAGAAAGACCGTTTTTAAACGCCGCCAATACTCGTCCTTACTTAAGAACTACGAGTTGGCGGCACTCACAGTTGAGACCCTGGGCCTCTGGTCGTTCAAGCTCTGTCAGGGCGGCTGGTCAACACCACAGGGGACCCAAAAGCAGCTCGTATCGAGGTCTATCGCCCTAGCGGTGCAGAGAAGTAACTTAGCCAACGTTATGGGGTCCATGCCGCAGGGCGATTTACTATAAAAAGACACCCTGCGGCAAGGATGGTGATGGAGTACCCCATCCAGCAGGATGCAGTAGATGGTAAGACTTCTACTAACTTTTCACCCGGCAGTAAATTAACTGGCCAAAATCATGACAAATTGTTCACGTGATATCAGAGCTGCCGATATATTTAAATAAATCATCATATTTTAATCTTAGGTACGTCCATTTACGAGAAGATATCGGTCTTTACAGTTAAAGGCTTCTAATTAGAGAAAAAAACTCACTCATTAAAATCGCTCTCCAATTCGCATCGCACAAGTCTCATGACGGATGGGATAACGGATAAGTATTTATAACACGCGTGCCTGTCGGTTGTTTTGTATAATCTATCTAGAAGGAAAATGATCTGTGCATCGTATTCATTGATTACAAGCGATGTAGTTTGCCTCTGCCCCAAACTGACTTTTGCGGATACACGCTGTTTTCAATACTGAGTTACGCTAGCTTCACTAGCGTGAAGAGTCAAATTGATTCCTTGTTAACCTTATTCAATGTTGCGAAACTCTTTTTGTATTAGTTATTTGCCGAAACATGGGTTTATAACATGTAGACATATCTAAGTTGATGTAGTGTAGGTAAGAATAGGTACTTCTAAGTATAGGTGAGTTACGACATGCCACTGCATGTCGCATGCCTAATATTGTAACTTAAATAAGAAGACACTTCTTCTTATTTAAGTTACAATATTAGGTAACTTATGCTGCGGTATCGTTTATTCAGATAGGCAAATAAAACGATTTTGGCTACTAATCAAAGTAATACGAACGAATAACTATATAAAATATAAGCGTCGGCTGTTCTGTGTCGTATGCTCTGTAGACTGATTTTTAAATTAAGTAATTTTTTTTCTTGTTATACTTTGCTATGATTACGTTAAAATATTTTCAACTGACTGCCCCAAGGTAGTTTCCTTATCAATGCGTGTACATACTTCACGTAGAACACGTTTTAACCTTTTCGCCGCCATGTCAAAAAAATCTGACGTGCTTAACACGCCAAAGATTTATGCAAACCGGTGAAAATAAACATTACCTCTCAGTACGTAGGCCCAAAGGCTTGAGAGTTGAAATCAAGGCGTGTAGGGCTAGAAATATCCTGACTTCGTATCAATTAAACGGCGTCGAAAAGGTTAACTAGAGTTTTGTAGTATGGCATATCCGATTGACTGAGTGCGCGATGACAACACCAACTACCGGTAAACTATTATTAGGGCGGACTGTGAATTGTCAAATAGCTGGCTGTCAATACGAGAGTTATTTAAACAATCAAATAATTTCAATGAAGTATCGTCGTACTTACATATATTATTTACGTATTATTCGCGGAAAGCCTAGAACGCAAAATGACTAGTATAATATTTTGCCTACATCGCAAATGGACTATATCGCAAATGGTCTAGAACGCAAAATTACCACTTATTTATATCACTAGGTAGGTTAGGTTCGTTAGTTTTCTTCAAATGGCCCAAGGCCAAACGGTACAGAATAGGAGCCCCGTCAACATCGCTAACTTAAAAATAAAGTGACGAAAGTGATGTAGGCATTTTGCGTTCTAGACCGTTTACGATGTAGACCTTTTGCGATATAGGAAAAATATTACACTAGTCATTTTGCGTTCTAAGCCATCCACGTATTACAATTATGTTAGTGTATAGTGTCGATGATACAGTTCACCTATTTTATTTAGTCTAAAATGCCAAAGTTAACCAATTACAGCAGTATACTCAGACTTTACTAACATGACCGTTTTCACAAGTAAGAAATAAACAAAATTTAATCAAATAACGCAGTTCATACATATCACAGACGTACCTGAGCCATTTTATTTAAAGTTACATACTCAAATTCTATAAATTGGGATTTTATTGTGTGGTTTCTACTCAGAATCATGAGTACATTCGAGCCTGATAGGAGAAAAAATGTGTCACCAGCTTAGCTTAGCTTTGCAGCAGTTGACATGCTGAATGGCTTAGGAGTATAATGTATTTATAAGCATTTAAGTGAAGTCGTCTAAGAGAAATCGATCTAGATCCGTGTGCATCCCGTGAAGTGTTAACTCGCCTAGTTGTTGAACTCTGGAGTAGAACTCGGCGAAGTTCAGCCGTAACTTGAGGCGACAAGATACCGAGGTTATTATTTATTGCTTTGCCAACGTCTTACATTTATTAAAGCTGCGGCATTTATATTTTTTTGTACACGTCAAAAAAAATCCAACTCTAGGTTAGGTCTTATAGATGATAAAGCAGCAGCAGTGCAAAAGATAAAGCAGAAAAATAGACTATTGAGAGAAAAGAGTACCTAACGGAAGCAAACAAATAATGTATTGAAACAATAACTTCATATACATATATGCTCTTTAGACACAAAATCAAATATTTTCACTAAAGATACAAAAATACATTTTAGACATAAAAATATATCCATATCAATGGAGGAGTTTAAAGTTGAATCAATATAATAGTTCTCTTTAGTTGAGCAGTCAGTGTAAGTAAGTCTCGATTGCGCCAGGCATTGCAATTTAATAAAATCTTGTATAATCTCATACCCACGGCATATTGAAGCTTTACACAAATATTAAATGCATGAGGTTTTGTGATACGCAGTAACTGAAATGTATTTGAAAACGTATACCGGCGTATGACGAAGACTATAATTATTCAACATAAACAATCCCCGCAAAAATGTAAATGCGGGAAGAGAGATAGTTTTGTTTTAATAGTGAAGCGCGCCATGCATTATGCGCATAAAAAATCCCCATGGAATCAGTTTTATGGTTTTATTTGTAAGTATGGGTGACCTGCAGTATCAAAATATACTTAAGTGTTAAAAATTATCAAGCCTAAGTCAAAATCACATACATTTGTTAAAATTAAAAATTTTATAAAATAATATCAAATATAAGACTATATTGATACATAAATTCATTTATATGTAATTGATAATAATGAATGTAATAGGTAATTATAAAATATTAGTAACTAATAAACAAAAACGGCAATAAAATGACAGTTAAGAAAATACATATACTATCTAGCTGCCAAATCGCGTTGAAGTTATCGATAAAACAGTACCCTTCATTATCAATATGTTACATGCATAGATATACTCGTAGTTATTAATTATAACAAGATTGATCAGTAGCCCGAAAAAAGCGAGCCGAGTGAAATAGCTACCAGGCTGACCTTTGTCTCTTTCTATTAGGGTGCCTACATTAATTTACAAAATTAAATATCCATGCGCTTTAAATTGTAATCTTATATTGTAGGCAGGCAGCTCGAGCTGCCCTAATCGCACTTAATCTGCTGTTGTTAATACAAAACTAGAGGCATACTTAATTTACTACGAGAACTGCCTGTATCAAGTTTTATATACATTTTATTTTATAAAACACTGTAGAGAAATACACAAATAATAATAATAAATAGTATAAAAATATTCTAAGAACGATGAATTTTATAAAGAGACTATAATGTTGTATTAGATTTGATTAGCACAGTTTTTTAATGTAGTTTTGTTTCCTAGTTTAGTCCTCAAAAACATAACAAAACCATTTCATACTTAAATGCATTCCGAAAACCGAGTACTATTAGAGGATGGAACTTTATGATTAGTCGATATGAAAAATATAAATATCTCAATTATTTTACAAATTACAGAAAATAAATATTTTCTATTTTGGTTTTGGAAACTTCAGTAGCTCTGCTATCTAACGCAGCCTAAGAAGTTTTTACACAAAACTAATCAACATTAATTTTATCTTTACAATTTTGAAAGATATTTTCTTTCAGTCCACTTTCATCATCATGTTAAGTCGAGAAAAATAAGTTTTTTTTATTGATTTTCTTATTTTTTATCGACGAATAATAAACAGCTCCATCCTCTGGTGCCGGTTTATAGTTGAGTTTTGGGACAGGTTGTATAATTTTTACATCCATTTAGTTTTTTAATACTGTTTTGCTTTTAGGTGTTAACTTTTTTATACGCAATAAACTAACATACATACATACTCGCACATATCTGTGCTCTGCATTGAATCCTGCCATCTACTTCGCCGTTGTTCTACATAAAACCTGCGCCCGGTCAAAAAATCAGTGATAGATAATCGAGGTTAATATCATAAGATAGTAAATAATTACTTATAATATTTATACTGTTTACTGTTTACTGTAATCTTTTACATAACATAGGCTTGTTGGCAGCTAGAGAATATGAACGAGTCAAAAACTAACGCCGGCTTTGTAATATATTTTCAGTAACTTATGTAATATAAATAAATATTTTAGGAAACAGTGGAGTGGACAGTAATTGGACCTATACACTATGACCTGAATAATTTGAATACATAAATAATATCATAATTAGTGATTATAATTGCATCAGTTTATTGAAGCCACCAGGAGATCCTTACATATATTTGCATATAATGAATATTGTTCTCTCAGCGTGAGATGCACCAAGTTCTGCTAATCAACTAATGTTAAATATATAAAGACATTATCATTTCCTAATTTAAATCATAACGCAATTAAATACAATACGAGTATGTGTATCTACTCTTATATGCAAAATAATACAGTTGAAACTGATTAAACTTAGCTTTCGTGCAAATTTTTCGCCGTGGCGATGCTTTGATACAAATACACATACGAATTGCCAAACCCCTAAATATTTACTGCCCAACCCAATTTCGGGTCACAAATTAAATTTCGACATTCAAAGTATCTGTGTTTCATATTTAATGCTTTCCAATATTTTTAGCTTTAAAACCTGATATTTTTTACCCGTGTCATATACCTAGGATTAATTAAAAGGAAAACAAAAAATAGTGAAGACAATTTAATGGCCTCCGTAGCCGTGCTGGAGTGACCCTTGCTTGCGAACCCGGAGATCTCAAGAGCTACATGAATTATTTATTTATAATAAATTGTTGTTTCTGTGTTCTAATAAACTTGTATATAAATATGTATTCACTTATCTGAGTCTGTTATTATATCATTGCCTATGCCGCACCGATAATATAATAAAGTAGGTCAATTTGGGGCTGGGTCTGCATAAGATTGTACCTAAAATCTTATTTAATGTCTCTATTCAATATCAGGTATTATTTGTGTGCTCCGGTGATTGGCCTACTTTTTATTTAAAGGGGAGATTCCCATGAATCACATGTGAACTGGCCGCGTTCAAGATGTTTACAACGGACCCGAGGTACCCTTTAGTTGTACGTGGACTCGTAGATTGTTACGAGGTAGCCCCATTCCAGCAAAGATAAGAAATTAAAGGCCAGCTGGGATTTTAACTAGGATCCGTTTATTCTTAATAGTTCTAGTTACGATTCCCATGTGACTCTGAAGGTTGTATGTGTGTTTTTGTAACCTGTACAAATCGTAGATATACGTTGATCGCAATAGTACACGCATCATATTTTATACGTTATTTTAAATTGATGTGGTAGTGGTAAGTAGGTAAATAACAGACGCGATGCACTAAGTAACTAGCGAATCGAATGTGTTAATAAGAATAAGTAATAAATAAAAGTTTTTTTTTTTAAAGATAACGTTAAAACTGCCTAGTTGGTGTTAACGTCTTTAGGTGGGCAAAGTTTCAGTCGGTGGGGTATCTAGTTGATATATTGGCCAGCAGGTGGCATTTATATTACGGGAGGTTGGCGCGAGGTAAGCAATAACAGGCGAATGTCTAAAAACTGTGCACCGTGCAGTCACCTGCATTATGAACTGGCATAACGAATGCCGTAAAAAATGAACTAAGCGTAATTAATCATACATAGATGAATAGTTCGTGTTTAAAAACTTCTGAAATTCATAATTATTGTCATTTTTTTATTATTTGGATTTATTTCGGGAGGTTTTTGTAAAACTGATAAATATTGTAACCTAATTTTCACGTGTTAAATATTTAATATTCGCAATTGTATTCGATTGTTAACTGGGTATTCATTAACGTAACTGTAATATTGCTTTGTCGATTTGCAAGTTATTAAATTTACATCTATACGGTCCAAAACTGATTTCTGAAACTGAACATACTAAACCAATAATTAAACTATGAACAAAAGACAAGACATTATGAACTTTTAGTAATCAAATTCAATTACTAAAATACTTGTATAAGAACATCTTAATGCATTTAGTGTTGTTAACTATTTCCTTTCCATTAAGCTACGTATATAATGACGCTTACTCGTGTCTAAAGCTATTTGATCCTCAAATGTTAATTGAAAAAAGGGTTCAGTAGGATTAGGGGGCCTTGTTCAATGACAACCGAACGGCGAAGGGCACGAACTGCTTTCCAGTTTCCAAACATTCGGTAGACCTTTTAGATTATTTTTATATCATCATATC
Organism: Grapholita molesta; assembly: GCA_022674325.2. Lineage (NCBI taxonomy): Eukaryota > Metazoa > Arthropoda > Insecta > Lepidoptera > Tortricidae > Grapholita > Grapholita molesta. The sequence goes on along the minus strand of CP053120.2, from coordinate 25,809,261 downwards.
ATTGTGGGCTTAGTCTACGAATCGCAATAGCTCTCGTTTAGAAAATGTTTAAAGTTTTTTTGTGTAAAAATGCATTTTGCTCATGAATATTTTCAGCACATTAGAGTTATAGAACATTACTATAGAGGCCGAGATGGAAGGGGGTTAAGGTGTATATGTAGCTTTTGTTTGTAGTGCGTATTTGAGAAAAAATCTATTACGTAACTGTCGTAAATCTATTAAGTAGCTTTCTAGATCAGACAAATGTATATTTATATTTTACAATCTCGACACTCAACTTTTTCATTGTACTGCCAGGTAACGAATGCCGTGGCCTGTGAACTAGTAACATAATTATTTAATACATTTAGGCTACATTTTACAGATATTTACAAACAGCCAGCCAAATATTAAAATATAAACTAATGTTTCTTGTATACATGAAATGTAGGTATACAAGAAAACCACGTGTAATGATTTGCTAATGAAATATTTTGTGAGTTAACATAATTATAATAACAGTCAGCAGAAACCCTTTCTGAAAATGTAATTTTGTAACGCCCGACAATATTAATAAAATGGATTTACTAGAAATATTTTTCTTAACGCAAATATCACCGCAACAATACCTACATAGACGTGACAAAACTAAACAAGGAGGCTTTCCATTAAGGTGCGAATGAATATTTTGGAATTTCACAAAATGGATGACGCTCAGTCGTCGTGTCAGACGGCTTTTGTTATCTGCGCGTTATTTTTCAGGGGTTTTGGATTCCGCGGACAAAGCGGGCCGCATATTTCACTAGGCTCTAATCTCGTTAGTAGCTCACAGAGTTTAAGCAAGTTTTTACACTTTCGCGCGTTTTTCCCGTTGATTTATTCGGACCAGTTCAGCAGATATTTTAGGGGCAATTAGGTACACGATTACACCACCCTAATATTTTACCTGCGTTTTAAAACATGTAAATTGTATATTTCAGTATTTTTTCTTAATGTAATTGAATGAGTTACATTATCTAACAGTAACAAATTTTCTTCCTAGAAGGCTTTCCAATTAACTCTTATGTTGTACATAGTTAAACCTATCACTGATAAGCCAAGGTTTGCCCGACTATGAATTTTCCTTAGGGTTGTTTTAGTATATTAAAAAAAAGTTATACTTAAAATAATAAGTTGTTATTAGCTAGTAGGTATATGTATATTAAGCAACTCTCTCGGCATAAAGCATAAAGTAATAAATGAAAATTTTGTTTCAGGAGATGGAGACATCTTTGGATGATGGTGTGGGTACTGTGGGTGATGTCAATTGTGGTGGATAGTAGTTCTGGCGCCGAGAGCGTCTGCCCCGAGGAGTGCCGGTGCCGCACACACTACGACGCTGAGGAGGGACACGAGCTGCGCGTCAGCTGCACGCGCGGGGGCATGCGCACCATACCTGTCGACTTCCTCGACCGCAGCGCTCAGATCTTGGTCATTTCGGCGCCGCAGGAACGACCCAACTTTCTCACCATCGGGCCCATCTTCACACAACCCACGCCGTTCGCCAACCTCCGTCAACTCCACATCGTCAATTCAAACGTGCCCTCGATAGGCCAATATTCCTTCTGGGGGCTCCAAAATCTACAACTAATTAACTTGACGTATAACAATTTAACCGGAATAGGGACTGATAATTTCCGAGGGCTCATTAATCTTACAGAATTACATCTCGACCACAACCATATAGCAACAATGCCGAGTGAGACTTTTAGACACCTCACGTCTCTGAGAATATTAATACTGGCAAACAATCAAATTTCTTCTTTAGTGCCTAGACTTTTTCGGATGCTAGCTAAACTATATCAATTGGATTTGAGTTATAATCCTTTAGCTGACTTAAATCCCGAAGTGTTCAAAGACATACAACATCTAAGAATATTCAAGTGCAGAAAATGCCTTCTAGGAAGAGTAAATACACATATTTACCATTTGATTCCTCATTTGGAAGAGTTAGATTTAGGAGAAAACCAATTTAAGTATCTCACGTCTGATGAGTTTATAAGTCTTAAGAAATTAAAAAAGCTGCGACTGGACGGGAACCAGCTATCAGTGGTAGTGGACAACGTGTTCGGGCGCAACCGAGAACTGAAGGTGCTGACCCTGGCTCGCAATCGCCTGGCGCTGCTGGCGCCCGCCGCGCTCACCAACCTCACCTCGCTGCTGCATCTGGACATAAGTCATAACAAAATCGATAGATTTCATCTGCAGACTTTTGCGCCTGTTGTTGATTCATTGAAAACTATAAATTTTAGCGGAAATAACTTACCCTTGAATGAGATTGCGATAGCCCTTCAAATACTACCAGAAATCCATGGCGTAGGACTTGCTAACCTTTCTCTGGAAATAATACCACCTAATTTTTTTACGTATAACGAGCATCTAATAGCTTTAGATATATCATGGAATAAAATTGCTAAATTTCCATTTAAACTTCTAGCAAAAACCAAATTTTTACAAAGGCTGGACATTTCACACAACAAGTTGCAAACGCTAAGCGAGCTGGACTTGCAACGATTGGAAGCAATAGCACAGATCCATTTATCTAAAAATTCATGGCATTGTGATCAGTGTTCAGCCGGAACTATGTTAGTGTATATGTCTACTACAGTTCTTAATTCTACTATAAGAAACTTAAAGTGTTATTCTCCATTGCGGTTACGGGGGACGAGTTTTGCAAGCTTGACTTTTGATCGCTTGGATCCATGTCCAAGCACGCACGAGGCGCAGATGAGCGTCATTGCGGGGCTGATGTTGCTGTGTGTCGCGGTTTTGGCGGCTGTGGCGGCAGCGTTGTGCTACTCTCGACGACGCGCCGCACACTACTACACCAATGAGGAGAAGCGGCGGGAGCACGAACACGACCACCCCGAGGAGCTACTTGGTCGCACCGAGCTGGGTAGCGTAGCTACGATCCACGCGCCTTACCACCTGGTGTCGAAGGGCAGCTAACGGCGAGCTCCCACGCCGGCGCCGACGCGACCGCCGCGCGCGCTCCCCTTGCACCTGCCAGCGCGCCTTGAGACTCTGGCCTCCGTCTCAACACCGGCACTAGACTCTCACGCGTTACAATTCTTCCCTCCGCCGCCAGCGCCACTTCTAGAACCTGCTCTTTCGAATGATATGTGATATGAATACCAAGATGATCTTGTGTAAAGCCAAAGATAATTAAAGTTCTATGACTTTCACTTATAGGTTCTAGATTGGACATTATTGATATTGATTGTAGTTAGACATCGACATAAAAATATCAAAAAAATATTTTTCTACAACTATATAGTATTTTATAAGCGAGTTTATCAAAGGTTTCCTGAAACAGGACGATAATTATATTTAAAATATTAAAACTGCGTTTGAGTATTTAGTAGAATAAGGGAATTGTTTATCGTAAAAATATAACTTGTAATTTATATTAAAACGTTTTTGTCTATTTTGAATTCAACCTTCTTGGTTACCTGCCTCTGCCTCTTAAATAAGAATTATCTGTTAGACCTATGAGATGAGTAATAAGAATGTCAAACAAAAAAATAACTATGTAAAACAGTGTAGTTTTTAATCGATTTATATTTAGGTATTATTCATCTATTATTTTGTATGAACATTACAACATCGATACTATTGGACGCATAATGTTAGCCACGTACATGATTTAATAGACTACGAGTAATCAGTAATCACCCCGAAAACCCATTGTAAGTTTTATTTTGGTATAAGGTTTCAAAACTAAAATGGAATGTATTTTAGTTTAGAAACCTTGGAACTGCATATATATATGAACTCAAGGTATTGAACCCTCTTCACTCAAGTTCAACTCGCAATTGGTCAGTTTTTTCTTCAAAAATGAGGTTTAAGTTACTTTTTATTTAAAAAAATTGTGCAGATTATCTGCCTAAAATTTAGAAAGATTCTTATGGGTCCAAACGCTCATAAAATGTTTTATTTCGACTTTGGTTTAGAAAATAAATGTAAGGAGGTGATTTATCGATTAAAATCGTTGTACTATATTGTCTATAACTACATTATATATGTGATTAACGGCTCCAGTATGGGTGTCCAAATATCTTGTAAGTATAAGTAATTAAGCATGTATAAATGTATGTCACCAACTAAAAACGTTAACACCGAAAGAACAGAGCATGAGCTGAGATAATCTGGCAGGTAATATTTGAGTATAGTTAGGTAAGTATTAGTATTACAAATTGTATTTAGTAATTTTATTATCAGCGTCTGATGGTTACAAAACAACTATGTCAAGAGGTTCAAAACCAGTGTACCAGGTACACAATTATGTCAAGAAAAATAATAAGTATAAATATATTAACAAAGTTTAATCCTACAGATTCTATATCAGATTAAAATACACTAACCTATATTAAACGTGTTTATATATACCTGTAATTATGCAAACGGCATTTCTTTTATGCGTATTTATGTTTTTTTTTTTGTAGAAAACATTTGCTCGCTACGAACAATTACATTATAATAGAACTTTTGCATAAGCTTAATACGCATCAGTAAAAGATTTTCTATTTCCTGCGCAATAATCTCTCACTGTTTTTAATAATTTAGGTACCATCCGTGATATTGTGTTTGTTGTGTTTACTAGCATTACTTTGTACTTAATGTAAAAACATTTAAATATGTGCCAATCTAATAACTTACACCATTAAAAAATACAACACATCGAATGACTGTTACTTTGATAGTTTTATTTAATCCAGGAGAAAGAAAAATGTTTATTTAATCTACGACTTTCAATTGATACACTACAGAGTTACAAATTAAATATCATTAATGGTATAATCAGAGGTTTGCAGTTTGAAAAAAAAAAAATTGAATTTATACCACCTTATCCGACCTAAGCACGAAGTGCCTTGATAAGTTCTAGTTTTGAGTTATCTAAATGTATATCATTAGGTTCTGAACCATTTTCCGAACGACCCTTTGGCTCTTGGTATTGGGGCTATTGCTTACTAATAAATAAACAATGTTAATAAAACAGGAATCCACGATATAAGAAGTAAAAAAAGTCTTATTTTTTAATATCAGTGCTACCCAATTATTTTTCTCTTACATTATTGCGATCGATTACAGCAAACATGCAATAATGTAATTAAATACAACTTGGTAACCAAGGGCTACGAGTCTGAAATAATATGTTACATCACTAATCATTTCATCATGTCAGCCAAGGCCAATGGATTCTCGTGATTTTTTGACGATCATCGGACCACCACCATCGGCTTGGTTTGCTCAACTGCGCCTTCTAGCATGGAACCGGGCGGGTACATTGCACGTAGAACCGACGGCCGATGGGGCGTAAAGGTTTTCGAGTGGCGACCACGTACTAATTATTTATGTTTGATCTTACTTACGTACCTCCTATTAAGAAGGCAATCATAATAAGGTGATTTTGAATACCTAGTTAAATACATTGTCTGTCTGCTAAATAGCCTCACAAACCCAAAGAACTCAGTCGATCAAATCTTTCAAAACCCATATGTGAATAACTATAAACTTGTAACCTCTATAAATAAATAAATATTTCGGGACAGTCTTACACAAATCGACCTAGTCCTACGGTAAGTTCAGTAACGATTGTTTTGTAGGTACTAACTAGACGACGATATATATAATAGATAAATACATATAAATACTTAAATAGATAGAAAACACCCATGACTCAGGAACAAATATCTGTGCTCATCATACAAATAAATGCCCTGACTGGGACTCGAACCCAGGACCATCTGCTTCATAGGCAGGGTCACTACCCATTAGGCCAGACCGATCGTAAATCTATAAAACATAACTGACGATTTCTGTACAATATTCATACAATTTTATCCTTTAAAACTCGAAAATACACTGTTACGTTTATATTAGATTTTAATAAAACGTAGCACAGTATGCAGAGATTGGAGCCAATTATAGACACACTGAAGTATATATTAAAACGGGATACTTAATTAAATAATTTGCCCGCGTATCTTTAATACATTTAACATTATTCACAACATTTTCATTTCAATATTTCCTTCTTATGGCAGTAGAAAGTGTTTATAATATAATATTAATTACCTAATACTAATACAGATGTAGTGAATAATCCTTTCCTTTCGTATTTTCTCGGAAATGTTCGTTTTTGTCTTACTACTTCACTCGCACTCAGTACCCATCGAGACAACGTAGGGAACGGTCGCATTGCAAGAGGAAGTATCTATATGGAGTAGTTAATACCACAGAAATATTTTGTTGAAATATTTTATTGATGTTAGATTTTGTGATAAAATTCATGGACTCGTGTATTAATGCAGGCCACCTATATTTTGATAGACTTTTTACATGTCACTCTTGTCTGTCATTTTTGTATGTGACCACCCCATCAAATGCGAAAACGATAACGAAAACACGAACCTGAGTTGGAAAATTATATGGCTAGTTTTGTAATCACCGTTCATGAAAACTCTGACGATGATACACCAGAAAATAGTTCTGATTCTGACTGTGGTATGGAAGTTGGAAGTATTGTTTCGCATCACACTGTCCACCCTGCTTCTCCTCCTCTTATCCCGCTGTCATAATCGAAGTCGTTCATCCAATCAGAAAACCATACTTATTTATATTAATTTTTCTGCTGGTTTGTTTTGTTTTATGTTGAGGTGTCTTTTTTGTTATGTCATAGTATTTTTAATTAATTACAAAAATTTAATGTTATAAAAAAGGTCTGCAAAATCCTACTGTAGTTTTGACTTATAGTTAGACTTTTAGGGTTTCAATCCTTATAGAATCATTAGATCATCGCAACCGGAATTTGGTTTTTATCAGTGTGTTTTATTGAAATAAAACGTCCTCGGTAACTAGTTATATTTTTGTTTACCTAACGAAATCTTTATATGTATTATAGAATCGTGGTGGTTTTAACATCTCAGTGTAATATACGTCAAACGGGCAGTTTGATATTTGACATTGATAAATAAAGTATGCGATTTATTTGATACCTACACGTAATTTAATAATACAGTAATTCATAGGCACATTGGCACTATTCGGGTGTTATCGTTGTTGCGAGTTTTGCCGATAGGAAAGGATTATTCACTACATCTGTAATCAAATTTAAATAGCTAAGGAACTGCAATCTTTATTATCTTTAAGTAAACACGCTGACTATTTGTTTGTAACAAACATGATCGTAATAAGTTTCAACTAAAAGAGATCAAAAAGGTTCCTAGTCGCTCTTATCACATATTTTAACCCAAGAGTATATTTTAATATTGTTTGCTGTAATAAATAAATAATGTAAGGGGAACGAAAGTTTTGAACTTAGTAAAAAAACCCATCTTACAGCACAATCTGTGCAGTAAAATTTTATACCTACAGTACCTACTTAGGGTATTTTTCCATCACGTGGTATAGTCGTTGGTCAGTCTGTACGTAATTCTACTTGTATCTTTATAATTTATAACCTTAATCTAATCTTCAATTATATATTGTTTCATATGATATGAAAGCCAGATAAATGTTTTTATGTACATTTCTGAAAATAGAATCATTAGCACAAATACATACACAATATTTCTTTTTTCAAATGTATATTTCATTGTTATAATGAGCTTTAGAATAAATTAATCCCAACCGTTAGTTCCTATAAATTGTTGATGATGAATCAAACTGTAATCTGGCTTAATAATTGGTTAAATATGTTACAAATTTTTCGACGCCTGCTATTTTAAAAATCTAACACGTTAGAAAACCTGCTATTGGGGTATTTCTATGTAATCTCAATATGAATAATATGAATATATATAATAGTGCTGATTTTATTTCATTATCTCCAAATAATTATTGAATAGTTCTCATATTATTACATTAGTCACAGTATCGATAACAAAAAGACCGCAACGATGTAAAAATGTAATACTTAGATTAAATTAAACACGACATGTTTGTGCATCTTACTATTAGATTACGTGTACGATGAAATTACTTTCTTGAAACATTATGAAACTGTAAGATAAAACACCAATTAATTAGGCAAATAATAGTAATAATGAAACGGTTAAGATAATAGAAACCAATGAAATAACCAAACACTATTAAATTATTTTCGTATTAATTTAATGGCGACATATTGTTATGGTAAGTTGTAGAGAACGTCATCTTTTTCTATATAGTTTATCAAGTGCAATCAGGAATCTAAGATGAATCAAAAGATAAACTTTTATTTGTATACAACATGTTCGTAATTTGATTCCCGACTGTGGCAGGCCGCTTGTCTCTGTCTCTATTTTCTGAGGTCCCGAATCCTTAGAGGCCGCGGCCATGTTAATAACATACAATCAAAAGTACTTTGAATAATACTTTTGATTGTACCTTACTATCTTCAAATCATTATGTATGCGAAATATAAGGGAAATAAAGACATTAACGCTAAGATTAAGATCGAGAACGACCAGATTAAGTTACCTACTTTATCATTGTTTTATTATTTAATTTAAAAAAAACTAGGAGTGTTTTTTAATATATTTTTAATAAATAATTACTTAAGTGAGAACAATACATGTATAATAGTGCGACTTCATATTATATTCATTTATTTCGAGGCTCGAATCAATGTGTGCGTACTCTAGACCCACAAGACCTAATTTGTAATAACTTTTATTTGTTTATATAAATTAAAAAAGTAAGTACTATTATATTCAGATGTTAACATTTATACATATTAGTATTTTAGATTTGACGTAAATAGCAATAAACCAAAGTCTTTCTAAATCCGATACTTATTGAAATATTTGTAGTTACTGTAACATAAATTAAAAATAGAATGGTTGGTTACGATTATTTTGTTTTGTGGAGTAATCATATTAACATATCTATTTAATATAAACAGTGTATATAGAATAGGTGCATCAACAAAACATGTATCCAAGACTATGCCATGGAAAAGCTCTGGCTACATATTATTGTCACATGAAATGTATCTATATTTTCAGACGTGACCGTACATATGAGCCCTATGAGAAATGTGCAAACATATAATGCAGAGAAACGTAAATTACACACGGACAACATACATTCGACTAGCTCTACACCAAATGAGTAGGTAACAGTATGTTTTGTGGAGTTGAACAAGGCGCACTTACAGTCGGTACTTATAAATGTTGCTGGAAGTAATAAATAAATAACGAGTAAGTTAACTGCTAATTGTATTTACGATCACATACGTTATTATACATGTAAGCTACATTACGCTACTGAGATGCTTACAATATTTGTGTTTTCGTGTTATTTTATTTCTGCGTGTATAGATAACTAGTGATAATGAGTTATAACAAAACCTTTGCAGATAATATGTGATAATCATGTAAATTGGCAAACCTCTACAAATATTCATATAGATACTCGTAATAAATATGTATTTGTGTGTCATTTGAGCAAAAACGGCAAAAGTAAATAAAGTCAAGATGTGTGTTTATTTGAATAATAGTTACTTGTAGACAAAGCGTAGATTGTACACGTAGTAAACTTATTATGTGATATATTTACATATCCCTTATTATTTTGGATTAAAAGGAAAGTAAGGAATTTTGGTATTAAGTATCTATCACACGAGTTGCAAGCGGAATGCGTTGAGGCGGTCTGTACCAATATAGGTATATAGTGGTGGCACCCATGTTGGACACTTTAAGCTGACAGGCACCAATGATGAACACTTAGTTCTTAATTCAAAAACCAAAACGTTATAAATTGAATATGTACCAACAAATGCACAACACTTGACTCCTTTGAAATAAGCACTAATGTTCATGATTGGTTCCTTGTCCATTACTGGCGCCGTCAACCTTAAATGTAAATAATCTTGAAATGCGTATTACCATCTTATGAAACAGATCGGCACAACGCTTCGTTGTGATAGGGAAATAAGGTCATAAAAGTTTATATCACTGTCTCTCACACAACAAATCGGGCAGATTATAATATCAGCTGCAAGGAGCAAAAGAAAGGAACTATGGTATGGTATCGTTCTTTCGGTTGTTAACTATTTATTTGTTATAATATTTACAAAATAAGAATTACCTACATCATAAAATTGTCTAACCATTAATTAAACTAGATAGGCACCATTATTGGACTGAGTATAAGGTTATTTAAGCATTAAATTAATAATAGATATCAAAAAACTCTTCTAAACATATTATTTGTATTTTTTAGACACCCTTAAAGCCGCTTGATATGTTAAAAAATGTTTTATTTAGCAAGGTGCTATGACATTACTTCTCATGCTAATAGTCTGATAGCCCGGTTTTTTCCACAAACAAAGCAGTATGGATTAAAGATGCGTAAAATGCAAAATAATCGTTCATAGATTTCGGTTATTTTTATTGATGGCACTTATTTATATTATTTATGGTAACAAAATTTTAAACGATCTGTCATTGCGATAAAAAAGTGGTACCTAAGTATTGGTACTGAAACAAATTGAAGGGTTTTTAGGAATACGAGTATAGTGATGGTAATAAACCGAATAAGGAATTTGAGAATAATACAAATGAAAAAATATAAGAGCGCCTTCAATCGAGCAACTATCTAAGAACCGGCTAATAGTATTGAAAATGTAAGTACAATACCTACAGCCTCTCGCCCTACATACATGCATGTTCTGTATTTGTCATGTGTTGCAATTATAATATTGTAAACCTATAATTCATTAAATTAATAGCACTGCTTCCATCAATTACTTAACACGTTAAATATTATATAACATTAACGAAAATAGTGTCTATGTTGAATATCTTATCTAATTGCTTGAGTTAATAATTTATTATTTGTTTCATAACTTCATAGTTTGTTATTGCATCGCTTGTTCATATTCGTTTGTAATATTTAGAAAAGAGATTAAACGAGTGCATTGTTCCTTACAAACTGCAAATTGAATTGCCGAATTGACAAAAGCAGGTAATAACAAACTATGAGAGATATATATGGAGCTGCGATTACGACCTGTATAAGATTATTTGGTAACTTGAAAAGTTACATGTACTACCACTTACCCTAAAGCATATTTGGATTAAATGACTAAAGACTACCTACTGATTGGCATACATTTTTAATTCTACGTCCCTACTTACCTAATCTACTTATAGACCTTTCTAACCTTTTGTTCTAGTGTAATTCTGATCAATGATGATCTGACTATTTCGTGCAGTGACTGCGTCAGGTTTAACACGTTGGTTGCCCATCATATTACACCTACAGCATTATTCCTATGCTCAAATATCCAAAAACTGAAGCTTTTGATCCCACTGGTAATGCTCATGGCCACATAGAAAAGTTGTGATGCCCATGGCTATATAAAGAAGGTAACTTGATCCCTCCGATGATGCTCATGGTCTCAATAAGAGGATATTATGATCCCACCCGATGCTCATGGCAAACAACTTATTAAAATAACATTCCCTTGTCAGCAAGGAAACATTAATGTGCAGCTCTTTTATTGTTAAACCCCGTTATTGGAGGAGCATTTTGGTAGCTAGACATTCTTAGGGTTGGGTAAAAATACCTACTATACAATTAATATAAATCTATATCTATAAGTAGACACACGTACGAGCTAAGTAATAACCACCTCAGTACAGTCGCCATCAGATATATCGGAGCTGTAGAGGTGGTCATAAATATCGGAACATGCCCTTTACCGCCTTGACAATAGAGACGTTGTTCCAATATTTGTAACCACTTCTACAGCTCCGATATATCTGATGGCAACTGTACCTACGGTGCGTTCATACTATATATTATGTGTTTCCTATTCAAAAAGCAGGTTCACAGCGGACTAGGCAACGGAGGCCAAGAACTGAAATGTTAAATGACGGCAGAAAAAATTTTTTTTTAGTCAATAAAGTCGAGTTAAAAGGACTTCACTCCTCCATGGGGTTAGTCTTGCACGGACTAGAACATAAAATGAGTACATCAGCTTATAGTCCATAACTCAAAATGGCAGAAACACAAAATTACTACAACACAATTAGTTTATTTCTGGGTGCTTTGGCCCTACGGGCCGATACAAAACGAACAACCTAACCTAACCTAACCTAACCTAACCTAACCTAAACCTACCTATAGGACAGTAGGTTTACTTTTCCACATCTGGTGTTTTTTCGCATGTGACTAATTGTGTTGTAGTCATTTTGTGTTTCGATCATTTTGAGTTATGGACTATGAGCCGATGTAGTCATTCTGTGTTCTGGTCCGTGTGAGACCTAAGCGCCGAAACTGGTACCTACATCTCTGTTCACTTTGAGACTATTCATTCATTCAGATCATTAGATTAGTTAGAAATACCAAATTTTGTTTTATGATGTTATCCATACATCATAAAAATAATTGCATGATTTCCTAACAGACGACCAGGAACATCTTTCAGCCCACGTTAGCCCAGTTAAAGATGATCAAACCGTTAACTTAACAAAAATGGCGTTAAGCAGAGGAGAAATTTATAAATAGATCTCAGGTATCATGTCGGAAATCAACATCTACTTCGAGTTTTCTGCATCATATTGGTTATATCTATATATGTACAGTCAGTAAGTATATTGTTTTATGTAAGTTATTTACTAAAACCAAGTCGTGTGTCGAAATTGTAAATAAGTAAGTAGCAATTTTAGAAGAAACTTAATTTTCGACACTCAATCTCAATCAGCACTAATTGTTATAATTATCACGAAAGTAAAAGCTTAAAACCGGAGACGGTGCTTATAATCCCTACGGATTTTAAGCGCCGTCACCGCTATCTTGAAGTATCTGTATACTGAAGGAAATTAGTGGTAATTGGCATTTAACTTGTATTATGAGTAACCTGCTTTAAATTACGCAGAATAAGGTAAATATTCTCAATGTTTATAGCTTATATTAAAAGAACATAAAAATATAAGCCATAGAACTTTATACTAACAAAAGTAAATAAAAAAAGGGTAAAAAGTATGAAGAAATTGTTGAACTATCCGTTAACCAACTGACTCTAGGAGTGGCCCTGCACACGTCTCCTTAATCAGGCTATATAAATGCATGTTGTACAATAGAATTTTTAAGTTCTAGTACAAGGAGTACCCTTTAAGACAATACGAAAATACATCATTTATTTTCATATTGGATGATGAGCGTCACTCGTTACAATGTTTACCTACTCTGCGAGGATGTCATATGGATTTCAGTAGCACGTAGTTCCCCTCGGGAAAGGGCGCTGAGTCTTGTCAGGCGGTTATTAGCATAACGACCAGCTAACGACGGCGTTGATACGTGCGTGACGCCGCGTATAGGCATTCAAGTGATATAAACGTTAAACTTAACAATTTGTGCACGCTATATGTATACATAGGTAACTGCTGAACTGGGAGGCACATAATTGACGATTTTGTGAGAAAACTATCACAGGTTGATGACTTGCTTGTCGACGGGCCCTACACCTGCGCCGGTGAGTAATGCTGTTATTTAATGGCGTATAACTCGAAGGGGAGCATATACCGATTTTACAGATGATATTAAAACTTTATATTCTAACCTCCTTAAGGTTGACTCACTATACACCCGCCCGCGTCCAAGCCTAGGCCACCGTCGCGACAGTTTGTATGGAATGAATCCCATACCATGACCACCGAGCCGCCCGAGTCACTCGGCTCGGGCCAGGCGTGCGACGGCCGTTACAGCTATGGATAAAGGGTCTGGTTCGGCCTAGTGATGGGAAGGCGAAGTGATGTCCAAGCGATGTCCACGGGCGTTTGATGATCGTCTACTCGCAACAAATGGCTGGATGGAACGACGCTCGTGTTAATGTCAATATTCGAGTGTCGGGCCGCTCCGGTAGGTCGACGGTGGGTTCGAGCTCGTGAGGGCAACGGTGTAACGTGAGTCATCTTTTATTCATAAAATGTATTAAGCAAACATCATAATAATAAATATTTTCCTATTGCTAAAACAATATAAAGACAGAATGAGACAAACATTTTCCAGCTTCATGTTCGGATTGACAAAGTTTATAAATACTCGTAACCACCTACTACATTGTAAGATACATTATTGACACTTGAAATGTGTCTTTCGGAAAATTGTGCTTAAATTCCTTCTTAGAACAATTACGCTATCAGTTACACACGGTTCATTATCAAGGAAACATGCCTAAGTGCTCCGTAAAAGGGTGAAAATTAAATACTTCAACTACGTTATAAAATATGACATATCATATTTTTGATAATGAAAATATGTATAATGTACATTTGTCTCGAAATTTACATTCTAAATAAATAAATATTAAAGGACACTCATACACCAATTGACTGAGCCCCACGGTAAGCTTAAGAAGGTTTTTGTATTGTGGGTCACTCAGCCAACTATATATGTATATAATAGAGAAATACTTAAATACTTCTAGCTTCATAGGCAGGATCACTACACACTAGGCCAAACCTGTTGTCTACTTTCTATTGAGCTCTATAGATATACATCATAAAGTATTATGTAGATAATAGTGAGTAATAGTGTATTTTTTTATATATACAAACAAAATTACCTATACCTCTTACTACCTACTATTCATTATCGGACGTATTTTATTATTAGGCATAAACATATTTGTATGAAGAAGATATATAATAACGCTTCAGATCAGCCATATAACGGTTTACTACCCTTAGCCAATAAAATACATCGGTCGTCCAAAACAAGAATATTAAACTCTATGGATGAAGACTACCCCTCACATGCTTGAAAATGCTCTTTCTTTATAATAAAATTAAAGCTTTTGTGAACTGTATCCGATGAAGCCGCCCTTTGAAAAACTACACCTTAATTTGTCTATAACTTTCACAATGTAACCTGGCACCTATTTCACCATATCGACATTTGACACGATTGTTGACATATGTAAATTACTGACGTTGCAGATGTCAATAAGTTACATTGACCGCTTGCCATCGGGTTGGATGTGTGCTTGTTTGTCACCAACACGTTACTTTTAATAAAATACCGATATTTTTTATTATATCATCAATAAATAGGTAGTCGTTTTCTGAAGAGCTCTTGACAATTATCACGATACTCAGAAGAATATTGGTGATTTTTTGACATGTGGTCAATCCTTTCTCTGTCGGAATTTTGCGATAATTGTCGTATTTTCTCGTAACAATTGTCAGAAGATTTTTAACATTATGTAGTTACTGCGGATAATATATGAAGTTTTAAAACGTTACATTGGCGGGAAACAAACACACAGCCCGCATAATGGGAAGTGGTCCCCGTAGCCCGTGGACGCCTGTTACGCCAGAAACAATTATGTTGAAATATGTCGCAACTGTCAGATTGGTGAAATATTGCCCAGGGGCGAATCGAAATATGTAGATGCTAACTTAATAATTGATAGATTTATTTGCTGAAGTTCTAATTATTTAATTATAAACGGAATTGTAGTGTACCATCAAAAGTAAAATAATGCGCGGCATTAAAGCAGTATCCGTTTATCGTGAATGTTTCGTTTATGTCGCTAATCCTAAATCTAGGCAAGCGGAGCCAACAAGCCAAGGGCAGGGTCGAGTTCAGATGCATATTGTAGGTAAGTATTATAATTAATTTTGGGTGAGCTGGTACATTGTAAGTAGTAAAGTTTTCCTGCTTGTAATGACGTTGTATCTACCGCACACAGCACTGTTTATAAATTGTTTATAATGTTATTTTTGTACACTATACACAATTTTGTACAATCAAATTAATTAAGAAGATTATTAGATTCAAAATTGCATTAGTTTATTATATATTTAAATACAATCTTTCCTTGCCCAAAAACTAAGTCGTGCAATCCAGAAGGGCAACGCCGCCAGTATCCTGGGGAGCATACCGGAGACAGGGGGATTTGGCGAGGTTTTTTACATTTAATTTTATTTTATTATAAACCAAACAGTTTATTTTATTTACAATAATTTTTGACGTAGCTCATAACATTTTACTTAAAAATACAAATTGATTAATCAAGTAAATATCGACAACAACGCAGGTCTTCTATTCCAATTAAAATGAGTATTCACAAGAATCACCTAGCGCAGAAGTAAACAGCGATTCCAGCATGGTCATATTTCGCGCCCCAAATTACGTCTACCCTCAACATCCACAGGCTATAATATCCTTGATGAAACGCTAACTTTACGGCTTGGAGCATGATCCATGAAGCTACACATTATTTTTTATGAAATACTAGTTTTTACCCGCGGCTTCGCACGCGCAGAAGAATACCTGTAACCGGTGGCAATTATAAGTATTGTTTAGTCAATAAAATAGTTTTAACTCTCTAAGTTATAATTTGACTCCATTTCTGTCGAAAATTTCAACCCCTTTTTTAACCTTTAGGGGATGAATCTCATAAAACACTGATATCACTCTTGTATTCGAAAAAGGAGTGCTTACACAAAATTTCAAGCCTGTCACTTTACATTTTACATAATCCCCCCTTACTAACTTTCAACCCCCTTTTGGAAGGAGGAAGGTGGTGGAATTTCCAAAAATCCTTCCTTAGTGGATCGTTTGTCATCGGTATATATGCTGCAAATTGTGAAAAAATCAGGTACTAAATCTAGGTTAAGCGGTTTGGGCTGGGCGTTGATCAGTCAGATATATATATATATATATATATATAGTATATATATATAGATTATGGTTACGCAATGAGTCCAAAGAGTTAAATTTCTAACAATGATTTTACTTATTTCTCGGGCCGCCATTTCATAAAATCGGTGTATATTTTAAGGTTTCGTTATTGTTTGGCTGTATAAGTTTCTACCGTCGCTTACCGGCTCATAATGAAACCTTAGTGGGTTCATTCCTTCTTGTAACCGCTATAAAAAACTAAAATACACTTAAATTTACACAAAAAAAAAAAATAATAAGCGTTAAAATACAACAAATTCATATAATTTATGGATTATAACTCTTTTTATGGATTAGTTTCTGGCGTGGTCAAATAAGATTATTTTCGGCACTTTGTTCTACTTGGTGCTAACAAGCGTACAAGCGATAACTATTAAGAAAATAACATTTTGCGGACTTAGGGCGGAAACGTACCACTTCCTTGCCGCTTCATAGATAAACAATGACCGATTCTCCGAGCATGAGAAATGAAAAGATACATAATTAACATCTTAACCTCAAATTATTTGAATGCGACAGAAACCTGTGTAAAGCTACTTATAATATTTACATATACATATTCTATGTCTAAGCTAAAAATTTATCAAAATCTGATTCATATTTATTACACAAAACGAGAATTGAGAGTTTTGTAAGAACAAGCCTAAAATTTAATGCAAACAAGAAAGTTACGTGCCTTTCACGCCCGTTTCTTATCTTGTATACTGGTATGAGTATAGGTACGGTTCTCTCGTACGTTTTCGTCTGTATTTCGGAGGTAAGTGCGCTTCAAGAATCTATTTTAAATTAAAGCTATACAAAGTAATAATTCAAAAGATTACTCAGACCGTAAGGCACGTAAGGATGTTTGTATTTTATTAATTTAGAAGAGCACTCAGATTACTTAGAAGACACTACGTATCTGTGCCATAACGACCAAATGAAATACCACAAAGATAGAAGTGGGCAGAAGAGAACTGAAAATATAGAACCAAGGTCGTCTAGCGATTCAGCTAAGTTATTTGTATACAACCTATTTTAGGCGACCGACATAAGTGTTAGGCTGTTGGCCTACATTGATGAAAACGAAACGTCAAAGTTTGGTCACTGTTACACTGACGTTTACATATCATTACAAAAATATTTTTAGCGAATTATGTTTACAAGAAAGAGCATTTTTCGAAAATTGAAAAATAGCATAATGTCAAGGTTGCGGAAAAACCGTGACGTCTGCGACCCGTGCCAATCAATTCCGCACAACCTTTGTCCTCCGACTCCACCGTGCCCGCCGTGGCCGTCGTGCCCGCCGTCTACGCCAGTTCCACCCTTCTATCACTGCCCAAGAACCGCTTACAACGTAAATTTTATATACGTCAATGATAAAATACCAACCACCACTCTGAGGGATTTTGTGGACCGAGCATCACAGATATGTTTTCTAACGGAACTATTCAGAGGTCAGACATTTTCATATTCTCTTTTAAATTTTTACTGACATTTACAATAACAAGAGTAAATAATATATGTATAAAATTGCCTTAAATTCCTGTCCTTATTGACACAATACGAAGGCGTTTGAATAGGCAAACTGCCATTGCCCCCAGGTATTATTAAAATCCCGTTTATAGTCATCATTTATTCATATATGTATAAAAACCATAGTAATATAATCATCATGAATCATGACGATAGGTCTGGTCTACTGGACAGTGAAGTGACAGTTCTGAGCTCAAATCCAGTAAGGGCAGGTATTTGTGTGATGACCAGTAACCACAGATATGTGTTTCTTAGTCATGGGTCTTTACACCCCGTGGGGCTTAGTCAAGTTGTGTAAAAGTGCCTTTGTGGCCTACTTACTGAATAAACGTTTAAGTTTGAGTTTTGTAAGGATATCCAGTAGTTAATATTTATATATCACCCTAAAATCCTAATGTGGTAGTTTTAATCTATGGTTCTATTAACTTAATCTTTATCGATCTTACATTTAAGTAGTTATAGTTCCAATTATCGGGATGGTTAAGATATCATTTCCGAAGTTCGGGCTAGGCCCGGTTTACTTGATACTCCTTAGCCTAATAGGCGCAAGGAAGTGTTGCCGGCGAGGTACCATCTCTCTCGTGAATTTTGTAGGATTTCCTGTTAAAGCTCTGAGTTACGGCAGTCTCCTTTGTATATGTAAATATATTATACGAAATAATAATAAAAGTCACTTTGTTTCGTAGCAAACATGAAACATTCCAGAATAAGATATAAAAGCCCAAATAGGAAAACTTGTTTTAATAAAAAGTTCCGATATTGTGATAAGTTTTTGTAAGTATATTCAATACCTTTTTTGGGAAGCCGGCCACATTTTATTGTCACGTGCCTACTGATAAAAATGTGTCCGACTTAGCAAAATACTGGTCTCCTCGGGGGTTTTGTTAAAAAATTCTACTCACGTTTTATGAAGTTTTTATGACAGTGTCTCACCAAAATAACAATAAAAAGTAGATTAATACGAAAATTAGGTAGGTACGTCGTGCGTGATCGTGTCAACGATATAAAAATATATTCATCTTTTTAATATATTTGAAACGCTTGAGCAACTTAGATGAATCGGTTGACAGCTCATTTGTCAATATCGGTTTAAAAGCTAACGTCATGGAGGGTTTCTTGTCGTTTTTATTTATAAGTAGGTATGTGAAGCCGGTTCGCTCTACTCTGGTTAAGACAGAGGCTTATTTCAGTGATGAACTAAGCAAGTACAATAAATAAAAGAACATCGTACCTATTTTTGGGGGCCAATAGACAACGAACACATTTACCTTAATAGCTTCGCAATTACGCTATTAAAATAAAAAAAAACTACTATAGTTTCATTGTCATTGTGTACACATAAATTTTTTGCTTACATTTTTGTTCAGTTCAAATATGCGATGATTACCAACTATTCAGTTGAAACGAACTTCTATAATAATATTTTGTCATCTATACAATGTTTTTTTTTTTGCTTAGAAATTCAATTGACAGTCATCCATATTTTTGCACTCTAATTAGCTTTCTTGCCGCCAAGTCTACATTGGCAGGAGACGGCTATCTGATTAGTTTTTTTATGGTAAGATTTACCAACATCGATTGTATTATCTTAATCATTTTAAATTGCACCATTGAAGATTAAGGTGTTTTAATAAGTTCTTTATTTCAGTCGTAAATGTATTAACATACTAATCGTATTGACATACATTACCTTGCTGCCAAACCCTGTTCATCCATTGACACTTGGCTACTTTACAGTTTTTATCAGCTCCCTTTGACTACATTGCCACATTTTCTAAACAAATACTAAATGCTTTCCGCAATTTTGGCAAACCCCACCTGGAAGGGAAAATATGAAAATATAAATCTTAAACTGAACTTGTTATAAGAAATTTATAAGCATTTCACCGTCGTCACTGACACTTGTATTTGTAAGATTTATTAACAATAGGTAACGTTTTGTTTGTAAAGCATTGAATAAATTAAAGAAGCACAACGTATTCGAAACGTCCTCTATTTGCAGGTTCTTTGATTGTCCTACTCGTGTACCTACGGTCGAGGGCATAAACATGTATACACCCACTTACAATGGGTTAAGCTTAAGTTATGTACACATATTTATGGTTACAGTCAAGGCTATATTTTAAATCTGCCTTCAATTTGGCTACGGACAATGCTTAAAAATTGGTATTGTTCGCAGCCAAATTAACAGATCTAGATTACACAGACGCAACACTCGGAATTAAATTGGAATTCCGCTTCTGCAGTCGCCCGTAACTGGAATAAATGTCACCATTATGGTATTGTTTTCATTGAGGAATATTCTGCTTAGGATCCATTATTTTCATATTCATAAATTATACAATTAAAATTGATAGTTAAGTTACAGAACATTTAGATTTTGATAAATTGTTACAAAACAATCACGTAACTATATAGATAACTAACTAGATAGTATATTTTGATGGACATCATATACAAGCTAATGTTATTTTATCAAAACAATTTTCATAACCCAATATTGCTAAGAAATGTCTAATCGTACAAAACAAGCATTGCCATTTTCATTTCTTCGATGGTTAGTTAATCACGTAAACAGTTTATTTGATGTACCTATACATGACATTACAAATAACCCTATGTTATTTTTTTTAAACAATTTTTGAACCAAATTTTACCAAGAAATGGACGGTAAATCGTTTGATCAAACTTTATCGAATGGCGTCGGCGACAAAGGAGTGAAATGCTCTGAAATGGGTCGTGCGATTAACGAGTGTGGGCATGCGGAGTCCCCAGGCAGCACTATTGTAGATTATTCTTTCCTTGTAATTTTATCACGTTTCTGGCATCGTAGCAAACACTATCTCCAACAGCGGTTTATTACTTGGGCTTTAACAAGCGTTTCAGTCTGATCGAGACGCCGCTTTGAGACAACAGTTCTGTACGGATTGTACCCGTAATCCGGTTAAATTAGTCACGAGCACGTATTACTGCTAAGAACAAACTTAATTTGATAATCTTATATCAAAGTTCCTATGAAAATGTTGGTTGGCTTGCAGGTTTCGGCGTTACGCTCGGGCACATATTTAAGGAACCGGCTACGATAAATTACCCTTTCGAGAAGGGTCCGCTCTCCCCTCGGTTCAGAGGTGAGCATGCTTTACGGAGATATCCATCCGGGGAAGAGCGATGCATAGCCTGTAAGCTATGCGAAGCGGTTTGTCCGTCCTTGGCCATCACGATAGACGCTGAGGAACGCGCCGATGGCTCGCGACGTGCGATTCGCTACGATATTGACTTGACCAAGTGCATCTTTTGCGGATATTGCCAGGAGGCCTGCCCGGTCGATGCAATCGTAGAAGGACCTAACTTTGAATATAGTAAAGAAACTCACGAAGAATTAATATATAATAAAGAAATATTGCTGAGCAACGGCGACCGCTGGGAGCCAGAGCTTGCAAGTAATATCAGAGACAATCATTTGTATCGTTAAGTACCTATGTTGCAAACATTTCTTTAATTTATAATATTTTGCATAGTAACTAATATAAAATTTAAAAAAAGTTTATACTCAAGACTGTAGTGTATCTACTACAAATTAAAGAAATAAATATGACGTTGTTTTTATTATATCTGTTATCAAATAACAGTAGTAGTTACTTGTATAGGCAAATTTTATGAGTAGTGGAGAGTAGGAGTAGGGGTATTATAGGTACAGTCAACGTCAAAGATAAGTTTACACTTTAGCATCTTTTCACAAAAACATAGGTGCAAATGTGGAAACATCTCTTTGACGTCAACTTTATAATGTTTTACTTTTTATCGCTTAGCTGCTTCAATTCTAATCTAAAATCATTAGTATTCCTATTCTTACCAAAGCTTATGCTATGCTTGTGTAATTTTTAAATTATTGTGTACGGGCACGTATTTAAAGAACACTTGGGGTCTGTATAAACAATTCTCGATAGTGAACTTTTTCAGAAATATCCGCTCAAACGCCTTGCATTGCATACCACGGTCATAGTTACATGAACTACTAAACTTGACACTCACGGCGTACAGTTTATGATATGGGTATAAAACATATTGTTACTAAATATTCAAAGGAATTTGAAAAAAACAACAGAGTGGAACTCTTCATTTTGCTGAAATAGGTGACATCATCCACAGGCTTTATTCATTCACTGGCACGTTGGCTATGAAAGCACTCGTTGAGGTCGTTGCATTTTACGACTGCAGTTGCATCAAAGTAACCAAGACTTATTACAGTGGGTATGAAAAATGAATAGGAAGGCTACTGCTGTTCTAACATCGCACGGCGGACCGGCAAGGACAGCTGTCGCCGCATACGAGGGCTGCTACTTATTTATCCGGAAATGAAAAATAAACATGTATAATGGCTGAATATGATTTTATTATTTTTAAGTATTTTCCTTGATGCTCAATGCACTTTTGCATTCGTGTGAACCAGTTTTTGAAGCACTTTTGCCACCCTGTCTGTGGTACCTCCAAAAAGTTCTGTTTGAAGCGTCGTCCACTTTGAGGCCGTTTATAACATTTACGCATGTGACGAATCCTGGATCTATGCGTTCTATCCTGAAACTTAGCAACAACACAGTAAAGTCCTGACTCGGCACATAATCATTTTTATTTACTTTCAAATCTAAATATTAAATTAAGTTCTCAACGGATCAACGAATTTCGGCCCCTGAAGATGCTGTCGATGCGAGAAACCAACACGTTTTGGAGCTACCTCAGACCGAATCCTAGAAGTTTTTTTTTTAATCATTGACCACCAATAAGAATACTTTCAAAAATAATACTGCTACATTCAGCGTTGTACAGTCAGCGTCATATAGTTCGTAGCATTCAATATACTCAAATAGTTCGGTACACCATACTAATTCTATGGTGTACCGAACTTTTTGAGTACTTTGGATGCTACCAAGTATATGACGCTGACTGTACCTAAATTTACTGCTTCATTTTCGTATATATAAGTAGTAGCTCTCGTTCATGTTCTAATGATTCTTCGATTCAAAACAGCAAAAAGTAAATCTAAAATTAAGTCGCCAGGCCACACGTTAGTCTTAACTTAAATATTTCGATTACAAGTGCATTAGCAGTAGCATAATTTAGTCTGCTATTTCACTTAGAACATGAAATAATTAGCCACGAGATGCGACGGAGCAGCCGGGCCATTCGTTAGGGAAATGCGTTCGTTTAAAAGGCCATTAGGGCCACCGACACCGAGCCCGTGATGCCGACATTTAATGACCTCGATTAACAAAATGAAACCTGAATTACCTTCTCAGTGTATAATATATACTATTACATACTGAGGGTCCAAAAAGGTAAGAGAGTTGAGTCAGGTAATATTAAAGATTCAGTAATATAGTAAAGGGTACAAACCAAACAATATCAGTACAGGGTATTCACCAGTTTTAAAAGTACTTCCAATCTTTTTTGCAGGTTATGATGTGATATTATACATCTTTGTGAAATTGTATAAATTAGACACTTGTTTAAATACCATCTTAATCTGACTTCGTATAATTTTTGAACAATAACTTGTCGTCAATGAAGTTCACCGAATTAATTCATTCGCATTCTCCATTATGCGCAGTAAGCATTATGCTGTTAGTGTTAGGGGTACCTATTTAAGAGCACCCATTCTCCTAACCTATGAGAAAATGAATTATAAGTAGTTATGATGAATACGGAACACGGTTTTGCCCAACCCAATGTGGTTCCGGCACAACCGTTCCTGACCATTGCCCTCGTTGATCAAATCATCTGCTCCACAATGCACATAGATAATTCTATTTGCTCCGATACGTGTCCGGTGTCCAGCCTATTGACCGAAGGTCAACGATCTTACCACATTTCATTTGATTATGGGTTGTGTTAAAAGCTTACAATTGATACATGAGTCAGAGTCAACTTTAAACTTCTTTTATCATATATCATCATAGGTATAGGTAGTTCCACGAGAGTAGAACGAGAGTTGATGGATTACGCTCAAAAATAAGTGAAGTACTGAATGCTAAAACAGTGAATGATGAACTGAAGAATCGAATCAATAAATAATGTAAATAAAAATACTACTTCTTTTAAAATATGGGCTCTATCAATATATCAGTAAAGTAACAAAAAAATAAAAAAACATATCAAGTTTGCTCTTAGAGTATGACGTGACAGGAGGCCTTGCGTTTTATAAAGTGGTATCTGGACTTTACAGACAGCCAAGAGGCAGCCGCGACTCTGGGACTGCCGTGTCTTGACCAAAATATTTAGCGGTGAAACACGTTTTGAAATCTGCACCTGAATAATAAGCTAATAACGCAATAACCATGTCATGAAAATATTCAAACTATCAAATAGTCAGTATTTAAAAATACTTAAATAAAATAAATCAAATCTTTTATTTTCTTGTTTGTTTGAATTCATCTAGACTATTTTTTAAATAATATTTAACTAAAAAGTATTGCTCTGTATTGCAATTAAAATTTTCCTATCATTACATGAAACGTTTTTGTGTGCGTGACTTCAACTCTCGTCTAACTACCTACAAGTATACCTATATAGATATACATATATCATATGTTTACAAATTAAAAATATACGACTATGGCTAAATTTCAAAAATATTATACCTACCTATTTAGGTGAGTTATTAAGGACCTGAAATTAGTCTGGAGTTAATCATTCTATTTGTGTTACGATAATGAAGCAGTTGCTATTTAAGTACTAGAATCAAAGGGTTTTGGTATAAATTATATAGTAATCATATGGATTAAGTATAGTCGCCATCAGATATATCAGAGCTGTGGAGGTAGTCATAAATATCGGAACATGCACTTTATCGCCTTGACAATAGAGGCGTTGTTCCGATATTTGTGACCATCTCCACATCTCCGATATATCTGATGACGACTGTACAAGTACAATCAATATAATACAAAACAATTTACATCGTTAATTTATGTAACACAAATGAATGATTAACTAAGATTAATTGGACCTAGGAACAATATTCATTTGTAATTTACCCATATACGACAATATACATACTTATACAATAAGTAGACAAGCATCGATGAATATACTTTATCAAAGAAATACAATTTAAGATATTATTAATTTCTGTCACGATTAATTTAAAACTAGGTATCGATTATGGCTATGTAGATAAAACATTTCTGAAGTCTGTAATCTATTTATCAATTAAGAATCTTATTTAATTTTTCTAGTATAGTGGTATTTACGATAAACGCCATCTGCATCGAACTGAAATTATGTGCAGGATGTGCGGCCTATTTGTTATTCTAAACAGTACAGGCTAATGAAACGTGAGAGGAGATCGGGCCTCTCTATCAGACCGGTGTATTTGGTAGTGATGTTAGCCGAGACAACAAGACAAAAGCATTATTAAATTTATAAATATACTTAGATATTTTTCTAACACAAACGATTTCTTGTAAGTGATTAACAAAATAAAAATATCGACAGTCAACAGGACTGTGTTAAGTACCACTTCAACGTCATACAGGTTATTACCAAAGACAAATATAGGGTAATGGGGTTAAAAATAAATAACAATAACATAACTATCTACTTATTTATATTTTACAACTTCAGAAAACAATTTGGAACTATTAATTGCAAATAATAAAAGTAAAATGGATCAAAAGTGAACGGATTACGTTCAATTTGTTTAAGACCAGTGCCACGCGACGTCTAAGTAGGTTGCCGATATAAGACTGTGTGTACGTCTTGTCGTCGAAGTAGTATGCGCTTATCGATAACAGGATTGTCGAAATTTTTATTGTGGCAAGCCCTAAGCAAATGTTGTGTCTGCTAGAAAATTATCAAGGTATAATTATAAAACAGCTTAGACGAAGAAAATATATAGCTTTTTCCTTGTAAAACCCCAAATGAAATAAATAAGATACTCGTATATAAGCCCATTTAAAATTATATTGAGTAAAAAAATTGCCTACCGTAAAATAAATAAAAGCAATAAAATAATAACGATGAAGCGGCTTAATACAAAAGACTGCTTGAAGAAGAGTTATATTTTTAAGCCCAACAATAATATTCTTGCTTCGAGATGCATAGCATTTTTAGAGTTCCGTAGTACACAAGAATTTCTTATAAGTAGTTCCGTGGGTAATAGGCTCAGTAATCGTTAGTATAGTCACTGATAACAAGTATGGGCAAATGTATTAATCACGCCGATAAATGGGTTAATAAATATTTTCGATATTTTTTTTAGTTTATTTCCCCGAATCGTGCAAGCTCTCCTATTTTTAATCTTGGGATAAAAATACTCATAAAATACTTTCGCAAACACTTTCAAGGAAATATGTATGATTTAAAGGTGCTTGAGCCATTTTAAATTATCGCATAAAGTTCCCATTCTTTATGTATAGGTACATAGCAGAAGTGGCGTATCAGAACCGGTCTTAAGCGAGTCAGTGCCAATATGGCTTTATTTTTCTCCGTGAGCTAAGGGAAAACTGCTCAACTCTACAAAAACCAGTTAACTAATCGGGAATTGGGTTCTACAGACACTAGGAAATAATATAAACAAGCGCTTTTAAGTCCATGTAGTAAAGGTAGTAAAGGAATTTGTAGTAAAGGACGTACAAAAACAGAACCCTACACATTTCACAACCAGTAGGTAGTTTGCACACGCAGAGCATGCACCAATATGCACTTGGCCGGTTTTTTATTTGGAGTACGTTGGAATATAGCATGAAATAGACGCTTAAATGTATGGTTGAAACTATGTAGGATGTACCGTAAGGTGATTTAAATTTACAGATTTATTATGGTACGTAAATATGTAATACGAGCAGGGTAGGGTATTTTGCTTTCTTTGGTACAATTATCTGAATTCTGGGCCTCTGAAACCATGTAAATTGAGCCGAAAGGAGAAACCCAACTCAACCCGAAGGAAAACGGCATTCCTTTAGTTACACTAACTTTTCGTCTAATTTCATCTGATCACCTTTAATATAAAGCACATTTTAAATAACGACTATTCCAACAAAACACAAGGTTTGAACCCGCGATCTTCAGATTCATTCAAAAGTCACAAGTTATACGGCTACCAATCGGGTCCATATCGGTTCACATATTTTTTTAATTCCCATTGACGGTTTCACTACTGATTTTTGTTCACAACAATCACTTCATATTTTTTTACTGATGAAACTCATAATGGTTAATTAAGTGGTCGACGGAGCTCCGCTATTACACTTAAGTCAGTCAAATTTACCTAAATGACAAAATGTTTTATGCTTAAGAAACATATGAAAACAAACATTAGTTGTATGATTAGTTCGAATTACGAATTCTCTTTATTATGAGTTTCGATCGTTATGATAATATATGTTTTTGAAGCGTAATCGTTATTTCTTTTCAAAAATATAAATTGTTTATTTCCGATGATAGGACTTAAACAGTTATATAAAATAAAGCGCACCTCTATCCATCATCGCCAGTAAATGGAGCCTTTTTATGTTTAAATAACCTCGCCTTAAAATGATTAAACCATCGGACTCCATTTAGTTCAGTATAAACGGCCATATGCATGAGCGTATATTTTTAGCAATTGAAATTGGAAATGAAATATCTACATGTCACAACGATTTGAAATCCGACCTAAAATCGGTGTCTAACTAAATGACACTCCAGATATCTAGAAGAAATAACTGTTCCCGGAAGCGATCTGGGTCACATTTCTGCCGTCATTTAATCGTCGTGTCGATGCTCCGGCATTGATCTATCGCTCTATTAAAGAGTTCGGTGCTTGTTACGACGACGCCGGTCCCCCATTAGCAACGCCAGCGACTGCGTTCGACTGCCTCCGACTGCCAATTGTGTAATACCGAGCATACTTTTTACCGGCTTGCTTAGAAATGAAAGGGAAATTATTCACACGAAACAATATTAATCCAACGAAGTGCTGTGGAAAACGTCAGTGCCTAGCATTTATTTTTAAAATACAATTCTGATTTAAACGTAAAATTGCTGCTACTTATATATACGGAAATGTATAATATGAGTATTAATGAACCGGCTTTTTTAAATACATCAGAAAACTTCACGAACTAAAGTTTAGGTATCTAATTGAAAGCAGATAGTTCGTTTTTTTTGGGTCAAACGGATTGTTAAAGGCGATCAGTTTGGGATATTTTGAATCACGGGCCGAAATGATTCCGCCCATTACTGTCTATGTGTCACGTAGTCTACCCTCTCATGCGACATTCACCTTTAGGCTTGCCGGCAACCATTTGCTTCTCTCATGTATTCCTTATTATATCAGGTCTTTGCTTATAAAGAAATTGTTTTCTGGGACCTTCTAAAAAAGTTAAAATATACCAGTAAACTTTCGTGACAAAATATGCCTATAACTTTTGTATTTATAACATTGTTCAATTTACTAGTAAGCAATCAAAGTAAACTTATTCTGTTTAGTTGATTTAGTTGCGGATCAGTAAATAAGTAAATAAATAAAAACACTAAAGTTGAAGTATTGTCGTTTTTTGTATCGCAGGGTCTCTTTTCCCAGCAGTTTACCTATCAGGTGGTAAAAGTGAAAACGAGGAAGCTAACAGAATAAATAAAGGTGATACGTCGAATATTTAGAACGAAAAAGTTCGAGTGTAGTAAAATAGGTAATGTTTCTTTACAAAAGATGAACTTCTTCAATATTTTTTTCATTAAGAAATACGCCTACCGTCTCCATTCGACTGGTTCACAGAAGTCACTGTTTAGACCGCTGCATCTCGCTGTACGCTACGCTACGTTTACGCTTACGCTAAACCTCATCCTCATCTGGATAGCATAGCTACCTGCTATTTTTAAACGTTTATCCAGTAAATACGTGAGCAAATTGAAATACCGTTTATCCGTGCTTCAATGAAAGACGAGTAAGTAAGCCAATTAAGCGTCTAATTGCTTTAGTCGCTCGCGTGCAGTGAACGATGCGTCGAAGCTTACTCAAACTTGATCTGCTTCGGAAAATCGTGTTAACACCGGAGTCTGACGTTCCCGAAACCTGATATTCTCAGGGAATTGCGCTTTATCGATATTATGCCGTGCATAAGTTAGTATGGCACGTCGCACTATATGTATGTAAGGAATGCGCTTATTTTCAATTCGTTTTGCCAATTAGCAACTTCGCATGTACCTATATTATAGCCCAGTAAAGATACGACAGCGGTTTTTGATGTAATAATGTAGGTATCCATCATTGTATTTCTAGTATTAGTATTAGAAATTACAATTTATTGCTCATGAGCATACCCCGTAATCAGTGTTGAGGAATCATTGAAAACGCCAATATATTTTATTCAACATGTACCATTTACATAACACAACTTTAATGCATTTATTATTTAAACATTTTAACTTATAACCAAAAACAAAAAAAAAAAAAACATTTTCATCACGTTATTAAAAAACCGGCCAAGAGCGTGTCGGGCCACGCTCAGTGTAGGGTTCCGTAGTTTTACGTCCGTCACAGTAAGTGTTCCCACTTAAGAGTTAAAAATGGGCTATTTTGATACATTATTGTTGACATATTAATATTAAGTACAGAACCCTAAAAACGGGGCCACAATACCGCGATCATCGAAGTGCGTATATTTCGAACATGTTTCTCTTTTACTCCAAATAAGATGTCGCAAGGAATTTGTAATTTATCTATGAGGTGTCGTAAACCATATTCGTAAATTTCGGACGATTGTCTCTGTCACTCGCTTAACGCCTTAATTGGAGTAAAAGAGAAATACTCGACATATGCGAACTTCGATGTTCGTGGTACCGGGCCTGAAGTGATGAAGTGTGACTTGTCATTCAATAGAGATTTTGACAGCCATATCTTAGG
This sequence comes from Grapholita molesta, assembly GCA_022674325.2. Lineage (NCBI taxonomy): Eukaryota > Metazoa > Arthropoda > Insecta > Lepidoptera > Tortricidae > Grapholita > Grapholita molesta. Next base: position 25,779,164 of record CP053120.2, on the reverse strand, counting down.
GAATAAGGGCTAATTTATTAACAATTTGTAAGAAACTATCGTCTTAACGACTTTAGTTCTGGAATAATATAAAGTACCTATTAGGCTCGCAAAAAAGCCTAAAATATATGCAATCCTACGGCGTTTCCGCCTTTCTCGAGCGAAAGCGGCGCTTACAGTTTTTTCGAGTTTATAAAGTTTGTATGGGGGAACAATATTTTCGTTTTTTAGTATATTACTCGATTTTGCATTACTAATTTTCCATACTTTCTCACCGTTTAAACCTTCCCTGAGCTACTACAAATATTTCAAGACTAAAATTAGCCAAATCGGTAAAGCCGTTCTCAAGTTATAGCGTGACCAAGAGAAATAGGGGTTCATTTTATATATATTTTTTTTTTTCAAAAACTATTAAACCTATCCAGTTCAAAATATTTTTCCTAGAAAGTTTATGTAAAGTTCTACTTTTGAGATTTTTGTCATATTTTTTAAACTTGTGGTTCAAAAGTTAGAGGGGGGGGATGCACTTTTTTTTACTTCTGGAGCGATTATTTCCGAAAATATTTACATTATCCAAAAATGATGTTAGTAAACCCCTATTCATTTTTTAATACCTATCCAACAATATATCACACGTAAGGATTAGAATGAAGAAAAAAATCACTCCCCACTTTACGTATAGGGGGGGTACCCTAAGAAAACATTTTTTTCCACTTTTTATTTTTGCACTTTGTCGGCGTGATTGATATACATATTACTATCAAATTTCAGCTCTCTAGTGCTAACGGTCACTGAGATTATCCGCGGACGGACGGACGGACGGACGGACGGACAGACATGGCGAAACTATAAGGGTTCCTAGTTGACTACGGAACCCTAAAAAGGTCTTATTCTTTTTTCACTGCATAGGTAATAATTGCATTCCGTCATTTATTTGTTATTGTTCGCATATTATTCGTTCTATTTTTATTCAGTATATCATGAAATTCCTAAATAATCACGCTGAATTTTCTCAGTTTATAGAGCTGATGGAGAAATTAAAAGTTAGTCAATGCGACGCGCAATAGGTTCGTTACTTTTGTACATAACTGTTTATTTTATGTGTAAAAACATTCTTCATTATCAAATATCAAATGTCACATTGACATAAAATAGATATTGTGCGACAACCCTATGACTTAGATTCAGTGGATCGGCAAACTGATGTCGGCAAACTGATGTGTATCTCACTTATGTGACAAATGCGCTCTTTAAGTTTATTTAACCACTGGACCACCATAGTCAGATGACTGAGTAGAAACCGTGACAGCTAAAAGAATGCCTCACATAGGCCTCACACGGCACGGTCATCAACTCATCATTATATCGTCACTACTTTGAAATAACCTCGTAACTTATTCTGGTAATCAAAAGAAAAATGACGTAACTATGAACGTATGAGATGAGTTCAGAGCAAGCAGCGGAACTTTGGTGCCGATGACATTATTATGACGCAAAATAATAGGGATATAGGATGTTTTTATAAATTATACACAACATAACTATTAACTTTTATCACGCTTTGACAGATGCAACAGTTGTCACTAGCTCGCCGAGTTAATAGCAATGTCAAACATGATATTCAACCTGACTCAAATAAACTAAGGAAAGTTTCGACTTGCGTGATTCGATGTATGTTTTTCTATGTTACTATGTTTAGCTGTTATATTTTGCTGACAGCAAGAGCAAAACATTTTTTTATCTTTAACAACTAAGAAAGGAAATGTCTGCAAAAACGGCTGCATCGACTCCATGGCGACTGCGGTCAAGCGATATTGATAATGAGTTAATTATAAATGTTGTACCTTATCAATTCACATTTCTAAAATTCACGAACAAAAAATCATATAACGATGTACAATATTGTTTCCGATCATTTTCTAATGACAATGACAAAGACAGTTAAGTGATTATGTTTTTATAAGTACTGGCCGTCTCAAGTGTCAATAAAATATCTGTGAACTAAAGAGGCCAATAAGTTGTTAGTGATTAATGATTATCTATCATCTAGATAAAAACACTCTGTGTACAGCCGCTACGTCATGCGTCTGTCATCGGCACCAAAATTCCGCTGCCTGGTTCAGAGTTACTGCGTTTCAACTTAGAGTATCTGTGTCAGATACGAGATTTTTTCAAAGCAGTGACGATATGACAAATATTTACGAAACTGTCAATTGGTGGCTGTCAAAGAGCACGTAATTATTCATTCGTAGTGTGGCGGTCAAGAGGTGAAAAAACAATAATTTTGTTGATTGCACTACCTATTACACGGACGATTATTGAAAAGTTTACCAATTAAGATTAAATGCAGAGATACGGTTAAAGCTGGGCGGTATGTTTGCCGACCGCTCCGAATATTCCCGAGAGCTTTAACATCGCTTGATTAAATTTAATTCAACTGTGATCTGTACCCTATACCTGCGTGTTCGTCACATTACCGAACACTTCAAATACTGTATAAAACAAACCTTCGATTCTTTTTACTGATTTGTTTACCTCATTGTACGAGTACAAACAACTCAAACGTTAAAGGAAATAAATCAAAAACATTGTATTAAACACTTTTTACTAACACCATAAGTTTCGACGAGAAAAACAAACTTGGTAATTTTACCACAGGAACGGTATTGGTTTTTAATTCGTTTACGTCAAAATTTAATTATTCAAAAATAATGTTCATATATTTAGGTATAATATGTGTACTCGTATTCCTGGGTGACACACAGCCGAAACCACTTAAGCTAGAAAGCTGAAAATAGAACAGCTTACATTTACAATGTGTACGAAGAATAAGAAGCGATTTTGAAGTGATGCGAGTACTCTGTTGGGCGGGTTAAAGTTTTACGTTAAACGTTGCTTATCTAGGATAAAAGAAAAAAAATTTAAGATTTTCTAATTAATAGAAATTTTGATAACCTCGTAAGGCCCACGGTGCTACCTGTTGTACTAATTATTAAAATGAAATTTGAACTTTATGCAATAGGAACAAAGTTGAATTTCATTTGTTTTCTTCGATATTGACACAAAAGAGATTCTACTTTAATTCCTACACTATAAAGGACAAATTCGAGTAGGATATTATTTGTGGCTGCGCCGATTTTATTATAATTTTATTTTTTCATTCTACTTGAAAGTATTTACGTATTTTTAGTTCATTTATTTTTGTGTGTAAAACATTCACCTTAAACGCATCTTTTATGTATATTATTCCTGGCAACCCTTTTCCTATGTTCCCTTTCCCCTCACCTCAAGTGTCAGTGTGAAAATAATCCCAACCGCGCGCGCAACAAGACTTTACGAAAACCGCTACTGTGCTATCACAAATGTTCAAAAACCCAGAAATATAGGAGTACTCCTCGGATCTCAGTGATAAAACCCAATAATCATCTAATATAGCAATATGTTACGTGCACAAAGTGAACGAGCTTAAGCTACGAACTCAATACTAAAGAGGTGGTCGCCGTTCCTCACGAGGTATGTCCCTGCCCTCCAGTCCAATTTGTATTGTGGGGGGCCTCAGGAGGTTAATTTGCAATTTTATAAAAATAAAAAAAACAGTGTCGATGAAAAACTTATAAATTAACGTAGGACCATTAGTGATGCTGATTTTCTAAAACGGGTTGCATTTATAATTATGTTAAAAGTGATTTTACTACACTGAACCCCTGACACGGTTACAAAAGGGGTAAAAGTTTATACGAAAAAGGTGTAAAGTTTCAAGTAAGTGACTTGAACTTTTTGCATAGACTACTTATAAAAACTAAGAACAGTTATTTCATTTATTTTTTTATCTCTACTCCCAGAGGGGTTGAAAACTGATTAAAAGTTATAATGAACATATAATGTTATTTCAATATATTTAATCACAACTAAATACGTAGAAAAATATTTAATAATTAAAACTAATTAAAAAGGCCGAAGCTGGCAGAATCACAAGACTGATCGCTGAGCGAGGTAGATGCCAGCTCTTCGGTCTACCGTGGCGTCTCTGAGTCTCTTTGAAAGGTCCTTATAGTCATTTAGTTAAGAGATTTAGTGCGTTGTTTGATTACTCACTTAATAATAACAAATAAATCTTTCGTAATGTGGGTCCGAACTACAACGGGTATGAAGTTTGAATTTACTTAGTAGACTACTAATACGTGTGCAATATTTAAGTCATAAGCGGTATTGTAAAACAGCCCAAGGCAGTTAAGAAAAGAGATTAAGAGTTTGAATGGTTTTTAAGAGTGGCAGGTTTGAATTTCAATTTCACTTACACGTGTACAAGTAATAAGAAGCAGTTCTATAAAACAAACCCAGAGAGTTAAAAAGGGATTAAGAGTTTAAATCGTTTTAAGACTGGCACATTTGAAGTTTCATTTCTTGATACATACTTATAAGTATTGTAAATAAATTAACGTAGGCATTTTAAAATATCTGAGAAGAGAGTTGAAAATTTCAATAAAAGGAGAAATTCAGTAGTTGCAGTCAACTACAATTATTGTTATACAAGTGCTTGATTGACGTAGCTGGTGACCGAAGAGCTGGCGGCTTCCTCGCACAACGACGCAAAGCTGATATTGAGGTTAGAAAGTTGGTGTATGTAATTATTAGTAAGATGTTTGTAACTTTGTTTATACAACTTATTAAAATATTTACTAACCTTTTGCATGGTTTTGAAATTTTTATCTAGAGAGATCAGTAGTGGGTTTAAACTTTGATTTAATTAAGGTTAGATACTACAAAAACTAAAATCTTTGAATTTGTACATAAAACGTTTGAGTCACGAGAAAGAACTTGAAAATACAAAATTGTTTTATTTAAATATAAATATATTACTTTGCTGGCCTTACGTGTAGATTTTATTTGCGTTTTAATTGTAGATATCGTGTAGACCCGACTGGTGTCCTGTTTCCTGTAGTTGGAGCTGCAGGTTAGGTACTATACCAGCGGTATTTCCACATAGTCCCTATTTTTTTCCCACAGATCAGAATCACATTTATAAGGCGTGAAATACACAAAAGCGGCGTAAGGAGAAGGCACGGTGCCGGGCCTACGTCGCGCCGCTTGAATGTAATTCACAGTTACGTCGTCTTCGAATATTTTGTATGAAAACGTTTTATTTATTTATTTATTTTATATTTGTTACATGGAAAACCAATAGCATAATACAATAATTTAATCTAGAGTAGAATTAAAGAGCCAATTACAGGTTCTCACTTATAGAAACAAGCTAAATACGGAATTTAGCCTAATTAAGCATACAAGTGCCTGCAGCAAAACCAAGAAATGTAAACCAAACAATACGTAATCTCCAAAATGAGCAAGTAAACAAAGAAAACATACAATAACAAACATATAGTCATTGAATCATATCATAACCTACGCCAGTGAATCAATCGTCGATATAAACACTAATTTATTTATTTTTAACTATAGATGTGCTATAATTATGTATATCAAAGTCTACCTTGACTAAGGCTGCTGCTCTGCCCAAAAAACTGTTTTTCCTATATTTAGTAGATGCATGGTAAATACTAATGGGACGAAAGTGTCTGATATTTCTAGAAGGAACATTGAAGCGACATCAGGCACGCAAGTGGTGCCGCGCCCCTTGAGTACATTTAGTATACAAACAAAGTTTTGAAGTATGCCTTATGCCTTACGCCGCTTGTGTGTATTTTACGCCTAAGGTTGACATCATGGTCAAATCTTGGTGTTCTGGGTAACCACGTCTATGTGACGTTATGTGTTGTTTTCTTAACTACGTACATTTTTTGTCAGAAAGATGGTGATCGACGTCTTTTTAATGCCTTTAGCGTCACTTGTCAGTGTTTATACTATAACCACAACTGCAGCATGTTTTAAGAACGACGCGACTGCCATTGTATTATTATTGCCAAGGCATTTTTAAGTCATTTCACATCTCCGCCTGAAGCACACGACTTATGAAAAAAAAAAAAAAAGTTCTTTAGTTCTAAAGCAAGAGCTTAGAGTAGTAGTAGTTCTAAAGCATTTTCTGTTATAGCTATGTAAAACTATTATTTGAAACCTATTGGGGTTAAAAGGAAATACAAATTAGAAGTACTATAATAACTTATTAGCTACATAGAAATATTAAAGTAGGACTTAAGAGTCTTGCAGGGGTAGCTCTGCAAGAATTACTTAATGTCATAAATTAACGTAAGTTAAGTACTTTCATTGGTCTTTCATTTATTTCGGGTAATGAATATTCAGCAGGTTTGACCTGTATTTGCGATGCGGGGCGAGACGTCAGAAAATAGCCCATTACTGCGGCGCTCCATCAAGGTTTGAATAAAACTTTTTATTATTATGGATTGTAGCTGTACCGACTTACAATACGGCATTTTGATGTGCGAGCAGGCGCTATGTTAAGTAGTTTTTAGTCATCACAGTAATTTAGTAATTATGATTGGTACAATTGATTAAGAAGCTGGCCGTAAGGACAATTGTACTCTCTGATCAAATTGGATTGAGCATGGGCCCTTTACTGAACTATGAAATATACCAAAAGTGACAAAAAAGGTACTATTACCAACTTTGTCTCATTTATGTGACCGCGTTTCAAAGGGATGTTACGTTACCAACACGTGTACAGTAGAAAACCGTTGTAATATAGTTCAATTTTTCTATAACTAGTCACATCATTATTTTTTAAGTTTGACTGGCAATCTACTGATTATAATTGTAATTGATGGTACACTAGCTGATAACAATCTGTTATTTTGTGCTAAGTAAACCAAATGTATTAGATTTGTTTTGGCAAATGTTACTCCAGTGGATACTAGAATTCTTTTTATAATGAACGCTTAGAGATAGTGTACCTGTAATATAATATTTATAATTTCGGACAATGTAGATGAATATATGCAGACACGAAAACTAAACCACCTAGCGCTTAATTTATCTTTTGTATGCTTAGATTATTTAATTGACACCGTTCAGGTAAAAAAGCATATACAAGCATGTCTATTTCGCGTAGTCAAATTTGTCTATGTCTATACATTATTTTCATATATTGTTATTTTCTGTTATATCTTCTATATTATTATTATTAAATTGTTTTGATATGTTTTCTTATAACTACGCGTAACTTTAAGATTTGATGCATACCTGTTTAAAAAATAAGTTGCGTTGAGTTTCTTACCGGTAAGAATCTTCAGGTTAGGGTGTAGGGTTAGAACCGGTGGCAGATTTTTTTCAACGATCAAGGGTAAGTAAGATGCTGCTTGATTAGGATGTGTAAACAAATAGTTATTGAGTGAAAATGTTATAGTTTGTCTAAAATGTTTTTCAAATTAGAGCATAAATACAAAAACGTAGTATATTTATCTTACACTAATAATATGACTCTACTATCAAAAAAGAGATGAGTATAGTTTTTATCAGTCAAATTTGTTTTGACAGGTTATTATAAATTATATACAACTAGCTTTCCCTCGCGACTTCGTCAGCCACCCAAACCAGTCATTAAAAAATGGTTGTGGGATAAAAAATAATATTTGTACTTTCTCGTAGCTGAAACCCTTTCCATACCAAATTGTATCCTAATTAGTTCAGCGGATTAAGCGTGAAGAGGTAAAAGTCTGTCTTTTCAGAATGTCCGTGAACAGATAGAGAGAGTTACTATTTATTTCGGAACAATCTTACACAAATCGACCTAATCCTACGGTATGCTCAGTAAGGCTAGTGTTGTAGGTACTAGACGACGATATATAAAATAGATAGATAGATACATATAAATACTTAAATACATAGAAAACACCCATGACTCAGGAACAAATGTCTGTGCTCATCACACAAATAAATGCCCCGACTGGGAATCGAACCCAGGACCATCGGCTTCACAGGCAGGGTCACTACCCACTAGGCCAGACCGGTCGTCAGTTACTTTCGCATTTACAATATTTTTATGGATATAAAATTATTTCGTACGTATTTAATGTAGGTTTATTGCAAGTTGCAAGTTAAAAGTTTAATGTTATCGATATTGAACTGACAAGAATACCTGATTTTAAACAAACAGCACAAATAGAAGTAGCTGCAAACTTGATAAGCCTTATAGATTTAATAGTATTCCGGAGGAAGCTTCCTGCTCGGACTTTGCATTCCTAAAATTGTTACCAAGCGTCTGTTAGCGTTTAACATTTAAGTTTGGGGCTAGTGATTATACAAACTCTCTTGATTAGAGACTTCAAGTCGGCCAACACCCTAAATAAATTAACCAATGTATAAATAATTATAAACAAGTAGGTAATGTCTCTAAATTATATAATATTTGTATTAGTCTATAGTAATTTAATTTACTCGGCGATGTATATATATTCTTTATATATGTTTGGAATTAGAAATTGATTCGTAATAATGGATTTCATGAAATACACACATTACTAGGCGATCAATTACACATTATGCTTAGGTATTGCAAAGCGGAAACGTATCTATTGCTTGCAAATTGCACTAACTAACATAACGTTTGGATAATTAATCCGTGTTTGAATATTTAACGTATACAGGATTGCTTGCCGCTAGTAAATGTATTTTCATCTCATTAGCTCTGAAAGTCCGTTTTAATTCTTTAAAAACAGATAGTATAACTGCTTACAAGGGAACAGAGTAATTCCATACAAAAATTGAATGTTTTTTTACCATTAACTGGGTTGGATGTAATTTTAAATGATAAGTTTGAATGAACTAATTTGATGTTAAATAATTTTAATGTATATAGTTAGTATTTTCCTCGCGGTATAGGTGAAAAATATTGTGTTTTACTCGGCAGCAAAGTTTATACCCCTCTCGTGCCCCTCGTGAAACCCTCCCAACGCTCTACTCCACTCTTTGAACCCCTAACTATGCTCGTGGTTCAATATTAGTACGAGAAGGTAAACACTAACTTTGCTCCATTGTATAACAAATAACTATTATATTACGCAATGTTAGCTCGACTTAAAATACCCAAGCAAAACCCCCAGTGTAAAGGGCAACTATTGAGAAGCTTTAGTGAATCCGTGTTCATTACATGATTTATGCACATACGATAGCAGTGTAGTGAAGGGAAATCTGGAAATGCAAACGGGAATTGTGAAAAATACTAAAGGAATTCTGAATAGTAAAATCTCGTGATTATAGCATAGCCAGAGAACGCTTTAAACTGAACCAAATTGTACTTTTAGCTCTTATTTTTACACTCCCGTAGCCGAGAGGTTTAGCAAGCTATTATATGAGCAAAATAAGGAAGCTTATTTTTATGTGTTGCGTAACTAGCATATTATAATAATGGCATAATATAAAAGGTAACTGAAATATGTACGTGTGTGTATGATATAATATGCTTAAGTAGGTAAAAAAATAAGAACGTACCTACTTAATTAAAATGTGTGTATAAACTGTGTGATTAGCAAAACCTTACCTACCTTCACATTGCATTTAGAACAGCTTTTTATAAATTGCTGCAACAGCCTTTTGTTAATTGAAGTTAACATATTGAACATATTTATAAAAAAAAAAAAAACAAACAAAACGAAACCTAATTCATTGTGTAAATAAAGAATATATCGAATCTTTCGATTCAGGCTTTTATATATCGTTATTGATTCTTAATAGGATATGCCTCTCTCTCTAGGGTTCTCGGAATCCGAACTATACTCAAACTTCTTCTTCACTCTGTAGATGCCGTGGTAAGAAAATGTACTCTTATGCCAATGATGTCTTAAAAAATTAAAGTATAATATTTTTTAACAGATTATTAGGCTAGCTTCTCTCTGTGCATTAATACCTACTCGTGAGCGTAACTGCGGAAGTCAATACTAGCTCGTATCCCCGGAAGCAACTTGCTCCCTCACTTTGAGGGAACAACTTGCTTCTGATTACATTATATGGAAAAACTTACACATTCTCACGCGAAACTTTATTATATGTAAATTCAGCATTTCTGTGTGCTTCAATGAAGGTTTGAAGATCACATTTTTGATATTTGATGATGTTGAAGCATGCTCGGTACAGGTACTCGTAGGTGGAGACATTAAGCAAAAATACCTAGTATACTAAAACACCTTACCATTATCTTGCTTTCATAAGAATCATGCTTAGAACCATTTTTGAATACTTCGCCCGCTATTGCGCTATTTCAAAGTATTTAATTAGCTAGCTAGTGTTTTACTGATAATACCTACCTATAAGATTCTAATTCTATAAGTATGACTAAAACCTCTCTATCTCGCAATACAATAGTTGATCATTTGGCAGTGATGATCATTGGAATGATCGGAAATGAAAACTGATAAATGTGAATATTTAAAATTATGAATGCAATGTATATAACTCTTATAACTAATAGACTTAAAATAGGGGAATGAATGAAATTTCAGTATTTTCTCTACATTAAATATTAAAATAAGAGTTCAATGATTAAAAAACCTGATTCATTTTACAAAAGGACGGCCATCCGACGAGTTGGTTAAATCGTTCCACCGCCATTTAAATTTCGTTAATATTCTCATATAAAATATTGAATTTTAGTGTAAATATCAAATATGTATTGGCAGATATTTAAGCCGTATACTGATACATCCCAAAACTATCTGCTGTGACTTAATCCGAATGTAATAAATGCTTAAATATTAACCTTAGGTAATCTGATTACTTCAGAGAAAATACCTAAGCAATTTTTAGTAAGGCAAATGTCCGGAAGCGTCTCAATCAATGCCGCTTCCAATGTTAAATCATTGTTATTCATTCGGAATTCGCATGTCGAGCACGGTTACGTTTAACTTGCACAATTTTTGCCGTTATTAAACTGCATTTAAATAATACCAAAATCGTCTAAATAATATTGTTATAATTTTTTTACTCTTAAATATATTTAGCCTGTATGTAGTACTTACAAGTATATACTGATATACCGTAAGTACTACAGTGATACCTAATCGTGTTATTGATAGTAGCGCCAAAAAAACATTGATCAGTAGCCAATATGAAACAAAGCTCGCAGTAAAAAAAAACAACCAAATAAAAACTAAAAGGAAGTAAAGTTTACTATTCAAAAGAGTGGAATTGGCGGAAACCATATTCAAATATTTGAACTGAACAAACCTGTTCCATTTCAATTTCAAGTAATCCTTGTTTAAACAAAAGTTAACAAGAAGGTAAGCAAGGCAAGAGTTTACACATAATAAAATCCCACACTTGCCTGAGTTTTAATCCTCGTAAAGTGAAAACGTGTATACTTGAAAATGTTGTCACGTTTCTCGATTTACGATTACGCAACGCAAACTTTTTCAGGATTCAAGGCAAAATAATGTCTCATTAGCACAGTTTTGCTTGGTTCACGAAAATGTGGACCTATTCAACTATAACGAGTAACGTTTTACTTGCGAAAAGCAAATGATTATCCTCCGCTTCAAGTCACTAGGAAGAAGAACTGAACTTAGCTTTCCTTACAAACAAAGTATTTACTGGTCTCGTAAAAAAGTCACAGAATATGACTATGATAGTCACTTAATTGTAATTCTCAATACCAATGTACTTATATTTCTCATAGCTAGAAAATGGACAGGCCTTTTCACCTATTTTAATGAGCAATCAAAGCGGCAGTGCTTCATCCGGTTCTCGGAAATATCAAATAAAGCGAGTTAACATTTATTTCATTACGAACATAGTAAGTTCAATAAACGATTTTATAAACCAGTGTGCGGTATTTGCTAGACTTTTTGTAATAAGATGTAATTAAGAATATCCTTTCTCACAGCGATAGTCAGAAATATGTTATAACAGGCCGCACCTAAATATAATTCATATTGGTAATTATATAATTTGGAATTTAAAATTTTTGGCATTTCTACTTCGGTGAAATATTAATATAGCATAGTTTAAAACGCGGCCTTAAATTAATTGATAAAGTATTCATTTAAATTCAGATACATAATTTTAATTGATGATATTTATTATATTTACCTTAAACCGCAATACAATACGTCATATAAAGGCCACACTTTCCAGAATATTTACAATAAGTAGGAAAATTAAAAATCTGTATCAGTGGCTGTATGTAGTGAGTATAACAGAAGCGTCCCCTAATTCCATTGTGCAACTATTGTTATTATTATTGTGTTATTAAATAACTAGATGTGCTGTTTTGCCTCATATACTTCGTGTATACTCGTATTTATATTTATCTGAGGACAAACCCGCGTATACTGTACCGTGAACTGTTCTTCTTATTTTAAAGATCATTCGGCTCCATCAGTCTCAATCTGATTCAAGCTACCTAACACTACTTACTATACCTATGGTAAACGTCCGCTACCGTACTATAGGACTTGACGAGCACGAATTAAAAATGACCCCTTTAAATAAGAGTCAAACTAGTTTTATTTGTATGGGAAGACTAGCTTGATGTTCGCTTTAAAATTAACCCTTATTCTATGAACTAAAAGGAGGTAAGTTTAAATGAACTATTTAAACTTTGTTTAAGCGAAATTTGTTTCGCAATCGTTTCTAGTTTGCTAATTAGGACATCAGAAAATATAAAACTGTATAATAATAATAATAGTTTTTAACAAGTGATGCCAAATAATGACATATTTTTTTATAATGGAGAAGCATTGCACTACAAGCACGGTGACTCAAGGAACGTGTAACGTGATTTCGATTAAATAAATATTTACTGAAAACTTTAATATTTATAACTTGGTAGATTGAATTCTAAGTTATTATTTGATGTATTTTTAAAGAAGAGGTGCTATTCAATTTTCTACTTATTGCTTAGGCTTTACTATTTAACTCTCCCGGACATTCAAGGTACAACGTGAACAAGTTTAGGACTAAGTCATTTAATAGATTTCGGGAAGGATTGTCTGCCATTGAAGTTCAAGAGTTAAAACCATTAATACTTATAGTGGCAATGATAGATGATCGCAAATAAGATGTTGGTAAATCAGTTTGTGAAGGTACACAAATTTTATTTAATTTTAATTTACTACGTTTATGATTTAAGTATAAGGAAGATTCGAAATTAAACAACATACTCGTACATTATCAATATGAAAGAATGGTAAGCCTAGTAGCTGGATTTATTTCCAAGATTTAATAATACAAGTGTTATTTAACACAAAGTAACACTACTTCTTCTTTGCCTTTTAAAATATGGCTTCCAATCATATATTGATGATTTTGTCAATGTAAAAATATGATCGTTACATGCAACTAAAACCAATTTGGCCCTGAGAACATCCTTTTTGGTAGTAGGTGAGTTTTGTAACATGGTAGAACAATTTTAATTTAGAATAAGTATTATTTACATTTTTCTAGAATTTTCGGCCAAGGAAAATTCGGACTTACTTTTATTATTTCAGTTGAATTTAGAACACGACGTATGATCATGATATAACACTTTATGTTTTGATGTAACTCTAACAATCTCACTCACATTTTCTAATCTAAAATATCAAAATTTCAGGAATTACGAGTATAGCTCTCGTTAACCTCTATAACTCATCTTTTTTACTTACTGTTCTTATTTAATAAAGACGTTTCACGGAAAAAATGTATTGTAGAATTCAACTTAATTTTAAAACAATGTAACTAGGTACGTCACTAAAACATTTTGAAAGGTATGAGAACATGCTGTATACTTGTGTAGCCGATAAAATTGCTTAGTGGGCCTCGTGAAAAAAAAAACAAGTAAGAATATCGGGGTTACTTACCTCACCCTTATCTAATATAAGTGATTTCCTTACTTGGCGCATGCACTAATTACATTGGGTAATTCCATATTCGTCTTAAATTTCTACAATTGTTGCGTTGCACATTTTAATCGTTCTATTACACTCTGATGATGTTTAAGTACTAATACTATGTAAAGACTAGTTTAGTAAATTTGTGATATCATGATACGGCTCCAAACTAGAACAATCTACATTGATGAGTCGACCGACGTCAATCAATTACCAATTGCGTCATACTGTTCCACGATACAGAATTGATAAATTGATCATGGTGAACGCATCGATTTACATAGATTACTTAAGAAGGTACTTAAAATCCTTAGAAACGGCAAAAGTACAAAATATGGGACTAAGTTCACCAGTCACTATCCCAAATAAGTACTACTTAAGCCCCAGGGGTCTTTTGTTACTAACAATAATATGTACAGTATACGTGACTGCTTCTTTACAAATGTGCTTCCTGTAGGATTTTTTTTTTATGACTAGGCGGCAAACGAGCAGACGTATTACCTGGTGGTAAGCAATTACCGTCGCCCATGGGCACCCGATTCTATAGATAGTTGCAAAAGTAAGAGTATCTGCGTCTTCCGTCAGGGATTGCACTGCTTAGTGAAAGTTGAAAAAGATTGTAAATATGACTTCATTTTGATTGGTTCAAATTAGGTTTAGATTTTAGGCCTACCATTTTTTTCGTTTCGGGGCTTTTTTCTTCGATGTTCTATTATAATGAAAACACACCCTCGCATATTTGTAATACTACTTACAGTTTGTGTAGTAGGTACTTACAGGTTTTGTTGTTTACAGGTCAAACCACAAAAGTTGAAGTCATATAGATATGATCTCACAATAATGTAAAAAAAACTTTGTTTATTTTATCAAATCAGTTCAAACAATCGCCCCTAGCAAGAAAAAAAAATATTGATTCAGTTAGTCTGATCAGGAGTGTCTGGCTTGACGATCCAGACAATTTCGTGGAGTCCATATTGCACTTAGGACTTCTTGTAAAACCCATTTCAGCGGTAATCCTTATATAACGGTAGGTAATCTCTGGATAAGCCACATTACTACATTCAATTGTACCCACGTACCTACATACGTAAAATTGTACAAAGAGATATGACACCAGTAGAGATTTAAGTGTTATTATACTACATAGGTACATTTAATTAACCCCACCCTCTACGGATTACGTCTAAGTTGATCGCGTGTACGCTTACGCGGCGGTCGCGATCATAAGCGGCCTTCCACGTCATTACACATCCTAATCGCTTGCTAAGGGAATACAATTAAACGGCTTATTGAGCTTTTACTATTATATTGTTATAAACTAGTTTTGGTATAGGTGAAAAACTTAACTGAAGGTCTATACAGTTGTGTAGAAAATATAATGGAATTACGTTAAAATTTGAATATAGAACGCCGAGTTGCGTATACAATAGGCCAGGGGCTTTAGCTAAGTTTTTCATCTATACCCATTATAACAAATTATTATGTTTTACTAGTCATTGTTCAGCCTGAATATGTTCAACGAATATCAATAAATAAATTGTTCACGTTCTATCATGGTGATTATCATGATCAAATCTTGGTACAGCTAAGAACTACTCAGTCAGATGAGTAACCTTTAAAGTAAACGAGCTGTTAAAGATTAATAAAGACAGGGCCTGATTTAGGCCCGGATTTTGGCAGAGAACTTTAATAATTCAGTTAAACTGTTAAATTAATTACGGACATGATTAAAAACGGCAAAATTATAACGTGTCCAGAGATTTAGAGCTTAACACGCTTTATCGTTCCATGCTGAGCTAGTTAGTCAGAAGCTAAAAAAAATGAGATCGCTTTTCTGCCGCTTCAAAATAATCAAATATCAGTAACTTTTGCGATAAAGAAACATCTTATTTGGCGAGTGGCCAGTAAGACTATAAGCTAATTACAGCCTTGGGTAAGTATTCTTCAAACTCTTAAAGAATCTTAATTGAGTTTCCGATAAAATCGACACTTCAAGCTACTTTTGACTTATTACTGTCGTTATCGGGTATTTCTTACTTATTTTAACGGTTTTAACGTTAGTAATCATAATTATTACAAAAATAAAATTATATCGTTTTTCGATTGCTTTATTTATTTAAATTCCCTTGGTCTGTCTGTTTAGTAATGATTTAACCGAAATGTAATTGTTAAGTGCCAATGGCGCTTGTTGCAGTCAGATATTACTTCTTAGATACCCCATTGCCTTGCATCGGCTCCACCACTCGAAAGTAACCACATGCCTCAACATCATCTGGAACAAAAACTACTCTCGCTAAGCTGTAGAATCCGTTTTAATTTATTTTAGTTAGTTTTGTAGATTTTCGATGCTGACTGCCGTTGTGACAATAGGATTAGGAAAACCACTACCCCTGCGCTAGGTAACTAATTTGATTGTGCAGCATTTGACAACGTTCAAGCTTTCCTTGTGTGTTAGTTACGTGAAAATACGTGACTGAATTGTTGAATTCTCCGTAATATGCATATGCGTAGGCAGTCCAAATGATGTTTTATGTAAAGTAGATTATGTTCTTGTTTACCTACTTATTAAGCTCTTATTTCATTAGATTGATTTTTCCTGCGTTTATAACATTTATATTGAATTTTACGAGTATGTTAAACAATGAACATGGCATCAATTTAAGGGCCGTGAAAATCCAATGTTTTGAATCGTTAGAACGTGATCTACATTACTGTGCCTAAAGTCCCTAAAGCACGCCTTTGGTTTCTCGTTTCGTGTCTGTATTGATCCTGTTTGAAGGTATCGTGGGTTGAAATCCTGGTAAGGGTATTTCTATGTGTGTGCTACTATGTTATGTTATCTAACATTGTACGTCATTAAAACGTTGCGTTAGACCCTAAAGCAACAATACGATAGCTCAATATTTGCGTAAAATACATATAAACTTTAGTCATACAAATTGTACTTACTTGAAGTGCAAGATAACCATCTCACGAGTGTTGTTTCAGCACGGCGGCCGCCAAAGATAATTTCCTGAGATCGTGTTCCAGTATGTTATTTCCCCTGTGACACGCATTTCACGGCAACTTTTACTGTTGCGTCGTGTGTTTTTTAGCAGGTTTTTTTATATATATTTGTGAGAGTCGTGTACCATACATACGTTATACTGCATTACTAATGCTTCTGTTAGGTTAATGCTAATTATCAAAGCATTAATGAACACCAATATAATATAACAAATTTACATTAATAAACACCTTTATAAGAACATTTATAATTCATAAAAGGATTTAAAAGGGTCTATCTACACCTCATAATAAAACTATTATCATTATACATATAACATAACAGTACGGCCCGCAAACACCACTTTACAAAAAATAGGTACCAACTCCCAACCTTACAATCTCGTATATTATAATATATATTTATTTAATTAAAAATAATACGCCGTATTTTAACCACAATTTTATTTTTTACGCTTGTTTTGTAGCGATTTATAGGCATAAAGTATTTAAGAAAGTGTTAGAAAAAAGTATGCACAATTTAGACTCAGTTATACAACGTTGATAGAGCGAACGTTTTTGCCGTTTCCTCAAATATGCCAGCAATACCAGCGTTTACTAAAAATGTGACAGCTTTTTTTGTAGTTTCCATGTTATAAACTAACATACCGTTTTTGGTAAAGATTGTTTAATTTGTCCAGTTGCTTTTCGGACACAAATGTTCAGTTGCTTTTCGGACATAGTTTTGATTTTTTTGGAGTGCACATGTCATCGGCACTCAATTTAAGAGTTGTAAGCAATTACTTTTGACAAATTAAGTTATTTTTACAACAAACTTTCTAACCAAGCCGGTG
Source organism: Grapholita molesta (assembly GCA_022674325.2). Taxonomy (NCBI): domain Eukaryota; kingdom Metazoa; phylum Arthropoda; class Insecta; order Lepidoptera; family Tortricidae; genus Grapholita; species Grapholita molesta. Next base: position 25,761,571 of record CP053120.2, on the reverse strand, counting down.
GAAAATGCACATTAACAGTTTTGACAAAGTTTTTCAAGTTACGAACACTGACGCGGCGAAAGGAACATCAACTCAACTCGGCTTAGAGAAGAGATATCAAGACAGTTCTCCATTACAAAAACTATGGTTACTCTCAAATGAATGTCATCATTTAAAAATTTGGTAGGATGTTGGTTTTTATTTGTATTTAGTAAATATAAATACAATATAAACACTTAATTAACACTAACTTCGATTATCTTAATTTAAAAGATTTTATTGTCATCACTAAAATTAAGTTGATTTTAATATAGGTACTGTCAGCATTTAATTGATAGATTGAAGTATAAAAATAATATTTCTTATGTGTACCTGACATTGTGACAATAACTTTTTCATCATATATAATTGTAATTATTTGATATAAAAAATGCTACCTTTCGGAGCTACGCTACCTAAGCCAATGAACAGAATACACTTTTTATTTATAAATACTTATTTTTTCAATATATAAATAATTTATGACTACTGATTGGTGATGATACGAGCAGGAGGCATTTAATCAGTTATACTGGTATGCCACAAAAGTTCTGAGTACGTGACCGGTTTAAGAGTCAAGAAAAACGCCGGAGCTACGTAAGTGAATGGCAAGCTGCCAGTAACCTGCGACGGCTAGCTAATACGGACCCGTACGAGTAGGCAACCAAGTCGCAACTTCAGTCGAATGCACTCTGTGGCTTTACAATATTTCCAAATTGAATAAGAGCGTATGCACATATACCGAGCGTATGCCATAGCCTATTGCTATATAAAATGAATTTTATTGTGATCTGCACTTTGGATTTTTAAGATTATAAATATGTTACAGTTTGCTTTATTTTTAAGCACTGTAGGGCATTATCAACAGTAGTCATAGTAAAATAGCCTATTAAGCCTACTCCTATATGCCGTGCGGTGCCGGCTGGGAATAGCACCGCCCCAACTGCTCCAGAGGCGAGAACGGGAAAAGACCGAATGGGCAGCTGCTTCCATTGATACCGAATTAACTGCCACTGCGGTCGCCAACCCGCCTGCATGGTGACACCCCCAAAATTGAAACAAGTCATATTTGGGTGAAGCATATGTCCAGTAGTAGACTACTTACGGCTGAAAATATGATGATGATGTTAAAATACCCTATAAATAAATGTTTTTTTTTTATTAGATGCTATACCAGTCGTTTCGGAATTATTAAATCATTATATAGGTATATGTAATACAATAGGAATAGTTTTTTAGTCAGCACAGCATATACTCGTCATAAAAAGAAAAACGAATAAAATTTAAACAATAAAGTATACCTACACATTTGCCTCATCTTACTCATTATTAAAATCCTTTATACTAATTTTTAATCGTGCCGGTAACTATTTAACATATTAATCTTTTATATACTATTAATGAATGAAATTAATTTATTGGACGTATTAATCATTCTTCTTGTCATACTAAATGTATATAATTATTCGGTAGCATGTTTATTGTTTAGTACGAAATGGATTTGCACATAAAACATTTCGTAATTACATACACATTACTCGTATACTACTCGTAACAAAATATTCTTTTGTTGAAAAAATAATTAACTGTCGCACTTACTTAGGTTTCCGAGTCAGATCTGAGCCGTTTGGAGTTCTGACAAGAATAATTGACGGAGGTCGCTGTCACCGGGTTCAGCAAGGACGCACGGACTGTATCCTTCAATATATGTAAGTACGTATACAAGGTTTAGGCTAGTCGCAAATTGGTTACAAATGTCGGTCCTACACAGTCGCAAGACATTGATTACGCGGGTGAAGTGCGCATATTGAAAACCTTTACCTTTGTCTGATCATCAGTACGTGTATCCGTTTGGTACTTTTATAACCCCATTATCCTTTGCGGTTGTCGTAAGAGGCGACAAAGGGAAAAAACCGACGGATGGGCAGCAGGATCAGTCAAAACGCAATCTATAGCTACTGCGGTCGCCAACCCGCCTGCCAAGCGTGGCGACTATGGCAACTTACCCCCAAGATGTAACTCATCATATTTAGGGGAGGCTTATGTCCAGCAGAAATATGATGATAATGACTTTATTAAAGATAAGAAAAAATATTATATCAAAATCTATATAATAATGACATTTAAATTTCAAATGTCTCTGAAAATCAAAGCAATTGCTTACTTACTATAGAAACGATATATTGTGAGAATTAGAGATCCAGACAGATTTCATTCGCAGCCATTACAACTGTTCATTTGACTTTTCATTTTCGATTCAAGAAATTATTATTAGGATCTTATATTGTACTTACTTTTGCCCGCAGCTTCGCACGCGCAGATGAACCCTCTTTTTGAGCCCTTAGGGGATGAATTTCAAAAAACGCTGAAATTGCTTTTCTTGTATTCAAATAAGGAGTGTTTACAAAAAATTTCAAGGCTCTTGCTTTAAATTGTACACTATCCCCATACAAACTTTCAACCCCCTTTTTACCCCCATAATGATGAAATTTCCAAAAACTCTTTCTTAGTGGGTCCTTACGGTATATATACTGCCTTTTGTGAAAATATCAGCTATCTAGGTTAAGCGGTTTGGGCTAGGCGTTGATCAGTCAGTTAGTTAGGACTTTCACGTTTATATATATGTATAGATGTAGATAAAGAGCGTATGTCACTGTTCATAATTTGGCATAAAAATACAAGTTTAATGTTATCATGAAACTCAGCTTCGCTTCTTTTCGTAAAACCAGACTTAAAATTTTATGCCTTACATTATGTAGCAGTAACATAAAGTACTACAATGTCATTGAGAGAGTTTAACAAAAACTTCATGTTGATTATATTTGATTAAATACAATTTTAACATGAAGTTGAAAAATTTCAAGTAAAAGTTCAGAATTTGGCACGTCTACATAAATGTGAACAGGATATTTATTTATTAACTCGTAATATATATTTTAAGAATGAATCTGTGACACAAACTATTTACTGCTATTGTCGGGGCCCACTATGTTGTATGTTTTCTAATTAACCAATAAATACTTAGTAGGTCAGTTAACGTATCAAGAAAAAAAAAAGTATCTTACAAAATTAGTAACCTGCATTTTAGTAATATTATAATGTATACGTTAAGAAAATAAACACATACAGAAGACATCATTTGCTTATTCATTTTGTAATCATTTAGGTTAATATAAATGAAAACTTACCTAATACGAGTATACCAATTACTGTTTATATATTCCTAACTCTGCCTGCGTGCATCCATTAACTTCACTTATAATGAATATCACAATTCTCTTAGGACTTTAGTAATATAATTAAATATTCATTTAATTGAGGAGAGAGTTGTAAAAAAGCAATCGTACGAAATATTTTCCTTTCCGGAGTGCCGTAATGGGCCGCGAAACAGCCGCGTTAAAATTATTATTTGCTTAATTGGTTCTAGGCGCTCTTCAAAAAGAGGTAGAACGTAAATATTTAAATTATAACTGGTTTAAATTCTCACCGTTTTACATGTTTCTTTCTGCACTATGTTAAACTATGAGTAATTGATAAAGTACATTATACTCAGCTCGAGAAGGTTTTCCGGTTACACTCTGGGGGGCAGGTAGCCTGGTGAAAATAGAGGACCCTTTCACATTAAACTTGATTTTGACTACTGGAATACTCCTAATGAGTTAACACTTCTAGCGAGATTGGTTGAGATGGCCTCAGCCGAATCTAAGTGTTTGATTGACAGACATTGTGTCACTAATATTCATCTTAATGAAATTTATATAACAATTAGTAGCGTGCAAACTCTGGTCCCATATATATATGCGTTTGGTTATACATTTACTCATTTAAGGACCTTATTTTATATGACATATAAACCTATAAAAGTTCTTGATTTAACTTTTATTGTATTTTACCTTTATAGGATTTAAAATTAGAGGCATTGCGATACAACGAAAAAATGCACCCAACATCCTTGGTGCAAAGCCTCAATGGCCTTTTTTACATTTTATGTAGTAAGTACGTATGTAGTTATAAAAAAAAGTAATCCACCTTTTGAAAAACATCCACATTTGACAATAAAACAGAGGCAGATATATATGTGAGTAGGACCGTACAAGAACAAATTATCTATATTAGTTCATACAATGCTTGCTCTTCATTTGCATGTTTAACCTTCCCTAGAGCCGCCAATTCTTATATGCATCTGTGAATTCGACAACATTTAAATCTGCTTAAATAAAACAATATCTATTAAAATAAAGTTAGATTAATACCTCTTAACTATATGTTAGCACATGTAGAAAATCCTGCTTGGATATTTTTGTAATAATACATATAATATAACCTATTAAAATCCCGATTGTACTATCTACTCCAAAAAGAGACATGAAAAATCTTGCAAATTTGTTTTCGACGTGGTTATTCTCTTCTTCTTAAGTGTAGCCAGGCGGTTATTCTGTAAATATAACAGATACCAGAAAACTTTAAACCGATATCGGATCACTCAACTTAATGATTAATTTCCGAATGTATTAATTGCCGATGCTCGAAGTGATGTCCTTTTTGTGCCATTCATTGAATTTAAACGAAGTATTCTTAAAATTTGAGGCGTATATAATTAAAACAAGTGGTGGTGGCAGTATTGACTACGCATGGCGTAGGTACTAAATCGACGGTGGAAATTTCAAATGTCGTAAGGGACATACTTTTATATGCGACTTACGACATTTGAAATTTCCACTGTCGAAATGTTTGAGAACGTTAACTTGATGTTATGGCTTGAAAAAAAAGATACGATGTATTTACTCGTTGTATAACGTACTTTAGAATATCAGTTTAAAGTTTATTGATATCTGTTATATTTACAGAATCATCGACTAGCTACACTTAACTAGGTATAACGAATGCTCTGTATGTAACTAATAGGAAAGCTGTCTGTGGCTACTGAGTAATAAGATGATTTTGAAAGACTTCAATTCCTTTTGACGACCGGTCTGGCCTAGTGGGTAGTGACCCTACCTATGAAGCCGATGGTCCTGGGTTCGAATCCCAGTCAGGGCATTTATTTGTGTGATGAACACTAATATTTGTTCCTGAGCCATGGGTGTTTTCTATGTAAGTATTTATATGTATCTGTCTATTATATATATATATATCTACAACACAAGCCTTACTGAGTTTACCTTAGGAATAGGTCGATTTGTGTAAGATTGTCCCGAAATATATATTTATATTTAATTATTTTGAATATATTCCTTCTATTTTTCATCCACTAAAACAAACGGGGTAGGTATTCAACTCATCACGTATATATTCTTCAATTTAATTGGGCGAGGTACAGTAGGTAGATCAAAGCAAAATTGTGGCTTTAACATTCTCTTAGAAGTACAAAAAATGTCGTAATACGGTTAATAAATTAGCAATATAAGAAATTCGTACACAATGTTAAATCCTTTGATTAACATTACCAATAATATACTCACGCCATTTTTAGAATTATGAACTTAAGTTATTTAATCCTTAATTAATTTATCCTGGTATCCTGCGAGCAAATATAATTATACTAAATATCAAATTAACAGAATCTTAATTATCAAAAAATAGCTAACAATTATGTTATAAAACGTTTGATGTTGCTGGATACGAATTTGTTATGTATAAATAATAAGAATGTCTTAATTGATACGGTTCATTGCAATTTATTTAGAAATTAATGATTTCGTCCGTTTTAGGTGAATTACTAGGCTGCATAATTGTTTTAAATTTTAAAAACCAACCAAGTGCGTGACGGATCACGCATATTGAAGAGTTCCGTATCCCTATTTTCAAAAGGGCGTATCTGCCCATGGAAGAAGCTTTCTAGAGTCTGAGCCCTGAGTGTAAGTGTGTAACAAAACGTTATCATCGCGTTAGAGTTTCCCATATAAATAAAATCACTTACGCGTTAAAGACGTTTTTTTACGATAAAAAACTTACACTAGAGCCTCAGAGCGTTTTTGTCCCGCGATTTCTCGGAGTTCCCATAACATTCCCATTTCGAAACGGCCGAATATGTTAAGTAAGTCAAGAAATTGTATCGATACGTTGACACATACTGTGCTATAGATAGACATGTTTCGCGATCAAGATATTTACCAAAATATATTTTTTATTTTTTATTTACTACCGCCAGTACGCTCCCAATATCAAAATAACATATGTAATCAGGCACACAATACGGCTGTATTAGATAAGAGCATCCTGGGAATGTCATCCAAAATTTATAATAAAATTCCCGACAATATTAGAATCAGGGAAAAATATGAATTTAAAAAGCATTTAAAAAACTTAAAAGTAAAAACTACTACTCGATCGTGGATTTCCTCAATGAAATTTAAAATATTAAATAATTGTCACAATGAATTCCTATTTGCAACTTTGATGTATTTAACTCTATATTTTTCTGCTGTATTTTTTTTATTAATTTTGGTCTATAGCTTATTTAAATTTGTTATTGAATATAAATTTTGTCCATAATATAAATAAGCTTCTATAAATGCATACGATGTACATATATTAATTACAAGTATTGAACATTTGTACGCAAACAGGCAAAGCACAGCGTTCTTTTGTAAATTATGATGACCATATTTTTATCACCTGTGTTATACAAATAAACGATTTCATTTCATTTCATTTTTACTGTTAACCAGGCTCTATTTGAGTTATCCACTAAGAGACCAGTAGAATTATAGTTTAAAGAGGTTGTAGAATGTCTAAAGAGGTCTCATTTAATTATCTTTATTGGAGTGTTTTAACGTAGCAAATTGGTATCCAAGTTTTCACCAAAAAACCAATACAAAACCTGTGATGGTTCGTACTTAATTTGTTAGCACCTTATTTGTTACAATTTTTAAAACTATTGGAACGCTATTTTTGGAAATATCAACTTAATCAAAAAATGTTAAAACAATCCTCAATGTGTTCCGTTGCGTTTTTTCTATTTTGACTACGGAACCCTAAAAAATAGGTGGCACAAAAACATAGTCTGTTAATTTAAGAGAAATAGTGACAAGTTTGTAATTATTGTTTTTTTTTTATCCTTGCCGTATCATTCCCATTTAGTGCCGCAAAATAAATTATTTATTCACTTATTTTTACCAAATAACTCTTATACACACTAAGTATTAAGTGAATATTTTTATTGGCTAAGTAGACATTTCGATTTAAGTATTACATTAAGATCATCATTATTTCTCGAGTATAAATTCTAACCTTTTACGACATTCAAAAAGCCACTTTGACCCACAGCCACTAAATCTGCATGATCTGCTGGATATTCTATCATGTGTAAAGCCGACATTGTTTCCTATTTTTCAGAATAGTGAACTTTAAATTCAGTTCTCTCGGGAATGTATCCTGCAGCAACTCAATCTCGCTAGTTTTATTGACTCAGGTATATCGATAACTAGGACTCACATCGTTTCTTTTCTGGAAGCTATACGCTGAGTAAACAAAACTTGAGTATATATTTATGTACTGCTGCAATGCTTCCTACCTGTTCATAACCTCAAACGAGAATTGAATCATAGGCTCCCATATTTACATATTTACTCCAATGCGATTCGTAGTCAGAAGCAATATTTATCAAGAATAAGAATAACAAAATGTAAAATTATGTTAACAAACATATGTAAAAAAGTAGGCTTCTAACTATACGTTTCCACGGATATTAGATATACTTGTGTATAATAAATAAAAATGGGATATTCGGTGACATGGGGAGTACGGAGCATTTAATTTAGTCTTATATTTTTATTGATTATATGAATGATTTTATTTTCATTGATTGTAAGAACAACGGTAGCAACTAAAAATAAACTTTCCATCACATTTTTAACTAACAACTCCAAATAACGATAAGTTAAACAAACAAAAGCTCTCATCAAGACCACAGAGTTCTTCGTACTTAACTTTCCATTTCAATGGACTAGTAAAGAGTATCTGGAGAAGGAGGGTTGCACGAATTTCTAGTTTTCGTAACGAGGGCGCGATCAGCGAGGCGGCTGCGCTCGATAGTACTAAGTGCATTAGGCCTTGTTTGTTTGTTGTTTGCTCCGTGGCGGTGCTCGACGTTATCTCACTTCTTCGTGTGTGTACGTGGCTTAAGATACGACGTGCTTCTGCGCCCTTTATTTATTTTTACAGGCGCGTGTCAAGTCCACGCCGCGAACATTTGTCTCTTACGCGAGCGTATTATCTCCGAGGTACGTGGGACTGTCATTTACATTATATTTTTGTGCGTAAATCACTTTTGTGAGCGTCGCAACTTCGTGCGCCACTACGGTATAAAATATTACACGCTGAACTTACGAATCAATTACATTAGTTACAGATACGATAAAATAAAATGTTATTAACACAGCTTCCGTAAAGCTAAAAATTCTATGACTAATATTTTCTTGGTTTTCTGTCGAGTTGCTCGACAATTGGTTACGTACTTTACACCAATACGGCACATGCTGTACAAAGCTAGCATATAATATAAGCTAATACAGCATATATGTAAAGATAATAAAATATATGTGTGATATTTTATAAACCTTCCTAGTGGCATGAACTCTTAAACCAAATCATAATTTTAAGTTCTAAAAGTAACTGGTGGTAATTTGAACGGATTTAAATAAAAAATAGTCGAAGTGTAAATAAATGTGTAATAAATAATTCATAGTCATTTGAAGGTCAGCTGTAAAGACGGACTGTTTGGAGTAAAACAGTTTCAGCGTCGTCTAAACCTTAATCATAATACCTTTTAATCCTGACGTTGTGGATCAGACATGAGTGAGTATGGGCAAATAGTACCAACACACATTAATTATGTTTAGGCCTCTAAGCAAATACCATGTAAGTTTGCGCGCTGAACGAATACAGTGTCATAAATTGTCTGAACCTTCTTGTCAAGTGGAAGTTTTCTAATATAAAGGGTCGCTTGGTGACTTAACTTCAAGTCTTAAATTAACACCGGAAATGAAGTCGGGCCATTAAACTGCTATAAACTTAGGGAGTGTTTCGGCAACTTTGTTAATGTGGGCATAGCAAAAAATCTCGCCTGATTTCGCATTTCATCGCGGTCGAATTTAAAGTTGCCAGAGTATCTTAGCCAACATTATGTTTAATCTAGTTAATAACATGTATTTAAAAACGGCTATTATTCTGAACATGAAATATAAAGGAACTGTGTTTGAAAACGTCTTTATTTTTACTCTTTTATTTTCATTAACTTTACTATACAAATTATGATAGAAATGTGCTAGGTTGGTCATTATAATAATATACGCGGCAAACGTGTCCGCGCCAGCAGCGATAGCGAGCTCGTACTATATAAAAGGTAAATTCGCCTTTTTTTTTAAACAAGACTGACCAGCGTTTGACCTCAATCACACCTGATGGTAAGTGTCGACGAAGTCGAGGGTGTAGCACGCTGGTTCGGTAACATATATTCAGTTTTTAAACCTGCGAATATCAATTTGTAACGGAAACCATAAGCTCAGAACCAATATCAACATTCAGAATCAAAAACGTAATAATCCATTGTAAAATACTTCGACAAAGTGAGTTCAGGTGCAAAAGCGCCATTCTCTAAATTCGTTCAGAAGCAAATCGTTTGAACCAATCACATAACGCCTTTTGAAAACCATTCTAGAATTTTCGATAATGGTGATATGTTTATATGGGAAACACTAACGCGATGGTAAAGTAGCATTACGTTAAAAACTTACACTCAGGGCTCTGGAAACGTAGCCGCAATCCAAAAACTTGACCACGTCGACGTCGGCGACCACGAGTGGGTCAGCACGAGCACCTAATAAATTGAGTACCAAACTGTTCCTGCTGGCGAAGTATGAAATCACTGCCGATTATGTCATTCTTTGGATCGCCTAATTTTGTTTGCAACCTGCTGTCCGTACTGGTGTACATAATACTGTCTTTAGTTGTTCGTTTACTCATTATTTTATAATTATTCTATTATTAAATTTTATTGCAACTGAAATGGATTATATCGCGTATATTATTATTTATTTTTTTTATGACAAAAGGTGGCAAACGAGCAGACGGATTGCCTGATGGTAAGCAATTACCGTCGCCCATGGGCACCCGCAACACCAAGGGAGTCACAAGCGCGTTGCCGACTTTTAAAGGTTGTTGGAGCTCTGGGAACCTTACTCACCATCAGGAACACAACACTACATACCTGAAAGGTAGCAGTGCTATTATGGCTGTGGTCTTCTGTAAGGAGCAGGTACTTCCCCAGTTGGGCTTCTCCGGACTCAAGCGTGATGGTACTTCGCTATGCCCTACCTCTCATAAAAGTCATCCCGACGTTTCGAACCCTTCAGAATTGTTCGTGGTCATCTGGTGGATCGGGTCCACTATATTATACAATATTGTATATTATAATGTGGAATTGCTTATGCGGTATAAGTGTATATATATTAAGTATAACTAACCTTTGTCTTGATACTTGATTATGGAATATCTTTTGAAACCAGTGAAGTGATTTAACATTTTTGCCCACACGACTATCTTTTTACTAATTCTATCGGTTGCACGTATTTTTATTTAATCTGTATTTCAACGCTGGTACAATCTTAACATATTATAATTCTTTACTTCTCACTTATTTGAAAATCTAATTATCATAACAAATATTTCACGTTAACTTCTAAATATTTATGGTGCGCTAGTTTTTCTGACAACATTTTGGGAGTTGGAAGTGTTTTTATTCTTCGTTATCCACTAAGACACAAACAATACATATTTCTATCCGTTTCTGTTGTGTCTGTACCATTAGATATTAGGTTACTAGTTTTTTCATGGCCCGGAAACTAGTCCTTTTAGCCACGTTGCTAATAAGTATCCACTGTGAGTATTGATTTTGCCCTTACATAATAGACAAAAAAAACAGTACCTATTTAAAGTATAACACTGATTTTACATATATTGCTTTTAAATAATAATATACTGTGAACTGCAAAAAATATTGTAAAAAAAACTACATTATACTTAATATAATTTAATACATTTGACTTACCTATCTATATCAGTCACAGTCTTTCTAATACACCCTATTTGACTTCTTAGGTATTTAAGCCCGGGCTTGTCTATTAATCATGTCATATTGAAATACGGATTTTTAGGTGATTTGGAATTGGTGGAATCATGGTGGAATACGAGGCAGGTATCACGACAAAAATACAAGTGATGACATTTGTGTAGCTTAAAAAACAACATGGTGTATAGACCGGCCCTAATTGTTATAAATGATAAACATTATTATGCCTGCTGCTATCCCTCTTGAAAGTGACATTTTATTAAGTTTGGGTACACAGTTACAATTTATATTATGTATATTCTATTTCAGTTTTGTTTTTCACCCAACGCCCACCTTTCTATTTATTCACGGGTAAGAGATAAGGCTCCTTATTTATGCACGATCCCTAAACTGATACAAAAATACTGTCTCCTGAGTCTACCGAATTTACATTAAGCTTCTCGTAACGACTATTAGAACCCGCGATTGAATCTAAGGATTGATCTAAGGATTTGGGAGTGTTTGATTAAATCGCACATAAATCTAAACGATCTTAAAATATCAGTGTACAAGACACAACAATAAGCGGACACTTGAGCTTAGTCTAAACGCCATCCTCTTGAGTTGTTATAGTAATGCAACTACTATTTTAGTCATCGAGATCGTCTCAAGTACCGAGTGGTATGCGAGTAAGAATCAGAAGCTTAAATACACGACTGAACATGTCCCTAGTATATAATCCTATACAAATCCTTTCGCTTGTTGAACTCTACTTTTTTTTACTAACGGTAGAGTTAAGACAATCGCAAATACATCTGTTATTTTTATAATTTCTACGTAATAAAATAACTTACCTACAGTTTATTTTTTCACAGTAGACTTCTAGTTAGTAAAATGTCATGCATGCCTAAATACTATACTCTTCTCATCTTAATCGACTTTCCAATTTAAATCCATTCAAGGATCCAACAGCCTAACAAGTTAACTGCGTAGGTGTTACGCCTTTCAGCCTTTCACACCACTAATTAAGGAATATATTGGTATTAATTAGAAAGAGACTAGGCTATCTTTCGGGTGAAATACTATCGCGGCTCTCAGGTAATGTCATGAAGTTTCCAGGAATCAATAATATTAATAAAAATTGTACTTACAAGCTTATGATATAATTACGGGCCGTGGTTAGGTTACTTACGCTTGTGGTTTGGGGCATTCTCAGGACGGGTATGACCGCAACGCTCCACAACCACCCGCAGCACAAAGTGCGGCTGTTGCCTTTGATCAAGTTGTTACAGATGTGCTTTAATTAATTTATAAGTACACTGGATGCATTCTCAATGACTTTATCTGAAGGTTGGGCAACCGGTAACCCGTAATTATAATAGGTTGAAGTCCAGATATGATAATGACGTATTATATTTATTTGCTATCTATCTTTGTTTGACTACATTTCTTATAATTTATCATTATTTTAAATGTGTTGGATAAAGAAACCCACAAATATTTACGTGTGACGCGAGCCCCGTTTTCACCTAATAAAATATTCAGTTAGATAAAAGGGGTCTCTCAAATGTTTTATTACAATTTTCGATATTCAATAATGTATATAGAATTCAAAAAGTAAAGTATTGTATTTGATCATTAAATGGGTTTTTATAATAGAAAAATAATAAGTAGGAACTTATCTTATTAACGAAAACCTGGCCCTGGCAAAACCCCTCAGCATTATATGCTTGATGATTTTCGAAGGATTATAATACTATTACTAACTAAACTATATTTTAACTAAACAATACAGATTACAATTCCTATTATAATAATTATAAATAGAATTATTACAGGTAACCAAGTATAAGTCTCCACACGGAGACCTTTGAATTTAGTAGATAAGCCCGGTACCGCGAACAAATAAGTTCGTACATTTCGAGCATTTTCTTTCTCTTTTACCAATTAAGGCGTCATGAGAGTGACAGACAATTGTCCGAAATGTACGAATATCGTTTGTCGCCGCTGGTATTGCCACTCAACCACTTTTTTGAAATTATCTAATTATAGGGTTATTAGGGTTATTATATCCCTTTTCATACTTAAATACAGCTCTATCTTCTATTTTTCGTATTCAGATCGTGACACTCAACCCGGTGAGTAATATTACCGATAATATAATTAATAAAAAAGTTAAACTTAATTTTAAAAGTTACATAACTAAAACGTACTAAAAGGGTTAAAGGAAAATTACAAAGACTAGTGATGGAGGGCGAACAGCTAGATAATACCTATAATCGATTATATCAAGCAGGCAGAATCATCATTGTCTGTTAAAAACTACGCATAACCATCAGGTATTTTGAACATTCATGAATTTGGTGTCGGTAAGTATATCTTATCTTCTCAGATAAGTAGTTAGAAAAGAAGGTAGTTCTTAGCATATTAATCTTCATTCGTCTCTTAGTTATAACATTCCTATATTATGTATTATAGTAATTAAAGTATCATACAAGGCATAAATATTTTTATTTAATGTACACGGTAGTAAATAAAGAAGCTGTTTAATAATTGTGTGAAGTCATTTTTTGTAACGAGACATGTAAATCAAATTAACACTAAGCCAGTCACAAACAGTCTTAAATGCACCTAAATCAAGAGAATTGTTTACCCTCATCTAATTTTTGACATTGTCTGGGGCGGCGATGTCAAAGAAGATTTAGCGCAGGCGATCTCAGCTGGCTCAGTTCCACAAAGGATCCGCAACGAGCGCAACGCGAAACAATCCCAATTCGGACCCTGTAATCCCACTAATACCTGCAAACCGCACCGCGCATAATTCCCAATCTTTCTGGGAATTCGTTTGTTTTACTACCCTTACGGTGTGCTGACAACGTGTTTGCAGCCCAATTTGTATGTATGTAGTTTTTGTTTAATCTACATGCTGTCTCACTATTTGTTGGCAATACATTTCACGTGTCGTATAAAAGTCCGACGATTCACAGGAAGATATTTTGATAAACGTTTACAACAATTATGAGGAGCAAAAATATTTCGTATTAAATAATATAGTTAATAATACATTATATCTAAGTAAAGATTACAATTAGAGGTTCATCTTTCCATCTGGTTTTTTTATTTTATTTTATTGAAAAACACGTAACAAATGTAATATAATATTTACTTACGCCAATGAGGCCTGGCGTTGAGCTCATACCTACCAAGTACGCGAATCATTAATATAGGTAAACGAAACCTTTTCCTTTAGAGACTTATTAGATTAATTTAACCTAAGTTGTGAAAACTAACGTAACAGTTAAAATATGCGGGATGAAATCTGGGTCGTGATCCAAAATGTGAAAAAAAATAGCTGCTCCATACATTAACTCTAAAATAACTAGCAATTAAGTTCCACTGTGTATGGAGTAGCAGATTGTTTTTTTTTCGCCAATTCAATATTGGTCCCATGGGAAAAGATGTTAAGTATTTATGTTCGTCTTTATCCCTTTTCTGCATTTTGAATCACGACCGAGATTTCACCAAGTATACACAAGAGTAGTGAATACAGAAAAAGTAAACATTAACAAAACAGATGGGGTGATTGTCATCCCGTCGCCTCCACGACATACGTCACTTAAGGACTAACAAACTTGTTAAAACGTGATAGCAATGGCGATAGACGATAAGAATCGACCATCTCCTAAGCTAGCTAATTGTATGTAGTATGTTGAAGTATTATCATTATTTTCAAGTATATTGTTTCAATTTCAAACTTGATTTTCATTTGGTGTATAAGTAAAATAGTATTCATTGTAGATTTTAGGGATTAGGTATTCGTTTATTCTTCGTGAAAAATAGCTGTGTTGATTTATAATCTATTATATGTATTAGTAAATGGAATTAATTAATAATATCTAATTGCAGCGGATGTAGTTATTAAATGAATACCAACAAACGCTTAAGACCTATGTCTGAATAAACTAAGACCTCTTAAATCAAGACCATTGAATGTCATCCAGACAGACCGAGGACTAAACTGGTTAATGTCTTCGTTTGCTGACTGGAATACTATTGTTCAGCTGGCTCGGTTTGCCTATTGTCTATGAACACGTTATGCTACAGTAAACACCAATAAAACGCAAGAGGCATGTAAATAAATTTTACTTCTTACTACTAAACTTACCACTACTCGAGTCGCAGTCGAGTTTGGGCATTGTCTTACGTCTCTCAACAGTTGAAGTCACGCTAGTCCAAGCAAAATTTTAAATAAAACAGTAACTTTAATTTCTGAAATGCCGTAATAAAATTATAGTTCTAACATCTGAACTACACGACCACAGCCACAGCTTATGTCTCGAGAGCAGCTCAATTTGCTGAAAGAGTACTGAATTTATTCATACGTATTAAGTTTGTTTATTTTCAATGAAATAGGATAGCTACATATATTGATTTGTTTGCGTCAACATTTTGTTAGTAATAACGAAAATATTATTGCAACTTAGTTCAACGGCTGAGCTGAAAGTATTTACAGCACTTGGAAGGCTAAAAAATTAGTCCACTTGTATATCATAATATAGTCATAAAGTCACCGGTACACTCGCTTATGGATAAGACATGACATGAGTTAATTTGCTCGAGGCGTGGTTTCAGCCAGACACCTCTGTATTTTACACTTTCTAAGAACTTTTCGCAAAGTCGCGTGAACTGTCGTAGCAAATGAGAGAGTAATACAAGAGTTCGTCGCGGCGACCTAGAATAATCTAATAATTACTTTTATTACTCATTTGAACACTCCGCTATATTTGAGGAAAAGACATACTGATGTTTTATAGACAGTTTGAGACCGATATGAAAGATTGAGATGCAAAGCCAACTATGTTACTAGAGTTAAACAAATAGACAGTGGCACAATAAGTAACAAAAAATCAGAAAAAAATACTTCCTGACATGAATAGGCTTGTAACAAACAGCAGATGAGATTTTACTATCATGTTAACAAGTATAGAGAGAACTATAAAACAATAGATTAGTTTTATTTTAAACACTTCGAAAATAAAATCGAATATTTGAATGTCTGAAAAGGTTACGTGTTTGCAATTCATATCGCTGAACTATTAAAACGTATTCGGCTACCTCGCACAACGACGTACCTACTCGTATCAACATTGCGATACGTCGTTGCGCGTTTGGTACTATTCCTCAAGAGGCTTTTTTTTTAGTTTTAATGCATGAAGTAGTTAAGTACTATAATATTGTAATTATTGTAAAACATAACTGGCATTAAAAAAATCTTGTTACTACGGTTTACGAATATAGAGTTTATTGTCTCGGAGATCGTACGGCATTTTATATCAAGTTGTTTAGTCCATTAGTGAATTTAGTTACCCTAGACGAATATCAAACCTACAGCCTTAGGCGAGGTCCAGCTACTTATATTCAGAGGTCAGAATATTTATTATCTAGATTATTAAGTTTGTGGCATACCTATATACCTATATGCACAATGATATAGCTTATATAACAAATAGAGGTATATAATCTAATATCATTGTGATATTAGCGTGAATTGTGCCAATCGAGATAATGTGTCTTAATATGGAAATATATATTATCTCGATTGGCATAATTCATCATTTGGTATAATTTATATAATAATCTACGTAGAAACGTGTTGGGACCGTATGGGGATACGCCGGCTACCCAATTGTCCGGAACACTATATTTCCGTGTACGGGAAAGAGAGACATACAAAGGTTTTAATTATTGGTTTCATATTTCTACTCTTCCAAAGATTCTTGGTGGTTACAGAGTCATTAATGTAGGAACTTTGTTATTCAAAATTATTTATTTTTAACGAATGTTTACAAAGATAGGTGTAAATCCTTCTTTTAAGTTAAAAACTTGTGTTAGGAGGTATTCGCTATTTATACAATAATGTTAAACGTTATAAAACGTTCTTGTATGTTATAAAACGAAACGACTTCATTATGTTAGAATACATAAAAGTTCTAGTCAAGTCTTTCTATCCCACGAAAAGTCGCACCTTAGATAGAAATTATATTAGGTACTTATGTCCTAAATCTTTAAAACATAATGTGCCTAGCCTATAACAAGCATAGTCACAAAAACTGTATAGTGAATATATTCATAAACCGCTAAATTTATTTTTATTGTGAAAATTCACACAATTTATGTTTTGTTATTTAACATTATTGTCGATACCAATCTAAATATTGTCACGGCGCGGAAATATTATGTTCATCCATGCAAATCATGTCATCGTGGTTTTAGCCCCACCGCTCATAAGGGCATTAGATAACATATTCCATTGTACATCGCATTCTCACGCACGAGATTCCAAAATGAAACCGTTTTTACAACGTACTTACGGCTTTTACGGATGGTGAGGCAAGTCTGACGTTCATCTGAATCGGATGCCTGTTCCCGAACTGCTGTATTAATTATGCTGCTGTAAGATATCAATGCGCAAACTGATGTGCAATTATATTGTGTTAGATATTCACCTAATGTATTGCTTTGTGAGCGCGTGCACTTGTCAGATTGTGGTCAGCCCTTAATGAAATCAGGCTTTGTTGTTGTGGACATGCGGTTTCGCACTAACTGTATTTGCTTGTGCGCAACCCGATTCAAATCAACTGCGATTCAATCGCTTTACACGTTAGGACAATGTACTGTGCATGCGGTCGAATGAAGTCGAAGACAACTATGTTATAGTATCAATAATTTCAGTTATCTAAACTTTGGATTTGCGAAATAAGTTAATATTAAACCAACAGCAACACATAACCGGCGTAAACACTGCTGTAAAAGTCATCTTGAGGTAATGTAGGTATACTATATTATTGTCATACAATATATTGTATCTGTCTCAGATTACACAAAAAATATAATAGTATTTTAGCATCCGTTTTACTATATAGAGGTGTAAAAAGGTGAGGTAAGTGGGTATCCGTTTGAGGTAAAACTGTAAAAGAGAATCTTGTTAAGGAAGACGTCTACTGTTACAACGTTGCATGCAATACTTATTGTACCTGTCTACTAGACTTTTTTTTAAATGTTGTGTATTCAACGATTTTGTATCACTGCAGTGTTATTAGATTGGTGGGAATGTATTTTCTAATGGTAGCTGCTAGCTAGCTGCGTTGTTGATTATCCCACTTGTTACGAAACATACCAAATACTTCCGATTCGACTGAATTTCAGTTGATATACTATAAAAAATAAACACTACATGTGAAAAATATTTAAAAAAGTTGTATGTCTCATGGTAAACTGGGAAATAGGTGTCATTTTAAAAGGACGATAGAAGCATGTACATTACTATGAGCCTAAAGGACGCCTTTCAACATCAAAAGGGTATCGTTTTTGAGTTGAAACTATAATCAAGCAATGCCTTTTGAGAAGGTCATATCCTGCACAAAGTTTCATCCGAAAAAACCCGATTAACCCCAAATTGTTTTATTTATTTTTTCCTAAACTGTGAAAGTACTAACATTTTATGTTTATTTTTAGATCAAGTAGGTGAAGTACATTTATTGCCTAAGTGATTTAAATTACTTTAGCTTCTTTTCATAAAAGAAACATTTTCATACTAGTTGTTTTTTTAAATTGTTTTCAACAATAACTAGCGTTTTGCTAAGGGTGTTATTTACAAGAAAAGTAAAATGTGAGGTAAATTTTCACATAGATAAAATATTTTTATGTTGTAAATAGTCGTTCATAGCCATAGACTAATGATTTTAACTTAATATTTGGCTTAGAATGACTTTGTACAATCTGCCCTTACTATTAATTTGACATGTTTTGCAGTTGATAGTTTGTCCTAGTAATATTTAAGATTATTTTTCCAGAAAATGTTTAACTCAAATTTCGAGTAAAATGGCTGTGATATACGGACACATGGACGGACGGACGTGACGAAATTATAAGGTACCGTTTTTTCCATTTAGGCTACTAAGCCCTAAAAATTGTACATCTCAGTCGGGCTCATCTTATGACATATTTTCAAAGCTCGTGTCGCAAATCTGAGAGTTGGAGAAGTTTGTCGTTGCTTCCCTTCATAGCATAAGTTTTATCTAACATTGTGCCAAGGACAGAAGGTCGACAGTGAAATAAACATTTATGTGAGATACTAAATATTTTCATTTTCATGCCGTTTATTATTTGAAGTACTTACTCATTTTGTTTTTATGTTTGAATACACGAGTATTTTGCTATGTAGTTTTATCGATACTGTAACTTATGTATGTACACTAATGTAATGCAGCAAGTAAAAATATTTCTAAAAATACTGTTTTTGCAGACACTAAACTGCGTTGTTGCAAAATTCGTGCTACGAAATAAACATATAGGTAACAAATAGGTGATAAGTGATTTATTAATCTGTTCATTTAGTGAGATTTACTATTAAAACATCTTACACGTCCTCTTTTTCTATAGACAGATACCAGTTTTCTGAGCTATTAAATGCATAAGTACGTTCTTTATTCCAACGGTAGTAAAGGTACGAACTACAGGAGCAGATTTCATCTTAAATAAAATTTCATTAGCAAACGCCGCTGAGAGCTGCAAACGTAAGTAGTTACCTACCCACTTACTTATATCAAAGTGGAGAATTATTGAAGCTTTTAAGATGAGCTAACAGAATAACGGTATTTGTTCTTATTCAAATGTTTAATCTTCAAGATAGGGAGATAAATATTTATTTCGAATCTGACCACCGTAACTACATATTTCCCCATGTCCGCTTTCAACCTTCATCAAAACCTCTCTCCACCGACTTCGTCTTTATTATTTCATAAAATTAATATTAAATGATAATTGACTGCCCCCGGTAAGCTCAAAAAGGCTTGTGTTGTAGGGTTAAAATAACACAAATATTTAAATAAGTAAACAACACCCGTGACTCATGATAAATATCTACACACAACTAAATGCCATCGGCGGGTAGCCTAGGTCAGACCGGTTGTAAGATTTAATATAATTATGAACAATCTATTCTATGTATTGTATTCTGGCGAACCACCCCGGTGACATTTGCAATTCTTCATTTTGTGGCAATCGCATTACACTCCGTGGAGTAAACAAAACTTTATTTTACTATGATGATTGGTTGTGCTTAGCGCAAAATATTAAATAAATTAAATGAATGTCCCTTAAAAAAAAATCATCTAATGAAAATAATAATGACACTTTTAAAGTGTTTATCTACCGCAATATTAATAAGAAAGTAAGATGTAGTAGGTTATTAGTTAGGTTTAAAATGTATGTAAGTACCTAGATAGGTTTAAATTGATACTCGCACTAGTTTTATCGTTGTACAAAACGCCTTATCCACTTTAATTGTGTGTCAATAAAACAGCGCCACATTAATACCGTGGAGGTTGGGCAGAGCTCTGGTGTGGGACGCAACGTGCGTCGATACTTTCGCACAGTCCCACATCCAGGCGACGCGCATGAAGGTTGGTGCTGCAGCTGACCAGACCCAGGCCGCAAATACTCGTCCTTACTTAAGGATTACGAGTTCGCGGCTCTCTTAGTTGAGACCCTGGGCCCCTGGTCAGACGATATGAAACAATTCGTGAGGGCTCTGTCGGCGCGGCTGGTCAACACCACAGGGGACCCAAAAGCTGGCTCTTTCAGCGTATCGCCCTAGCGGTACAGAGAGGTAACGCAGCCAGCGTTATGGGGTCCATGCCGCAGGGGGACTTGCTGGATGGCGTATTCTTTTTATAATTATTTTAGCAGTAATTATTTACTTTATTTTTTTTTTATTTTACTTAGTATAATTTATTTTTATTTTTGTTATTAACTAGGTATAAAAATTACTTTTGTATATTATGAATTAGTTAATAAAACATATGTACCAAGTATTAAAAAAAATGAAGCAAATATAAAATTTTCACGTCAATAAAATAACTACTTAGTCTACATTTACCAAAAATTAAATAATTAACACACAATTTACAATTAACAGAAATTGAAGCCAATATTCACAAAATATGAACACGAGAAATTCCTCGAACAGCTAAGTATTTGCTTACATGTCCAATAAAACACGATTGAAATTGATTTTAATTGTATGTAAATAAGATGAAATTATAGTAATAAAATTATCTAGTTTTTCTGTGGTATAAAATGCAACTAAAGGGGTTTGTCATCAGTTAATCGCCTTTTTTAAGAGCCATATGTGATTTTAATTACGAGTATTATACCGACTGTTTCTGGAGATGGAATTTGGAAAAAAGAATCAATTCTAATGAACAGTGTACCATACAGACGGGTTGAGACAATAAGCATGTAATGGTTTTTTTTTTCTAGTGACTATGGAAGCGGGTCGGTAAAGTGGTATCTTATAATCATTTTGGTTACACCAAACTGTAACGTCGCTTTAGTGAGATATATGTCTACCATGCAATGGCTAACTGATGAACGGCCGATCCAAAATAAACTTAGGGACTAGGGGTATAAATTAGAAACCATTGAATTTTTGTATAGTGGAGGTTCGTTTCATGTTTTGGCTAAAAGATGCGATGGAAAAGCCGAGTTGCTCGGATAATCTTAAGCAAGGATTTGCGGCTTATAGCGAATTAAGAGAGATTGCGACTACGAACAGTCTGCCTCGCATGAAGACGGGCTCCGCTGAAGAGCACCCGAACCGTTCAACAAACACAATTACGCTTTAACCATCAACTCATCGGATACTCCAACAGGAAAATCTTTAATTGAGAGGGTTTTCGCTGAACTGGTAAGGTTTCAACGACCTTCTTACTACTTGAATCAACCTTGGCGCCCCGGTATAGGTATGATAGATAAATCACGAATGTTGCTTTATACGGCTTTTTGAAGGACCGTTTATTTTTCCGATTAACATAATAGGTGGGTTTTATGTTATCCGGGAGAGATAAGGGGCGCAGAGAGCTCTGCGCGGATCCGCTGACGCGCTCTCACGTCCGGCGCGGCAGTAGCTCATAGGTATACCAAGTAGATAATGGCGCTTCTTTTTATTTGTCATAAAACCTTTGAAGGTCTTGTTTATTTTATTGTTAAGATTTCTCATTATTACTGGATAATATAAAAAGTGATTACTGATAAAGTACTTAGTAGAAACAATCGTGCTCAAGACGAAGTATAGTAATATTTTTGTTTCTTTAATAATTATTTAACGTACTTGACTATCACAACTATTCCTACGGAGGAGACAGTACGTGTGAGTCACAAAATAGTAGGTATAATTATGTGATCATTACTCGTCACGGGAGTTCAAATGTGTGGTGAGACACATGAGTATAATTATCATCGCAAAAGTCAATTTTTGGGTCAAAATATTCAAAATAGGTAGTCCTGACCAACACACACCGATTCTACCTCATATCTTCGATTCAGTGTTTCAATAATTTATTAATCTGTTATATTAAATATTGTTTAGATATGAAAATAGTTAACGAATAGTGAAAATCTTGATATTGTTACTATTAAATTTTCTACAAATGGATTGTGTGAAGGGCCAGCGGTCCGCTTCGGCTTACGCTGCCCCAACGCAGCGCGCTCGTCGCGTAACCGCCGCCTCGTCCACATCGAGAACAAGGTCTATGTAACTATACAGAGACCTATTGTTTTAATTATTGCCTGTCTTTTGATATGTTACACGTGCTGCTATCGGAACGCCGAGAGTGAATGAACCCCCAAACGAGGGAGGGATTTAGTGCAAATTGGTTTTGTAAGCGGTCTTGATGTTTTCCAAATGAAATTCTAATGCATTGTTTTACTTGGAAATAACTGTTAATGTGCTTAAAACCAGTATTCATAAAACATTGTCTAAATAACTGTCGTATTTAACATAATTAAACACATGCATATTATTATATTATATCCATTTCGTGGCACTTTCCACTTTGTATGTTTTATGTTATTTGTATTTCTGCCACCTTTGTGTTGTGTGTCTACGAATGAACGAATATTCATTCATTCATTCATTATTTAACAAGAATCGTATCGTGTTCTACTAACGTTTTCCGTCGCGCTTTTTTTACCGTTTCGTGGGTAATGTAATGAGATAAACTTCTTTAAATATTTAAATAAATAGGCGCATATTATTTACATAAAAAAATAAAATAATTAGTTGTATGGACTATGTAAAGAGAAAAATATTTGATTTAACCTGGAAATAATATTTATTAGACATTTAGTAGCCAAACGAAAAACGTTGAGCCAAGCCATGGCAAGCCTTTGACGAGTCGAATTGAAATATCTAGCATTAAGTAAATATGTATCATCTCCGGACTTTGTCGGGCTTATTTAAGAAATATTTTGAATTTACTCCTCGTTCGCTTTAATGTCGAAGAGGATAAAAACTGGAATAAATATATATTATTTGCTTTTATTTCAGTTGCTGAAAAGCTTTTCTACAAAAAACCTATTTCTAAAGGTATTTACCTTCAGAGATTGATAAAAGTATACGTTTTTGCGTTGCAGATGCGCTAACACTATTTTCTGTTCTCTATATTTGTTATTTCGAGACACTTTAAGTTGATTCTGGAACAACATGACACAAAATATCCAGTAAGTAGAATAACCCGATTGTTGGCTCGAGAAAGCCTTAAGAGAAACATACGTGTAGACTATACGTTCTGTCCTAATAGTAGAAGTTTTTGCGGTGGGAAGTTTATTAATTTGAACTTTGGCCTGCCAGCATGCGAGTAGGACAAAAACAATGATAAGTCTTTGTTTGTTATGGACGTACGAGTGTAACATATATGAAACTTGATATGTCCATTTGATTATAATGATATATTTACCGCTATAGCTTGGTTGTAATATTAGATAGCACTCATTCATAGTCCCATACCGATTTACAGATATATTAACGAGTATCTTAAAATTATATGGTGGGGACGCAATTTAAGTAATAGTAAACTTTATTACTTTAGCTACCAACATAGCAATTAAATGACAACACATTACTTAAACCTAAGTGTCAGTTACAATCGTGGATACAAATCCACGAAATCTGAACGCCAGTGCCTGAAATGGGGTCGCAAAATATGGTTAATAATTACTAAGTCGATATTTTTACCGCGTTGTACCAATCGCCAAAGTAATCGTATTATTCTCGCAAAAAATCTGATTTTAAGGGGAATTGCAAATGTTGGATTTTAATTGACATTACCTCAGCACACGCAAATCCGCGGTAAAGTTCGCTTCGGGGCTATTTAAATAACGGGAATTCCAACCATTTTAAATGATATACTCGTCCTCCATGGTAAAATTTTAACCTATTTAAATACTGGTACGATAAAAGTAAAGAGCAAAAAGTGGTTTTAGTTGTATGGTGCAATTAAATGTTTGAAAAAATATAACCGTGATTATTCCAAGGCCGTTTATAAATCCTGGAATTATGCGTACAATCATGAAACTAAGCAACAAAAACGGTACCGGTAGGTATAACAAAATAAACCGAGCCCTACGAAATTTAAAGACTCGTGCAAAAAGTACATTGAAACAAATGGCCTGCCTTTTTGATATTAATGGCCATGTGGTGCCACTACGAAACCGTAAAACAGTTAATACGAAGTGGTACACGACCATTTGCTTGGCGGGAGTATTTGAAGAAATACGTAAAACTAACCACCGACTCAAAATCATTCTACACCATGATAATGGCACGTGTCAAGTCACGTGAACCAAATCTATTTTTTTTAAGTCAAAATGTAGAATTAACGGTACTATAACCACCAGCCGTGACTTGTCACCCAATGTTTTTTTTTTTATGACATAGGCGGCAAACGAGCAGACGGATTGCCTGGTGGTAAGCAATTACCGTCGCCCATGGGCACCCGTAACACCAGGGGGAGTCACAAGCGCGTTGCCGGCCTTTAAGGGGGGTTGGATTTATTTCCAAATGTAAAAAATAAATTAGGTGATTAACGATTCTCGACCGCTGAAGGTGCCATCGACGCGTTCAAATAACACGTTTTGGAGGTACTTCAGCAGGCAGCTACCTGGCAGGAGTGCTTCAAAAATTGGTTCACACGAATGCAAAAGTGCATTGATCACCAAAGAGAATACTTAGAAAAACAACTTTTCATTGCCGGGTATACAAGTAGCAGCCTTCGTTTTGTTCCACTCTATTCTCACTTACAAAGCTGTTTAGGTAAGGTATCTATAACAACATGGTTGTTTATCTTGGCACAACAAGACAGAGTAACTAATGACATTTGAATAATTGTTAATGTTGGATTGAGTCTCATGTCTATTGTCATGCGAAAAGCCGTCGTCTGAAGGGCAGAACAATAGTTAGTTTAAAATTCATCGTCCATTATACACACATTGTGTCAGATGAATAAAATTCCAGGTTGATCTTACTTTTTAAAATTACTTAAAGAATGTTTTACCACAATGATACATTTAAGTAAATTACTATGCAATCGCTAGGAAAAGGCCCAGGCCCCTTAGAAGTTTTAAAATCGATCTGGCGTTCAGTATAGGTATGAGTAAGGATCAGGATAGAAACTACACAGATCGTAAACATTATTTGCCAATATTTTTATCTCTTCCTTTAATACAATAGAATTAGTACATTTGATTTTTAGATTCCATTAAATCTCAAATAGTCTTTACACCATATGGGAGCCAACGTGCGCGTCCTATAACACGGATAGAGGAAAAAACCACCTTAAAATTTCATTAATTTCTCGAAAAAGCCTCTATGCGTGGGCTCCACCTCCGCATATGCCTCCCAAATATCCAGAATACCACCGTTTCGTGTACGGAAAAGCTATATAATAAATAATATTATAAACCGACATAAAAATCTTACTTCATTTTATGCGAGTGTCAGCTTTTGTTTGCAAAATGTTATTAATAAATATGTGAAATTTAATAATGCAGTAACGAAAGACTATTAAATTAATCTTATTTGCCCCCTAGATTCTTATGTCTGTTACTAAACTTATAATACTTACTTATTTGAACCCATGTTTGTAAATTATTGTATTAATTTTACGTAACTTTTTAAATGAAATCATGATACTTTTAGTACTACAATAAACTAAATTGCTCGTCGCAAAATTCCTGTTTTTGGGTAGTAGTAAAGAATATCAGTATCTAGGTATACATACGAACAATACAAACACTTAAGTTCTCTTGGTTTTGCTAAGCCCTTAAAATTGCAACGTTTTTGTGGCGCGCTGATTTAGCAGAACGCAATGTTAAGGTGGCTCGTTTTATGTGACGACTCGCCCAAAGCTGCCTCTTGGGAACTTCTCTAGGCTTTTATTTCTCGAATTCTTCGGACTTGGTAAAACTCCTTCAGTTGGATTTGCGAAATGCACTTGTTACTAAAAATAATGAAAATGTTTTTTTCTGAATTTTAGTACTCTGTAACGGTAGTCTATGGGATGGGTATTTAATCACTATTTAATAGTCGGGAGAGTTGTCTGTACACAGCCGTAATATATGGGTACTTATTGCCAGGATACCCCTTAGCTTTAGTTCAAGCTGCTTGACACACGTAGATAACTTGCAATTATTTGTAATTAAGAGACGGATAAAATGTGATTCATGAGGGAATCGCAGCCCTTCTATGGCAACAGTCACGTGCCATGATCTCTAAAGCTGTGAAATGGATCTACTGAACCCTCGAGGTCGTTGTAAGAGTTGTTCCAGGGATCGGCTTTGTTGGTCTGTCATAACTTGGAAGGATCGAGAGGAGTGACATGTGTAGAAAATAGTGTTCTGCTTGAACCTTCCCTAATAGAGAAAAGTAAGTTCAGAAGCCTAAGGTACACGTTAATCATAAGTCTAGCCTAGCTCTCCTTAGTTAGCTTAGAATTGGGCCACACCACACGTTTAATCGTTAGGGGCTTTCCTCTCACTTGCATTTAGATTAGCCGATAAATTTTCATTTGCCCCACAACGTATAATTTAGTCGTCGACTAGAACTTATAATAGGGAGGCAAGTTAGGCCAGGCTCTTAAGATTTTCTTAGGCTTCGCCTGTGTTCGTTGGAGGTTAGTGCTTCCCTCCGGTTTCACCTCACTAACGCAAGGAAAAAATAACTAAAACATGTTATCCAAACTATTGGTAACAATCATTTATCATTCCATAGATATTATTTAAAAGTCCATCCAACCAGCTGACGTGAATAAAACAACACTCGATACGTAATATACAATTTGTATGAAAATACTTTGCTATCCATTTCTAAAGAATAAAAAAAGCTTCCCGAGTGAGTGAGAAGAAAATCATGTCGTATAGGTATACGATGGGAAAAGATTATTCGCTATATCTGCACTGACGGGTATTGCGCGCAGTTAAAAAGCATTTGCCTGTGTGTATTCGCTAATAACATAGCAAACATCTTAGAAAAGAAACTTAGGCACACACGTGGCTTATGACAAACTTTTTCTACGCATCTACGAGTATACTCACTTACTTTGAGATTTATTTGTAGTAGTGAGACAATTTAAATCTCTGTTACTCTATTATTTCGGTAGAGTCATTCGGGGTAACAGCACGCGGCGGGTAACAGTACGCGGTGGCCCGATCTCTGACTGGGGAGGGGAGGCTGAGGTCTGTGTTTGTAAAACTGAGTGGCGTTAGGGTCGTTTAGGAGCCACGTGGTGCGCCGACGTATCTAGTAATAGAGTAACAGAGATTTAAATTGTCTCACTACTACAAATAAATCTCAAAGGAAGTGAGTATACAATTTCTTATTATAGACGTAGGTGCAATTCCCACGTTCAGCCGGGTTTGCAACCGGATACAATATAAGAAAATAATAAGTTGTAACCAGATACAAACTAGTAAAAATATTTGGATAGACTTTAATCGCAAAACACTATGTAGGTTAAGTTAGGTCATTTCAGAAATAACCCACAATAAGAGCCCCACATTAACAAAAATAACTACTAAAAATGTTGTGTGGTTTCATATAAAGAATCAATATCCATCAATGGTAACTGGTTTCGTACGAGGATAAAAAAATATTTGATAGTAACTGGTTACAAAACTCGATCGGTTACATACACGGCCGGAAGGCAATCCCCATACTTTAGGTCGCTAAGTATCATAATTTCAATCAAATTATAAAGATAGAAGTTCTTATTTACCTTAAATATGGTGTTAGGTGAAACGTCATTTCGTCAACTTCGAAAAACCTTTAAAGTAACTACAATGACCAGAGTGCATTAGCCCCGAGTATCCCTAAATGAAACACAATCGTGATAATTATAAATCTTTGCTGTCACTTTTAATAAGAGCCCATCTCGTGAAGGGCGAGCGAGTTACCGTCTGATAATTCTTAATATTGCATCATATAAATTTGTTTCTTTTTTATATATCCTTTTTTACACCCAACAACAATGCATGCAGACATTTTAGCGGATCTCATCACAAGAGCGATTATACGCCGGAGAATGTGAAAAAGTAGTTTTATAAATATTTTGCACAATGTACATATTTTTAGCATAGGGGAAATATCGTGAAGCAAAGCTCTTTCTAATATGTATGCTCTAATCTAAGATAATTAATCATTGGTGTTTTGTAAGTAAAAGTTACCGTTCCAATCCTTAAGTGAAATAGGATGATAGGACACGGTGTTCCTTTATAAATAAAATATTTTTTGGCCACAGTTGTAAGTTCCGTACTCCGGGTACATTTTTGGTTTCTTGTAGGTTCTATTTTCCGTGCTCGATTAATAATGTCTATTTAATATAGATGTACCGAGATAGGTACCTTAAGAATTGTTGCAAAAAATTTTTTTGCAACATTTCTGTATGATATCGCTGCCTGTCCACGCGTATTTGTTTTCTGTTATTTTTACTTCCATAATTGTCTCAAAGAACATAACTCTCTGATTAGGTTTTCTGGTGGTATTATTTCGGAAGGAATGTAATGACTCTCCCAAATAATACTTCGGCTCTCCCCTGTTTCAGTATTTTTTATAAGCCTCGACATTTATCGCGAAATTTATCTGTCTGGAAATTTATCGCCAAAATTACACACGCTTTTTGAGCGCGTTTTTTCAGAATTTACTATTATAAATTTTACACAACCAGCAAAAACGATGTTTCCATAAAACGTTGACTGATAACAGAGATCCCAAAATTTTCTTCCTCTCCCCTGGAGGAGGAACTTGAAAGTAAAATTGATAGATGGATGTGGTAGAGAACTGTAATCCAGGTACAATATTTTACAATTACCACCTAATAAGATGAACGTTTTTGGACAGTGTGTTACCAGTGATGACTTATGACATGGTCGCTTTACTATGGGCCTCTTAAAGAAGGCTCATAGTCGTCCAAAGGGCAATGGACATGCTGGGAGTTCCTCTTCGCGATCGCATCGGAAATGATGTAATTCGCAGCAGAACTAAATTAACAGATATAGCCCACCCGATCGCTAAGCTTAAGTGGCAGCCTGCGAGACACCCAAAGGCCGTTGGGGCGTAAAGGTTCTCGAGTGGTGACAATGTACCGTAAGTCGCGGCGTGGGCAAACCTGGTTAATATCGCGGGAATCAACTGGATGCGGGTTTCGAAAACCGGACCTGCCGGCACAAAGCGAAACGGGTAGTAAATAAATAAAGTTAGTATACGCGGGATGCGTGGAATGAACGATGCTGTTTAACACATTCACGCACACTGTGTGGCGTCATGTGTCATGGGCTAAAGGGAACAAACGACTAAACCACGTCTATCGACGTACTGTCTGTTAACGTGCTAATTTGGTTGAAATGCACCTGGCCGGTGTTTTTTTCTTGGCAGTTTAGTGAAGTTTTCATTGAAATCCGTTCAGGCGTTTTCATTTGATGTGCTATGATGAATAAACAGACAAACATACAAATAGACAAAAAAAAACTGGCAGAACGATTTCTGTTGTTGATTCTTAGTATCCCCATTTTCGATCCTCTTCAGCTTTATTATATGTATATTTAATTTCCTATTATTTAATTAATAGCCGTAGCACTTTTTGAAAATATACATCTCCTTCCCTAAGTACCGCCCTAAGATTCAGGTGCAAACTCATTTGAGTGTGACAATTCATCATCCCCATCCCCGTTTTGAGGTTTGATTTAGTTGAAATTAACTTGGCCGGTATTTTTCTCGGCAGATTGGTGAAGTTTTCATCAAAATAAACAGATATATATAAACAAATTTAAAAACTAGATAAACGTGTTCGGATGTCGATTCTCAGTATCCCCAATAAAATATTTGGGAATATCTTCCATGTGTAGTTTTTTATTTATTTAGACCCTCTTCAGCTTTATTATATGTATTTATGTATATAGAAAACAGACATTCAATGATCGCCGCTAGCTATTTAAGAGTAGGCGTCAAATTTCACCGTCAATATCATTATTCTTCATTAACAGCAATTTTTGACAGCCGCGTAAACACAGTTAATATTAAATTTTGATGACCACAGTCAAAATCCCGGATATCGCTCTAAATAATCTCAAACAATGCAAATTGGTAACGACATTTATTATTATTAGCTAATAAATTAAGAAATACAATTAATGTATAAAACACAATTTCAAGATCACAATATGAATGACCATTGGAATCACAGAAGTATTGGGAAATCATGTGCACAATTATTTGAACTTAATTTATTGTGTCAGGAATAAAGTAAGCATATTAGAACTCTATTAGAGTAAAAATAATTATTACCATTATGAACAGAATTTTAATAATTGGCCTCTCACAAAAGCAGAACTCAATATTTTCACTTTTCTTTTGTAAGTCGCATTTGGCGTTTGAATCCTTATTGATTGACATCCTTCAAAAGTCTTTGTAAGCCAATGGAATGATTGTGGTACATTATTTCGAAAATCTGTGAGGTGTGGAATGATAAGAAAACGAAAATACGATAACTGCGAGATTCATTTTGAGAAAAGGTTTTTCAGTATACGGCGACAAAATATTCGGCTGCGATTCCGTCCTCCCGGCTCGTCGATGGCTATTAACGGCAACCACCATTGGACTGAATTTTTTCTAATATTTACAAAGTAAAAGTAATTTATATTATAAAATGTAGATACACTTTATAACATATAGGATTAGGTTTATTGAAAGACTCCTAATAAAACATTAAAAATTTCAGGAACTAACCAAATGCCTGCTTTGAGTAGAGATAATGTTTTAAAATAGCTGTTGGAAACGTTGCTTAATGTGGGCGAGTGATAAACGGTACCTGTGAAGCGGGAAGCTAGGCAGGCTTTTATCTCGCAGCATGGCCTCTGCATTTCCGGGCACGGAATGCGCTTTATGGGACTTCCGATTCACAGACTTCGTTCATAATACGACTATCTTTTCTATTGCAGAAAAATTAAATTTATTGCTCACGTGACTTATTTCCTATCCACAATTTATTCAGAAGAAGTTCAATAGAATTACTAAACATTGTTTTAGACTCTTACAAAGTTAATTTCTTGTGTACAAGAGGCTCAACCGACACGGCAGGTTGCCAATTGTCGTTCACCCATTAAATCTGTGTCGAACAAAGTATTCATTAACGTCTAATAGTAATTTCGCCCAAAGAACGCTCCGTTTCTCTTTAGTTTCTGGCACGGGAACAAAAGTGTAATTAAGTAAATTATATCCGATAGTTGCTTCATAGGGTCATACGGGTTACTACTAAGAGACCATCCGTATTTTTTCCTTTTCTTCATTCTCTGAAATCCGAACAAGACTGAGCTCTACTTTTTAGGCTAGAATTACACTAGCGCTGGCGAGCTTAGCGCTTTTAGAAGAACGAGCTAGACTACCATTGTCTAAATAAAGAATATAGGTTAGATACTTACGAGTACGTAGACATACTAGTCTGCGCAAAGAGTCGTAGCGTTGCAGGGAAATTATATCGATACCTTTGGGTTCAATTGTCGTAAAGGACATTTTGGCGAAAATGAGTTATATAATTATACAGTTCTCAAACGCTATCGTTCTGTATAGTTAAAATTTAATAGTTAAAGTTTAGTTATGGGAATTTGTGTTCTAAGATTTGTTGTTTGGGCACTGAAATCATTGCGAACGATGAGAGAACCGATTGTATTGTTACCCTTCCGATACTTTTGACGCAAGGATTTGAGCGAGTTCTATGGGGGCAAGGTTCCCCATGGGTCCTCATGCCTTGTATAAAATTCTGCACAAACTTGCATGCAAGAGGCAGTTCTGGGATAACATATTAGTTAAATATATTTCAAAAACTTAAATATTAGGAATTTAGCAGCTGCTGAACAAATTAACATTGTTCTTTACAAAAATATTTAAAAAAATGTAGCAGGCACTAGATGTGATATCCTCGTTTGATAACAATTAGTTAAAATGCATATTCTAAATAAATTGTACTAGTATTACATGCATTCGGTTCTACTATGTACAGTAAAAAAACTGTGTAGTTAACCTCTCAGAGAGAGTTGATCGCCAAGCGAGCAACGCGGAGCGAGTACCGCTGGGCGCGTAATCTCTGATAGCGCTTGTCGTCACGGCAAAACTTTACTTCTTACGAGTATGTATTAAAAAGAGTAGGTACTCGCCCGCTGTGTAAGTAGCCAGTGACATTTATTTTATATAATTATGCGTTACTATTGCTTAAGTATACAGATTCTTGGTGTTTTGTTCGTTTCTTAAGAGATAAAATAGTCCATAGCTAGATGTTGGTGCGACTAATGCCTTCACTTGTGACATACACACTATTCATTTCTTAAAAAAATATGAATATATTATAAAGCACACTTATGTATTTTTACCTTAATTCTCAATTAATTATTATTACGTGACAGAAATTATATATTAAGATTTGTTTTCAATTATTCAATATACCACTCCCTAGCTAGTGCTTTTAAATACGCAGTATTCCAACATCGCAGAACATAGTAATACTAAACTATTATTATTACGTGACTGGTTAAAACATTGTTTTTCTTAATTATTAATACGCTTATCCCAAATCTATTCATTATAAATGTTATCTGAGCATACCTAGGAAAAACAACCACGTTTTTATACATTTTTCACGCTTTTTAAATATAAACTATATTATAACAGTTATTTAACTTTTCACCCTGGCAAAATTTTTTTTATTTTACTTGTGCTGTAAACCAGCATTTTGTCCTTTACGCTAATTAAACAAAAGGTATCGATATCTTAAACGCCACATACCTTTCTTTCCGCCTAATTTGTATTTTTGTACTTACACCAACACAATGTTGCAATATAATATGATCGGTCCGTTGATCGTGAAGATTAAATAAACAGATAAAAAGAACGAGCGTATTCAGTAACTGTAACTCCTCTGTGAAACTGTGAGCTATCACTGTGCCGGAACATTTTGTCATTTCTGAGAGAATATCATTTAATGGGTATACATTTTCATGTTTTTGCGATACAAGAAGGAAATGCCTCAAGGGCCTTTTTTAGATTTAATAACTAGTTAAGTCCGCGTATTTTAATGAATGTTATAGTTGTAAATAAACATTTTCACGTTGGTAAGCAGATTAATGTAGGTATATCACCTAAATATGGCAACTGTTGGAAATAAATTAATTTAATAGATACAGGATAACCTAGTCCTTCAAAAATAATTGTAGGTAGGTATTAGATATCAAAATTTCGTTAGCGTTAATAAACTCAGTAATTATTGAATGGTGATCGCTGTGCTCGCGCAAAATATCTAAGATAAACTTATTTTATCTACGTACATGTCATAAGTGCTCTAAAATGCGTCCAGACACCGTAGGCAATGACCAGCATTACCAACCATCAGAAAGATTTCAGTAGGTAATGTTAACATTACCTACTGAAATCAGTAGGTTATGAATTTAAATTTGGAACAGCTGTCAAATTCAAGTGGGGTGTCTAATCTAGTATCTATAGATATTAAAACAGCCATTGATACGAAACGCCAATTCGTTATGTTTTTTTAATATAAATCGAACGACATTTGAACTCGAGTGACAGTAGAATAGGGAGTTCATCATTCGCTTGTCTATGGTTTAAAAAAAATTGACTGAGTTTTTGTTTGTTGTTTTATTTGTTTTGTTCGTTGACTTTTTAATGTTTACAAGTAACCCTAGTAATAAGTCATTTCCCTACGGTTTCTGAACCCATCTTAAAACACTTAATGATATGTGTGTAGATAAAGTAGTGTATGTAACTATACATAATTAGGCATTACAACAATCGTGTGATATTATTAAACCCACACTCTTGTTGTAATGCCCTTCATTATGCACAGATACATAAACTACTATAGTAAGTACCATGGTGTTGCAGAAACCTTTAAGGTTAGAAAAAACTAGATCCTCCTCCGTTGAAAATATTATTTCGTTTTTATTATAAAGTTAGTCAACAACTTATAGGGATATCAGTGGTGTTATATATGCATTGTACTAAATCGAGTAGCCGCAGCAACTACCGTACATGTAAGTTGCTTAGGACATTCTCGAACATTGCGTAAGTTATTAGTTTAAACTTTCTGTGCCGCAGTTCGCTTCGCGCAATGCTCGTAAACAATTCTAACGTTTTCCCGCTTCGTAGAAGAAATCATCTGCCAATAGATATGTTAAATGGTTTAGCCCGCGATTACGTGAAGATTATTATTTCTTTATTCAGTTAACGATTGTACTAATCGCAAGTTTAATTATAGGGGAAATTTTAGTTACATATTATTGTCAATGAAACTATTGTGTTTTCGATGTTTTTCGTTGTATAAAACTTGAATATTAATGAAAATTATATTATTAAAATAGTACATTTCGATACTAGTGAAAAATAATTTTTTTTCGACGAGGGTGAACGTTGGAGCCCGAGTGAAACGAGGGTGACAATCACCCGAGTCTTAAAGAAGTTTTTACACGAGTATCGAACCTAATTTTTCATAGCAAGTGCCTGTTAAAGTGAAATTTACGCACGCGAAGCTTGCGAAAAGTGCACTTTTTACGCACTAGTTAGGAAAAAATCTTACAACAATAGCATGGTACACGATTTCAGAAATCAGATGTTACCATCGCATGCGGTGGTAGTGGTTGATATCAATAATCGTGAAAGTAATCCACTCACAACAGATTAGGGTCGAGGTAAATACTGATTTATACTGTCACGGTTTATAAACATTACAATTAATAGTAAGTACCTATTTTAAAAGTTAATATGTACGCGGTTAAGTCCTGTTTATTTGTAATAGGATCGACTTAGTTTAAACGCTTTACTAGTTGATAACAAGGCCTATTGCTTACGTATACCAATGGTTGATTGTGATTAAGCAACCTACATTATTTTTAAAGCACTTGCCTTATCATGGCCTCAAAATAAACAATTATAGGTACCTATGAACTTTCATATTAGACATTATATACTAGTACCCAACCTATTGCAAAAATTTAGAAAATGTTTTTTGTGAATCTTTCTAACGATTTTGGCTGCTGATTTTTATTTTCTGATTAAAATTGTAAAAAACATTAAAAGCCATAACAAGCTCAAGCCTCCAGAGACGAGAGTCAAATTAATACTTACTAAAATTGGCCTCGGTAATATTTGAGTAATATACATTAAAAAATAGCAAAAAAGGCACCGTTTTCTTCATATCGACGGCTACCGGTGGATGGGCAACAGCAATCTGTAGCTGCCGTATATTTTACTATGATCGCCAACCCGCCTCCCAAGCGTGGCGATTAAAGCAATAATACTTTTAGGGGAGTCCTTTATCTATAGCAGCTTATCGATTGAAGATGATAAATAATCAGTGAAATAAAAATACTATGTAAAATTTCTTTGATCATATAGGATAAATATGAAGGATTTATATCATTCAACATAACAATGATGCCGTAAGATATGTATATCTACTCGTATTAGATAAGACATGAAAGTAAAAAAAAATTATAATGAAGTTTTTTTTCTTAGAAGTCTGACCTGTGATACTCTAGTCACACTAGATGTAAAGTCAAGACTGCGCCTAAGATGGAGTTCATAGGTCCAGTAATAGCCTATTGACTCTTGGTTTGCAGACACCGCGAGATCGTAATTATCAGGGAATACAGATGACGGGAGTCCATTCTATTTCTTGGCTGTGCACACCATGAAGGAGCATTGAGATCGTTTGTGCGTACAAATGGAATGCTCACAACGAACGGGTGCACTCGATCCCCGCGTTTGGACGTTTGATGATGGTTTGTTTATAAGAAGTCTTGAAAGGACAGCCCTTATTTATAGTCATTTGCTTTAATCAAATCAGTCAATACATCAGTCAACTAAGAATTCATTTGCCAACACACATTCGCTAAGTGGAACAGTGTCTGTGTGGCCTTACCCTAAGTCGATAGTCGCAAATGATTGATCACGTCGCTTTCTCGCGGCTATTACCGTAACCATTCACTCGGTAAATCTTAAAACGGGCTATCGAATTAAGCACGTATGACAAAATTCCGTTCACATTATACGCATGCGAAAACTGGCAACATGTATCGTATGAAATATAATTTATGGACTGATCACACGTGCATAGTTAAATAGTAGCGCCACTGGTGGGGAATTACACTGGAAGCTGTAAATCAATACAAATTGGCCTGTTAACTTTATGCCGCTTATTATAGCAAATGGCAGCAGACGAACTCTATTATCAAGTAGTATCCATCGTGATTCGTGAAGTAAATCAAGGGATCTCGCGTATTATAAATACTTAATGTTACATCAGCCGACAGTGTTTTCGGGAAAATCATTTTTGGAATCGGACTTGAATCTTATTCTTTATTAAGTAACAAAAGTAGCGCTTTCTTTCCGCCTGTTGCAATGTCGTTATTAATGCTGATGGATAGTCATTGAAAACGGTTTCTATTATAAACATTATTTAAATGAATGCCTCTTAATACATCTACGCCCTTTCTACATGAATGCTCACCTTGATTGCTGGACACAAATGCACGAGAGACATTTGCATGCACCGTACGCCTAATCGTTGCGATTGTTGTGTAGTTAAGCATAGAACGGAATGGGTAAAGTACAATAGCTACAATATCTTCCGGTTCAGAGATCGGACTTTATCGGATTAACATCGACAATCAGGGTTAAGGGTGGTGTGAAAAAGACAATACACTGTTGGATACGTATATGTAATATGCTCTAAGTGAGTAACTAAGTCCCCGCCAAACTATACGTAGTGACCGGGCGCGGTGCAAACGACAATGCGTCGCTTCGCCGAGCGACTGCGCCCTAGTTTCTACTAGCACTACTTGTTTGCCAAAACGTCTCGAAAAGTTTTTCGTGCTGCTTTTAAATTCCACCCTCGAGCTTTCACAATTTTACGTAGACATCTATTGAAGCGCATGGCCGTCACTCAGCTACTCTAATTTGTTTCTAAATATACTGACTAAAAATTCCACAGCCTTTCGATATTTCTTAATGAAGAATTAAATTGCATTATGTTAGTCCCTTTTTGGTTGGTGTCTCTTTACTCGTTTTTAGTTATTTGATATTTTGTCCTGTTATGTAAGTAGTGTAGTAGTGTCCGTTTTTGGTGTGTTATTGTCTGAATTATAAAGTTTTATTATACATATAGGAGCCTTAAAAAATCTAGTTTTTTGGTAGTTTTTATGTACTTGCTAATCTAAGTCAAACTAAAATGAAATAAACTGCAAACAGTGCACTGGTACATTTACGTTCCTGCAGCGGAACTTTGATATTTACTTTTTCATGTTGCAGTTTAACCTCTGTTTAAATTTAATTCATTTTATAACGTTCCAACGATAAAGTTCTAATGTGGAAAGCGGAAAGTTTACTATTTTCAACTGAAAATTCGAAAGTCAACGGTGTTACGCTAGGATTACGTTTGTGACAGTATTAGACTACCTACATATCGTTATCGCGTACGTACGCGTGCGTAATCTGCACAGTTTTTGTTTTACAATATTTTCTTCAATTAGTGTTTAATATTACTTAGGTTATAAAAGTACTGTGGCAAGGTACCGTGAAGATGTGCATGCACAGCTACGTCAGCAATCTGACAAATCGTCCATTAGTGGTGCTGTATGGTTGAGCCGGTCTAACTTACATTTAGGCTGAGGCCGAGTCAGGCAAGCGACAAATGTGCAATCATCAATTTTCATTCTACATACTGAACACTCACCTCGGTTCGTATCCTTATTGTGTCGGGAGTCCACCAGAACAAATTATGCTATAATTCATTCTGCGAAAGCCGCAGAAAACTCACCCGAAATGACTACTATAGAATTAACCAATTTTGCGGTAGGGAACGTAGTCCCAGGTTCCGGTAAATGAGCTTTTTTTGTAAGGATTGAGTACATACACCTATAATGGAGTACCTAATTACGTCTTATTTTAAGGCTGTTTGAAGATGCTTGTTTATCCGAATCCTGCATGGATGTATTTTACAGGTACAGTGTCGTTTATTAACCAGAATCGTCTGCTAGTGAATATCATCGATTTAGAAATCGAAAGCAAAATACAAAAAAAATTACTCGACGCGGGACTCGAACCCACAACCACTGACTGACCCATTGAATTGTCTAATTTATTTTAGTGATCTAGTGGCTGTAGCGTCGAGTCCCGCTTCGAGTAAAAAAAAACTGTATTTCTTTCGATTTAAATATCGGAGGCACAATGGACACTCCTCGCCCTAGTATTTTAATAATCACCTGTAAATTAGTATTTAGAGACCCGAGACCGCTTCTAATTTCCCTTAACCCATGTTAGTAATTATATACTATAAGGTAGGCGCCTTTCACCCATAGAAACGCCTTAGCATTCTCCCAATCCCACTTATAATATTTCATACTTAAGCAATTCCTGTTAATACTATTTAGCGTTCAAGTTGTTTAAAATAAACAAACATTATTGTAGGTTCTATTTATGTACATTCTTTTTCATTCTACGAACTTGGTGCGATAGCATCGAAACATTAATCTGAGCACATTTTCATAGGAACATTTTGATAGGTGTTTTGAAAAATTACTGCTATAGATTCTTTCTGCGCCGTAAATGATGCGGTCCGGCGAATCTAGATAAAGTTGATAAATGATCAGGCTCCTTCTGCCCCCGGTTTCACTTCCGAGTCGAACTTCCAAGTTATATTTGACAGGTCTTGATATCGCAAGTCTTGTAGCGGGCCACTGCACTACTATTACAATTGGGAATATTCATTTTAACTACATTATACAATAAAAGCTTACACAATAAATATTACAATTATAAATTAAATTTGCAAAAAAATATATGTAAAAATTGAGTAGGTGGTCTATCATTTTCGGGCCATTTTTGAACGACGCCCTTATTGGCGCAAGTAACAGAATTATGACGGCGTGCATTGCGTAAATATTGACAACAAACTCATTCTTAGTTCAGCGGACTTAAAGCCAGGATCATTTGTGAAGTACGTCGCAATCATCATGAACGCATCAATTTTAAATTGATCATCAGACTGCGCCTTGGCTAAACCGTTATCAGTCATTATGGTATTTTACATATTATAAAGAGTCATATTGCTTTCAATGAAAAATTATAATAATTTATCATAAACAGAGGCAAAACTGTGAATAACCATGAAAACCGTTACAAACGACCAGTTGGCATTAGACACAGAGTTAACGATGACGTCACAATTCGTTCCGCCATTAGGGTTGTGTTATGAAAACAAGCGGCACAAGTCAAAAAATACTAGTTTTATATAAATACATTAAAAGAAACATAATAAATATTTATTTAGTAAAACTAACAATGTGGTTATATTTCTTTAGCGTTAAAGAATAAACTTATTTTATAATTAAATAAATCACATGCATATTCTCTGTTAACTATATACGAGTATGGTTAAATTATTTAATCCTAAGACTCCGGTACATTGATTAAATCCTTTTACCCTATACAAAGTTCCATCTCTCTCTTTATATAAATAGAAGTATTTATTTTAGAAATGAAGTAATTCTATTGGTTGTTAACAAACATATAACATATATTCTACCTCGCCCCGTAGTCTCTTGATGGGATTTCATCCAAAGCTGATGATTTTGGAAGATTGATAGGATACCTCCATTTTATTTTTACATATTCAAACTGAATGGTGTATGTTACAAGTGTTCAGGAGGTGTGTATTTTAGCTTTTTTAAGATTTTGAGTAATTCAATTTCACCCCTATAGTATTTAATATAATTGAATAAACATTATTTATTTTTAGTCCTTGTTGCCTGAAACTATTGACTATCCCTCTCATCTCTTTAAAGCTGCGTTTACTCCAGACGTGAGCGAGGATGCATTGCGAGGAATATGTTTGTTAACAACCAATAGAATTACTTCATTCCCCTAGACTCGATAAATAATGTGATTCTATTGGTTCTTTTAAACACATTCCTCGCTACACGTCCGCGGTCATCTCTGGTGGAAACGCAGCCTAAAGGGTGATTTCTGTGCTTTCCTAACTTTATTGATATCAAGCATCTATTGAAAATCTATTTAATCTAAAGCGGATATACTTACTAAAAGATCCCAAGCGGCACAAGAAGACTTACTCAAAAGCCGTTTAATTGAAATTCAAATTGCAGTTTCACGTAGAACCTGCCGGCCGTCATATTAAAATGTGCATGTATCTGAATACATTTCGCGAGCTCGGAGGTGGGCAATCAACCCCTCCTGGTCTCGTACGGTGGTTCGTACGGGCAACGCATCACATATAATATTGATATTGATCCACTGAGTACATTCTGTACTTTACTAATGCTAGTATCCCGCTTTTAAGGATAATTTACTCCCTTCCCATGATTATTCTACCCAACTTTAAGATTTAAAACTATTTATTCTCTTATCACATTGTTTTTTTGTATTTTTGTATATTATACCAAGTAAGACTTTAAAAATACCATTAATCGGGGTGAGTATAGGAACAAAACTGTCATTCAAACATCGATAACATTTTATTTTTACACATTCAAACTTAATGGTGTACATAATAAGTGTTCAGGACGTGTGTATTTTAGGTTTTTTAAGATTTTGAGTAATTCAATTTCAAAACTTTAACGATAAACACGAAATTCTACCTCGCCCCGTAGTCTCTTGATGGGATTTAATCCAAAGCTGATTTTGGAAGATTGATAGAATACCTCCATTTTTATTAAGAATACATTATTTAAGAAGTAGTAGCCTTTAAATCCCATCTCACCAATCGCAATAATGTGAACATTACTCGATAATTAGTTAATAAAATATTATTTTTAATCTTAAAATTTTATTTTGGTTATTAATCAAGAAAATCAACAAATATATCTTAAAATGTATACTTATTAAACAAAATAAGCTAATTATCTTTCTATATTCCTGTAATTAAGCTATTTCTGTTTATATCAAAATGCATAAGGCGAATAACTTTTTTTTTTATGTCATAGGCGGCAAACGAGCATACGGATTGCCTGATGGTAAGCAATTACCGTCGCCCATGGGCACCGGCAACACCAGGGGAGTCACAAGCGCGTTGCCGGCCTTTAAGGGGGGTTGGAGCTCTGGGAACCTTACTCACCATCAGGAATACAACACTACATACCTGAAAGGTAGCAGTGCTATTATGGCTGTGGTCTTCTGTAAGGAGGAGGTACTTCCCCAGTTGGGCTGCCCCAGATTCAAGCGTGATGGTCATCGCTGTGCCCTACCTCTTATTGTTGGACGTAGTTTAAGGACATACCCGGGTCCAAAACTATGTCAAAACCTTTAGGTCGTATATATTTTTCTTAATTATAAAAAAAACCTGCCACTTTAATGCAAGTTTAAATTGTTATCTTTGGGGAATACAATCATATTCCAAGAATTTTTTTGAATAATGCCCATGTTATATCGAGCAATGACGCAAATTTATCCGATCTCTGTTCATAAGCTAACTGTCTCTGC
Organism: Grapholita molesta; assembly: GCA_022674325.2. Taxonomy (NCBI): domain Eukaryota; kingdom Metazoa; phylum Arthropoda; class Insecta; order Lepidoptera; family Tortricidae; genus Grapholita; species Grapholita molesta. The sequence continues at coordinate 25,719,614 of CP053120.2, read as the reverse complement.
GATCCTTACTCACCCCGTTTTACGGTTCGAGTTAAATTTAAAGTCAATTCTAATGTTCATTTAAAGTGCGGTTACTTTTTGCAGTTGGAATATTACCAATCTTAAAATAAAGCATTTTTCTAATAAATATTTTATGTAAACTTTGACTTTTCCAGTTTTTAAAATGGTTTATGGTGCCTCCCTACCCACATTGTCCCGGGTTCGAATCCTGGCAACTTCAGTCATTTGTGTGTTTATAACTCGTATAGATTACTGGGTTACAGACGTTACGAGTATCTACGAACTGAAAAAAATATTTTAAAGTCTTGATTATATACATATTCTCTTTTTCGTCCTCGCGTTCTCTCGGCAGTTTTCCACTGCTCATGGGAGCCTAGGGCCGCTTAGCAATTAATCCCAGTATTAGGCACTAGTTTTACGAAAGCGACAACAATCTGACTTTCCAACCCAAAGGGACTAGGCCTTTTTGGGATTAGTCTAGTTTGCTCACGATGTTTTCCATAAAGCAACTGGTAAATATCAAATGATATTTCGTACATAAGTTCCGAAAAACTAATTGGTACAAGCCGGGGTTCGAACGCTGTTACCGCATGGCCACTAGCGCTCTATTGATTATATACAACATTGTGTACAAATAGATTCACGATATCTAGCACGAATGGATTGAATGAGTGAATAGGTATGTGTGCATCGCAAAATGATAAATTCAAATCTACCTACAATTATAGTACCTATTCACTATACAAAAGATTGTATTGTAAATAGAGTAAGCTTAATAAGGATATTAAGCTTACTCTACTGTAGGTAGGGATAGTTCGATTTGTGAAACATTGTCCCGAATTATTTATTTATATGGTGCAAACGACAATATTAAACCAAACTATACAGGGGCCACTTAAATAGGACAGTATGGGGAAATTTGAAACTATAAAACATATAATGATCTGTTCTTAGGAACCATGTCATCGATTTTCATAATCCATTTAAAAAAAATTGTAATCTGTTCGATAATTGAACTAGGTTGTTTATTTCCGTTCGGATATGGATTGTGTAGGTCATAGGCAGTTAATGTGACTTTGAAACATGACATCTAACATTAATAAAATGCATTGTATTTCATATCCTTTAATTGTATTTTTAACAATTGTTCATATCGTATATTTTCTGGAATTTTTGCACCAACATACTAACATTGTATGCTTCGACTTCAAATAGGACTTCGTTATATAAAGAACTAGCTGTGCCCCGTGGTGTTACCCGCAGTTTATTAGGGAAAAATTTTAGCCTATGTGTTAAGGGTGTCAGATAACTCCTTACCAAATTTTATTAAAATCGCTCCAGCCGTTTAGACGTGAAGAAGTAACAAACATTTGCCTTTATAATATTAGTGTAGAAGTATAAATAAGAGAGTATGCGTAATGGTCTAAATACAAAGGTATCAAATATTAGAGTAATAGGTACAATGCGGACAAAACTATATAAAGAAACAGACAATATGATTCGTGTATTTTTAGCCATATTTCTAATGTACTCAAATAAAGCTGCTTAGAAAACGTTTTATGGCTTACTATATAGGTACCTCCTGTTCTTTCCACATCAATCAATTCGTTGTTATTACGTTTTTTATCTTGATATTTCTCGACATACGATGATTTACTGAACATATTTGGATAAAATGCTAGTAGACACAATAATCTCATTCATTTTAACATAAATTAACGAGAGTACTTTTGTGACCGCTCTGTCACATAAAGGATGACTCACGTCAACCGTCGGGTCTCCTACATGTCGCGCCCTTACGAGCCCGAGCCTTCCGTCGTTCCGTCGACCCACCGGGTACTCACCAGGGCGGCCCGGGCCCGATGGGCCCGACACTCGAATATTGACATTAACACGAGCGTCGTTCCATCCAACCATTTGTTGCGAGTAGACGATCAACACACGCCCGTTGACATCGCGTAGACATTCGCCTTCCCAACACCGGGCCGAGCAGAGCCTTTTTACATAGCTGTAACGGCCGTCGCATGACCGGTCTGAGCCCGGGCCGTGTGACTCGGAGGGCTCGGTGATCACGTGATTCATTCCATACAAAATTTAACGATGGTGGCCAGCCTCGGCTCGGCGACGGGCCGTTTTAACTCGAGTCAACCTTAAAACGTAATGAGTCATATAATATAATGTTGTTATACGAGGGATGTTTTTAGTAGTTTTGAAATGATGTAACCTCCGCGATTATACAGCGCTACTACATGTAAACACGTCTCGGACTGGCAGCAAGTATAATCATATCAGCATTGAATTAACATAATATTGAATTCTAAAAAACTTCCTTCGATACCGATAAAGGTACCTAGACACTGAAACAATCATTCACCCTCTAGTCGAAACCGATTGTAAGAATAGTTATAGTACCTATAACATAAGTACACAATCTCAAAGGCAAAACCACTCGCACTGGATTTCTCGATCAAATCGGGATAAACATTCCTATGCAAATAACATTGACGTATAAACAAATTGTCATTCTAACAACCAATATCATCTAACCGTTTTTATATTTAGTTTTGAAGTGTGAGACTATTGAAGACCAACTGACCATTGTCAACACACAACAACACATAAGAAATACTACTGAACCGCCGTAAAGACCTTTCTATACAACAGTCCATTCTTCAAATTCGTCCTACTTTGCTTGCGGCTTTTAATTCTCACTGCAGAAAAATTACAACTTATATAGTTATATTAAAAATTAACACGGCTCTACTCACGTTTATTTAGTCACTCGCGCGACATGTTTCGGAGAACATAGGCCTCCATTATCAAGCACTAAGAGTGCTGAGTGTCCGTCCGATTCGGCGATCGCGTCGCCGGCCCGTCGCGCACACAATTAGCCGCCGTGTTAATTTTTAATTTATCTATTATGTCTCACGAAAGTTTAAATACAAATTATATAGGTATGTGATTTATCAGTCGGGACCTTGTCGTTTTTCGTTTTAATAAAATGTTCTAATCATCATTTTAATAACATATTAAAATGATGATCGTATCCCTTTCCACTCGATTGTTTACAATTTCCAACGTTCTCCAAATACTACTGTTCACCTCTGTTATTCTACTATATAGTACGAGTACTAATAGATCTCGTAATAATATTGCTCACGCAGTATTAGTTACAGAGTTTGGTGGCAAACATTGATTCAAATATCTCTTAACTGGCTAGGAGTAGGCAAATAAGTAAACTTTGAAGATGCGCCTTGAGGAGGTTGCTGAGAATGCTGAGCTACGTACCTATGTAGGTATAAATATTACATATAGCATATAATAGTCACGTATAATTGGTAAATTTAGAATCACGTGTAGACTTTTGTCTGACTATTATAACTTTAATGTAATTAGTTACTTTGTAGTTTGTAGTACAACTACTGTTAGGTAGAATGGGTCTAGTCCGAAATGTAATCAACACAACACTAGATAATTGTTCTAGCACCGAAGATTACGTAAATAAAATTATATCGAATGCAAACAAGTTGCGAAATAATGACTTTCGAAGTCGGAGATGACTGGCTCGCAACCCTCATGCTGACGGGTTTACCGGATAAGTATAAACCAATGATCATGGGTCTGGAAAGTTCCGGCATTAAGATCTCATCGGGCTATGTGAAGACAAAAGTTTTACAAGTGAAGGCTTCTGAGTCTTTGGTATTCTAGTCTTAAGGGTAAACTACATCTAATAATAATGGGGTACGGAGTATCATTAGGCCTGATGGGGTGTCTTTGGTTGCTTGGAGCTTGGGACGTATACTGGTGTGGGTTGCCACTTGCGTCGACATACTAACGCCTAGCTGTCCCATCTCCAACGAAAAGCGGGCTTTTCTTAACGTTTTTTGAATTGGAATGCAAGACTTTCAAAAATCGGCTCATTGATCTCTTGTAATTTGCCATATAATAACCATTTAAAGTTTGTAGTCTGTAAATTATTTATTATCGTATAATTATCATTTTTATTAATTACAGTATAATCATATTTTTGAAGTACGTAAATACTAAAATACGTGCTAGGTTTGTAACAGACTTATAATTAAATATCACGGTATTGGCGGCCGTCCTATCGGACTGAGCCCGCATCGGCTGACGCGATCCACTAATCTTTTTGTCTGCATTATCATCTTTTATTCCCCAACTTTAATGATTGTTTATTATAAAATCGCTAAAAATCAAAATCGCTAAAAATTAAACACTTTCGTCGTTCGTTAAATTCGTTATATACATAAAACCGTAATATAGATTTAAATAGTACATTTATCTATTTTTATTATTTTCGAAACACGCGTATGTATTTAATAAAATGCATTAAATATAGGTTTTTAATGTTAACGGGTTTAAAGTAGATATGATGAGTAAACAATAGCATAGTGCAATATTGACTACTGTACTCTGCAATATGATGTAATAAATCATTTATTTAATATTGTTACAGTTGCACGCAGCGATAAGACATATAGAGGTAACATCGATTGTCACCGCAGATATGCAGCCGTGCCGTGAATGTTAATGTACTTTATAAAAGCCGTGCGGAAAATTGATTGGAAATGCAAAAAATATGCACATTTAAAATGACGTCACCTCGGTGAAAAAATACTGCGCATTTGCACTGATGGCATCGCTGGTATTTAACGGTACATTTAATATGTCATTGAAATTGTAGCAATTATCAAGAAACTCCAGTTTGCGTGTACGAACATTTTTAAATGGTATGTGTAAAATGTATTTAGAAAGAAAAATAGAAAATATTTATTTGACAAAAACACATGTAATATAGGTTTATAAGCTTTTGGGCCCCGAGCTAGGATTTCCTGTGTTACAGGACCCACTAAAGTACGTTTTTGGTAGCTATATTTAAACCGTAAATATTGTGATGGCTTTCATCGACAAATCGACACATCATTTCCTATTTCAACAAATTTAAAATTGCACCCCTTTTGAATACACTATGCTTAGGGAATGCCCAGTATAGGGTGACTAACACCATTATGTTAGTCACCCTATACTGTTATATAGATTGACTGACTGCTTCACTAAAGCATTGCCGAAACTATTTAAGCTACAAAGATGATATTTACAGATCGCTTGACATTAATATTGTAATAAAGTGTGGTTTTGAGAAATTGTACCCATAAGAGTAATTTAGACTAGGGTAATATGAAACAACTAATTTTTTTAAAGTCAGAGTCTTGTATCTTTGTAGGTGTACATGAGCAATTAAGTTAGGTAGGTTTTAATAATATCCCCTAAATGCTTTAAAAAAAGCAATGAGGGTTAAAAGGAAGTTGATATTCTGTGCATACATACATATATTCTGTGTATATTTTTTATAAAAAAAACTAGTTTAAGACTAATATTACAAAGACCTTCGGATAGAAGGGCGTTTCAGGTTATTCATACCTTACGAAGTCGCTTTTAATACATGGTTTGCGTTTTAACACCTTCGCTGCGGCAATTAGTTAACATCGCAGTTAACTATACTTTGTGAGGGATCAGTAGGCCCCCTATCGCAGTGAACGTGTTAAAGGTTAATGCTCAAGGCTTAAATAGTTGAGAATATGTTAGGTACCTACATTTACTTTTTGCCCAATAAGTAGATAAGAAAACGTTGTAATGCTTGGCATGCTAATCCCAATAGCTACTGGACACCCACGTTAATTACTACCTAATGACATCATTTTGAAATAAATAATAGTTACAGGGACACTGTCGAACACCTGGACGTTTACTTACATTAAATATTATTAATAGGTTTTCTTTAGTTGAAGAAAGGTATTTGATCCTTTCTTTATTTAATCTTATTAGTTGAAACTGTAAAAGAGCGCTGGTGGCCTAGCGGTAAGAGCGTGCGACTTGCAATCCGGAAGTCGCAGGTTCAAACTCCGGCTCGGGCCTAAGAGTTTTTCGAAACTTATGCATGAAATATCATTTGATGTTTACCAGTCGCTTTTCGGTGAAGGAAAACACTGTAAGGAAAACGGTCTAATCCCAAGAACGCCTAATTTTACCCAGAGGTGGAAGGACAGATGGCAGTCGCTTTCGCAAAACTAGTGCCAACGCTAAGTACTGGGATTAATTGCCAAGCGGACCCCAGCAGTCTCCCAACAGCCGTGGCAAAATGCCAAGACAACGGGAGAAAGATGATGAGTTGAAACTGTAAAAAAAAATATTAAGCTATTTTAATGAGGACCCACCATCTTACTATGCGAGTAACTTGCTTTGAAACGTAACGAGCCTTAGGCATTTATGGGAAATTTAATACATAGGTACCAGTGGCGCCAGGACAGTTTTTTCTTAGGCAAGTTGGAGCTAATATGACTTTGTCTTCATGAGCCCAAGGACAACAGTTGAACTGTGGGAATGTTACCTAGCCGGCAGTAACCGGTACAGTACAGGTACCTAATTGTTGTGAGTCGTGCTAAAAGCCTTTCTTTATTTAAAATATATGACCACCTATACCATAAATCGTAATCAGGTTAGGAATAAATAATGCCAAAAACTACCAACAACTCCCATTACTTTATTATTTTCTTCACAACTTGCAACTAGGACTAACTTGTCAACGGAACGAATTTTATAACGAATAAAGATCTTCAACAACATTTTACTTCCCTCGGCTATTCTTCAAACGCTTTGCGCTTATTCAGAAAAGTACTGGTGAAGTCTTGCATCTTAGTTTTCGTGTTTAAGAAGGAATGAAGACGTCCAATATGAAACTTTTATCTCCTTTCAGAAAAGCTGTGAATTTAATCGCTCACGCCGCTGCAGTAGCACGGCTCTTTGGGAGGATTTCTTGAAAAAACAACCTAATTTGTAGAGGATTTTTCCTTTAAACTCTTATTATATGTATGATAAAAATGAATTATATCCGAAAGAACAGTTTTTTAGTAGTAGATATTATTCAATAAAATTCTTCTTAAAGTAAGTACCTACACAGATTTCTATATTTTTACTTACTTATCCACACGGCAAATACTGTTTGTCTAAAATTACAGCTCTAGTACAACCTTTTATTTCCGACTGTACCGTTTTCCAAAATCATTAACAACTCATCAAGAGGATTCTAATGAGCCTAAACACCATGGATTTATTTTGTGTATTATAGGAGTTGCTATGGTTGCTATGGTATCTTCTGGCTCCAATATCAGATCAGTTCAGTGGTACCATAATATTGCATTGTCACCGAACTAGGTTTCCTAAATATCAGCTCAATCAGTTAAAGGTATCTGCTTCAAAATTGAGTTGCAAGACTTCACTCGAATATACATTCCTATGTAAATACATTAGAAGTTAAATAAAAGCTTGTTGAAAATACTTTTATATAATAAATAATAATTAAAAAAAATACAGGACATCTTTAGTTACGCAAATTAACTGAGCTCCACGGTAATCTCAAGAAGGCTCGTATTGTGGTTGTGTGTGGGTTTGATAACAGGTCTCAACACAGGCCCTCTTGAGCTTACCATGGGGTTGGATTAATTTTTGTAAGGAAGTCCTGTAATATTTATTACTAATTTATTCATTTTAAATCTTTTATTCATTAAAAAAATATATAAAAGTAAAATATAAAAATATATCTAAAACGTATCAAAACAATAAAAATATTATAAAAAACCTAACCTAGGGTGCAGCCGGCAACGGGGCAGGGCCCAGGCAGCCGGTGGTTAGGGCTGCAGAGAAAGGAACCGCTGGACTATGCGCACCGTGTCCAGGATTACCGCCTTCTGAATCCGAACCTTGATTCAACTACAACCACGTAGTCTCTCAAGATGTCGATCGAGACTCTTCATTATGAGACCGTTCGCGGAAATAACTATCGGAACAATGATCGCCGAATCAACTTCCCACATACCCCCACATATTATTTACTCAGATTTATATATATGTATATCATCTTCATAGATAGTGTTGCTACCCACTGGCCAAACCTATTGTCAAACTCCACTTCTGTCGTTATAGAACGTGTAATGTCATAAAATAACATCGTCATCGTCGTAAATATGTAGTAACTGTTGGTTATAGGGATTTAGAAATACCATAAAAGTTATTAATTGGGTAACTCAAATAAGTTGAATGCCTTTTTTAAGAACGCCGGTTAATGATAAATGGGAAGAAAGTGCCATGGATATTTATACAGACTAAACCGTTTGTTCAATAAAAATTTAATTAGTCTTATAGAACTCGCAGTATTAACGGCTTATATCGTAACTATTACAGCAAATCCCACCGTAAAGGATATGCATATATACTTATCTATCTGAAGTATTATATTGAATGTACATTGTATCCCGACAAAATATGGCTTGTATGAAAACTCTCAGACTCATCATAACAAGGCAATTTCGATAAGTCAACAACGCGTGTAGCAGAGGTCGGTGACGTGGCATGACTTGACGGGACGTGACACGACAAGATGACGTCCCAAGACATGACGCGAATTTATTGATGCCACATAATAATGTGTCACAACATGATATCGCCACGTCAAAGCAACTTTCCAATTATGCCAAGACAAAATTTCTACGCAACTTCAGATACGGCTAGCTCTCAGGTTGTGCCTTAGCTTTAATGCAAAGTACCAGGAACCTGTTAACTGAAAGAGCGGGTAATGAGCAGGAAATGATTAAGTGAGATTGCACTTCCACTGAAAGGGAGTTAAGGCTCCTACTTTCAGTTGCGCGACGCGGATGCGGAACCGGCCGCCTTACTAGGCAACTGGGCGCGAAAACTAGCCTGCACTCAAGCCAATTTACGTAACGGTGAAAAGCTCAAAGACACAATCAACTATCTATAGAGCGGCGACCAATTTAAATGCGGGTGTATTCCTAATTACCTACTAAATAACTTATATATGTCCTTATACTAAGGTTTAGTCGATTCTTTTAATAATCCCATTTGCAAATGCATAATGAATGAGAGACTAAAAAACCATTCTAATATACTCACATAAATATTTAAGTTTAACAACATTAAGTTTTACACTATTTTACCTACTCGTATGTACTTGTACAATGTTTAAAATAATTTCAAACCTGTATATTTTAGATGTATATCGAGGACTATTTATGTGATTGTGTAGGGTACTAGGCATGTCGATCATCATCATTATCATTGATCGCCCCTCAATGCCTTGAACAACATTTCTAGGCATAAAACAGACGTAAATATGCATTTAATACATATCCATAAAAAAATTACATAGATATATCAATTCACAACTTTTATGGTATTTTATCGTTTTTATAATTTAAAATAGATAAAAACTTATATTTCTCGGTATAGCTATTCCTGATTGTCTTGTATGGGAGCGAAATCATGGTGCGTAGCCGGCTCAAACGTCCCCATGACACTAGCAGCGTTGCTACTCTGAATTACCAAGTACATTTGTTGAACCAGGTACGATAATACCGCGAGCGATAATTTCGTTGATTAAATGGTGGCGCGAAATCCACCCATGGGGACCATCCTCTTGTACCATGACCCACACGCAATATTACACCTCGCATACCTTGCAGCAGGCTAAGTTGCTTTATTTATTGTTAAAAATAATTAACGAATTTTTCCATTAAATGTCACAGGTTGGCGAGGTATATTATGAAGTAAACAGTTCTAATTTTTAAAGTTTAGTTGATATAGAATAAAATAAAAAGAACTCTACACTATACTGTACACTATATGTACTATGACGTCTATGACCATATATTGCTATCTTTAAAAAGAGTCTGCTACACGCTGACCCGTTACCATTAAGTAGTAAGCTTGTTTGCTATCACCTTACGGGCCTGTAGCACATGTCTTCATTTATCGTATCGATATTTATACCTAAGTCATATTTGGGGGATGCCCTATAGGTCCTATAGGTCTCCCTTAAACATACCTTATTTAAATGCTAGTAAGACTATATATCATAATTCATAATGCTTTTATTCAAATCAAATAAATGCTGTGAATAAAAGGGTCAGAATCTAACTTATCCTCCACAAAAAATCGAATGTATTTCTAGACAAAACAGCTACACTACTACTACCGATTGCAGATTCTGTCAAGTACAATCGTTAATCCCAGTACGAGAGCTACTCTCTATCCGCCACAGAACGCCACACATAAAACGCTGAAACAGTGTTTGCAATACAATCACACCTACCTAAACACCTTCATACATTTTTATTATTTACGTACTATAGTAACACATCACTTGAAATAAAAATATATCGAATTGTGTCTCGAGAGAAATCTCAGACTAAAAATAATTATGCGCTGATTTTAAAAAACTATCCTTTGCAAGCTACGTAGGTACCCATTAACTGGTTGGAAAGCAATTGGAGCTTGATGTTGCACACGACCGTTTGATGAACATTTAGGGAATCGAAAATAAATCAAACGACGTGAATAGGGAGTATACGTTTCACACGTAACTATTCATACTGCCTTATTATAGACGCCGCAAGCGTGACGTTTGTTTTGTAGTGTTGTGTTGAAACGTTCCAGTGAGTAACTATTTGACTGATATGTCACGGTTCTACGGCTCGTTACTTTCCCGGCTACGTAAGACTGGGCCTTTTAAGACTACCGCAGCTTATGCTAATACCGCAACTTATCCCGAGATATGATACAGGCATTCTATAGAAAACGTCTACGTCTTCTTTCTCGTTCTATTACAGAAACGAATTTCATACAAAAAATTAGAGAAAGCCGAGCACTGGCTCGTACTAGCAATCGAAGCAATTCAGTGAATTAAATATAAACTCCGTGTATTACAAATTGACTTTACAGGCTAGACTTATTTTGATATCCATATGATTTACGAGTACATGGTTAAATGACCAGTTTTTAATCACATGAAAGAATCACAATTACAATAATATTATAAAGAAAGGATAAACTAAAATTACAATTAAAAAATATCCCCCAAATCGCTGCCAATGGGCAAAGTGCCCAGAAGGCTGGCCGCATTGCCTCGTTGGATGGCAATACTTATTCGTTGAGCAAAATATAGGCCAGCCTTCTGGTCACCTGTAGTTTCAATCAACAGGGATGCTAAAGCCTTGTCATCCTACGCGCACTCGGTCCCCACGGTCCCAGCGTTTCGACCCCAAACGCCTCGAATATGTAACCAGTCCCGAGGGTAAATTAATTTTGATCTTTATTAAATGTAATTCGAAGATAAAGTGAACTGAGAATTACAAGCTATGTTTGACCGCAGCGAGAGCTAGCGACTCGGGGCGCGCGGAAACAAAGCTATTGAATGTCGCATTTGTAGAGATACTAATCATTAGAGTCTCTGGCTTCGACAAAGTGCACCCTCTTCGAACAAAATAAAGGTTCCAGCTCTGGCAGTAACAGGAACATTTTCTATTGTGCGGTATATAATATCTTGACTGCGGGCGGAAATAACTAACTTTATTTTCCAAATTGAACTCCTGTATATATCATAACCATTTTTATAGAATTCCAATTCGTAACTTTTATTTTATCAGCAAGCAAGCACAATTTCCGGGAGTACTGACGACAAAAACCAGGTTGATGTGGCATATGTGGAAAGATTACATTTAATGATTTATATAAAGCATTTTTTAAAGTACCAGTAGGGAATTCAAGTGATACTCAGGTGGAATGCTCTATAGTTTATGCGCCGAGAGAATTCCATGCGAACCTTTTTATCGCTCGCGTGATTCGTGCTTGCTTATTTAGTCATACTTACACAAGTATAATGTCTAGGCGCGGAATGCGGGGAATGGTTTGCCAAATATTGTAGGCACAGTGCGCGCTGTATTGAGCCCGAGCGTAAAGCTTTATTTTTAATTGGGAGTTTTTCAATCAAAGGAAGGCCAGGTAAATTGAATAAACACAAACAGGCCCAGCACTTAGTTTATAACTGGCGTTTTTGAATTCTTATACCCACATCGCTATCCTTAAATTAACAAAAACTTTCTTGAAATGTTTCACAGTCACTAAAAAGTTTATTTATCATCTTAAAATATATGTATGTATTATTACTAGTCTAAGTGTACTTGTACACAGTAGGTATTAACTGAATTTTGCAGGTTAGATTGTACAAATAGCCATGACCTATCTCCACTATTCACTTCGGATAACTATTAAGTATCGGTTGCTTGTTATAAGAACAAAGGACAAGTAAACAAGTAACAAGAAATTGTTTCTATAATGAAATATGTATTAACTTCAGAGCAATCCAAAGATTATTTCCAGGGTAAACAATTTATTAACAAACTGATGTGATGTTCAAAGCAATAAAATTACTAAGTGTCTCGATTTATAGCCAGACAAGTAAACGATTAATTTACGGCAATGAAGTAGAAATAAAGGCTTAATTTTATTCATCATGCCAAGATTTAAAGAGAAAGCAATTATATTTTGTACGCAAAAAAGATTTAAGTGTAAATCACAGAGTTTTAACAAAAGTAATAAAATCGGTGGGATTGCGGAGCTCAAAATTAACGATAGTCATTATAACGCTTTCGCTTCTAAAAACAAATAAAACATGCAGCGCCATTCCGCGCCGGGCAACAATCCGTGCCTTATAAATTGATTCAATTTTTCTGCTTTTCTTCTGTTCTCAGTCTTACAAATTTCATTAAAATAACTTTTTCAACATCAACAGTAGGCTCATAAGTACGAATACGCTCTTGTTCCATTCCTAGCCCAAACATATAGCAATACAAGCATTTTAAAATTGGACAGATGATGACGTATAATATTAGTTCCTTGTAACATTAACGACACCAAAGCACTATAGATGCAAAATGCTATGCTAAGTTATCGAATATAGTATCAAGATGAAAGATTTTAAACACATGTAGATAATATAGCAATAACGTAGCATATTTAGACTGTAGGTACAATTACAACCACACAGTTGTTTACGGGCTTCTTTTATGAATATTTTATAATTAAATACACTCAAGAAGAATGGAAATGGATGCTTTAAATTAACAGGGCTCTATATCAGGTCAGACAAGAAGAAAACATGGACACACAGTATTAATGGAACGTGGTAGGTATTTAATTGGGCACTAAATTGTAGTCTTACAGACCTATATACAACTGAATAACATCTTAGATAACATAAATTATGGCTCTGTTTAGCAAGGTTTAGTAATTAAAATCCGGGATAAATTTATGAGGTCCTGAAATGATTGCTCTTATAATCAAAAACAATGCTTCCCGGCTTGCTGTAGTTACTACTACCAGTCAGTCTCGGACGTGGCACCCTTTTAGATATTAATTTAGCTTGAAACCTTCAATGTTAATTATAAAATTTAACCCTTAGGTGCATGAAGTTTCATTCTATTCGCTTCTAAAGTGCCTTATGTACGATGACACAGATGTAGCATTTGTAACTCTGTATAGACATGTCACATTCTATAATTTACATTCGTTTGAATATGACTTGTGTCACTTCAGTTTTGATAAAAGATATCATTTTTGATACTGTATGCACTAAAGGCTTAAAAAAAGTTTCTGTTTATACTTGTTTGTTTGTTTCTGTTTGTAGACGGTTCTCGTCATAATACCAGCGGGGTCGCTAAGCAGTTTAGGTACGTTGGGCCCGTGCGCCTTCCGGGCAGGCGTATGGAAGCGGACTGTCTCTCGGCTCTAAATGGATGTTGATATATATTCAATTTTAACAAAATTAATTACAATAGGTAAATAATGATGAATCTAATCAAAAAAAAAATTAAAATGCTTATATATTTAGATGTGATTCAAAGATATCACAATAACAAACTTAAAAATAAAACTGATTTTTAATGAAACATATCTATCTTATTTTTAATTAAAATTTACATATATTAATTACATTAAAATACAACTTTTAAAAATACTCGTCAAATATGCGCCGAAAGAAGCCCGAAAGCCGCAAAATGCTCCCGGCATAAAAGGTGCTCATCACAGTAGTTGCGTTACCATGCTTGATTTTTTTTTTTTATGATAAAGGAGGCAAACGAGCAGACGGATTGCCTGATGGTAAGCAACTACCGCCGCCCATGGACACTCGCAACACCAGAGGAGTCACAAGTACGTTGCCGAAAGAGTTGATAGCGAAAGATAGCCTCTGTACAAGGAAACAAATCACGCGGGCATCTGATCTTCATTCTCCTCATTCTTCCAGCACCCCATCGTCTCAAAGGCAAACAAAACAATAGTTTTCCACATCGGCCAACTCATTTGTCTCTCATTCTGAACGAAGCAAATTCTGCCTCGGCCCCGGCTTGACGTTCCAAAGTAAACAATTGCCTTTCTGTCACTGTACCAAAGTAAGACCGTCCGGTTCCGTGCCATCAGTGCGACACAGGCTGGGTGGTTCTACGAGTAGCACACGCATTGAGTAGTGTTATCAAATAGGCAGTCTGTAATCACGCCCCCGTTTCCTCTTTTATTTTACTGGCGATATTTTAAACCATTTGATTTTGCACGTTTTACTGAAAAATAAAGTGTATCGCTACCACTTATATAGGCGCGCAATATAAAAGCAATATTTATCGGTCCAAACAACAATTGCATTACTTTTCAATACATACTTTGAAGAGCGCGGATGAATTAATGCGTTATGAATAAGTGACGTAGTAAGTTCCTAACATTTTGTAAGGAGTGTTACGGAGCAGTAAAAATGAATGTCAAACTTTGACGCTAATTTCTGACTTTTGTGTTGCTTTAAGGCAATCAGGTAGAGTACAGAAAGCAACGAAAACAACCGACTGATAATTACCCTAAAAATCAGTCAGTGCTTACAATATTAGGAACTCACAATATGAGGAACCAGACATACTATATCCAAATAATATTTGCATGTTTACAGAATATTTGAAAGTTTATAATTTCTACTTAATTATCTTAAAAGTAATAAATCAAAAACTTCTCTAGTGACAACCTCGATCCGTCACTGACTTTTCTGTCATTATACTGCGGCGCGCAAAGAAGATTCACGGTTCGTGCGCGGTTATAGTGAGGTATAACTGGCCCGGTACCGCGAAAGTCGAAGTTCGTATATTTCGGGCATCTTTCTCTTTTACTCTAATTAAGACGTCATGGGAGTAACAGAGACAACCGTCCGAAACTTACGAATATCGTTTTTCGCGGTAGCGCCTCAGATAATATAAGTTTCGATTTTGGCTGCAGGCGTTCGCTCCCGTACAACACTTACAAACTTTGTAACACATACATCCATACAATAAAAACAAATACTTGAATAATTACAAAACATAATACAACAAATTAAACAAAATATATACATGTCTATTACTTTTTGCTTATTATGCAATTGCACAGAAAATTCGCTGACAAAGATGATGACATTTTGTTCTATAGTGAAAACTAAATATGTCACTTTATCGTATGAGCAAATAACTTAGCCATTATATTTCGAGTAAAAAACTTCCATATAACAGTGTACCAATACAACGTTAAACTTAGTCATAATAGCGCATAGAACCTTTAAGCGAGAGAACCGAGGATTGCCAAAAATGGCCGACGGTCGCGAAGTGAAGAATTTTATGAACATTTCTTCAGCCGATTGTGAAGGAAGTACGTAGTGAAAATGGTAGTTTTTACGTTCTTGTTCTATTCTCATGTTTAGACAATAGATTTGAAACGTGTTTTCTGAGGATACGTGCGTCGTATTGGAGAAACGTGATCTAAAAGATCGTGGAGTTTGGTAATATAGATTGCAATATTATTATATAGATTGGGTGAATTTTTTCTGTATGCTAAGGTCAAAGTGGATAAGACCGCAATATTTTATTTTAAAGGGAAGTCCGTCATATGACACTAAATAATGAGATAATTTTGGAAATTGGTTGGTAGACGGTCTTTCCTGATAGACGGTCCTACCCACGTTGACCTTAATACTATTAGGTAAGTATTCCGACTGGTATTCTGTGATAATACTCAGAAATTAATTAATATCGTATCCAAGTAATATCGTATCTTGCGGTGCCAAAAAACGCACTCGAAAAGAAATGTGAAAAATGCGCACACAAAATAAAATTATCCAAGACTTCGATATTTTAATATAACGTCTGAATTCTTGATATAACTCAAAAATTACAGACGCTACTTGTCTTGTCAGGTCATGTCACATATCTTGTCATGTCATATACATCACTTCCTCCGACGCACAGCGGGAAGTTTTCATTGTATTTTCTCTCTACTTTCAGACAATAATTGATTATTTTAATGCTGCTTTACTTTAGCAGGATTTTAATATTAGAGCTCTGTTTACTGTTTTTTAATTAACAAAATGAGAAACGTGGCGTTGAAACGCAAAAGCGCAATCCTCGGCGTCCACACTGATTTCCATTCTGTTTACGAGACGAGGAAGCTCTTATATAACAATGCAATTGTCCCCCCTTGCTCGGCCAGTACAGTTATTGCTCCGCTTGCAACTCAAGTAGTTCGAAATAGAGGAGGGTTAGCAGAGAAATGCTTGCGTAATAACAGGCAAATGGCTGACTAATAATTGAAACAAGCTGCGATGCTTGATTGTAGAAGCGAGTGTTTCTATCTCTACATACTGCAAAAGATGTGCTAGGTGTGAAGCTGGGCCAAAAGCCACTGAACTGCTGGACTAGATCTTTGGGAAAATGTCTTTTACGCTCACTTTTTTGGATGATATCGTCTGCGTCGCCTAATTTTTTGTCGCGAACGGACAGTCTTTTTTTTGCTTTGCTTTTAAAGGTGTTACATTTAAAATCTGTAGTTCTGAATATATGTTTGTCAACCAGTGACTAATTCAATGTCTGGTCCGCAAATAGGTCTAGAGCTCCGACATGTGCCTACTTATTATATTATTGAAAGGATTAAACTTTCAGCGCATTGGGTGGACAAACAGAATTAATGCATTCAATATAAAATTAGTTTTAAAAAGCAATTAATTACATAAATGCTAGATGAATGCACATACATATTTACGAACATATAAGCAGTACAAGTGCAGTTAGATTGTGTGGTGGTACTAGTAAATATCATGAAATGTAGAGCACAGCAATACGACACAAGAACACTAAATAAATCCCAAACAAGCGTTAATAGTGTTGAAAGGTTTGAGAACTCATATATATGCTATTTCCGAATAATATATTGTATATTGTGGATTACATTATATAATGCATGGATTTCACTGGCAACAAAATATTACAGATAAATACCTGATAAACAGCGATATAAATATAATGGAATCATTATTAAATCCATTTTAGAATTAAAATTAAGCCGTGAAACTAATTTGCTTGCTACGTAATAATTTGGTTCGCGTTTAAAATTAGCTTTCATTAAAATTCTTCCCGTTTATCATGTTTGATTAAAGTTTAAAAAATAAAGGGTATAACGAATGCAGTGAGAGTTTTCACTTCTTTTGTAAACTGCGCTCGAGACCGCTAACTTTGTCTACTAGCACACAGCCTGCGACCTGAGAAAATCCGGAGAAAAACTTCATTTGCAACGTATTTATAACATATTTAAAATTTAATAAATGAAGGTACTTTTTATAATATTTTCATTTTGGAAGTTAATAAAGTAACCATCTATAAGTAATTTTCTCCCTGTATATTATTGACTCATTAACCATCTAGTTAACCAGATTTAATCATAAAATTCAATATGTGTCAAACACCCAAGTAGGTAAACCGCAGAGGAAGTTTGGAACACCTGGCGTAACTCGCGAGCTGTCGCTGTTGATATTGCGAGCCGCCACGGCTGGCCACGGACTGGCCTCAACCACATACTCCAATCGATTGGAACTATTGTGCCCTCTCCAAACCTGGCAAAAAACGGGACTTGCTCGGCACATAGGGCTTAAAAATGTCTTTTTTTTCGTTATGGAAAAACTAAGCTTTTGGTTAAAATTGATTCGATTGCATTCGCTAATATTACGGTAATCGTATTACTGCAACGTAGGTATTCTTAAGGCTTCATATCGAGCAACTCAAGTTAATTAGTCCTATTCGAAATACAATAGGTAGAAGTGTTTCAATGTATTCATAAACTGTTTTTTGAAGTACTGTAAATAGTCGAGCGTTAATGACTCTTTGAATTTAAATGCTTGATGCATGTTACTATAGGCCTTTTTGAATAGAGTAGATATGATTTCAAATTCCACATTTCTAGTAGCGCCGCTTATGGAACAATCTATCACTGTGTACCAACTTAAACATAAAAAAATATTAGTTAAATTCTCAAACTGAAAATAAAGCAATGCTTCCGTAGTTAAAAGCCCGATGAAAAATTGTTTGATAATTTTTCACAGTTTAAACTGCTATCGAGGAAAGGCAACTTGCCGATACGAACCTGTTACGACGTGCTTCCACAGAAACGTACAATGAATGTGTAGGTTGTTTCGGATTTCCTCAGTTTTTCACCCCTTAACTAATAAATTATTTGAGCTCTAATTAAATATACGAAGCGTTGTCATTTGCATGAAATATTTACGTTTTAGGTTTCGATGTAGCGCTACGACTGTAAGATCCTGTAACAACATAACCTGGCTTATTTCTTACATGAGAAAAAAAATAAACACTAAACCATCGTATAGAAGCGGGTAACTCACGTTTTATAAATCAAATATTGTCATGTCTTAGCCCGCTAAATATAGGTCTTTAAGTTCTAAATATGAATACCCATTTACAATTGGTATTACTAAATTTCGGTCTCGCCTCCACTGATGAATAGGTGCTAGTTACCCACTTGGAATAATAATATTTAATGAGGCAAACTAACTAGATGAGCTTCGTTTTTATGTTGTATCATCTGACGCCTTGCACAGTCATTGGCAAAAGTTGGTAAACAGGCCAGGTATTCACAATGATCTTAACGCGCTCTTGTTCTCTTAACATTAAGACTTTTCAAGCTCATTTTGAACACCTCGGCGGCTTAGTTACTTCTGATACTAACTGTTTTAATGTAATTTTATACTATATTTCCTTATGAATAGATAATATTACACTAGCATTTCCAAGGATTTGACAGAGTTTATGCAGGTACGTACTGTACCTGCTAAGCAAAATCAGTATAACGTTCTATATAAACTGGCTCATTAAAGTTATTCGGAAAGAGCTCCTGCAAATAAAGATCTATCTAAGACCCCTTCAGATACAAACAAAGCTCGGAATTCCATAACCTACTGTATTTGCAAACCCACGAACGATAACTTTTTAGTTTACGTACATATTCCGTATCTTACTTTTTAGAGATCAGAAGAGCCGGAATCTGGTTGGAGACACATGTAAATATTTTTGGCAGACCCTTCTTAAGAATATTAAGTGTAAATAAATTTAGCCATCTACTAGTGGTACCAGTAGAAGATGGACCCTTTTCAACTGAGTGTTAGTGTGAGTACACATATAATATAAATAAATAAATATTTCGGGACAATCTTACACAAATCGACCTAGCCCTACGGTAAGCTCAGTAAGGCTTGTGTTGCAGGTACTAGACGACGATATATGTATATGTATAATAGATAGATATAAATACATATAAATACTTAAATACATAACATGAATCTGTGCTCATCACAAAAATAAATGACCCGACTGAGAATCGAACCGAGGACCATCGGCTTTATAGGCAGGGTCACTACCCACTAGGCCAGACTGGTCGTCAATATGCAGTATACATGACTATACTACAAATTTACTCTCTCTCTTAAAAAAACAGCATCGACCATCAAAAAAAAAAGATCAATTAGCCAATTTTAATTTGAATGAGTCGCCCAAACAGGCCGTGAAGTACCGTTTGTTTCTACTGGCTGCTTGCTGGTCTAGGTGCTAATGTGATTGTTTGTAAACATCACGAATGGGTTGAAATGAAATAACGAAGTCGGTATGTAGAGTGACCGCTGGCCTCGACTTGTTGTAGTTGACGCGGGCTCTGAATGTGCAATGATACCGGCCGTGGCAGTGGCCTGGCCACCTAGCTACCTCGTTAAAAGGCGCTTCGCTCATCTGACATTAACGATGATCGATGGCTTCGGGACTTCCCCTGTAATATCCGATCCCTCCCTCCACCGGCCGCCCGCTAAACAACCGCCCCCTCCTCTGAGACTCCATCGAACCCATAAAAAATACAAAATACACTTACTTCGCGTGCTTAATCATCATTAACTTGCAAATTTAGCTACAATTAACAAGCTGCTAATTGACTTGTGTGTGCATTATCGTCAGATATACCTTTTCTCGTCGAGGTAGGTAAAATTAAAAGCATCGTAAGCGATTTGCCTTTTTATGCGATCAATTTAAATGTATATTACGTTAAAACTCGGACTTCAATCCTAACTAAAACCGATGCCTAACTAAACTTATCGTTTAATCCATCTCAGTTAAGATGCCTATTCTAATCAGTTGGTAAGTAAACACTTGAGTACGGTTACATCAAATGTTTGAAAACTAAAGTGTCTAGCTACCATGGCGAACAAACTGTCTAGCAGTTTGGCGAACTTTTTGTAATAGATTTAAGTATCTCATTTCTTAGCAATAAAAAAAAATATATGCGTGAAGTAAGGATACACAAATACAGGTATATAACCACTTGTACTGCGTCTGTTTATGAATGACACTCGAAAACCGCACCCTTTGTGATCCTCGACGTTTCAAGAGGCTACTTTGTCCTGTCTACTTACATTCAAGCGGCCCTACGATTGTTACCAGTCACTCTTAATAGCGGGATCCAACAGTGAGAAAAAAGTTTGAACTTATTGACCAATAGTTTATACAGAAAATATTTAAAAAACTTTTTAAACGTTGGTTGGTAAACGTTTGTTTTGGATAGTAGGGCTGAATACACTGAAGAGCCGCATTGCTAGCAAAATTTTCGCAATCGAATTTATGTTTGTATAGAGTTTTAATACTTTCAATTCTCTTGAGTATAGTTGAAGTGGTAAAGAAAATTTAAGCAAAAAACTCTTATTCATCTGACAGAGCTAAGTTTTCCAATATCCTTGAGCCGGGTAATACCACAGTGAGCACAGGCTGCAAGCCGCGGCTATGTTCGAAATTCCGGTCGACAGTGTGGCGACCACTTGACTCTTAGTTTACCAAGCTTAATGGAGACGGTCCTAAAAAAGCAAACCTTGCTTACACGCCATAACTCTCATGTTGTACATGTGACATAGGGGTACAGGCGATAAATATTTTTGCATAGCATTGCCATATACACATATGTAGTTGAGTTAGTCCAACTCCACCCACTTCATGTCTTGACTTCTCAGTAATGGCAGAAGCGAGTTAGTTAAGGCACTTATTACAATTCTAGTAGGTAGCTCAAAAATTGTTATTGCAAGTTTGCATCACATTGCCGAGGACGGATATTTAAAAGCTCTCAACGGAAATTTTCCATTTCCGCGGAAACTCGTCGGTTCCGCATTTTCATAATTATTACTTCTAGTGGCACTCAAATAATACTTTTGCTTCTTTTTTATAGAAAATGCTAGCATTGTTACGTTTTTTTTTACAAACTTTAAACTGCGATCATTTAATCAAAATATGATTGCACTAGAAGATGGAATGAGAAAGTAATAAACTATTTAGGTCAATAACTTACAATATGAATTACAAGAAAGATTGAACGTCGCAACATATTAGAAAGTCAAACTTATAACTAGGGAGACCTGTAGAAAATATATGGTGTCTATTGAGACCTATATTTGTAGGAAAACTCGTATTGTAACAATGAATGTTTAAAAGTTATGTTATTGTGTTTAAAGTGCTATCGGTATTGTAAAAAATGTATTGAAATACCGTAAAATTATCTCACCTATCCGACAAGTCACCGTCAGGGGCATTCAAGTACGTGGGGACGCTACTCTTCATCAGCTCGCCGCAAGCTGCCTGCGTTGACTGCTTGCACTGACGAAAACTAATAATTATGTATAATTAATTTATTAATATAATTTTATATTGATTAATAAAATTAATTAATTACCATTATAACTTCGATATTTAAATCGAAAGAAAAATTGAACAATTATGACTCGCAGCGGGACTCGAACCCACAACCACTGGATCACTAGGCCAGCGCACTACCAATTGACTATACGAGTACCTACCGCTTAGACTTCTCAATTGTTTTTCTATTTATCCCTCGTCATATACGTCATCATGGGTGACGTGTAAACACACCTACAGCCAGCGTATTAAACACTTAACGGCATCGAAGCCTCAATTTTCATTGAGAATTCATCGATGACAATGTGCTACGCCTTTTTAAATTGTTTTTATTATGCAGACACGTCTGCTAGCGAATATCTTCGACATTTAAATAATAACAACGTAATCGAAAAGAGAATTATCCATGTTTTTATTATGATTGTGATTTAGTAATCATTATACTTTCTTACGATATTGGTGCCAGGAAACTAAATTACAAGTGTAGATTCGGTTGTCTTTCATGTAAACTAAAAGAATCATATTTTTTCAGACTGCAAGCAGCCCGATGATAGCTCTTAATGAATCTTACGGTCTTAATCGCGAAGCCTATAAGTATTTTACGGGTTGTAGCCTGAGCGGACGATGCCACGACTTTCGCGCTCATTAAAATTGTTACAAAAACCATTAAAAATCGCATTGAAAGTATGGTATATATACAGTTCCGCTGAAAACTTCAAAGCTCTTACGGTGTGCCTTCCGCATACATTCAACGTCCTTGTATGTAGAACCGCATTCTTCCATAAGTAGTTGCCAAATACAATACACTTAATAACTTTTATATTTACAAATATTTATAAACATTTATGAGTATTTGACATTTTACATTTATTTATGAGATCTTATTTTGAAATAAACAGCTAAGTTAGGTATTACACTAACTACTTAACTACTCTATAGATAGTTCCACGACAGTTGAGGCGAATGGATTACGCACACAATTATATGAAGTACTGATTGAATAAAGAGTGAAAGAATGTAATTAATGAGAAATAATAATACGAAAGACAATACTCGTAACAAATGAATAAAGTGGTTTAGACCTGTATCGTATACGAGTACGTGTATGTATTCAATATGTTTTCGTAGCGTAGAGTTATATATTTTTAATAATACTCCGATGAATTTTATTTCATTTTGAATTTGAGTGCCAATTATGTTAAATTATAATGATAGTGTAAATTTTAAAACAATGTCTATTTCCATTAGTAAATACCACACCGTAACGTGCTGGTAAAACAATTGATGATTCGCGTGGATTGAGAATGTGGCCGTGTTATCCTAATTGACAATCATGTTACCTGTTATACACTATCGATCATCCCAGCAGGTGTACTGTATGTAACACGATGTATACGAATTTTAACTAATAATAATGTAATGTTACTGTTGTAATTTAATTACGTGTAATTGTTTATTTGTACCTGTATTGCTATACTATATATCTAATAGAAGTAATTGGTGTGCAAAAATATCTTATTATTCTAAATTTTAACTAATTATGTACAGTAAGGTTTAAACCTACTGTAGTACCAAGGTACCTACTTTTAGTTCACGTTCGTCTGGGAATTAATTTGAGCTCACTCAGGCCACCATTCCATTTTGTTGTATTAGGAGTTGGATAACATATCAATAGTATGAATAAGCTATAAAAGGTTGTTTGGCTTGTACAGCCAAAATTACGGCTATCACAATTTAACGATCTTATAACTGAAATTTTACTCCTCTAACGCCCGAATCAATTAGATAGTTACATATAAGTATGTAAACCTTCCGAGGAAGCACATATTAAGTGCCTATTAAGAGCTATTACACACAGACGCCAACAGTTACGTCGGAGCAGTGCTCAAACATATTTTTACACGCCTCTTTTAATGATGTTTTCATTTCTCTAGCTTGTTTATTTGGTTTTGATAAAATTGATGTAAATACAAAATCTCATAATTATATTACCAAAGTATATATAACTTATTGTAATTAAGACGTATTAACTAATTTAACTGCTACAAAATATATAAATAAACAAAACTAAAAATGTTAGTTTAAGCCAGATGAACGCGCGAAATAAAATTTCATTACTTAGGTACATATCTCTCTCTGTCTCTCTCTCTTTATTATGAAGGACACAAGTTTATAGGTCTGGTAACGGAGAACTTGCCGATTTTTGTAAACTGCAGATGGCTACACTACATCTAGTAGCTAAGCTAGAAGTAGTACCATAATAAAAAAAGTGATAAGAGATAAGAGATCTTTATTTGCAACCCAAAATACATAAATATGTATATGCACCCTGATAGGGTGTAGCAACATAGGTGTGGTGTAAAAAAAACATTTGAGCATTAACAATATACACATCAACATTATACAAAACTAAATAACTGTAATTTTCACATTTAACTGTTTTTAAGTTTATTCGTTTTTATAAAGTTATCCTCCATAAATTCTGATATTGTGTAATAACCGTGGATAGCCATACTCATGTCAATTGTAATGCAGTTTCTGGTTACAGCTTTTATCATGGTAGGTACGATAGATCAAACGTTCTCATGGAAGTAATTTAGGGGTTCCGATTCCTGATGAAAGAATAAAAAATTCAATACTTAATAACTATGAATTTAAATCGTGTATCGAAAGCAAAATAAAGTTTGGTTAAGATAAAGTAAAGCGTCTCGATGATTTACATTTTATAAGAAATGCAAACACAAAAGTTAAATAAGCACCTATCATAACAGAAAGTTTTATTTCTCAAAACCTCTATTTCATATTAATGTGAGGCTCTTGCCTAAAATGTATAGTGCCACCGGCGGGAACCTGCCCCGTGGAAATGGTAGGTAAGACCGCCAGGAACCGGCGGGAAGTCGCTGGTACGTCCGGTGTTGGGTTCCGTAGGGCACTCTATATTTTGCTTCATTGTTGTGCCTGTTTACATAAATGATTTACGGGCACCGAGCACCGAGGTTTTAGTAGGCATCGTGGAAACAATTTGAGCGCGCTTAAATTTTTACACTTGATAGGTATCTACCTAACTATCAAGTGTTTTTTGTCAAGCGGTTAAACTATTGGGTGTTATAAAAACCTGATACGAGATTATCAAACCGGCATCAGTTCATGATTTTGAACATCTTTTACTATATCGATCGGGTCTAGTTTGTAAAACAAAATAAAAATTGCTGTTCCATAGACAAGGTCAAGTTTAAGTTGACGAACATGTATGAGAGAGTAGTTCTTTTTTTTTTAATTTTTATAAATTGTTCCAAATCGTGACCATATGCCGGCTTGGTAATCTTGTATCAGGTTTTTTATAACACCCGGTATTATTATAGAGTACTCGCATTTGTTGCAAAAAAGACTATTTGCAGTGTCATTTTAACGTCTCAACTGAAAAGGCCTTAATCGACTAAAGACTGTATTTATTTATTCCTGTTTGTCGCCCCAATTTGTGCAACTCTATTTTAATTAACTGATTATTAGTACATTGCGGAAAAAAATGTGTCATATGTACAAGTCGAAGGAAATAAATTTATTTATTCAAAGAAATTATATTTCTTTTAAACTTAATAAAAAAATGTTACCTACAGTCGCCATCATCGCAAATATCTGAACATGCTCTCTATCGCCTCACTTTATCGCCTTGACAATATAGGCGTTGTTCAGATATTTGTGACCACCTCCACAGCTCCGATATATCTGATGGCAACTGTACATTGTAACTTAAATAAAATTAAACTAGGTATGTACACACAAATAAAAAATAAAAAATGTATTGCACAAATTCTCATTCCCCGAGACGACTGCTATCTGGTGCAACTGTACCAAAAATACTAGCGGCATGCTGCACAAGGTAGGTACGAGCAGTGATCACCATTTCTCTCCGTTAATGATAGGAAATAAATTGCTTAATGCTTTATATCAGTTAAACGTCGACCCTTAACACTTGAATAGCTGTGAATAGAATCCTTTTTCAAATAAAATAAGATTATAATTATTTTAATTCCTACTTCCTGTTGTAAAATTAGGATTTTTTTCGATTCTAAAATGTGAAAGATCAGCGATCATTTCTATTTTGTGGTCAATGGCGCTGAAGTTTAAAATTTATCAATTACGAAATATTGCCTTATTACTCGTATATTATTACATTGTTTGTCGTTCGGAAAAGTGCGATGAATAATAGCAAGCTAAAGGTAATGAACTAATGATGTTAATTAAAAAATATATATATATACATTGTTTGTCGTTCGGAAAAGTGCGATGAATAATATCAAACGTAAGGTAATGGTGTTCATTTTAAAAAATACATACCTACTACAAGTTCGCAATAATACGTTACCCACTCTAAAATCAGCCAAAAACTACCTCGTACTTCTTAGTTACGATTTGTATGTTTATTAGAGCAACCCCAAAACAAACTCGCAAACGATGTTAACTTTAAGTTTCAATAAGCCTCCAACAGATTGACATTTATGGCAGTCGGCGCTCATTTTGTTCAAATATAACAATTTAACCCCAAAGTAAACTCAAAACTCGGATCCGCCTCTCTTTACTTTGTTCATCGACTCAAGTTTGCTAAGTTGCAAAGTCGAATACATTAAGGAAAATTATTGTAGTATATTGCGAGATGCTTCATTACGATAACTCCTCTTATAGTCGCAATAGAGTTCTAGGTATACGTACCCACCCATTTAGGGTTCACTTTATATTGGGCATTTCATGTATTTAGTACTAAACAAAAGACTATTGCTTGAACCGTAAGTGGCTCAACAATTAAAGTCAGCGACTGTACCTTTAGTAGGTAAACTATTGTGTACCGGAGTGTTTCTTCTAGTTTACCCTCTCTGAGTCATTAGTCAATATATCTACTTAGAACCGTTTTCTATATGAACAAGAAAAAAGGTGACCAATATGGGTATATGTTTTTTTTTTAATTTTCGTCACGTAAATTAACTTTTTAAACATAGGTAGTTACCTAGGACAGTGAAATCCAATTTTTTGTATGTTTCTTTTTTTATTTTATTATAGGTATCAATTATAATTTTCAGTACAATTAGCCCAGAAATATCTAGGTATTGAAGTTTTTGGATAAACACCTTTCGGATAAATCCAAAACACGAATCTAATAATGGCAAGACACCAAAAGAAAAATATTGTACACAGCGGACTTCTGCAACGTTAGGGGATGTAACCTCCCCCATCTCACTCCCATCTCTCTATACCTTTTTGCATCCCCTTTTGACAAGGAAACAAAAATGCATAGACTCCACATCACCCTTATAACTAAATAAAACTAATTTACTTAAAAATATGGCCAATCTGATCGTCAGCTAGTGGTAGGAACCCCAAGTTGAACCGCTGAACCCAAACTTCTTTTAATGAGACAAAGCTAATTTTTGGACTCTACTTACGAATTAATTAAAGTTATTAATACGATAATAAATAATTACACTTTAAATACATATCTGAAAATTATAAAATTACAGATTAGGCTAATTACTGGATGTTAAGAAAACTTAAAGAAGTAAATAAATTGAGTAGATAGTTAAACAAGTAGTTAAACCAACTGCCTATTAAATAAAATATAGTTTAATAGGTTAAGACATTTAGTAAAATAAGTATTTATATATAAAATTAGGGGTTTACACCCCTAAGACCTTCTACGCCTAAGTGAGCTCCGGGTTAACAAAAAAATGGCATTTGTCCTAAGATAAGCATATTCAATAACCCTTTTATAATAAACCAATTTAATCAAATATCTCTGTACAATTAGCTAAGTGTGTTACACACACTATGCCACCTTTTCGCTCGATGAAGGATTGGAGCTATCCTAATTCCAGTCAGTGTGAGAATAATTCCCGTCAACTGGGCTACTAATTCCTACCTCTCTATGCCTTTAAAGTGAAAGACTCAATTATAAACTTAATCAACTCGTCAAAAACACTACCAATGAAAAGATACACCAAGTTTGCATCTGCCAGCATTATGCTTAAATAAATACTTTATCTCATTTCAATAGATAAACTCACTCATCCCTTAATCTGTAAACTATATTTCTGAGTTTTCTATATGTAAAAGACGAAATACCGAGTTTAAGTATTTGTACACTAAATTCTACACGATATCCTGTTATATATTGAGTATTATTTCGCTCAACATAAACAGAAAATATCCCAATGAACTGCTCTGCTTGTCAATGGGTCCCTAAAACAAGTCATTCTTCTATCTCAGAATAAAATGTATTCCTAAAATAAATTAATATACCTTGAAACTTCTTTCAGTACCTCATATTTACACCAGAAAACCCGAAAAACATGAATTAATTACTTGATAAATACACTTGCTTATGCTGAGATAAAATATTTATAATACTTTATCCATTTTAGATTAGAATAAATAAAATTAAAAGTGATCATAAAATAAACCTGTCAACCAAACTATGAAAACTCTCTCGAATAGAACCTCTTTCGGAATACTTCACTTTACTTGGTAAAATCGCACGCAAAACACAATACTCTACATCATTAAACATCACAATAATATAAATCAATCATTATAAAACTCCAAAACGTCAAAATTCAACATTACACACATAAATTTGCACAAAATACAGCCAACAAGAGTAGAATATTTGAACTTACCCGCGATTTTCCCAATATGCAAGAGGTTCCGTTCGGTCCGAGTCACACAAACTTAATGTCCATCCGTGAAAATGTTTCCCCTTTTATACTAATATTCGGCGTC
The DNA here is from genome assembly GCA_022674325.2 of Grapholita molesta. Lineage (NCBI taxonomy): Eukaryota > Metazoa > Arthropoda > Insecta > Lepidoptera > Tortricidae > Grapholita > Grapholita molesta. Next base: position 25,690,902 of record CP053120.2, on the reverse strand, counting down.
ATTGAAGCGATATTCAAGCTTCATTCAAGCGTCCTTCAGGTTACATTAAGGCTTCATTCAGGCGTCGTTGAGGTTACGTTAAGGCTTCATTCAGGCTTCGTTTAGGTTACGTTAAGGTTTCATTCGAGCGTCGTTGAGGTTACGTTACGGCTTCATACAGGCTTCGTTCAGGTTTCATTCAAGCGTCGTTGAGGTTACGTTACGGCTTCATTCGAGCTTCCTTCAGGTTTCATTCAAGCGTCGTTGAGATCATGTTACGGCTTCAAGCTTCCTAACTCTTCTACATGACAACAGATGGCGCGCAAATTCCTATATTGAAGCTTATTCAGCTATTCTCCCATAGATGTCGTGATCAATTCCTATATTAGCATTTTTGGATCATAGTACCGCCTCTTGGCAACAGATGGTGTTGGCACACAAAATGATGAACATATTTTTACTATCGATAATAGTATCGCTATCTACCACTAGATGACTCTGACTGTAGCATATTAACTATAATATTAGCAAAAATATCATCCTATATTAACAAATTTAAAATTAAAGAACACCTTGCTGGCTTCTAATATGAATTTAATTTATAAACATGGACTGCAACACCCGTCCAGTCACATCCGCCCCCGATTTAAGTTTTGTAAGAAATCACCCGAGAGATTTATGAAAAACTTCAATCTCTAGATTAGTTGGCAAAACCCTCCCTTATTTAAACGTGTGGTGTAGATGTGTATTCCAATACTAAGTGACAACAAATGATATATTGCATCGAAATTGATCCTTCATGAATTTCGAACTATGACCAATGAAAACTCTTTCCCCATGAGTCCTCGTCTTACCAGAGATATCAGGTTGTGAGGCTGATAGGCTCTATTAGCCCGATCTTGGCTCTCCCTCCGGATGCGTCGAGTATTATTTCGCTCTGTGATCCGACTCCTCACATTGTCCGAGAATCTAGCGAGTACACAAGAACTTCCCATGCAAAACGAGAAAACCTTTAATTTTTATAAGTACTAAATGTTTTCAAAACCCATTGTTCAAATTCGAACCATACTCTCCGCAACATCATCCCTCGTCACGTTTTCTAGGCGCATATCTCATACTTGAAACAAAACAACTCGACCTTTAAGCTTGCTTTGTTTTTTTTTTTTTATAAAACAATCTTAAAGTTTAGACAATTATCAACCAAAATGAATAACACACAGTGGTCCTATCCACTAGATGATCACGGCCTCACAACATATTTGTATAACAAATACTTAATACTAAAACCACTCAATCAGAACGAGCATTGTCTTTTTATATTTATTTTTCTAGACGATCATAGCTCACCAACTTGTCCAATGTCGAATATATCTTGTTTAAGACGAGGTGTGTAGGGTTTATTTCGTGTTCATACCTTGTGGAGTACTAGTCATCAAAATCTACCCTTGAAATGGGTCGAATCGTAAAACGATTTTAGCCTACTGATAAAACTTTAATGACCAGTTGTGAATATTTTTTTATTCCCCGCAAATACCAACCAATCTCAGATTTGATTACACTCTTAGCCACTGTCTATCTGTATCAATCCATTCTTACCTAACCATCATTCATCACTTGCATTCAATCATCTTTTCATTTCATCATCTTATACCTCATTCATCCACATTCACAAAACTTTAAACTCAGTATTCATTCATCACCAAACATTCCTCCTCATTCACGCATTTGCTTCGATCTTTACAGACAGCTAGAGCCTTGAAATGCAATCTTTATGAAATATATTCACTTTAAAACTTTAAACTTAACTATATTTCGTCCCATACAAAACTCTGCTATATACTGTAAACTATAAATACTATACACAAAATTTACCACTCCAGAAACCAGTATTTGCATTAAACATATATAATATGTATACATATTTTAAGCTATAAGATATGATGCATAAATATTTCACTTATTTTCTATACCTATAATTATACAATTACATAACATATATGAACATGTAGTCACCTATAATAAAACATGAAAATAAATAAAACATTGTTAATAAAATTTCCTCATCCTGAATGATAGTAAACAATACATACTTTACAGTTGAATTGTGTAGAGACAATAAGGCTTTCCTAAAGACAGAACCTGGACCACTTGTAAAAACTTGAACCTGCAACTTCTACATTAAAATATGTTTAATAACTTTGTAGACAAACTTAACAAAATGTGAATAAATAGTTATTGGTAAGATTTGAGCATCCCTTGTATCAGTTCAAAATTTAAATCCACAACAATTTGTGTGATCAGCACCACGGTCCATCTAGGACTCACGGCCACGGCTACATCTAGGACTCCCGGGTGTTGGCGGATCGTGGCCTCCAGCTCGACTGGGGAAATCTGAAAGAAGCCGTCTGTGATTGTAATGTCGCGAAAATCACGGGATTCGAAACCACAACTTCTGGAGTACTGGTCTAACGCATTTCCAATCACCCGTGTCTCTCCATCACAGCTACTCGAATTAATGAATGATCAATAATGACAACACTAGCCATGCCATGGGTGTCCTCTATCTATTTAAGTATTTATGTATCCGTCTATTATACATGATGTCGTCCAGCACCCACAACACAAGCCTCACTGAGCCCACCGCAGGACCAGGCTAACCCGTGCAAGACTGTCCCGAAATATTTATTTATTTGATATCAAATAATTTAATAAACAATAGCAACCCTTACTATGTTATAAACTACAATGAAATTCCAATAAATGATGTATAAATGGTGGTGGATGATTACATAATACAAATTAAGTATATTCCTATCAGTAGATGGAACAATGCAATATTATGTGTAGTCTCAATACTGGCTTGTTGGATCAAACTGCTCCGGACTACCTCAGTTCCACCTTCCATTTCTCAATCACTCAAAATAACGCTCATATCCCCTACATGTTGTCTAATTTCTTCATCATCCAGATCAGTAACCCAACTTAAGAATAATCTCCCATGCTGCATCAGACAAACACAAAGTAAACTATCATTTAAACAAATGTTACACAACAACCCTCCGACAAACTCATGGTAAATATAATTACCTTTCTAAGATACAAACTATTTTGTTCTTTAGTTCTTTATCAAATTCTTTGTACTTTCCTACATCTACAAACATACATACATATAGGTATATGTAGTTAATTTTGCATAAATATCCTTTAAATACGAGTATTACATTGTTCATACCTTTTAACTGCAACGCACAAAACTTAAAATATATATCTATAATACTTGATATTACAGTGTCATCCTAAATCTGGTCATTTCTATTATTACCTGATTGTTTTCATAACAATAATCCTTTACCTTTATAAGCAGTTGAATAATTTACACGACCGACGGACGTTGAAGTTGTTTCAAACTTATAATCCAAGTGATTATTATTTATCCTGACTTAAACCGATTATAGACAAAATAACAAATCTACTGGACGAATGATAATACATAAAAATATTTCAGAAACTTTCAGGCATAACGTTGTATTTAGCAAACTAGCCGCTAACACTACCTTCTTGGAGTCCTATATAGTACTCACCAGCAACATTACAATAATGTGATCCAACTCCAAACTCTTCAAACAAACGAAGTTTCTTGACATGTCTGCTCGTCAATTAACTGCTTCAATTCCTTTATGATGTTGGTTGACAATAATGTCTCGTCTGGCAAAAAGTTCGTCAATGATTGCATTCTAAATCTTGATAAATAAAAATATCAACACACAAATAAAACTAAAACTTCTCTTTCATATTACAACGTTTTTAGATTATTGATTCATTTCAAATGTCATAACATAAGGCATGATACTCGTGACAGTATTAATGGTGTTACCATCGTTGTTTAACTTGCCAACTCTTGCCAAATTATTTTACATCTGAAGTGCGAATAGAAACGTTTCACTCCGCACATGACATTCTAATATGAAAATACATCATACACTTACATTTTTTTTAAATGAAGATTTTCTAAAATAAATGTAAATATTTTAAATTCTAAAATGATATGATGAAAATATTACCAGCTAACATAACATCTGCAAATATCTGTAATTAATTATTCCGATATTATTAGGAAATGATATATGTCATCATACAAACAACTTATACTGGAAATAACTCATGTATATCACGCTCACTTTTCTTTCTTCTTCTTCATTTCAAAATGTATTTTTCCCCATAACTTATTCTGACATGATCAACACTACTGGCGCAATAAAATCAATACTGGTAAGATATATTCGCCTTAATGTTCTGGCTACTCACGATTGTTCTTTTCTTTTACAGTTATAATTTAATAATTAAGTTAAATTTAAAGATATTTCGTGACAGAATGTAAAATGGAACGTTATATTATACCGTAATTTAAAATTAATAAATGGCAACCCTGTTGACTGAGACTGACAATCTATAAATTTAGTTCGTTCCGTTCATTTCAATCTTTAATATCCTCTCTAGTTATCAAAAGTAAAACTTTGTTTGTAATATTTAATATAAGCTAAAAGAAATATATATTATTCGCTATTCGTTCCATCAAAAGTGAAGAAAACTCATCAGTGGATCCACAGTGAATCATTCTTATGAATAGCAACCAAGTTCAAAATGAAGCACGCTTTCAACGAATACACAAAGCAAATATAATCTGGTAAGTTCTATACTTGATATTACCTAATGTGTTCAGTCTAAAGTTATCTCGGATTGTAAGTATCATAAATAGACTAGAATCAAAATTAGAACGTATCAGTGCATAAATATGACATGATAATGTTTTTAGTTAACTAACAAATTTCCAACAAATACCTTTCAGCCATGTTACTAGTACCACTGGAAAGTGGTTTTATTTATAAAAGTTTATGTTTATATTGTCTATTATAGAAATATTCCCATAGATAAGTTTCTAACCCAATCTATTATTTCAGAACATAATAAAACTGATAAAATATAATGTAAAATACTATAATACTATTCCAAAAAGTTATAGCTCTTTGTTACTTATTTGAAATTCATGTTAGTACATACGTCTATTTTTATTTTATTTTTCAGCAACCAAACAACCCAAGTGTTATAATATATGATCCTAAGATTACTTCTTCAAATGAGAATATGAAAATATCATAGATCTACAAACTACAAGTAAGTAACCTATCTGATTGTCTTACAGTAATGCTTAAATTTGACTACATTGCATGGTATATTCAAACTCCATGACTAACTATTTTCGTTCTCAAAATATAAAGTATCATAAATATAAATTTTCCTTTTCTGCCTTACTTTTTAGTGTCAACTATTGTAAAATAATAATAATAATAGAATGATAACAAAATTTCTAAATCTACAAACAATTTATGTTAATGTTTATTGTGTTTTTTACTTTCAGCTCTGGCCGGGAACATGACCTATCACAATGGTCTCCAAGTTGCGTGCCATCTAAGTTTTTCCCATTTCGGTTTATGAAAAGGTAACCAATTTAACTATACACTTGTCTAATAACATAAAGAATCTAAATAGTTAACCTATATTAAAAAAAATCCAAGTTCAAAGAATCATGCCGGGTCAAAGAATTGAATGAAATGAGAATCTTAAGTTTCTTCATTATGATTAAATATGATGTCTATATTAATTTTAGATTCGTTTATTTGGACCATTTATAATACTAACCTATAGTTTTATAATTGTAGCATAGATAGTATTCTTTACATAAAGGAAAAATGAACTTTTCATAACTATTTTTTTTTTTTTAGTGAGTTACAGTAATCTATGTTAAGACAAACGCCCCCATTAGTGAATGATTTAAAAGACCAATATGACTATTTTGCACAACAATATAATGTCTTCTGCTGGTATAATTTTCCTATGTGAAATCTAATGAATAAGTTACTAAGTATCTACTATTTTTACTGCATCAACTTTGTTTTCGTCTATTTGACTGATATTGATGTATTTGTGATATTTATTTATTTACTTATATCTTCTTACAGATTGTTAAGCTGATGCAAACAACACAGGCAGACTCCCTACTCAAATCCCGGCACAATTCTAAGACCAGTCCACTATCATTCACTAATTGATCGTACAATACCTAAGAAGAATGCTGCTTAATTAAGTTAATCACACAAATTATGAATTGCGGAACTCTACAGAAGATTATGATAACTAAAGAAAAATGGAAAAACCATTTGTTAACTCCTGAAGGGATTTTAACTAACTTTATCTACGAGAGAGCTGTAAACCTATCTTTCATAACTCCTACTTGCCCTAGTCAACCCTAAACAAGCCTAATTCCCTAGCCCAACCATAGATTCAGTATAAATACAAATAAATATAATAAACAAGGATACCTGCACCTTTGCTATCTATGGATACAGGCGGAAAGTTGGGACGATAAGGGTAAATGGAGTTTGAATAATCACTGTTAGTTACACAGACTCATGCAACTAATTGAGACGTGAAGGTGTCTTATGCCACAGTGATTGAGATAACCTGGTCAGTGAAGTAAACATGAGAAAACCTGCCTCAGTGAGACTCGAACTCACAATTCTGGAAGACTTTCGTTATAACATTATTCTATTTAACACAAAATTTGTCTATTCATGTTGTTCATAGTTCTATTCCAACATACATATATACATACTAAACAGACTATTTAAATACTTGTGTATGAATAATAACATCTGTAACTGAGTTTGATACTAGCTATTCGATTGATCACTATTTAAATGTAAGCTTCTAATTCCTATGATGTTTAACACATATTGTAGTATTGATAGTCTACATACTCAAATGCTGACCTGTTTAAAACAATTAATTTGTATCTATTGAGATTGTAAGTTATCACTAAGACATGCAATTTGAATTAGATGATGATGTAAAATACTCACAAATCTATACATTAAATTGATAATCCATAATATTTTGTTTGATTCGTATTAAATATATATTTAATAATTTTTTTTATAACTCTTCTTGTGATTTTGATAATAATTTGTATAACATAATAGACACAACAGACAATAATTTATGCATAGTTAAAACATTACTGTATGTAAAAATATTCACCTCCAATTGATTTATACCAATCCACCGAATCATAAGCACTTGTGTTCACAGTTATGACAAATATTATAAATGAAAGATGACTAATGAAAGAAAATTAACTGTCTAATCTCATAGTTTATGTGAAAATAGCAAATCGCCCCCAATTTCTTTAGATTCTTAGAGTAAACTGTCCAGTCTCATATAATCACAGTTTATGTGAAAATAGCAACTCGCCCCCATTTCCTTAGATTCTTAGAATAAACTGTCCAATCTCATATATCTGATACAATCATAGTTTATGTGAAAATAGCAACTCGCCCCCATTTCCTTAGATTCTTAGAATAAACTGTCCAATCTCATATATCTGATACAATCATAGTTTATGTGAAAATAGCAACTCGCCCCCATTTCCTTAGATTCTTAGAGAAATACCTGTACTTTCTCATAATTAAGTACATAGCTATTCAATATGTCATCATCATCATCAGCAAGATCAACCTATTACGAAAATCTAAACTCATAGAATTAGAATTACCATTCCTTAGCATTTTATGCCAATAACCCCATAAACACACGTACAAAATCGACCATAAGTGATTCCCTTCACATTGAAGCAACTTTAATTAAACAGTATATAAGTATTTGATATAGCTTTCAGATGGATATCATTAAATAACCCAGAATCTCTGCCTTCTCTAACACAATTTTTGTATCAATTCTTTATTCATTTAACATAGCAATTATATCCGCTCCACCTAGCGGGTAATTGCTGTAATAATTGGTATTTGTAATTCATAGTACATAATGACACTAGCTTCGTTTAGTTGTCAATCAGTCAAAAAACTAAAAATCATTCAAACATTATAAATAATAATAAATATAGAAACCAAACAATTCAAAAGTCAAAACTCTACTTTTAATGAATTGGATATAATATAAATTATTCTAACCAACAATGAAAATTAAGCCGGCGCCAGCGCATGTTATTGTTGAAGTTTTTCATTCGCACCTGTTGTTCTAGTTACTGGTAAATTGATAAAGTGTGATAGTGAGGATGATAGTGTTAAGTGAGAGCAATGAACAATATCAATACTGAAAGTTGTGCCAGTGCCTGTGTATACTTCATAAATTGAATCCAAAACAATATCCCAGCAATTCCTTGTTTGTTTCCTAACTCACTGTTTTCCAAATTTGGATGCAAAGACACTGATTTTACTGGTAAGTTACTAATTTTTTATTGTCTATTTTATCTGCCTAAAGTCTGTACAACATTAAAGTTAATAGAACATAATTAAATTACAGTGCAAATGATATATAAGTTCATTTAGAAGTACTATGCATACAGTCAATTCTAGAAGTCCAAAAACAGCCTGCTCACACTCCATTTTCACGGCAACAAAATGTAGCCTCAAAGGCTACTTAGTATAACTAATCATGGTCACCACAACATCAAATTGTAGCCCAAAGAGCTACTTACTATAATCCTTGTCACGGCTCACCAAAATGTAACCTCCCCCATCTCACTCCCATCTCTCTATACCTTTTTGCATCCCCTTTTGACAAGGAAACAAAAATGCATAGACTCCACATCACCCTTATAACTAAATAAAACTAATTTACTTAAAAATATGGCCAATCTGATCGTCAGCTAGTGGTAGGAACCCCAAGTTGAACCGCTGAACCCAAACTTCTTTTAATGAGACAAAGCTAATTTTTGGACTCTACTTACGAATTAATTAAAGTTATTAATACGATAATAAATAATTACACTTTAAATACATATCTGAAAATTATAAAATTACAGATTAGGCTAATTACTGGATGTTAAGAAAACTTAAAGAAGTAAATAAATTGAGTAGATAGTTAAACAAGTAGTTAAACCAACTGCCTATTAAATAAAATATAGTTTAATAGGTTAAGACATTTAGTAAAATAAGTATTTATATATAAAATTAGGGGTTTACACCCCTAAGACCTTCTACGCCTAAGTGAGCTCCGGGTTAACAAAAAAATGGCATTTGTCCTAAGATAAGCATATTCAATAACCCTTTTATAATAAACCAATTTAATCAAATATCTCTGTACAATTAGCTAAGTGTGTTACACACACTATGCCACCTTTTCGCTCGATGAAGGATTGGAGCTATCCTAATTCCAGTCAGTGTGAGAATAATTCCCGTCAACTGGGCTACTAATTCCTACCTCTCTATGCCTTTAAAGTGAAAGACTCAATTATAAACTTAATCAACTCGTCAAAAACACTACCAATGAAAAGATACACCAAGTTTGCATCTGCCAGCATTATGCTTAAATAAATACTTTATCTCATTTCAATAGATAAACTCACTCATCCCTTAATCTGTAAACTATATTTCTGAGTTTTCTATATGTAAAAGACGAAATACCGAGTTTAAGTATTTGTACACTAAATTCTACACGATATCCTGTTATATATTGAGTATTATTTCGCTCAACATAAACAGAAAATATCCCAATGAACTGCTCTGCTTGTCAATGGGTCCCTAAAACAAGTCATTCTTCTATCTCAGAATAAAATGTATTCCTAAAATAAATTAATATACCTTGAAACTTCTTTCAGTACCTCATATTTACACCAGAAAACCCGAAAAACATGAATTAATTACTTGATAAATACACTTGCTTATGCTGAGATAAAATATTTATAATACTTTATCCATTTTAGATTAGAATAAATAAAATTAAAAGTGATCATAAAATAAACCTGTCAACCAAACTATGAAAACTCTCTCGAATAGAACCTCTTTCGGAATACTTCACTTTACTTGGTAAAATCGCACGCAAAACACAATACTCTACATCATTAAACATCACAATAATATAAATCAATCATTATAAAACTCCAAAACGTCAAAATTCAACATTACACACATAAATTTGCACAAAATACAGCCAACAAGAGTAGAATATTTGAACTTACCCGCGATTTTCCCAATATGCAAGAGGTTCCGTTCGGTCCGAGTCACACAAACTTAATGTCCATCCGTGAAAATGTTTCCTTTTATACTAATATTCGGCGTCATTGAAGCGATATTCAAGCTTCATTCAAGCGTCCTTCAGGTTACATTAAGGCTTCATTCAGGCGTCGTTGAGGTTACGTTAAGGCTTCATTCAGGCTTCGTTTAGGTTACGTTAAGGTTTCATTCGAGCGTCGTTGAGGTTACGTTACGGCTTCATACAGGCTTCGTTCAGGTTTCATTCAAGCGTCGTTGAGGTTACGTTACGGCTTCATTCGAGCTTCCTTCAGGTTTCATTCAAGCGTCGTTGAGATCATGTTACGGCTTCAAGCTTCCTAACTCTTCTACATGACAACAGATGGCGCGCAAATTCCTATATTGAAGCTTATTCAGCTATTCTCCCATAGATGTCGTGATCAATTCCTATATTAGCATTTTTGGATCATAGTACCGCCTCTTGGCAACAGATGGTGTTGGCACACAAAATGATGAACATATTTTTACTATCGATAATAGTATCGCTATCTACCACTAGATGACTCTGACTGTAGCATATTAACTATAATATTAGCAAAAATATCATCCTATATTAACAAATTTAAAATTAAAGAACACCTTGCTGGCTTCTAATATGAATTTAATTTATAAACATGGACTGCAACACCCGTCCAGTCACAGGGACTGCATTCCGACCTGGATGCAGTACATCACCACCTAGAGTTTTCACAGCCGATCCTTCTGTTCCTAACTGAGACATAGATATCCTGCCGGGCCAATACATCGTATCTACATATTTTACCCCGGATATAAGCTTGAACTCAAGTTTGAAAGGCGGAAGTCCCGTTTACTTGTAATAATATTTCCAAACACGTTCACTTTATTCAAAAATCTTTAAGCCAAACTCGGAAACATACCATTTAACTAGACGGAGCGTGCTAATACCACGATCGAAAGGGATGGTCTTATGTCACTTTCCATTGTATGGCAGAGATGGCGCTATTTTCGTCCGACTGGCGTCCTTGTCATAGTCTGACATATTTTTGTTCCCCTTCAAACTGAACCCTTCAGTACTGTTAAGTTGGAGGGATACAAACAAATGGGTTTACTACAGATGTGCGACACACGTGCGTGCGAAGTACTGTTCGTGCGAATTATGATTGGGCGATGAACTATACGATACATCAAATGTGCGAACCATAGTTTGTACGTTGTATAATTAAGCGATACGTACACTTTTATGCGAAGAGTAATTGATGCGAACCATAGTTTATGCGAGGTATAATAAAACGATATAAGTACGACTATTATATATATATAGATATATATAGATATATATTTTTTTTTTTTAATTAATTAAACAGATTTAATGAGTTTTACCCTACATTAAAAATGTACAATACAATAACATGTATATAAATGAAATAATGAGTAATTTTTATTCCTGGATAACGGATAAATAATCAATGGTACATTATTGCTTATAACTAACTTACACAATTTAAAATACATTAAAAAAACACAATAATACACAAAAAACGAACACAACTATATTTAGTCAAATAATCCGCCCCGCGTCACTCCAGGCGCAAAGGTGCCCAGGACACTCGCTGCGTTTCCACGCTGAATTGCGATTGATAACCTTTGCACTAGGAATGACCCGGAGCGGGGATCGAGCCCTCTGTTTCGCAACCTACTACCTATCTCCTTAAAAAAAGATCTTGCCTCTGAGCACCAACAACCACTCGTCTCCACCGCCAGAGGAACAAACAAACAGCCCCCCCAGCACGCATACTTCGCCCGCTTTCTGAACGCAGCCAGCTCTGCAGCCGCACCTGCCACACCAGAGGTACGACCAATGTGCGATGCCGCAAAAGTGCTGACGCAAGTAGCGTCCCAAAGCAGGCACTTTCCTTTCTGCCACGGCACCAGTGTCATACCAGATTAGATAGATATATATATATACATATATATATATATATATATATATATTAATTTAAAAACCATTTATGTCGAAACTCATATATCTTTTCCAGAGTCAACGGAGCCCCGGAACAGCGGTTTTCCTTTCCTGGTCAGTTTGCCCTTCGGGCATCTGAAGCAATCTAACAAACCTAACTAACAGATAGGTGTTAGTTTACTTCGCATTAAGGTAAGGAACTGTCGAAAATAAGTATTATTGTGAAGTATGCATCGCACAATTTAAATTCTCGGATAAATACTGACACACACTTGTATTGTCGCACAATATCACGTCGTTGAATTCTAGTGTCGTAACGTCGCACTAACGTTGCAACACCGAATGTTCGATAGTGCGACATCTCTTTAGTACAACACTAGAATTCAACGACATGATATTGTGCGACAATACAAGTGTGTGTCAGTTGCAACACCGATTGTCGATTTTCATAAATTGATAAATTCGTGCGATTATCTTTGTCACTCTCATGACGCCTTAATTTTAGTAAAAGAGAAAGATACTCGGAAATCTCGGAATAGACGAACTTCAGTGTTCGCGGTACCGGGCCAGAAAGAATGAATCGGACCGACTCTATGAGCGTGCTAACGTGCTCAAAAAGCGAATCGGACCACGGCTAGGTGTCACCATCGACACCGACAGTCTGTCAGGTCACTCAGGTCAGTCAGTGTCAGCACTGTCAGCCTCTTATCGACGGTCGCGGAACCCGAACGTATGTTGAGGCGCAATAAGGTATATTATTTATTGTTATCATATCTTTATTTAAATCAATAACTAAGAATCAATACAGTTTTGTAAATACTACGCTGTGTAGTCTGTATTAGCCGCCACCACAAGAAACATGTTTGCAAGCACGAAGATGCCGCCTCCGCAGTCGTGCGATACCTTTGTTGTGCTTCCACCTTATACGAGTGAAAATCAAGTAATATTCGGTAAAAATTCCGACCGCCCACGACACGAGGTGCAGGAAGTTGTGCACTTCAAGGGAGGACTGCGACAAGGGCCTTTAAAGGTAACAAAACGTAATAGTAATAAATTGTTTGTTTTACACAGAGACCTAACATTTAAATATGTATAATAAATAAATAATTAGTAGGTAACATACGCTATTACTGTACACAGTTAAGTATAGTTAATATAATTATTAACTTTACTTGTTACTGATAATATTTTATCAGGTTTAATCCATACTAAAAAATTCCATGTTATCACTGTAATCACATTTGACTGCCTGGTGGTAGAAAATAATAAATATTTACATTATTGCAACAGATGTAGTTGAAAGTCTAGTTGTTAGGTCTACCTGACATTGACCTGATTTTATAAAGATATATTCCATTGCAATAAAGATAATATGTTACTTATTTACAACTACTAGCTGTGAGAGTGTGAGCTTAAAATAATTTTACTCATTTATCTATCTTCTTACAATGATAATTAGGAATATTTGATATATAAGAGCAGAAAATAATTCAAGATTTAAAAAAAATAATATCTTATTTTACTTTAACAGTGCACATACATAGAAATCGCTGAAAGTAGTAAGCCAGTAAACGCTGTGATACTAAGCAAACCAGGATGGATGTGGGGAGCAGAGATGGGGGCTAATGATAAAAACGTGGTTATTGGTAATGAAGCTGTATGGACTAAGTTTGACAAAGGTCTGGGAAATGCTAAAGAAAAACGATTGCTGGGAATGGATCTTGTTCGGTAATATATTCCTAGGCTAATTGTCCAATGAACATTACAGTATTTGGGTCAAGTAGTGAATTAGCTTTTTCATATCTACTTAACATAATTATAACCTACACAACACTTCTTCGCTTATTATTCTTGTTTGATTCGGGAATGATAAACAACCTGGCCATGTCAAATTAGATATGATTAAGACTTTTGAGTTTTTTATTGACATTTTCACTTACTCATTGTCACATTGAGCACTTAAGAAAGAATAATTATTTAGGAAACATAAATTCATTTTTATATTGGATATCATTTTGATCCCTCAGTTGTAACAATCAATAGTGTTTTACACAAAAACCTACACCTAATGCAGACTGTGCATTCATACAAAAAATGTAACAAAAAGAAAACACATTATCAAGTGAGTAATGAATGATATCATTGGACAATGATGTCAACATAACAATTTCTTGTGCTGTTAAATATGTCAATATTTTATTTTGCAGCCTGGGTTTAGAACGAGGTAGCAGCGCACTAGAGGCTGTAGATGTTATAACATCACTCCTTGAAAAATATGGACAAGGTGGGCCCTGCAGTGAACATGATGACAGTCTCTTTTATCATAACTCTTTCCTTATTGCCGACCCGACTGAAGCTTGGGTGCTCGAGACAAGTGGCAATTTATGGGCCGCAGAGAAAGTGTCTTCTTACCGGAACATTTCTAATGGGCTGACTATTACTACCAACATTGACAAAATGTCTGATGGGCTAAAAGAGAAAGCAGTTGAGCTTGGATTATGGGACGGGCAGGTACTATGTTGCAAGTATTTTTAAATTGTATCTTAAATAATTATGTGATAAAAAATTTGTCCAGTTAATTAAGTAAGTAGTTCAATAGAAATACATTTCTTTGCTGGAATCAGTACTTACCTGGCCCTGCGCATAGCACATGTGTTAATGTTTTAATTGTTTTCTCTCTTTTTAGGGTGACTTTAACTTTACAAACATTTTTTCATCTGGTGGAGATCTTCACCGACAACTTGAAGGAGAAAAACTTCTGAAAAATGGTTGTGAAGATTCACAATTCACTATAAATGATATGTTTAATATCTTGCGACACAAGACGAGCCGTATATGCCGAGGATGTGATGACGGCTTTCCGACACAAGGAAGTCAGGTAAACAGAAAAAACAAATATATAATAATGCATTATCTAAGTGATTTAGATTACAATACTTATTTGATTGGTCCCTACTAAAAGAAAAGAACAGTTTATGGAAGTTGTAAAGAAAATTCTACTACTATTGAGCCCTACGAATGGTTAGAAAACAATTCCTTTATCTATATCCCGACAGAGTGATTTGATTGAATGACCATTTTGTTAATTTCTTTTAGGTATCCATATTAACGGAGAATGGCCTATGTGTACATTGGTTCACGGCTACACCTGACGCTAGCGTTTCTCTCTTCAAACCCTTTGTGTTTACACCAAAATGCGAAACATCGAGCTACACACAGAGTCTCCAAGAAGTAAATAAAATTACTAATAGTAAAGATTTTATGAGTTGATGTACCTAATATGTTCGTTTAGTATTGTATAGTCGGATATCGAATTTATTTTGTGTCTCCTTTTTTAATGAACATAAACCAAGACTAAACAGATAACAATAAGTTATACCTGCGTTCTTTCGCCACACAGTAGAACATGAAGTTAAAATTCTTAGCAAAGATTCAATAAAATTACCTACCGTCAATAAACCCCAACATACTTCAAACTAATTGTTTGTTTTTCAGCCTAAACATGAGAGCCGTTTGTACAAGTTACATGCGGATCATGTGATTCGAGGCACTAAAAGCCAGGAACTGATCAGACAGTTACAAATACTGGAGGCAGAGAGCGTCCAGAGAGTTGAATCGACCCTGCGCCATTATGACACGGGTGAAAATCTAAACATAGACAATCTAATGGAAGATTATGTCATGAAGGAAGTTAAACTTTACATCAATGACACCGAAAATGAATAGATTCAATAGTATTAAGAAAATTGTTGTTAGTCTTCAAGAACTATTTAAGGGCTGTACGAGGAAGAAACCAAAAATTTATTTTAGAAATATCCATAAGTAAAGTTACAAACTTTATTGATTTTTGTTATTATGTTTTTAAAGATTTTAATAAGTTATTGAAGGACTTATATATGTATAATACATGTACTTATCGTTGTCAGATTAATCTAAAATTTGGATGATCTCGATATGAATAGTGTAGTTAGTGTTAGTGGATAATATTTAAACTGACCATAGATATTGCCAAAGTAGGGGAGGGCGGGGTTACACATATACTTAATTTACGAAAATACGAGATACCAACCAGCTACACCGTAAATGTCCTATAAATGTTTTATAAAGATTGATGTGTAATTTTATGTAGGTAGTTTTCATTACCGTGCGCTGTTTTTAGTATTAAGTTAATTTGTAGGCTATAATATAAGTCAAAGGGCGGTTTGCGCCGACGGTGAGGTCAGATGTGCCGCTCGTACTATTAAGTATTTATTGACAAGTTACGAATTTTAACATAAATTTGCTTATACATGTTTAAAATTTGTATTTTGTAAAGATATTGACACAGTAACTTCAAAATTTTAAGCATAAATGACGGGTTAAAATTCAATACTATATTTTTTATTTTATCGAATAATCGATATATTTCTTCTTTTTGAATAGAAACCATGCTTAAACAAGATTATAAGTTAATATTTTACATAATAGTTTTGTTCTCAATGTTTAATTTATTTATTTTATTTTAATTACCTATCTATCTCTTTCAGGCATCTAGGACGATAAGATTACAATGTTTACAAACATTAAAATGTTTATCATTCTTTAAATAGCAATTAAATAGATTTTATAAACAAACATTATATTATTCCGTTAAGTGGAAGTTGTCTAAACAAAACATTGAGCTAGTATTAATCAGAATTACTCAGATATCTACAGCAAACTATTTGCGGTATACAGTGTGTATTTTTCATAAAAGCGTAATACGTAATATTTAAACACGCAATGTATTGCGTCCATAATATTTAACACACCGATGCGTCACTTCATGTCAAAATAAGACTCTCAGTTCAGTATTTAACGAAATGAACATAATACGAGTCGTATTACTGGATAATATATATGTGGACAACGTATAAGCCCGTATGAAAAATACACACTGTATTATAATAACATACATTTTTTGTCATCATTGTGATTATTTTGTTAAAGAGAGGTATTGATTTTATTGTATAGTTTATATTTTAATTTAATTGTGTAGATAGGTACAATTAAGTCATATTTTTGACTACTAACCCTACCCAAGATTTAAGATATAATACTGTCGCACGTTAGACATTAAATTATGTCTTATGTAATAGCATTTTTAATTTAGTTGTTAGCGCTAATTGATCAAATAAATTAATAAATGTATGTGCCTAGTTCTTGTATATATTGCATTGGATCCATTTGTTACCCTGGCCCTGGTCACAGGTTAGTTATAAGACAATAGCCTCCATAGCCTTTCTTCCATTTTTTTTCTAACTCTATGGGCCCTTGGGACTTTTTGCAGCGATGCCATCGCGATACAATCGCGCGTTCGAATCGATGCAAACGCGACACAGTCGCAATGCAAACGCGATTCAGTAATATGCCATGCAGCGAATACTACAGTTGCAAGATGGATTCCGTTGAGACAACATTAGTCGTGTAATTAACTAAATCCGTGGCTGCAATCCTGCTTACGTCTTGTAATTACAATTACAATACACTTTATTGCACACCTCAATAAGAGTACCTACGAACGTACACTTCACACTGTTTATTACCTACTTGGTAACTAAAATTCTTACTACTGCACAGGTGTCGCCATGGAGTTTTGCTCTTAGCTATTAAAAATATCCCACCCTTATCAGTACACCCCGTTATCTAACGCTCATTTTGGGGGCAAGCTAAAATAGAGATGTTGCTTCACATTATTAGTCGATTCATATTTGTCTATAAAAGTTATTTGGCAAAATAAAATTCTTCTTTAGTGAAAGCCCAACAGATAACTCATTCATTCCTCTCTTTAATCAGATCGGAGGGCGACAATTATAATTATCTAAGCTCGTTAATTATTGAATATCGTCAATTTGGGAGTCCGATTTTTTAAATAGTCAGCGAGTAATCTTCATAGAGATTCTCATTCATTCTGTATGGAAATCACTTGGTGACTGTTTCAAAAATCGGACGCAAGATCTTTTGACAAGTTATTGAGTGAGTAAGTCAACTTAATTTTTTATCGACTTAGATTATCGTCACTGCCCAATCACTTGCCCCTAAACTGAGCATTAGATAACGGGGTGTACTTATCAGTCATCGCAACCAACTTTACATCTACACTAATATTATAAAGGCGAAAGTTTGTGTGTATGTTTGTTACTTCTTCACGTCTAAACGGCTGGAGCGATTTTAATAAAATTTAGTATGGAGTTATCTGACACGCTGGATTAATCCATAGCCTACGTTTTTTCTATAATAAACCGCGAGTAACACCGCGGGGCACAGCTAGTAATTATGTTAAAATAGCTTTTGACTTTGGACAAAATACTATGACAAAGAGCAATATCAGTGTGTAGAACCGAGATAACGAGAGGAAGGGAACATAACAAACTAAAGGTCATTAAAATACTGTATACTTCAAAGAGTGAAGGTTCTTTTAATTTCATGTACTTATACAACTTAGTCTGAAGTATCACATGAATTCGTAAGATTAGGGAAAGATAAATATTTAAGCTACCTAATGCAATAGTATTACAAATAAACGGCTAAGTTGTACACTTAAATGTTGCACATTCTTTGAGATTTAATAAATGCCATACTGTTATTATCTACATTAAGTTAATTTTGTTTACATGTATTGTAATGCAAACCAACTAACAACACAATTATGAGGTAGGTACCCCATTGTTTCGGCCTAAATTGTATAAAAATGTAGCAATGATAAAGTGTCTTAAATAAAAATTCATAATGTAGAGGAACGTAAATCATTCATTAGTTATATTGATTCCTCCTAATTATGCCTTACTGTACTAGTAGTAACTTAGACAAAACGGTATTTTAGTTAAGTCACTTGATCATGCGAGCATGCTAGTTTGATACAAACTTCCCAGTACTGTCCAAACTTAGGGAGTGATATGCACTGTTCTTCTGTCCTGCTCGGTTTCTTACGTCACGAGACGTTGCATGAATATAACATGTTGTACCTATCGGGTGTGGCGCTTGAAAGTACACAACATGACTATCACTAGTTTTTCATTATAGTATTCAATTATTAAGAATAATGAGATCCTTATTTTTATAAAAACCAGTGGCCAGTTCATTGGTAAAATGTAGGCCCATCCACCGACTGCCAGGCAACTGCGGTGGCCCCTGGAACCGGTCGACGGGCTGCACAGTACGCAGCAGTGAGCGCGGTCGGACTTAGCACAGATGGAATTACTTTTAACTATGCCACTGACTGCATTTTTACTCATATTAATACACATCGCTCAAGACTGATCCAAACGTGAAACATTTGATCATACATAACACATGGAATTAAAGTTTGCAGTATCTATCTTGAGCGCGTTTATTAATGCGCGCCTTATTATTAATTTATAACTGTGGCTCGGACAGAAATTTCTACCGACAATCTTATACCCGGCGAATAAAATACCAACATATATACATATATTTCCTTTTAGCAAAAACTCGGATCAACTTGTACGCATAAATGGATATTTTGAAAGTCCAGGACTTAACGGTGTTTAGACGCGTTAAGCCGAGCTGCGTCAACGGCGAGTAGGTAATGAAACAGACTAGAGTGCTGGTAGTAAATTCCGTAAGCCACTAGTACATCACCCACTACATTATTTCATTAAATAAATATTTACAGCTAATTATTTCATATCGCGGCGATTTTACATCAGCGACGTTTATTTATGAACTACGTAATTATGTTATAATTGTAAAATATGCCATTCTTATCCAACAACAGTGTAGCAATATAGTAGGTAATATATTAGGTACTCCTCTGTACCTTTTGAAGTGTTTAAGGATATATATGACACCGTTTCAAGAAAAGTACATAGTGTTGTCAAATTAAATAAAACAATCCTCTTTATTGGGTGCCAGTTTTCTTAAAAACAATAGTAGCACTTTTCTTGAAACGGGGTTCCGGAGGGTATGTCGCTCTAAGTAGGGGCCGATTTTTGACTTACGAGCGTTCGAAATCAGTGAACTGGGTCGAAAATAACCACTAACAAAGTTTATCACTACTTTTGCACAACATTTGTTTATAATAAAAATTGCTTTCTTCGTGTTTGTAACAGTTTCTAGTGACATTAAGTCCTCGACTCTCAAAAATTGGCCCCTGGGACAGTACCAAAAGTATGAAATACATTTAAAGATATTGCCACACGACAAGCAATGTAAGTATTTATTGCAGGCGAGCAAGTCACTACTTTTAGTTACCTCAGGAAACCTTAGCATACGCTATCACACTATAAGGTCGTGCGAACTATAGATATTAACTGGTAAGTAAACTAATAATTTATTGGCACGTTAACAACTAACATTGACATCAGAATCAGGCAAATGACTGCCACCAAAGTTAAACAGACAGGAGTTTCATGCCAATATTGTGGGGTGGCTGAAATAGAGCGGTTGTCTTACATATTATATTCATAATTAAAGGCATTATTACATAGTACAATACATAACTCAAAATAACAGGAGAACATTATGTAATTAAATATAAAAATCATCATTATTTAAATTATACGTGAAAAATACAGTCGTCAAAATGCTAGGCAAAACTAATTACTAATAAGTGTTACTTGTGGCCTTAATGATTCATTTTACAATTAGAAAAAAATACAATACTAAGATTAAACAATGAAAAACAAATTCTATAGTTTTATTACATTATTTTAAACTTCTAGGCACATAAAAATATTACACGTCGACCAATAAGATCTCACAAGATAACTAAAAACTTTTTTTTTTCATATTTACAAACACCTAAATCCACCAAGAAATCTTACAGATTTGAAAAATTTACAATACATGCATTAATAAATCATAACATTAATAATGGGGGACGCTACATTACATTGCATAATAAACACCACAATAGTAATTAAAAAGGACAAATAAACGCTGTAAAATTATAAAACAACCACGACAGTTAGCATGACACAATCATACCAGTTACGGCAACTATGGCTAGGAGAAAGAATAAAATGTTAAACATTTACTTTCCTAGACCTCGACAATAAAGGTTCATCAAGTTTTGTTTGACTTATGTTTCATGATTTTAATATCACTTTTAAAGAAATGTTTAAAAATACGCTCTAGATGCAATAATAACAGCTTTTATTCAATCCTCCTGCTCATACAAAATATTACAAATAACAGATCACAATTGCCTATCCTATCTTTGAAAGTGTGCGACAACAGATGCGCCGGGCGCGTTGTTTAACTCTGCTAACTGGGCCAGTTCATCTCATCATTATGAATGCAATATTTGGTGCAGCCAGCAGCAAAAGTGGCTATGTTGGCCAGGCGCTCAAAATAATCTTGACCACTCTTGTCCTTTTAGCCAAAAGTTGTGTCATGCTCATTTTGATAATCTAGTCCAGTTCATACTTGGCTGCATCGTTTAGGCAAAAAGGATTAAATTGCAAACATTGATAAACCTCGCTTTCTGACAACTACTTCTAAATTGGTATGTTATTAAAGTAGGCACTGTCATGCCCCTTAAGTAACAATACACTTTTCCCAAGCATGCGTATTTGTATGTTGTTTTTTTTTAATTTGGTAATATGTAATGTCTCACTTTAAAAAATAGTATTTACAATTTTTAAAAGATACTTGTCATGTTTAAAACAGCAATAACAAAAGGGAAAAATAACAACACGATAGTTAACTATGTACACACACAAAAATATTGATCGATTATTCCAGACTAAACAATAATTATTAAATATTTTTTTGGCAGAATAAATTAGTTCAAATTATGTACCAGTCATTTGTAGATACTCACATTATTCTCTCCCACAATTTATTACAAAAACCAAGACATATCTCATAACTGTTACATTTGGACTTACGAGTAGACAAAGCCACTATTATTTACTGGGAACGTATCTATTTAATTTAAATTTAGTGCACATGTGGTCTAAAAATGTATGGCCATTTTATCAGGTCTAAGGAATACTTTCATTCTTAGAATTAACAAATAAATTAATTTTATATGTATTTTGAATTATTATAAAGTCAAATATAAAAATAATAATCAATAAGTATGATAGATAATTTTAATAATATAATAATATATTTAATTCGGAATTTAAACATAGGCATGTTAGCGAGTGATGATGGAACTTATCTTGCCGCTCTGGGAATAACTACGACCACAAATAATACGGTTTGTTTCCGAGGATTTTACGGTCACAGTGTTCCTAATGATGATCTGAAAATTTAATTGTTTTTGATCGAAGGCTTTAACGTGTAGGTATGTCCGTATTATTTTGTTTGATTGTTTGCACTCACAAGTTCAGCTCACGACTTGAGCCGCGCAAATTGACAAGTAGCTTTGAGGTCGAATGTATTTATCCCAAATATAAACTTGAAAAGTGCACCAAAATCCGAGGAAGCGTTATTTGCAAGGTGGAGTAGCTATTTAAACGGGTAATCTTTAACTTTTCAAAATGAGACCTATAGTACATAAAGTTATTCTACTTACAAATGCGACGCGCTAGATCGTGGTTTCGGAAGAAACCAAAGGAATCCAGATTCATACACAGAGAAGTATAACGTGAAAATAACCACAGTATGAATGCTCGTTTTGGAATCAATCATGCCGTGGCGCACGATTTGTTCAACTTCAAGCAATCAACAATGAAAGTTTGATTACATACGACATTCGGTAATAGCATCTAGTAGACGTTACAATAAACTAGAATCGCGTTACATTCATGAGAACCCGTGCGCAATAATAAATCTTAGCGTAGGACATATCTATACTATCATAATAGCATGGCCAATGAGGTATGTTTGAATATGGTTTTAAGGTAATACTGACTTACTAAGAAAGAACTCTACTTAGTATGGGACTTATTACCAACAAGATACTTAACTATTTTACTGCCAACATGATAAGTAGTTATGTATACCTATGGAAAGAAAACCTACTTACATAATTTTTCATGATTTTTGAATAAAATGTCGTCAGATTCCTTATTTAATTGTAGCTAATTAACCCATTTTATAAAGTTTTTTTTTAAATGAATAACTGTATATTTTGTAAATAAAAGGTTTACACACTTCACTCGTCCCAGTAAGAAAAGGGATATCGCGAATGCATGCAATTGCCTCAACTGACGTTAATTGCTTTTTAAAATTTCATTTTAAAAGGGTACATTAATAAAAAGTTAAAACGGAAAAAGAACTACACGACTCATGAATACTATTCGAAACTCATCATATAAGGGAGTTCAATATATTCTCGGAATTCATACTTATAAAAAAGTAAACAATAAAAAGATGCAAGTAAAACTGCTTATTTTCCTTAAGAGATGAGACCCCAGTATGGGAACTTATATTTCTATTTTATTTTTTTTGTTTATTGGTAAGCCGTTTTGTCGTTTAACATTGAGTAGCTGTGAAACCAATTAGTTAATTGAAACAAAAGTTGAGATTTATTTACTATGGATTTGATTGCTCATTAATCTGAATAAATATCATAAATAAAATTTAAGTGTAGAAAGAGTCGTTACTAGAATTTGATAGCAAGATTAAATGGTGCTGTTAGGCTATATACAACAGCATTATGGCTGTCAAAGGATCAAAATTTCACATTTCGGTCATTACACCATCTAGCGAAGCTGTCAAATTTAGAGTATGGTTATTTCTCAGACTGCACTCCATGTTCTTGACTGTTTGTGATTGTACTCTTTCTCCTACCTAGACTACATTTTTTTAACTAAAACGGGAATTTAATCACAATAAAAAAAATATTGATTCGTTTTTAAGTATTTGTACATAATAGTTATTTCATATTAAAAATATAAATACCACTTGTCATATTCTCTTTTTTGAGTAGATGAGCCGAGAATATATTGGACTCGCCTCCTTCAGTCAGCAGAAAAAGTTGCTATACGGGCGAGGTGTTCAAAATGAACTTAATACGATTTTATTGTTAATGGAATAAAAGCATGCAAGATCATTCTCAGCACCTGGCCGGCTTAGCAACTTTTAGCAAGGATATAGTAAACATGATAATACCCACGCATTCCTACAATATTATATTACACGTACATACAGGGAGCTCTGGAGGAGTTCAAAGTGTAATCTTGCATCTTTAAGGCCATAACAACAATAAAATATCAACTCAAAAGAATTGAAAATAAAATTATGCCGAATTAGGTTACATTTATAAGACTTTTTGTTACATTTATGCAATTAAAATCCTTCTGGTTCCTCTCGAACTCTTTGTAATTACATTAAGAGCACCCCATGCCCTTTAACTAAGATCTACAAACTTATTATTCAGTCCATACCAAAATTAAAGCATTATTACAGTGAACTATTTCGGTACAATAATCACTCTTACTAAAAGTACGACATGGAATAACTATAAGCTAAAGATAACATCAAAACTGGTGAAAACTTTCTGTTGCCACGTACCGGACTGATAGCGTAACTATGCAAGCAATGAACTAGAATATTATTGTACCCAAGGACCTTATCTATGGCTCAACACGCAAATAGTGTACGTGCAGATATTATGTCTTTAAAGACAGCGTCATATTGTAACATACATAAATAGGTAACCTGTATTTTTAATAACAAAAACTGCGAGCGTACTAGATAAGTTTTAGACCACGTTATCATTGTTTAGATTTAGAGAGCTCACACGAGTTACTGTACTGTTATCTTTACAATGACACGTCCTCCGAGCTCTGGATAAATCATGTAACTTTCATCTTACATTGTTTGCTTAAAGTAGAACTTCATGTTACAAATTCATACCGTTCTTTAAGAGTTTTCAACACCTTTAAATAGTCTGACACTTCAATGCAATGTTTTGGATCTTTTAGATCTCTTCAAAGCCTTAGAAGACCTCACCCAAGGTAACACGAAGTCTCTGAAAGAAAAAAATATAATTAATTTATTACAACATCAATCGAATGTAACGATAATTTTAATTCAATTTTTTTTTGTTTATGGCTCCATAAAGTTCTTGATGATTCCGCCAATGTCGAGGTTGGATAAGACACGTAAGTAGGTGCTCAATTAGACCATCTCGATATATACAGATGACATGCAGTAACGATAATTTACTGTCTAATTTAAAACGTCAGTTGACAGTCATATTTAAATAGTTTTAACTATAACAATGTGTAGGTTGTTTTCCGCACATCTACAATTTTAATGAAACTACAAGGCCTTATGTAGACTACAAACATTGTGGTACTCATTTTTGTATATATGATTGTTTGAAATAAAATATCATTAAAAATAATTATCTTTTTGCATGTTCAATTTAGACTGACTTAAATCGATTTAAAACCAATTTAACCATAATACCTAGTGTAAGAGATTTTCTTGCTACTTTGATAGTTTAACACGAAACAGGCCAAGTGAGTGTCGGACTACGTATATTGAAAACGGAACCCTATAAATTTTCTGGTGATAACTTTAATACGCCTTAACTGGTAATGTTCAAATCAATTTTCGTTAGAAAAATACATAATGATGTTGTATCTTCTCCATATTTTATAGATTTCTGGTTCAAAAGTTACAATAACACACTTATAGGGACAATTTTTTTTTATATATGGGGCGTATATTTCTAAAAGTATTCATTTAATAAAAAAATGTAGAAACATGTGATTCTGATTTATCGATTGATGTGAAACATGTTACTATTTGTAAAAAAAAATACATTTAGTTACATGTATGGACTGCCTCCTAGAATATTTTAAATCAATTTCATAACTATAAGTAGCGGCATATGAAATGCATCTTATGTTGATAATAAACGTATTGCAAGCACTCACGCCGGAGGTATGGCCGGGAGTATCTCGCCGAACGCCATGACGGGCAGCGTGTCGGTGATCTCTATGAAGCGCGCGTCGCGCTGCGTGTGCGGCCATATCGTGAAGGTGGCGGGCGGCTGCGCGGGCGACGCGCTGCCCCACGGGTCGCGCTGCCGCTGCCGCAGCCGCTCCACGTGCCGCTGCTCGCGGATACGCCTCATGTGCCATCTGCGTACACGTACAATACGTATGTACATTACTAATTTTTGTTGTTTGGTATGTTTATATTAATCAAATAGGCCTAAAGCACTAGTCCCACCGCGACCTAGTAAGCTATGAGCTATCTCAAGGGACGAAAGATAATCAATCCCGTGTAAATAAAATAGACATATATGTTGTTGGCGACTGGCTGTGTTGCGCCATTTATTTTTATATTATTCTACTTTTACATTTAAACATTTTGTATGACATTACTACAACAATTCAGTCTGCCTTTGTAAGTGATAATAACAAGTTGTGCTTGCAGTAATATTAGTGTTTATTAAAATAGTTTCAGTTTATTCAGTGTTTCCATCAAATCCCCATTTAACATTACACAGTCCACTCCACTCGCTATCATATGTCATACCCGGGCGATCGTAGTTCACCAATATATCTCTGTCTTTTATTTACACGGGAGCGATTATCTTTTGTCCCTTGAAATAGCTGATAGCTCATAGCTTACTAGCTCGCGGTGGGACCAGTGCCTAAGTAGGACTGAATAGTCTTAACACTTTCGGTTACAATGCGACAGTTAAGCGTTATTAAGCCAACTACCCCGCCTGTCGACGTACTGTTAGCGAACACGTTATTTTTATGGGGATCGAATGTCTACATGGGACCAACTGCATTAGAGCAACATAAAATTATAAATTGTAATATATGAGATACATTTAAGATACAGCTGACATATCAATATTTGTAAGTATGAGTGCAAAATACTTGATTTTTTATCCTTAAAACAATGAGCCGATGTTACCTGAGTTGCCGCCTCTCTTCTGCTTCTAATTTCTGGTGACGTTTTTCAAAAACCTTGTCATCCAAGTTTTCCGTACCCTCTAAAGTGTAGGTGCTGGTGTAAGGCTTCTCTCTCCATCGAGGGACCTAAAAAGCGTTAAATTAATATAAAATAACGTATCGTGTCAGTTGAATTACGACTTAAGAACTTGATTTTATGGTTTATATCAGATTGAACGATTCGATTTGTAACCGAGAGAAATCAACCATAATACTAGTTTATTGCTGAAATAAATTCTAGTGAACCTAAAGAATTTTCGCTTAAAGTAAATATATAAAAAAAGCGGTGTATAAAATGTTTGTAGTCCATTGTATATATCTTCGTCTCCGCTCTACTGCCAATCAATAAACAACAAATCATTTATTTTTTACAATACACCGATATTGGTACTGAAACAAATATGGCGCCATGCGCACATTTTATTTGAACAACACCTAACTTAGGCGGCACTGCATACGAAGTATGAAGTCAACATATATTAATAGTACATTGTTGCCTAGGTATAGAAAGTACTCGCCTAGGACTCGCATCTTCTGTGGCTCGGCCCGCGAACTTACTCGTACGTCTATTGCGCTTTCTACCGAAGCATTACTATGTGCTTTTCATGCCTAGTGTGAGAAAATTTTCCTTCCCGCCTTTTTTTTAAGCATGCAAAGGCGTTTTACACATACTTACATAAAAAAACGCTTACAATACAAAAATACACATTCACCGAGCGAATTTAACGTTTTAATTTTTTAATTAAATGCTCAAATGTAATGTTGCTTTCTTATTTTTTTTTTATGAGTTATTAATGTCAAAAATAATCGACCAATAGCAAAGTAGAAAGTAAAAAAGGCCGCAAAACGCTACACTTTACTTTTCAAATCTACATTATTGGACTGTTTTTGAATGGTGCTACTAAGAGCAACTTTCTACTCTCATTTCAATCCATCTTTGGCGATATTTCCGAGCAGTGTCGTGAATAGTATATAGTTGTCTCAGAATATTCATTTATTTATTCTCATTGCAATAAGCAACATTGAAGCTTGAGAGGGACCATTCGCAATTATCAAAGTATCAATCTAAAAGCTACTAAATTGTTAATGGAACAGTTTAAGTAAATTTATTTAAACTATTAATCCTAGTTCCATGAAGTTTCGGGTAGATAGACGAACTATTTCTGTAGAAGAAATGTACTAGATAAAGCAATATTGTAATAATGTGCTGTATAAATGGTTTATGAAAAATACCTTCCTATGATTATAACATTACAATGCCACAATACTCTAGATGTCCTTCTATGACAAGAAGAGGTTGGGCTAATCGTTTATTGTATTACCTCTACAGTGGAAACTTTGCTGTCAGCCGGAGGATCCACATCCTCAGGCTTCACTTCAGGATCCAAGCCGAGGTACCAAGAAATGTCCGGGTCGCCCACGAGCGTGTGGTAAGGTTTCTTAGTCACCATGCCTGGCAGCGGTGATTTCTTACCGCGGCAAGCAGCTGGAATTCACAGTAAATAAACGTTATCCTTTCAGTGCATGTAAGCTGTTTTGTGTGTAAGTGACTTTAAAGCTTAAATGCTGATTGGCAGACTCCAATATTTTGTGTGGGACAGCAAGACGCACGAAGCACCGCTGTAGTTTCAATCCGTGAATCCGTGGTAATTATAATGTTAACTTCTAGGTTATCAGTTAACTATACCTTAAACTTATAACGAGTAATTAAAACGAGAGCCGCCGTGATCTACTGGGAAATGCCAAAAACGCAACTTCACCAATTCTGCCGCCCATGACACCTATTTTAACGTAAGCCTTGCTTTTGAGTGAAATTAATAAAATTGATAACTTACATTTTCCCTTAACTAACTTTGGTTTGGTGGCTGTACTGGTCGGTGGGAGTATAGCGGGACCTTTTAAAGGATTTTCACGTTTCGTTTTTAGTAGTCCGGTGGAGAGGGCTCGTTTTCTACCACGTTTACTATCACCTCCACGTTTACTCGTCGCCGTTACTTCTTCCTAAAATGTATTAGCATCAATAAGTTCTTTATTCATTTTTTATACGATGTAAAGAAACATAATAGCTGGGTGGGAACCCACTACTCACTGATCAAATTGTAGTTTGTATGATGGACACTGTTCAATAGGATAAATTCGCGGAGCATTTATTTACACTTTTAACTGTTTCGCGATAAGTACCTCTAGCACTGGTGACCTTGGCCACGCCGCGGGGCTATTTTCATTATACATATTATAACTTTATTGCGTAGCTTAAGCCTAGGGCGCTTAGAGTTAGGGGACATCACAGTAGAATAAAACAAAAAAATATAGTAATATTTAAACAAATGTGAGTGATACATACCCCAGACGTATTAGGTCCAACAAGACTAGTAGTTCGGCCCGCTCGTCTTTTGGACTTATCAGGCGAATTCTTGTCGGTAGTTGAAGCACTGGAGCAAAAGTCCATCGGATTCAGACCATCCAAGTTCAAAGACGGATCAGTCGAAAATAAATCTTGAAATTCAACGGCGTCCAACGAGGGTAAAATATTAGATGCTAAATTATTAGGGTTTTCGCCATAGGAAAAATCACACAGGCTGGTCTCGTTCCCGGGCTTGTTGGGATTGTACATCCGCCAGTCGATTTCCGGCTCCGTTTTAACTATATCTAAATCGGGTTCGACCACGATGAGCGTCTTCGGCGACGTTTCTGCCTTCAATTCGGAAGAGTGCATGTAGTTGGTGTTGGTGAGGTTATACCGATTGTCGAGCTTCAGTTTGTTGGAGAGGTTGGCTTCGGGCGGCGGTTCGTAGATGCGGCGCGAGGGCGCGGGGCCGCCGGCCACGGTCTCGGTGCAGATCTTGATGCGGCCGTGGTTGGTCTTCTGCAGCATGAGCTTGGGGATCGGCGACTGCTCCCGCATGTCGGCCTCGCCCAGCTGGTAGGGGTCCTCGCCCGTGGGCGTGGTGTCGATCAGCTGCAGCCTGTCCGACAGGGACCCGAATTGGTTGGCTCTCTTAAAATTACTTTTGGATTTCCCGTATGTGTTGATCATTTTAGATTTTTTATTTACACTAAAATTACGCTCAAATGGCTTTTCTTCTTCTAAGACTTTTGCTGAAAAATAAATAATTACATGTAAAAGGTGGTAATTTAACATTACTAACTAAGGACATCATTGCTAGATGGTCAGAATCACTTACCACCTTCTAACGGCTCAACTTTAGCGCCAGGACTTTTCATTCGATTTAAACTGCTAATACCTGAAGTCGTTCTTCTTCTATTCCTCTGTATTCTTTGTATTACCGGATTCCCACTGTGTAATATATCATAGTCATTAAAAATCCACAGTATTTATCAAAATACTAATATATCAAGGTTATCAAACATCAATTATTCTGATAATAACATTCTATAAATGGTCTGTATAAAATATTAACAAAACACAAAAGTAAATTTAAAAATAAAATGAATTCTACAGTAATTGTAATTGTAATTGTGATACGGGCGGGTTTCCGCAACTCGACGACTGGGCGCCTATTTTGCGTAAATTCTACAGTATCTAAAAGGTTGATTCGCAGTAATGTATACAGTTCAAACATGTAAATATTTTATATGTAACAAATCTCCCCGCATCACTGCTGCAAACAACCTGAAGAGATAGGTAATCGCGTATGTTACGTTTTTTATATAAATGCGCTGCAAACTGGGGCCTATTTCTCGAACACTTGTAACTTGTAATACAAGCGAAAGTCTCTTTCTAACAACAGGTGTCAAAAAGCGACTTCCGCTTGTATTACCAGTTACAAGTGTTCAAGAAATAGGCCTCAGGTAGAAGAATACTCACCTGTTGGACGTGACCGTGTACAGAGGTTCAGGCCGGTTTTCAGTCTTGATTTCTTTTTTGACAAACGAACGCTTACTTTCAATCATCGTGAAGTTTTCACAATTGAGGTTCGTGTCCAAAAGTGTGGGGACGCCTAAATTATCTGGTAAATAGCTAATTACATCTGTAAAAAGTGTTTGTCAACCTAAGAAATGCTTGTGAAAAAAAAAGATCAGCAATAATATATTCATTGCATAATACGTGAGTATTGTGTAAAAAATAGTTTATGTAAGAATGTAGGGTAAATCGCCAGTAAGTGGCCACCTTATACTGTAAATGAATTGAGTTTATCTACAAATTTTCTAATGTGGTTTAAATTACCGGCTACCCTTCAATCACTGGCCACCTAATACTAAAATAGGTTCTATTGATAGATAAAAACAAATCAATTTCAGTATAACGTGACCAGTTATTGAAAGGTAGCCAGTTACTGGCGATTTACCCTATACGCATAGTTTTTAAAGGTGGATTAAGTAAAATAATTTGTGAATCATAAATGATTCAGAAATAATTGAACTTAAATTCACATATATTAGAAACGGCCTAAAAAGAAATTGAAACTATTAATATTATGTTAGTGATATAATTTTTCATGACATTTATTCAAGCCATTGATTATGCATGAGCGTTCTACGTCAATAATTCTCAACATGCTTGCTGGGGACATGTCTGAGAAGTCTTAATAATATGTACAAATCTGCACTACTTCCATCTGAGCTGCCCATGAAGCGGAATGACTATGGAATACCTACATCCATAATGGACTGAGAGCAATTACTAAATATAAATGAATTATTGTACACTCATTAGGCTGTGTCCATTCAAATGTACCCATCTAAATCAGAATAAGTACCTTACCTGCTTCTGTAGTCCTGGCAATTTCAAAGGGCTCTTGAGGAAACGGTTTTGCTTTGTTGATATCACTTTCAAATATAAACGAATTTGTTCTACTGTCTGTCAACAAGAGCTCCGTAAAACTATTGAGCATTATCTGAAAATACACAAAAATACTGAAAAGCGCACTCAATCTAATAAGTCCATACGAAATTGTTTAACACTATCCTAGATACCTATATCGATAAACTGGGCGTAAACAGACATGGGTGTAAAAGGTTAAAATTACGTTACACTTAGGAATTTGGAGGAGTATTTATACCACCACTGTGACAAACAAGCCATATTTTATTTTATTATCAAACTATATCAAACAAATGTGGTAGTCCACATGGAAAGGTACCTTATGGCACTTGGCACTTACGCTATTGTTAATGACGGTTCAATACTAATTGTGACACTTTGCAACGTAAATGCCAAGCGCCATAAGGTACCTTTCTACGTGGAGTACCACAATAAAAAGTTTTCATGAGCTAAAGGCGAATAAACACTCAGCAGCGGTTTACAGACAACTGTATACTTTTATGGGTTTCATATTGGGCATGTTAGAAAACCGAAATCTCATAACTAGTAAAACCAGAACTATCTATCACATGCGTCTCCTTGGTAAGTACCTAGACATATCTACACATCAAGATATATTATTAATAAAAGAGAAATGTAACAGGTTTTACTGAGCTCTCTGCAGTGGGTTTCCTAACTTCCTCTATATTGAATCACAATTGCCATTAACAACTGTATTAACCTTTTGAACGCCAAGCACCACTAAAGTGGTCGCGTGATGTCGTACCTGCCACGCCACCGACCACTAAAGTGGCTATGGCGGACGCTGTCAAAGCAATTGTCCTGCTGACAGATAAGGTTTATATTTGTTCTTCACAAGCTTTCAAAAGGTTAAAAAATAAATATGTATAATTATGGTAATACCTGTGAGGGTGGGCTAGGTTCACTTTTGACGATGGTAGATGTGACACTGGTCACGCTAGACGACGGTACGTGCACCAGCGGCGGGGGGTTGGCGAAGTGTCTCTGGTTCACCGTCAGCCGCCTGTCCATGCGACTCAGCTTGGACTTGAGCTGGAAATGTTGCATTACTTATTTGTACACAAATATTGCTTATAAATTCACAAAAGCATGGCGCTAATATAACGAGCTTATTAGTTATTTAATTTTGGTCATATCTAAAAATAGTACGCTGGCAGCCTAGCGGTAAGAGCGTGTCACTTGCATTCCGGAAGTCGCAAGTTCACACTCCGGCTCGTACCAATGAGTTTTTCAGAACTTATGTACGAAATATCATTTCATATTCACCAGCCGCTTTTCGGTGAAGGAAAACATCTTGAGGAAACCGGACTAATCCCAATAAAGGCCCAGTTTACTTGGAAGGTCAGATGGCAGTCACTTTCGTAAAACTAGTGCCTACGCCAAGTCCTGGGATTAGTTGCCTAGCTGGCCCCAGGCTCCCACGAGTCGCAGCAAATGCCGGGACAACGCGAGGAAGATGATAATGGCCATATCTATAACTGATCCACTTTAAAATAGCCATACAGCTTCTTTGAACAGTCCAGATGCCTAAATGGACTTAAATAGTTCTAATTTTTAAAGGTTATTATTTTACTCCCAACCCCGGAAGACAACCTCCCCTATGCATGTTCCTCCGTGTGTTTATCCTGTCAATATGCACACATTTTCTTTGCATTAACAGTAGTAAATATATCATCCATTCAGTCCCTAATGTTATCTTAAAAATCTGTATTAATATTAGCACATTAAGCCAGGAAGAATGTTTTATGCAAATATGCAATGTAAAATAACACAAATTATAAATTAGTTTCTTGTTTGCAATTTGGCCCTGGGACACTACTAGTAAGTTGTTAAAAGAGATAAGAGGACCAAGTAATAAAACAAATAATGTTTGATGTAACATGGCTATTCATAACAATCATATTATAAATATTGCTCGGGACAGTAAAAACAGTCTGTGTAGCTTAAAACTGAAATGTAACAAAGGTTATTGCAATAGCGCTCTTGCTCTAATTAGGTTTATCTAATGATTCTTCAAGCACAATTTACAGTTCAGGTACAGTCCACCAATTTCATTTCTGGGCCAGTTTGTACCGCCATCTCTCAGTGACATTAATATGAGGTCTCAGATCTGAATCTGAGGATCACAGAAATTGGTTGACTGTACTTTATTATCTGAATTTACTCATGCATAGCACAAATTTTTACATTTGTACAAATAATTAAACAAAAAAAAATTGTTTTACATTTTCTATTACTTACTATTTTAATAGTAGCAATATATTTAAATTATAACACATTTATGTACTATGAAAATAAAAATAACAGCATGGTTGTGTGCGAAATTGAAAATATTTCTTGCACTTGTTTTCACATTTATTAGCCTTTGTTACAAACAATTTATTCACACTTTAGTAACAATATTATAACAATCTGTTTGTGTTCACTTCATTACTTTGTAATATTTAATGTGTATACTTAATATGAATGGTAAAGAAAAGTAAAAGAAGTAAGGGCATTTATTTGTGTGTTGAGCACAGATATTTGTTCCTGCGTAATGGTAGTCTTCTATGTATTTAAGTATTTGTATATTATGTATATTTTTGGCCAAGTACCCACAGCACATGCATTTTTAAGCTTACCGTATTATTCTGATTATTCGCCAGTAACTGAGTATTCACTATTCCATGAACATGTTGGATGATAATAAAAATAATTATTTATTTCATTATAAAACATACTTCACTCATAACAAGTGATACACTCAAATGATGAGTGATATTTTCAAGGGTGTCAGGTTCATATTCATAAAGGGTATTAGGTAGTAAGAATTAACTGTTGTCTACATATTTTTCTAGAAATACATAAGGTAACTAAGTTCTCAACAAGTTGAATTCCTAAACAACCACTAGAAATTATAATTATTTATTATAATTCCAGATTGACCATAGATGATTAGAATATTAGCCATGTACTCATTCTCAGATAACAGAAAAATAATTGACTATTTAATTTTATTCTTGTAAATAATGCTGGTATATCAAGATTATACCTAGTAACTAATATTTTGAAATGTTAATACATTAATAGCAGAATTCATATCATAAAAAACTACCACAAGTAAGTACAGACAGAGTAAGTATAGTGTAAACATAAATATGGAAAGGTTTTTTAACCTTTTCACTGCCATGTCAATGGAGTAATAAGTCATCAACACCATGTCTTGCTCAAATCCTGACCAAAACATTTTATAAAGTTGTGGCAAACAGCATGAAATATACTGACTTTATACTATGTAAGTATTGATTAGGTATTAATTTTCAAGAAACAAATTCTTGCTATACATTAAATATTTAATAAATAATTGCATATGCGGGACACATGTAAAACATTCCCCATTTCATCCTAATATTGTTGTGTTTTAAATGTTACAATTATAAACACAAACAATGGTGCTAAACACCTACAATCTAAAATCCATTTGTTACATATATTTAAAAATAATCAGGAATATTTTTAGTAAAATTAAATACTACTATTTTTTGCTACCATAGCGGTTAACCTACCTAGCTATGTGTAAAATTTTATGAAAAGGATAAAACATAATATAATGCATAATATATATAAAATTTTATGGAAATAACATGATATGTATAAGTGAATGAAGATAATGAACATATTATTCATACTCATGATATGCAAATTAGTAAGAA
Organism: Grapholita molesta; assembly: GCA_022674325.2. Taxonomy (NCBI): domain Eukaryota; kingdom Metazoa; phylum Arthropoda; class Insecta; order Lepidoptera; family Tortricidae; genus Grapholita; species Grapholita molesta. The sequence continues at coordinate 25,655,536 of CP053120.2, read as the reverse complement.
TGTAAAATAATTGTATTCAGTGCTTTGCATGTGGTTAATCAATAGTTTGTAAACAGCGCCATCTATTAATTACACTTATAAATACTATGCTAGTTTGTTTGCAAACAAGTTGATTAAGAAGTTTGTCACTAGCAGACTTTATTTGACTATGTGAACAAGTGTAGTAGAAATAAATGTAAATACCAATTAAAAGTTTTCTGTGTTGAAATAGCTAAATATAAAATACTTATCTTTAGACTATTTCCTTCACATCTATTTAGAATATAATATAATTTAATATATATTTATTCGTGAGCACATACTATTTACACATAATAGACGATCATAAAACATAACAAGAACTGCCACAAAATATTTGTTTTAAGTAATTTATTACAAATTCAAATTTCTTAAAACTTCATTAAACTTCATAATAATTGTACAAATCTAGACAAATAAAGTTTTGTTTTTATTTGAAGTACAATATGTAATAGACATGCTTGGCAATCATGAGTCATTTCGCAAAGCGCCTTAAAAGTAAATTGGGTCCACTATTTAAATAGTACATTTCAATTTAATAAGTTTTCAATAAATTATGTATTAAATTGACAATTGTAGTTTACAATTTTATAACCAGCATCAATGTGGAGTACTTACTGTCTCATTCTCTTGTTTTAAAGCCTGGTATAACTTGTCCCTTTTTGTGATCAATTCGTTCTGTTGTTGTATGAGGTCCAAGTGGTAAACAAGTAAGTCTTTGAGCCTCTTATTTTGACCTTCACAAGCTGACAACTGCTCAGTGAGTCTTGTCACATCTGGACTTCTGCTGACTACCAGTTCTTTTTCTTCGGCAACCACACAGTGTGTTGTGATTTCCACCTCTTTATCAAGCGTAAGGGTCGGTCTCCGATCCGAACTCTCAGAGTGACATGCGTATATGTGGTCAAAAGGAAAACTCAGCAAGCCGTCTTTAGTTTCCAATTGATTCAATGTCGTAAGATCCGCCGAGAAATTCACCAAATTCGTTTCATTTACACTACTACGACTGTTCATTTTTATAGGAAGCCAACCGTAAGTCACTCTCGACGAGCCTGCCGGCTGTCAAAACCTACCTACCGACACTACACTTTTGTTCGTTTCATTACAACTGAATTTCACGTTTGCTTTGCGGTGATGCGAAACTAAATATTCGCGTTGACGCGGCATTACATGGTCAAAACATTAAGAAAACTAAGTAAATGCGTAATACTTCTGACATTTCATTCACGCACATGTAAAATTATAAAAGACGCACATAATTGGTATGCTCCGATCACTATCTTTAAGCTCTAAATTGATTTTGAGGTAAAGCATTTGTACAAGTAATTCAGAAATAAATTATTAGAATTGAAATATCGATCATAATTTGTTTAAATGGTTACTAAAACGATATAAAACCGTAAATCCTAAGAAAATTCTACAACTAGCGTCAATCAAGGCGTCAACCATAGACAGTTTTTTTTTTTCGTGTTTTTAACCTCTGACGTAGTATAGACATGACATAAATTGTTACCAGTTGTAAAAAATAATAGATTGATCGTGGATTGATCGTTATAATAATTTTTATTTGAAAAAGAAATAATTATGTACATACAAATTAAAAGTTGTGTAAAATTTTGTGTAAAAACATCAACTGTGCGAGTCCTTGCTGCGTCATAAAATTCTTCGTCTTTTATTATTTGTTGTCAATCGTAAACATGAAAGCATAGACCAATGTCAAAGTGTGAATTTTTTATTTAGTTCATGTAGCGGAAATATACAAGTGCGTGAGATCTTAGAAGAACCTTCGGAATTTAGAAAAAGACTTCGGTTATCGGCGGTAACGTACGAAGTTGATACTGCTGTTCTGCTTTCTTAATAGCTGATAAAACTTTTTGAAATATTCGTAAAAAGTTAAGTGGACGATTAGCATCAACATAAAATAAACCCTAATCTAAATGCACTTTAATTAAATTTCACTAGATAACTATATTGCGATTAGACTTATTGTCATAATTTAAATAAAATGGAATCAGAATTTGAATTTCAAGCGGAGGTAAATTTGAAAACAGAATGTCATCTCACCATGTATCACTTCTGGAAGAAATTATATAGACTTAATACCTAAATTTAATAAATAATCTTTTTTTGGTCTCTTTCTCTGTGTCGTTTCAAAAGGCATAGACGGAGATTTTTGGTGGGATTCGTTTAAAATTCCTTTTAAAGTACTTTTTGAAATGCCTGTTGCTTCTATCGCCGGTCTTGAAGTTTATTAAAATATTTACAATAATCAAAATATTTATATACATTATATACAATTGACTATTTTCAGATATACCCTTTTTGAAACGTGTCTCTATTCAATTTTTTTTTAAATATCTAATGAAATAATAATGATGTATTCGTTATGGTGGTATTAACTGCTCTATATAGTTCAAGACGAGAAAAACGACTGCAGTCTCTGGGTGTTGGACTGCTACTAATTCGTCAACCAAAGTAAAAGAAGTCTAAGAAAACGCCTTGCCGCCGATGATAGCTTAGGTAGTATTGGATCAGAGCAACGTGTGCTTTATGATTAAGGCAGACGGTTTCTATTAGCACGCTTGTATGCTAAAAGGGAAGCCCTCTATTAGGCTAACCCTTATAAGCGATATGTAAGGTTGTGGTGAGAGGATGATTAGGGTTTTGTTAGGGTATTGGGATAGCGCTTAGTTATAAGGGTTAGCGCTTTTATAAGGGCTTTAAAAGTGAAATGAAAGGGTATGGTGAGTAAAGCCTTGTGTAAAACCCATACAAAACCCTTTATAAGGGATAGCGGGCCGGTCCCTGCTCAAAATGTAACAACAATTCATCATATTGCTTTACAGGACACACTTCATAGCAAGAATATTAGCTTATTTGTATTAATTACCGCAACTTCGGTTAAAAACGCAAGAAACTCCAATTGTATTTGTTTGTAGCCCTCCAACTTTGTCAGTTCTGAAGGGTTCAGTTTGACGGGGAACAAAAATATTAGAGACTATGATAACGACACACGAAAATAGCGCAGTCTCTGCTATACATATGGAAATTGTTCAAGAAAATTATGGGTATTGTTATTACCACGCTCCGTCAAGCTTCAAACACTGAACGGCATGGTTGTATGGAACTTTGAATAGATATAGCGGATGTGATGCGATTATAGTTTTTTCTGCGCACCCAAAAGAGAAAGATGCTAGAAATATACGAACTTCGATATTCGCGGTACTGGGCCTGGTAAGCCTCTGGACTGGTACCTACGAGTATGTACACGCGAACATCAAAGTTCGTATATTTCCATCATCTTTCTCTTTCACTACAATTAAGACGTCATAAGAGTGACGGAAATAAACGAATATTTTCGATATTTAAATCGAAAGAAAAATAGAAAAATCTATTTTTCTTTCGATTTAAATATCGAAGATATTCGCTAGCAGAGGTTTATGCATAATAATAATAATAATAAGCAGAATCGTCTCTTCCAGAGTGACCAAAGGAAGGTGTACCGAAGGTGGGAGGAAACTGATCCCCGTGTGTCTAACATGCAGCCACCGGATGCTACTGCCATGACTGATTTCTGGCGTAACATCTGGTCAGTGCCTGTTGAACACACGGAGGGCGAATGGATGAACGTTGTTGAACGTGAGTGCGAGTCCATCGAACCTATGGGGCCTATCACCATCAGCCCCGGCGACGTAAGTTGTGCAATCCGCACGGCCCAGAACTGGAAAAGTCCTGGGCCGGATGGTTTGCACAATTTCTGTTTGAAATGGTTTCGATGCTCGCACTCGCGGTTAGCAACACAATTCCAACAAGCCCTTGAGCTCGGTTCCCTGCCACCTTCCTTAACAACTGGTACGACCTTCCTGCTCTATAAGTCCGGTAGTACCACGGAAGCTAAAAACTATAGACCCATCACGTGCTTGCCTACACTGTACAAGCTCCTTACATCCATTTTGAGAGCAAAAATTAACGCGCACATTGTCGCGAACAACATTTTGGCCACCGCTCAAAATGGATGTAGGGTTGGGTCCCGTGGTACTAAAGAGCTCCTTCTCATAGACATGACCATTTGCCAACAGGCCCGGCGGAACAAGGGGGCCCTCTCGGCCGCCTGGATTGACTACAAGAAGGCCTATGATTCGGTGCCTCACTCATGGCTGAAGAGGATCTTAGAGTTGTATAAAGTCAATACAACTTTAAGATCCTTCCTAGGTGCGTGTATGAGTCAGTGGACTACAGTCCTTCGTCAACCAGGAGGTGGCGACGACCCCCCTGGCCCGCAGGACTTCATAAGGATCGAGCGAGGAATATTCCAGGGTGACAGTTTGAGTCCCCTATGGTTCTGCCTAGCTCTGAATCCGCTCAGTACTCTACTGAAGGATTTGGGACTAGGTTGCCGGCTTCGGAGAGAGGGTGAAGTCATTTCTCACCTTCTGTATATGGACGACCTCAAATTATTTGCGCCAAACAACCAAGTCTTGTTGGAGTTACTGAAAACCACTGAAGTATTCAGTAGTGCCATAAAGATGGAGTTTGGTGTAGATAAATGTGCGGTTATGCATGTACAGCGGGGGAAAGTAGTAAATTCAACAAATTTACAGCTTTCTGAGACGATGTCGTTCAGATCTATCTCCGAATCAGATACCTATAAATATCTTGGTATGTCAGAGTCTTTGGGTATTGAGGATGTGGCTATTAGACAGTCGGTGAAGGAGCGCTTCTTCGGTCGGCTGACAAAAGTACTTAATAGTCTTTTGTCAGGTGGCAACAAGGTTCGCGCCTTCAACGCTTGGGTAATGCCCTTACTTATATACTCCTTTGGCATACTAAGGTGGACTCAGACCGAGCTGGATGCCCTGGATCGCAGGGTCCGACTACTACTCACCACACATCGTATGCTACACCCACGCTCGTCGGTTATGAGATTGTACATCCCACGGAAGTATGGAGGCCGCGGCTTTTTAAATGCCAAAAGCCTCCATAACAGTGAGGTGTGCAATCTCAGGAACTACTTCCTTAACCACGAGTGTGGGATGCATCGTGATGTGGTGGCAGTAGACAGGAACCTCACACCGCTCTCCTTGGCAAACGAGAACTGGCGCAAACCAGTGGTACTAAGCACCGAGGACCGCAAGGCCGTATGGAAGAGTAAGGAGCTACACGGGCGGTTCTACAGGGCCCTAACGGGACCAGACGTAGACCTGCCCGCGTCGGTGAACTGGCTAGCGCTTTTATATTCGATTCGGGGACCTCTTCGGAGAAACCGAGGGTTTTGCCTGTGCAATTGCGGACGACGTTATCATGACGAATAACTACCGGAAGTATATCCTGAAGGACGGTACGGTCGACATTTGTCGGGCATGCCGCCGTCCCGGAGAGTCACTCAGGCATATCATTTCCGGTTGTTCTCATCTTGCTAACGGCGAGGACTTGCACAGACATAACCTTGTAGCCAGGATTATACACCAGCGGCTTGCTCTTATGTATGGTCTTGCGGACCACGAAGTGCCGTACTACAAGTACATACCTGCGCCAGTTCTCGAAAATGGTCGTGCCACGCTCTATTGGGATCGATCTGTTATCACGGACAGGACTATTGTAGCCAATAAGCCTGATATCGTGGTGATAGATCGTTCGCAGCGTCGCGCAATGCTCGTTGACATCACCGTCCCATGTGACGAGAACCTCGTGAAGGCCGAGAAGGACAAGTCCAGCAAGTACTTAGACTTGGCTCACGAGGTAACCGCCATGTGGGAAGTTGATTCGGCGATCATTGTACCGATAGTTGTTTCCGCGAACGGCCTCATAGCGAAGAGTCTCGACCAACATCTTGAGAGACTCTCGCTACGTGGTTGTGGTTGGATCAAGGGTCAGATTCAGAAGGCGGTAATCCTGGACACGGCGCGCGTAGTCCGGCGGTTCCTCTCTCTGCAGCCCTAACCACCGGCAGCCTGGGCCCTGCCCCGTTGCCGGCGGCACTCTAGGTTAGGTTTTTTATAATGTTTTTATTGTTTTGATATGTTTTAGATGTATTTTTATATTTTACTTTTATAAAAATGTTATAAAACCTAATCTAAGATGTAAAATGAATAAAGAAGATAATAAAAATAATAATTTACGAATATTGTTTTTTCCTGTTAGCGCCGCTGGTTATAGTCTTACTTTACAGAGGCTATTACCATAACTCTCGTATGATAGTTTTTTTCCCGCCAATTTTGTTAGTCAAGAGTTGTAAAATAACGAATTGACGCAGTTCATCTTGCGGGATGGATTATAAATTTAGAACAACGATTTTTAATGGAGTTGGGCTATATACGGTGATTTAGAAGACGGGAGCAGGATTAACCTCACAATTTCACTTATATAGGTGGGATACTAAACGAAACTGTGACTGTACGCAAAAAACGATATTAGTAAATTTCGGACGATTGTCTCTGTCACTCTCATGACCCCTTTATTGGAGTAAAAGAGAAAGAAGCTTGACATATACGAACTTCGAAGTTCGCGGTACCGGCCTGCTCGCGAATACTATTAGTAACTAATAACTCTGTCTATCATTAATACCCCGTGTGTTGCAGGCTGAGAATAGAGCACCACCCCTTCTCCTTCCGTGGGGTAAAGGGCGATAATGGGCGATTTTGACTACCGGTCTGGCCTAGTCGGTAGTGGCCCTGTGTATGAAGTCTAAGATCCTGGGTTGGAATCCCAGTCAGGGCATTTATTTGTGTGGTATTCTAGCGCAAAGTGATCACAGTGCTTATGAATTTTTACACAGGAAGATATTATCATTTATCAGTCAGGATCCTAAAAGAATGTCATTGACATTAAAATATACCAGTTGGCCTACTTACGCAAAATATAACCATTGAAATGTAAATACATATAATAAGACTATAAATTATAGTATATTCGTCCTAGTTTTATATATTTTTATATATAATTGCAGACATTTGTCCTTCAATCCCACATTCGGTTTCTTTTCCTCGGTCGTAAGATTTCGGTGTGGTGCGTTTTGGCCCGTCGCCAACAGTTTCATACGCAACTTCACTGCACATAACCATGAAAATAAACATCTATGAATAAATTTTCATGGTTTATAGATACGTGATTCAGTAAACGCTGTGGATAAACCACAGAGTCACTGAAGGAAGTTTTATTATAAATCATTCGTGTGACAATTGTGTAAAACTGGCTCACCAATTTTGGATTTCGTACCATCCGCCTACCGGTAAGAATAATCCGGTTTACATGTTTTGTTTGTGCTTTTAGGTCAAAGACTTTCTGATTTGATATTTACCGTTAGGTAGTAATGAAACTATTTATTTGCAACTGTTTACAACTACTACTAAGGAGTAAGTTTGTATGATTGTTATGAAGACGATTTTCTAACGATGACTCCAAATGAAATGAGAGTTATGAATGAGTTTATAATAAAAATGATGGCAGATTGCGCTGACACTACAAGTTATATTGCTTTTGTATGTATATAAGGTTTATAGTACAATTATTAAGGATTAGTTTGTTACTACACACTTTTATGTATCGTATGCGGTTTTCTTTTTAATTGGATAATACCGCGCTCCGGGATACGTTTGAGGGCGCGGGCCGGGGGACGCTCGGTCCCGAGGGAAGGGGAGAGCAGATAAAATTTAACTTTGCTCTATAACCTACATATTCTGAAATATAAACTTTCTCCATTAATTTTGCCTATTTTTCCATACATTGAAATTTAGTTTTTTTTAATATTGGTTATAAATACACTCTACAGTTAAAATAGTGCCTGCAGATATGATACGTATGATACTCCTTGCTTTATCTCTGTGATGCGGGAGGGCGAATCTAACTGTCAAATTAACTTATCTTATCGATCATCGACAGGACCGTCATTGTTCTTGATTTGACAAGCACTTGTCGTTCGTGCTAGAAATAAACTTAAGAATCCTAACCATTATACCGCAACTTCTACAAACAGTAAGCTCAAAGTTACTGTGTGACGTAATCCACATTAGAACAAATTAAATTAAGGCTTACCGTTAAACTTAAATTACTAATAATAATAGTAGAGCATGCGTTCTCGAGGGTAGATGTAAAAAACCTAAGTGTCGAGTTGGCTACATGTTTAAAGTCCAGTGACACCTCCCTACCCTTAGCCCTTTGCATAGGTGTGGCCCTTGAGCCATCTTTGACGTCGCTTTGCGGGCGAGTTACCGTCTGCCGGAGAAAAAATTGTATACCATTTTATTAGGCATCAGTTGCCGGTTTTTTATCCAATAGCCCAATAGCTAGTCCATTTTTAATAGCCTAGTACATTCTAGATTCCATTAAAACTCAATAGTCCTTGCACCATGGCGGGTGCTGTCTCTGTGCGCGCCCCATGATACGTACAGGGGCAACATCCGCTTAGTGTACCCTTTACATTTCATTAAATTGTCCAAAGGGTTTCTGCGCGAGCTCGATCCGGCTCCGCGTACGCCTCCCAAATGTCCGGAACACCATTGTTCCGTATACGGAAGAGACATACAAATTAGTAGTATAAGAAGATTAATTTACTCACTGATATATTATACTTGTTCACACTATGTTCCTGTCTTCAATTTAATCGTTGTAATAACCTAGGCCATCAATAAATATGCAACAGGTATGCCTTCGATAAAATGTATCGGCTTTCAGGGGCGAAGCACACATCTAGCGGTGATGAGACTCCGCCAATACCCGAAGAAGAATTGGAGCAGCAGAAGATTGAACACGAGCGTCAAATGCAAAAGGTTACTAAATACAAACTATCTGCCATCCTTATCCGGATTGTATTCCAAATAAATATTCTACATTCGTCTACCTATGTTAAACTAATGTGAAATGGGATTGGTCATAGTGCACGCTGCTCAAATCCTTTGGAAACTCGACGGAACACTGGACGCATCTCAGATTGCAGACTCGGTATCCATATAAAACGAACATAATGTAAATAAATATGGCTGAGTGACAACTGAATTTCTAAGCAATCTGCGGCGCTACAGAGAACCACGATATTCGTAAATTTCGGACGATTGTCTCTGTCACTTCCATGACACCTTAATTGGAGTAAAAGAGAAAGATTCCCGCATTATTCGAACTTCGATGTTCGCGGTACCGCTCCTGTATACAATGACAATGAAACCATGGCTGTTTTTTAAATGGCGTAGTTTTGAATCCCTTTGTTAGGATTAGAAATAAATAAATAATAAATAAATATTTCGGGACAATCTGACACAAATCGAACTAGTCCTACGGTAAGCTCAGTAAGGCTTGTGTTTTAGGTACCAGACGTAGATATATATAATAGATACATGTACATATAAATACTTAAATACATAGAAAACACCCATGACTCGGGAACAAATATCTGTGCTCATCACACAAATAAATACCCTGACTGGGGGTCGAACCCAGGACCATCGGCTTCATATGCAGGGTCACTACCCACTAGGCCAAACCGGTCGTCAGAAATAGGGTAAACAAAGAAGCAGTCGTCGTCAACCTTTTTTTCTTCCTTGCAACATTCCAACACAAACCTATCCAACTATCCCCATAACGCAGTGCACTAATGACTTGATTACAACTTCTGTACTTAAACAGATTTCTAAAATGACCAGGAAAAGGAATGTCAAGCACGGGAGGCTGAGGAGGACCGGAAGCTGGACATAGAGTTACTCCACCAGCGCGCCATCGAGGCTGAGGCAGAACAAAAAAGGGAGGTGAGCTACTCCTATTATTATTCATTTTACATATATTGAATTAACAAAAATAAATTGAGCCAGCGCCTCACAAAACCCAATGTCTCTACGTAAACAAAATATATGTTTAAAGTTTTCGTGTTAGAGTAGTCTTCTAGTGAGCTTTACATGTACACATTTATTAAAATGAGCACCTGCTTATCAATGTAACTACGAAGTATACTACTATGATTTCGTTTACCCTTGCTTTAAGTATTGTCTGTGCTGAGGATTCATTATTTAGATTGCGGAAGCGGTAGAAGTGGTGCGAGGGTTAAACACATCGTGGTCGCACCACGGGCTGTGTGAGCTACCGCGCATGGCTACCAGGTGGCGACACAGTAGACCCTCTATACCGGACACCCATTACAGAGTGAGTATATTTTAGTGAGTTTGTTGGTTTGTAACTCCGCACTCAATTAAGGGGTAGTATAATCTTAGTTAAATCTGTTTCCTTGGCGAATTTATACCAAAGAATTTTCTTTTTTTTTCCTCTTAAATATAAATGTATTGTTGTTTTACTATACTAAACGTATTGTTTACAGCCTAAGGAAGAAAAGAAATTTTGACAACTTATTTAATAATAACAGCGTTATCTATTGTAACCCAACTCTGGTTGTCAGAAGTTCGCTAAGAAACCTATTACAAACCAAACGGCCCCTGGTAGGCGGGATATAGTTAGGCTATCAGACTCGGGGCACGATTATTTCTTAGACTTTTCACCGTATTTTTTTTAGGATTTCGCTGGTACCATCGATCGAACTAGACGAACTTTTAAAATTCCTTTACTCCGATAGTAGGACTACAAGATTTTGTAAAGTCCTTTTTATCCGATCAATCGATCAAATAGCAATTTAAAAATAAATCGTGATTCGATCATTCGAACTAGCTGAACGGACCACGAGGCCTAAGAGTTTGAAAACGAGTTAGGGTTTGTTTCAACTATTTTTAGATAAATATAATATCGGAAATAATATTTTTGGAAATTTAAAAACTACCCCCCCTTCTCCATGTTTCCAGAACCCGAGTACTGGATCAAATATTGCTTACTAGTGTGTAATTTTAAAATATAAATTATTGCTCGAGATGAATATTTTAAACATCACTTATTCGTCCAATCAGGGAAAGTAGGAACTTCGAATGCACTGCTCCGTTCTCGTACTGCAAGATCACCGCTATTTCGCGCATGACATTGCATGATTATTGCTTATACTAGTAACAGACGTTCCGATTTGGCTGGAGCCGACCGCCCGACCACGACCAAGACGGAAAGTTCCAACATTGCTACAGACGTTCCGACGGTTGGCTATCCAGCCGTCAGTACCCTTACCATGAGTTGTGACTTTGACGTTTTCGATAACGAGTATCGAGTTTACTATCTGTGCATCTCGTTCGCACTAAAATGGTACAAGCGAGATGCACAGATAGTAAACTCGATACTCGTTATCGAAAACTTCAATGTCACAACTCATGGTCCCTCACCATCCGTCCCCACAACTGTACCCTAGAGTTGTCTTTGCTCTGAATAGTGAACGGCCGTCATGCCGGCCACCCTTTCAAAACAGGCGATAGCCGCTATAGTTGTGGCAGCTACATTAGTGCCTCTAAAAAATAGAATAAGTCCCACAAACAAGGAAACCTTTTGTATAATTCTAAAATGTTGATTATTATCTCGCGTTCTGTATGCGCATTCATTCCTTCTCCATCATCCTCCATGTTGACGTCCTGCGTCGGCGGCGTTGCAAATGCGACTGAGCTGCTTTTGGTCGGAACAAAGCTTCCAGACGTTCCGTTTTGGTTGGACGGTCGACTTGTCGGATGCGCCGGCGAGCCGACCACGTCCAACCAGTAATAATAATAATTATGTTGGACCGACCGCCCTACACACTTTCCGTTTTGGTCGTGGTCGGACGGTCGGCTCCAGCCAAATCGGAACGTCTGTTACTAGTTTTACACTGCTTAGCTACGATCGTAGCGCTACGGCGTAGCCAATAACATATATTTTACGCTGGCAATTTGCGGTATCTAGAAAACATTTTTGTTAGAAAAAATTGCCATGTAGCATGCCAAGCATCAAAATAGGTACATATTGGCAGTATTTCTTTTAATTAGTTAACTTATTGGGGATGCAGGGCAGTACCGGTATGTGTCAAAAGTGCTTTTTAGAGGAAAAACTTAATGGGAACAGTATTAGAGAATAATAGCAACCGGGTTGTCAATTTTTTAGCAAGGTACGAGTTACGATTTTTCCATCGCAAAGTGAAATAACCCGGCTTAAAATATACACAAATTTAATTGTATATTTTTGAAGCAGAGCCACCGTTGCTGGTTGCGCATGATGAACTTAATTAGTACTGTTGCCATCTGATATGTCGGAGCTGTGCAACAACGCCTCTATTGTCAAGGCGATAAAGCTTTGATACATCCGATGGCGACTGTACTACAGCATGCAACATAGTTTTACTATAGTTTGTGAGAGTATCCTCTCTTCCACAGAACATAATTGCACAAAACATGCTGAAGAAGGCGTGCAGCGCGCAGTTAGCCACGCCACACTCGATACAAAGCATCACGGAATGCGATAACTGGATCAACCTATCTCGTATGGGAGCATGCAGAGGTTAGTACAGACGAGTTCAATAATGTTCTTGGTATCATAATATACACGTAAATAGTCCAAGAGTTCTCATCTTAATAGATGTATTAAGATTGTTTAAAAGAATTTGTAGATCACATGGGTCAACACATTAACAAAAAGTATATTTTTATTTCTTTGAATACCCATGTAATTCCAAGTGAAACTACCGTGACCTGGGTTACAGCAGAATATCAATGTTTTGCTCGTAAGAGTATGCGTAAAGTTGTGTTTAAACCCCTCTTGATATGCTGCAACGAGCGCAACCATTCCAAACTACCTCATATAGAGACATATTGCGATTTCGTAAATTTATTCTCTATATTATTTGTTCAGACCTATACTTTTATGTTATTGCAGTAAACAAATTGTAATATCTACCTACGAGTAAATATCTGACGAATTTTCCCTAGATGAATCAATAGACAGTGACGTGTGTTGTGAGGCATCAGCGTGCGAGGCAAGTTCGGATGCCCGCGCCTGGCGGGCCTCCGCCAGCGACGTCTGCCCACAGATGCGCATTGACATGGAGCGGGCACCTTCATGCCCAGGGTTTGTTGCTATTTCTACTCACCTGTATACAGATACTACGCATATAACAAAGCATACACGGACGAAAGCGTTTCATGAACTACAGCCGATTCCTGCTTGCCGTCGCGTCGAGTCGAATAGGCCTTTTCGCCACCATTCGCCCGCACCCGCACCTAACTAGCCTTAGCCGTTTTCGTATCTATAACCCATATTAAAATTTAATTATTAATAATACGGTCAAAATTTTTTTAAGTATTGGAACTTGGAACCCTTAATATCAGATGGTTTTGAGGCTACTGTACCCTAGCACTTAGATGACTTCTTTTACTAAGCTCATTGTCCATGAGGTGTGAATTATTTATTGCATTATCATTGTTTGCTTATAACCTTATATATATTACCTTTATACGAGTTTTAAGTATGCATTTGCATACCCACAATTTTCAAAAACATTTATGTAATACATGATAATATAAGTATAGTTAATTTCGAAGTCACAACGCCGTACAATGTATGTATTTGAAAATCGTTAGTTACTTGGCGTTATACTCGTTTGCAAGCAAATATTATAAACTTACAAGTTTAGACGTTGCTACAAAACTTATGAATTCAATGTGCGCTTGTTATTTGTTGCTCATTAATTATAAATTGTGACAACATTTTGTACATGTAACTTCAGTAATAAAAGTGCCATATCATAATTAACTAGATGTATGCATTACTAAAGATGCGAGCGTAGTTATCCGGGCCTAGTGCAGAAATGGGTCAGTAAAGCGGGTTATGTTGCAAGTGAAAAAGGCCGTACGTGCCATTGTTGGTAAGTTTGCACGCGTCGTTTACCAAGCTGTCGGCAAAACAGTGCGCGCATGTGCGGATAGTAGAGCTCGCTGGGCGCAGGGGTTGTGCGTTGCGCGGCCCTGCCCCTCTCGCACCCCCGGCCGCCCCGCGCCGCAATACAGTCAGTCCTCTGGCCGACGGCTGTCGCAGCAATAACCAATGTTCAGTACGTACACCACCAACCGCAGCTCCGGTGAGTGCACCACAGTGACCCACCGATTAACCCTTACGTGTTAACCACTAATAACTTAATACCTACTTTTCCTACTTCATAATCTTAATTGTGGATTTTGAGAGTGCTTAGATGTAAACTATGTGACGTCACTCAAACTCGTGTACCCTTAGCGGACTAGCGTTAGATGTTAGCGTTAGGGCATGCATGCTTCTCTATGTTTACCTTACTATCCTTAAGTGTTACGAAACCGTGCCCGCTATATACATCCTTTCCGAGGCTCGGTTCCAGGCTGCCGTGGGAGTCGTATGACGTTTCATTACAGATAAGACGTTTGTAGGGTGTTGAGATGCTGTTGCTAAGCGTAGGAGCAGAATGAGACGGCACGAGATGCAGTACAAGGTGGCGGACGGCGGCGGCGGCAAGGAAGGCTCGCAAATGTCCCGCAGCGAGTCCAGCTGTACGCCGCACACGCCGCTCGGCCCGCCCGACAGCGCCTCCGTCGACTCCAGCCACATGCCCACCATCTATCGGTAACTCCACCGTCACCAGCCCACGACGCTGCCCAGAACGGGAGAAGACATTCCTTTCAAATATATCCACACAAACAAAACAAGAAAACTCGTTAGTGCCTAGCGAAAACGGGCACACGTGAAAACAAATAAAACTTCATCTTTATTTACAATTCTTGTGTATAACGAATTTTCTCAGTTTTCGTGCATAATCGATTCAGTTACTAACCTCCTCCTGGGTGCAACGTTTATAGTGCAACTAGGTCATATAATTTTCACCTACCTGCATGTTTAATGAGCACACGGCATAGCCGACATTGTAATAGTAACTCGAACTTTAACGTTGTAACGTGTCCATTTACTCGTTTTCTACAAACATCAATCAGTGCAGACAAAATGTCATTAATTATTCGATTATTTTTAGACTAATTGCAATAGTATTCAATTGAAAATAGTATTCAATTGGTAGTGCACTGGTCTAGTGATCCAGTGGTTGAGGGTTCGAGTCCCGCTTCAAGTTAATTTATTTATATTTTTCTTTCGATTTAAAATATCGAAAATATTCAATTGGCTCCTATTATATTTTGGAATGGACATATCTACAATACTTAGAAAATAACAACAGTTATTTTTAATTACAAATTAAACGGAACTTAATCGCGTTAAAACTTAAGGTATTGTTACCTAGATTTTTGCCAAAGTTTCGGAAGTGCTGTGACTTCCATGTTCTCGGCCGGACTGAGGAGGCGGGCAACAGCATCTTCTTGCTGTGCGAGTTTTTCCAAAAAATACCGGCACTTAGTTTTCATTAATCACTTGCACACTAGGGTTGTACCCAGCCCGACACAAAACACTCACGACATCCTTTACTTTACCAAACGGCATACGCTGACGTTTACACTTATTAATGAACGGATTCCACGCCGATGAAAGCTTAACACCGTCCTCTTTACGTACTATTAGGCTGTAGTGAATACGATGAAAGGATCTTCCTTCTATGAAATTCGCTCTTGTGGTTATGTCCAGACTCCAACAAGTGTTCGGCTAGGGCATATTTACCCAACTAGCGATTTCTTACAGCTGTGATATGTTCTTAGACCCTGCTATGGTACGTTTAGATTGGCCTATATAGGAATTTTCCATACGTATGTACACAGTTTTTATACTGTACTTTCCAAGTAGTTCACCAATCTTGTCCGTAGGGTATGAACGCCGGTTGCTTTAAGACGTCAGGACGTTTTTCTTTTTGTTTCCTTTTAGGTGACCGTCTTCACCTTACCGTTCACCTTATATCCGTTCTGCCACGGAACCCTCTGAACATGTGTAATCTAGTTTAATGTGTAGTTTTAACGCCGTTAAGTCCCGTTCAATTAATTTATGTCCAAGCACCATCTTCCATTCTATCATCAGTCTCGCTGTCTCGCCCTGTATTAAACAAATTACATCTCGATTCTGCGACTAGTGAGTTGACAAGTGCAGTTGCGCGCATAACGGAGGAGTGCAGTCGCAAGCGAGTGCGCGCGTGTGCTGTAGCTAGCAGTTTCAGTTGCCTGCGCCTGCAACCGTAGGTGTCAGGTGCCGATAGTTTAAGAACCTTCTCTAGGAGGCCAAACGTGTCAACTTTACCCCTCAAAATGTTGAGTGTAAAATTTATTAGTCCCAGATTTCTACGCAGTTACATTGAGTCATAGTATTTTCAGCCAAGTTAAGTAGCACATGTAGGTACCTTTGCTAGCAAATGCTACCACCGTAGCAGCTAAAACACTTAGGAGGCAGAGTATAGGTGTATTACTATACATACCAATGCGATTTATGTTTTGGTATGACACATGACATGAGTGTCTTTCATCGTGCGCTCTAAGTTGACGGAGGTTAGTAAAGTTGAGAATTCAAGTGATTATTTTTAGTTTTACCTGAATCAAAAGAGCGTTATGTCTTCTCCTAAGAGGCCAGTACCTAAAGCTGACAGCGCACTCCGCCACATCGCGCACCGCGATCGTCGCATGCCAGTAGGTACCTTTAAAACGCGGTATCAATTATCTTATCGCAAATATATAATTAAAATAAAGTTCTAATATGTCGATTCATTACATATACAATGTTTACTACATGGTGGTATAAATTTGCGATATAAGATTTAGAGATACTGTCGTTTAGATAAATGATGATCGCTTGGCTTGACTCATGCCGTTCATTGAAGAAGTTATCAACGGCAACACAGGTAAGTTGATCTACTATACTCTTCTCACTGATTTAACGACACTGTTTCTTAAATCCTCCTTGCTCTCTGTATCTGCAAGCTTCTTGTGTCCGAACTGCGGCTGATGTCTATTCGACTTTCGTAAATTTGCTTCAGAGCTTTGTAACAATGCGACTTCATATCAATTGTATCCAAAACACAACGCTTTAGGATTCCATAATTCCTCATCAACTAAAACTGATACTGGATTAAATAGAAGACCTAGTTTACATTAGATTAATTAGATTTGTATTTAATGTGTCTTGCTCTCTTCACGCCATTGTACCTACCTAAATAAATACTTCTGCTCCATTCTTGAATTTATAATTATTTAATGCGTGACAGCAAACTTCAACCAAGACCTTTTAAATAGTGATACGGGAATCTGACAAGAATTAAGAGGAAATTGACTTGAATCTGACTAAGTAGGTCTTTACTCGGGTCGTTGGGCCAAGTCTTACCCGTAGTGATTACATATATTATATGTAATTTATCAATTAAACGTACATATAACATAATATTTACATTACCCTCGTTCCCATAGTCGACTATTCTCAAGCAAAAATTACCTTTGTAATTTATAAAAAACACATTCCATTCCAGTTTCAGTAAGTACCATGGTGCCTAGAGAGCATTATAGAAATTAGAAGTAGACATAGCATTTAGAGGTATTCATTAAGGGCAGATTAGGTGTAGGTGTAGGTAGATACTGCCTTTAGCACTAGAAACAGTAGGTAAAACATATCTGTAGAAAATTACTATCATGTAGCGTATTTCTATTAATACATTAAATTGCAATCGAAGACTGTACCATTAAATTCATAGGTAATCTTGAACATACGTTCCTATTAAACATTCAACAAAGATTATAAAGGAACCTAAGCAGAATATGTTAATATTTATTATTAATACGAAAAAAATCACTAATGTTATCCTGTTTTTATTTTGTTCAGATGTCGTGCTCCAATTGCATCCTTGGATTGTATGGATGATTTCAGTGCAAATTCGCAGCAGATGCTAGATCAAGGCAAGTATATTTAACATATATAACGAAAACCCTGTTGCATCACACATGTATAATTTCTTCAAAAGCCAGTTACTTACATTAAAAAAAGTTATATTTAGGTACAATATAGAATTAACGTGCAAAAGTGGTTCACAATAAGGGGGGCTATAATTTTATACTCGTAGCTATTTACAATTAGACTGGTATTGACCACGTATTTAAATTTTATAATAGAACCAATGTTTTGAAAATGACATTTTATGGTCCAGAAGTTGATGTCTACTTTGAAGATAATGTCGTTTTCGAAGTATCAGATATATTATTTTTTTATTAAGCAGAAACGTCTGCTAGCCAACATCATCGATATTTAAATCGAAAGAAAATTAGAAAAAAATTCCCGCTACCATTAAAATTTTTCTATTTTTCTTTTGTTGAAATCAATCAAATATATTCCAAATTTATAGATGTCTTTAAGGCCTATTTTAATTAGAATGGCGTTTAAAAACCATTTGGTCTACATGTTAATTAAATTAAACGAACGCTCCTCTTGCCAAGAAAATAAGAGTGCGTTTAGGTAAAGCACTCTGCCAAGACAAGTTCTAGTCCGTTCACCCTATTTGTGCTTTAATTCTAAGCCCATGACAATAATATTTCGCAGCTGGAGAAATCAGCGTATCTCGGCACATGTCAACGTATATGGGAAATCACGCGAACATGCCATCGGTTGTTACTCCCGGATTACGGTACAAAAACCTGGGCAAGTCTGGTCTGCGAGTGCCCAACATTGGGGTCGGCATTTGGACCATGCTCAACGAGGATTACGCCGAGGACATTATATTGACAGCTTTGGAGAATGGTATCAACTTGTTTGATTTGTCGGAGGCTCATTGCGGTAAGTAGGAGTAGTAAATTTAGGGCCATTTCATGAAGGATCGGGATCGTAATAGTTCAAACGTATTTTTTTTATTGCGAATTGACTTTCTATTTATAGTAATTGATCAGATGTCGATCTGATCAACGATAGACAACGTTCGTATTTAGCTAATTGATAAAGGACTTTCACTCATCACTGATCAGTGTATTTGTTTCTAGTATGTTTGCTTAGCGTTCATGTGGTACAAATTATAATCTTGTTTTATTACAATTTTAACAGCTAAAGGTGAAGCTGAACTTGGAAGGATCTTAAAGAAAATAAACGTCAGACGAACGAGCATTATTATTACAACGAAAATTTACTGGAGTACCAAGTAAGTGCATGTTTAATTGTATATTGAGATAATGTTAGGTTACTTTGATGTGGTATGTTTGGATGTCTGTTGGATGTTTCTATTACGGTTTTGACAGTTGGGTATTGAGTATATAAATAAATGAATGTGTGCGTATCTAAAACTTGTAGTACCTAGTTACCTACGTATACAGGGTGACCTTAGCAGCTGAACAAAGGTTTAATCCAGAATTAAGTATAGGTGATTTGACAAGTATTAAGTTAAATGTGAATGTTTTGTATGAAATAAATGAAAGTTCAGTACCTTGCCCATATTAAGTATCGTAATGAGCATTCTAGGAATTAGTTAACATCCACGGAATGTCGTTTCTCAAGTGTACTGTCATTGCTGTCCCACCCACCTGTACCCAGATCACTAGTTACGATGTCGTTAATAATAGACATCAAAATTTACGTGAATAATTCTAATATATATAATTCTAATAAATCTAATATTTCCAATTTTATAATAGCGGACCCCCCTATCTAAAAAATATACGTGTCGATAGGCTGATCCATAAAAATCAAGCATAAGCCTTTGTGATTTCTCCATTTACTTACATAGTAGTCACTTTAGTAGGTACATAATAAAATAATTTAAAATTCTAAAAGTATGGTTTGTTCAGAAGCAAAGGCAATCCTGTGTACGTAAATATTATGTGATATATAAAAAAAAATAACAAAATAGTAAGTAACGTAATTACAACAAGAGCTGCGTTGACCCAGGGACTGATGTCAGTAAATCTGTAATCCAGCTCTACATTGCAATTATATGTGACATTATCTATGAAAAGGGACCTTATTGTCGATGGCGCTTATGTTCTTGTTCAAGACGTTTCAATATAAATGCAACGCGATTCGACGTAAGTGTCATCGACAATAAGGTCCCTTTTCCTATTAAAGAATATTTTTTAAAGTGATACGATATTCCGTCCCTGTGTTGATGTTCTCCTGCTCAGGCCACACTTACCCAAGGAATGCCTCCACCCTGCACGCATCCAGTATTCCTATTAACTTACTAATAGCTACAATTATTCTTATCATACAAGAACTCACTTCTGAACCCGCAATATACTGTATTAAACACACTTAATTTATTGTTGTAATTCTTGTTCTAAAGCAAAACGAAGCCTTTATACATACATCGTCTTCAGTCAGTTAAAAATGGACTGCAGGTCAATTGCGATTATTTTCAATAATTAATTGTATATTATCAATAATTCATTTTTCGATATAATCAGTTTTCAGTTGTTCTATTTCATGAGTAATCGCGGCTATAAAGACAATATCAAATAATTGTAATTTAATTTATTTTTCCCGTTTACTCTTTGGAAGGCTTGGGTGTGTAGTTACTTTAGTACTAATGTTGTTTCGTTATACATCGTGTTTTTCGTTATACATAATTATGAGACAACGTACACGTCATTACTTTGCTTTAAAATTTTCATATGTTTAGTTCTAAGCTTTATAAGTATGCGTTTTCTATTACTAATTCTATTATGTGTTTGCTTTATACATTTGGCAATATAGTAATCATCTCTTTATAATAAATTATCCATACAAGTTTATTTGGATATAATACACTGTGTTTTTTTTTTCATTCAATACTCGTTGCTACGTTCATTTCAATACACATACATAGCAACAATTGGCAATTAGCATTTTGTTAAATAAAAATATATATATGTTTTCCATACATACATAACAATTTCATGTTACAATTGAAACGGTCATATAAAATTACTCCTATGTCAAAACTTAATATTATGGCATTTATGAGATCGAAGTGATACATAACTATGAAGCTTTTCCACTAGTTCAGTTGTTCAATTAATTTATTAATTGACTAAAGAATAATAAACATAAAAATATACTTTCTTAGAATAATTGACCTAGAGAATCTTAAAAAAACTAATATGAAAAAAAAAACACTATGTAACAAACTAACATGCTAAGTATTTCAGTCGTAAAAAACACGGTGTATACGAACGCTAATGTACGAATTACATTTTATAGTATTATATAAATGAATATTTTGGTATATCTTAATTATTAATAACAATGTACCAGTCTATGTATTGTATTTGTATGTACGTACCTACCCAGTTTGCATTTATTCTTATGCATGTCACCTATTTATGCTAACAAGTGTCATGTGTTTTAATAGCTTCCACGGATTCGAATTATTTCTTAAGTACAGATGAGTGATAAATGCTTTAACTTGCTGTTTAACATATTTGCTATCACTTATTTACACTTGCTTTTGTGTGCTTTTTGCTTAATTGTTCACGTGTTACCAACTGTTTATTCATTAGGTTTGGTAATGACAGGTCGGACGAGAGAGGTCTATCTCGTAAGCATATAATTGAAAGCATAAAGGCATCGCTGGCGAGACTGCAGGTGGAATATATCGACGTGGTCCTCTTGCACAAGGTCGACCCTGTTTGTCCGATGGAAGGTTGGTAGTTCATTAAAAAATTTCCAACATTTTATAATTAGTAAATCTTTAGAGCATCTGTAAAGTGTCGGTTCATTTTTCACAGAACTCGTACGGGCTATGAATTTCGTCATAAATCAGGGGTGGGTCATGTATTGGGGGACGGCGCGCTGGTCACCTGCTGAGGTAAAAACTTATTGACTAATCGGAAAGTTGTCTTACAGTGAACTGTATAGGTACTCATATCAATTTTTTGACTGCCCTTACGTACCTAAAACGGTGACTGAATATATATAGACACAGCTCTCCATACAAAAATGCCTTCCAAAAATGACCCCAGGCGCGCTGACACTGACACTATCCCCTCTTCATAAATATGTCAGAGCAGCTTGGAGTTTATCCAATAGACAATTTCACGCTATTAAAAAAAAGTTGTGATTGGCTAATAAAAGTTTTAAGCGTCAAACCTCATGCGCGGCGTTACAATATTATGGCGTTGTCAAACTTACAGGGATGATACTAACCGAGATGGAACCAATTTATATAAGTATTATTCTGACACGATTTTGCTATTAAGATTACGTTTGTCCATACTTTATAAGAAGGTATAGTAATGACGTATTGGAGAACACTCCCACGATTTTGCATTACGACATTGCCTCAGTCTTTCTCTAGTAGGTATAATATACCACGGAGTAATGTCGCTCTGGAATATCGGAGGGGAATTTTTGTAAGTTTTTGCGCCACTGAGTCCCGTTTATCGTTATACTCAAAAGTTGAAACATAATATTAATGTGTAGTACATATGTATTTTGGAATAATCGTAATAATGTGAGTACAGGAAGTTTGATTTCCAACTTACCTAAGGTTCAATATCGTGTAGCAAACTGTCACCATAAGAATAAGTTGTTGTTGTTTTGTTTTGTTTACTAGGCAACAGATTAACAACATCGACGTGGAGTACTGAATGTTGGGACGTCAAGGTACTTTGCCAACAATAGACGACTACTGAGTCTATATTCATCTTTTTCGTTCTTGCAATATTCAATTGATAGTGACACAAATAACGAAATTTCGCTCATCGACTTTCGCAGTAGACAGAGTCGTACAGAACTTACTAAGAAGCTGACACGCTTTCAGAATTAGAAAAGAAAATGATAACTTTTTACAAAGAGGACATCTGTAATATGCAATGACAATTCCGTGAAAAATATATTTTTTAATAAATAATAAATTCTTTCCCCGGTCTCCGGGAAACTAGAATGATTATGACGAAAAGTTTACCAGCAGCACATTTATAGCGTAGGTATTTGCTTTTTTTAATAAAAGCAAATAATAGGAATTGCTCGTTACTTGAAAATAAAATTAATAGTTTACTTACTAGTAGAAATGTTGCATAACATTATCCGCATTCTGTCACTCGGTATCATAAAGGCATAAGTCATTATAAAACTAGTATAGAGTTACGACATTTGGTTCAGCGTATTAGTCTATACATCAATATGTTACTTTAAATAATTGTTAATCATCTTCAGGATTAAACTAACACAATCCAATGGATCCCATTGATTTTCTTGTATTTTAGTGGAGTTGTTTAGGTACTATTTTACCGCAGAAGAAGGCATTTTATATGGTTTTTTAATTTAACCATTTTATATTAGCTGACATCTTATGTCATGGAAAGCTTCTGTACTACTAAAGCTGTCAAACTCCGCCGCAGCTCAGTCGATCGTACGCGGCACACTAGCCGTGGGGTCATTTTTGAGCTCGAGTCAGATTTCTATAGTATTACTAGTTCATTGACCTAAAATCACAATAATGCTTATTTCAGATTATGGACGCCTACACAAATTGCAGACAGTTTAATTGTATCACTCCAATAGTAGAACAGACAGAATATCACATGTTCTGCAGGGAAAAACCAGAATTATACATGCCTGAGTTATACCATAAAATTGGAGTAGGTAAGTTGAAATCAGAGGCTCTAGTGTAAGTTTCTTTTGACGTATAAAACCGTTTACGAACGCGTAAGTGATAATGTTATTTTCCCCTCACTAGCACGTAAAGCGCTTGTTTATCCTTTAGTACGAGAGGGTAAAAACGCATTTTATCCACTAGTGATTAAAGTAAGTTGACTTCTCATAGCTCTTATTGCTATGGTTTTAAAGTCTAAATTCGCGAAGTACAGCTCAATTGCCCCCGCGGCGCGGCGGCGACGGCGGGCGCGGGCAAGCCTCGTTAACGCACCGAGTTGAAAATCGAATTAGAACATTCGAAAATCGTACTGGCCACCACAAGCTAACCAAGCTAAAGGCACCTTTTGTAAAAATGTTGAATGTATTTTAAACGCAAAGAAAAAGTCAATGCGATTTCAAAACGTTTTTTTGCATGTTTCACTTTCCTCGCTGTAGTGAGGGGAAAAGTTTTGTGTTACACACTGGTGCAATTGTAATTTAATTCTCGTGTATCCGTCGTGTATTGATATACGCTATGCTCAGGATATACGCTATTTTAAAACCACTCGCTTTGCTCGTGGTTAAACTATAGAATCCATTCGCTTGCTCGAGTTTCAATCTCACACTCGCAGTTAAAATACAATTTTGCACCCTTGTATAACAAATAACTATTATATGGGGAACGCAAACGCGTTCGTAAAGTTACGTTAAACGCTTACACTCAGGGCTCAGGTTGAAGTATTATTAAATTTACATTTGGATACGCGTTCACAATTGTTAATCAAAATGTTGAGTTCTCTGTGTTGTCCTTCAGGAATGATGGCGTGGTCGGCCATAACGACTGGCAAGGGCCTTGGTCGCGAGGAGATCACGGGGCTCTTTGCCAAGTCACGGTTCAACAGAAAGTACAGCACGTTCAGTTGGTGCGAGGAAGACCTGGCCGTTCCAGACGTTAGTAGTTGCCTGCTTGAAGTATAGATATTTATTGATATAGAAAGTTAGCACATACTACATATAATATCATCATCATTATAAAACTTAAATAAATTATACAAAGCCAAAAATATACAAAGCTAAAAACTAAACTTAAAATACCTATCTAAAATAAAGGATCCCTCCGCGGCATGGTGCCGTAAACGCTGGCAGCATTTCCTCGCTGTATCGCAATGCTTGCCTGGTTTAGATTTTTAGTCACTTAAATCCGTTACATCTGATCAATGCTGATGTAAAATAACAGTGTTTAGTTGCTTTAGTAACTATGACTGACTATCGGCTTTTATTTCGATTTAAATATCGAAGATATTCGCTAGCAGACGTTTCTGCATATTAAAAAAATAAAAAATAATATTTATTAATACTTCCTTTCTCTGAATAAATAACTGGTAAGCTCTGTTCAGTCAGTGTATGGTATTCCTAGATTCGAATCCCATCACTACTAGTAATCTGTTCCTTGTAAAAGTGAAATTAGTATTCGTGTTCTGCTAGGCGCTATTTGTTCAGTGATTTTTTACAACATTTATTTTATTAAAAGAAGCTTAAGATCAAGATTTTCCGAAGAGTATCGCTATTAAAAGGTTTAATTTACAATCTTTAATACAAATCGAATGGATGATTAGGATTGTAAACTTGCGTACTCGTATAAACTAACCTAACAAAAGGGTTTAGGTACTCTTAGAAACATACTTTAATTATAAAATTTATTGTTATAATTTTACTCATTAGAAGCAGTTTTTTTTCTAATAACTCATTCTAATTAGTATATAATTAATAATTATTTCTAATTTGTGTCTCCAGATGAGAAGCTCCGGAAGTAAGGAGCAAGTGACAGGTGAAGAACCTCGGACGTATGGAGACAAGCTACGTGACTTATCAAATCTCGCAAACTCACTAAGTACGTAGTTGATGTAGTGGGTTAATCAATATTTACTTACTTATTTAATTGTTATTCCTCCAAACAAAAATTGCAATAAATTAGATTTAAATTAACAATGTTCTTTTAGATTGTTCGATGAGTCAACTAGCCGTGGCGTGGTGCTTGAAAAATGAATCAGTCAATTGCCTTCTTTTAGGCGCCACTAGTGTAGAACAATTTAAAGAAAATATTCACGCATTACAGGTATTTTTACTAATACATAAAAGGTATATTTTTATAGTGTAATAGTCCTTTGAGAAGTGAATGTATTTTTTTTTATTCAGATTGTTCCTCAATTAACACCTTTAGTAATGGCTGAAATTGAAAGGCTTCTAGCGAATAAACCACAACGACCACCCATGGTATCCACGTTGGCTATGCGGAACCAGCAAAATAATAACACTGTGCGGGTTGATATGACGTAAGTAGCTCACAACTATACGTATGTAATTTACCCATAACTTTAGTATTTTGATAAAACCTGTATTTGTTTTCATTAGCGGTGCAACGTCGGGAACGGGATCGCCTAAGCCTGAGGGTGAGGCGATCGAGGGCGAGGCATCCACCCCCGGTAAGGAGCCCGGGAGAGGTTTCTGTGAGATTCAGTGACCGTGGTGGCGCGGAAGCACTGACTCTGCTTCCAAATCTAGTAAATCAAAGGTATTTTACGTACACTAATATACAATTATATTTTTTTCCATATATCTGCCTGTCATTTAATTAATTGTTCTATTTACACAGGAATCGCTCAAGGAATCAAAACCTAAATTCTTCTTGAATAATGCGGGTGAAGTTATAAAGCGAACAGGTCAGTAAAAGTAGCCTCAATTTGTACAAGCTATATTTCTACAACAAGAAGAGTAAAAAGAATAATTGTGTTTCAGAACAAGACGGGGTATCAACTGACGTGGTGGTATCAGTTTCGTCGCTGAAAGGCAAGCAACCGGCAAGCGGCGGCAGCAAGGTGAAGAAGTCCAAGTCGGAACCGGCGCGCGCCCGCTCGTCGTCTCTGCAGCGCTCCTCGTCGGGCCAACTGGCGGGCGCGCGCGACCGCCGCCGCTCTCGGCTCGACCTCTCCTCCCCGGCGGACATATAACACGAGATGGACATGGCCTGCATCACCTCTAATATGCCTGGCTTATTCTACGAGAACGAAACGGAAACTGTAGCGAAGCAAGCTCGCCGGCCTCGGCTGTTCGATACGCCGGCTACGTCACAACAAGCAAACAAGGGATGTGCGTGCGGTCAGTGCGAATCGACCTCGGAAACTTATACGAAAATATAAACTGGAAGTGATTTGTGGATTTGTGATGAAGATATTCAACCGATGCGATTCTTATACGAAATATAAACGACAGACAGGAATGTAATGTCTTGGAAAGTGAGTATTACAACTTACAAGAAGACTTTATCGTAAAACGTAATACCTAGATGTACTTGATAATTAGATCGTATACTCATATGTGTAAGGATGTAAACATCTAGATTTGTACAAAAAAGGATTGTCACTCTTGCACTTGTAGTTGTTTATATATGACCAGCCAAATAGGGAAGTAAGGTAAGACTTAGTACTTACTTTTCATACTGTTTTCGTAGTAGGTACGATTCGAACTCCTAGTTAAGTAGGTTCCAAGTAAGCGATAAATCCAGTGCATTTTAGACGAGTCTTGTATTGTTTTCAACTATTCCAGAACACAATAATAATTGTGCTCAATTTCTCGAAAGTGAAGACATCTGTGAAGATATAATTCCTTTGAAAATACTAGGTTAGGGAGATTTTTTATAAATAAATGCCTTAATCAATTAATGCTTTTACTTATACGCAAATATTAAATTGGGCTGTCTGGCTTAAACAATTAGAGAACTTAATTGGTCATATATGCAAGCCATTCACAGTGCACCGAATTAAAGCCTTCTATTGTGCATACCAGCGTACTTGTGTTGCTTCTGCCGAGTCCACTTTATAAGCAGGCATTTTGTAACGTGATACGACTCATAGCAGGGTCATATGGCTATGTCCTGGTTTCGACAGAGTAGTAATAGTTTACTATTGTACTCCCATCTGGCAAATCACTGCCGAATGTACTTCGCGGTTACTTGAAATAGATTCTTTGTCGGTTTACATATTCAAAACTTTCCTATATGAATAGGTATTTATTTTATTAAACTTGATTTGGATAATTATTGTACATGAAGTCACTATACCTGTTTTGAATTGTACATTGATATGACTACAAGTCTTGGATTCCATAGGCTCATTTCAGAAGCTGTATTAATTGAACTTACTATAATGAACTATAGTGTTTTCATAATAGTTCTGTATTGGATCCCACGTATTTCATATAGTAAGTTAGGTACTTCCCCGTCGGATCTCGTATTAACGCGATGTGAGGGGCTTGCCGATTGGCATCGACATGAATGGGGATGGTGTAATAAAATTTTATAGACAATATTATTGTTAATTACAGTAAAGAAATTAGTTATTAATTAGTGAAGTGTAGAAATAGCTCAAAGATGTAAGGAGCCGAGAACCAGAATGATTAAATTTAAAATGTACATTATATTATATGAGTTTCAAAAACTCTCTTTTAGGTTATTGAGCATTTATTTCAGATTCATTGCTAGACTTGTTGAAGTTAATGTTTAGAGTCGTGTACCTGTTACAATAACTAATCGAGAAGTGAAAGTATCAAGCGAATTACAAAAATAAATGTAACTTCTTGGTAAAAATAACTAAGTTTAGATTGGTGATTAGCGTTACTTATACTATAATGTATTAGGTAAGGATTGGTTAGTGGATTGTTTTTGACTGGGCCTTATCATTGTCCACAATGTAATACTATGGAAATGTAGCATGATATAAATTTTCATCTCATATCATATCACTAGATATAAGATCACACAATTTTCGTACCTATTGTTATTAATATTTGAAAGTTTATTATGGCCATACATCAAGCGCAGCTTGTATATATATTTATATTTTGTGTGTTATTAATGTTTAAGCCAGATTATTAATTGTACTTAAATCATCCTAATGAATAAAGCTGCTATATACAATTTCATTTATTATTGCGACGGAACGATCGGTAGGTACCTTTTGTTTTAAGCGACTATCCGTCAGACCCTCAAGCGTTAATTGCGCAGCTAGCAGAGTTCGGTTAATACTTTTGCACGACACTAGAAAATAAAACAGTAATCTCATATCATATCTAGTAGGCGCAGCAGGGGTGGCTTAATTATTAGGGTCCTGTTGACACGCTTTGCTTTCAGATCGCAACAAAAAGTTCGAAAACACGATTTTCGTAAATTTCGGACGATTGTCTATGCCACTCTTATGACGCCTCAATTAGAGTAAAAGGGAAAGTTGTTCGAAATATACGAACTTCGATGTTCGCGGTACCGGGCCAGGTATCGTCCACGTGGGTGACTATTACCTGGTTACCTAAGTGTATCGCGTGAGACGAGACGTGCGCACGCTTCGTATGGCGGCCACCGACCGCCGGCCGCCGGCCGCCACGGTACCGGTAACTAGCCAATTAACATCCTCATCCCTCCGTGCCTGACCGAGATCCTGCCAAGTATAAATATAGCTCGCCCAAGCTGCAAGTTCCGCTCGGTAAATGCCCATTGTACTCTGAGATGTAGTTTAAGTGCCCCGCTGATCAGACGTGCCATAGCCGAATCGAAATCTGTGCAATATGTCGTCAGTGGTATATTTCGACTGGCTAGATTACCTGGTGTTCGGGGCCATGCTGCTCCTGTCAGCTCTAATAGGCGTTTACTTTGCATGCTTTGCTAGCAAGAAGCAAAATACGACGGCAGAATACCTGATGGGAGGCAAAACTATGGGAATGTTTCCGATTTCTATGTCATTAATAGCCAGGTAAATAGTGTTAAAATCACTAATAGTTGTGTTAAGTATATAGCTTCCAAGTGATATACAGTAGAAGTTTAATTATCTCTATCTATTACAGTTATGTATCCGGCATTTCCCTATTGGGACTGCCGGCAGAAATGTACACATACGGAACACAGTTATGGGCAGTAGTATTTTCAGAATGGGCAGTGTCTGTTGTAATTGCTTTCATTTATCTTCCTGTCTTCTACAATCTACAAATAACATCTACTTATGAGGTCAGTCAATAAACGTTTAAGATCAATCAATAATAACTATTCTAATGGATAGGGTGGTTAATCCTCCTGTTTGACAACATTTATAACTTTGACCGATTTTACAGAAATTACTTTTTCTTAACCCTTAACTTGGTAACGGCAACATATTTGCCGTTATACATTCAACAAAAACGAATCTATTTAAAATAAGTAGTAAGGTCCAAAGTTTTATGTTTACAGAGAATGTCAAATAGTTGAAGGGTTAACAAAAAAAAGTGTCATTAACTTTCGTTTTTGTTTTCAGTACTTGCGGCTACGTTTTTGCCACAACGTTAGATTATTGGGATCAATCATTTTTATCGTTAAGATGATGCTTTATATCCCAATAGTAATCTATGTACCTGCTTTGGCCTTTAGTCAAGGTATAACTTTGTCTTATTGTTACGTCAGTTTTTTTAATGCCAACTCAGTTCACTTTAGTTGAAATGTCGTATAAAAGAACTTCATAATAAATATGAATACAAACTTCTGTATTTCGCAGTTACCGGAATCAACCTTCACTTAATAACCCCAATCGTGTGCATTGTTTGCATATTCTACACAACTGTAGTAAGTATTTGCATATTTCGTACTTTATGTAGCCGTGGAGAGACAAATAAAATGTCTACATTCAGTGCTACGAGTGTTTACAAGCTCGACAGCTGAAAACTTCTTAATCAGAGTCAAATATTAGTACTGGTAGTAGTTAATTAATTATTTGCATAGCAGAAGGATAAGGAATAATATATTTGGTCATTGTGACTGCTCTGCTCCATCCATTTGTTACTATTTGACTGGTTTCAGGGGGGTCTCAAAGCAGTCGTATGGACCGATACACTCCAAACGATACTTATGTATTTTGGTGTTATATTCGTTTTAATATACGGAACATGGAGACTTGGCGGGGTTGGGAATGTAATCAGTATCAATGAAAAAGGAAAGCGACTGGAGTTTTTCAAGTACGTACCTTTCCGTATGTCATTATTCCTTTATATTTTAATATAGAAACAGACTTCTGTTGTGGTCTCTGACTTTTCTGTATAGTTTAACTAGACGGTGAGGCTTTAATGCATTAAAATCACCAACATTCTTACTTGATGCACTTAATTTATATAATTATTTTAGCATGGATCCCGACCCGACCATACGGCATACGTTCTGGTCAACGGTTTTCGGTAACTTCTTCAGTTGGCTGGCCTCATGTTCCGTCAACCAGGCAATGATGCAAAGATGTCTAGCTTTATCGTCACTGAAAAGGGCTCGTATGTAAGTTAGTTTTGATTGATACATTTGGTTAAGCTTAATAAGTTTTAATCGGATGAGCGTAAATATTTAAATTTTAAAGATATTTTGTTACGAGTGATATGACATGATAGAAGAATGGTGTGTTCCGTCAAGCTACAATCATAGAGTAGGGTGACGGCGCCGGTAATTGACAAGGAACCAATCATGAACATTAGTGCTTATTTCAAAGGACTCAAGTGTTGTGCATTTGTTGGTATATATTCAATTTATAATGTTGTGGTTTTTGAGTGAAGAACTAAGTGTCCATTATCGGTGTCTGTCAGCTTAAAGTGTCCAACATTGATGGCACCAATACATCGTAGCTGATAACAAGGTTTTACAAGTAATTATCGAAATGCGCATTTGGCTTTGAAACGCTAGGTCCACGGGGTCCCAGCGCGCACAATATTCTTGCAGTCGAGTGACGTCGTGCCTACCACCCCACCGACCCCTAAACCTAAAGTTTCTATGGCGGACGCACTCAAAGTAAACATGTAACTAAAATTGAAATCAAGTCAACTTAGTTATTTATGTCATTATGTCTTACAAAAATAAAGAAACTTGTAACTCGATTATTAATTAAAATTCTCTTATGCATTAATCCCTTTATCGTTAATCACAACGCTACATAAAGCCAGGGATAGACTAGGAGACAAATGTCCGGCGACATATCAAACGAACTAGACCGACAAGTCCGGCGACTTCGCCAGACACTTGCAGGCATAGTCATGGCCGGCTACGTCAATCTATGTCACCCGACGTCGCTGGCGATACGGGTTGCAGGATATTTGTTCCCTAGTCTATCCCTGGCTTTACTGTACAACCTTAGGATAACATAATCGTAGTCCGTACCATAAATCAAACTCACTTTGTACTGTTTCCGTAGCACTATTTTCATAATGGCCGCTGGTATCTACACGATCGTGAGTCTCTGCTGTTACACCGGTCTTGTGATATACGCTACGTTTGCAACGTGCGACCCGCTGCAGACCGGTGCGATCAGGAAGAGCGACCAACTGCTTCCCTACTATGTGATGAAATTGACTGGGGCGATACCAGCACTACCAGGGATTTTTATGAGTGGAGTATTCAGCGCTGCATTAAGGTTTGTTGTACAGCTAAAATTTCAATTTCAAAAAAAGGGGGTGTTATAACTTAGCGTGATACTATGAGTGTGGCTGTGATGCTAATAAAATCTTTTTTAGGGTTCCGAAGTCATGTACATGTCACCCTTATAGTTTCGCTATGCATGTCTGTCTATTTGTCTCGGGCTTAGCTCAGTTACCGTTTGTTGTAATTTGGTATGAATATGTAAATCAATCACGCGGACAAGGTCAAATAGAAAAATATGAAAATATTATGAAAATATATTATAAATATTTCTTTGGGTAACTGGGGTTTGCCCTAAACATTTTTAGAAAAGTGAATGTTTTCAGAAACAATCGCTCTGGGAACTAATAAAACTATGTCCCCCTCTCCCTATACTTTGAACTGGAATTCCATAAAATATGAAAATACATTAAAAGTACAGTTTAATATAATCTTTCAAAAAGTAAATTATTTTGAACTTGATCAGTTGAACCGTATTTGAGTTACAGATCTTAAACTACAGAACCCTATACTGAACATGGCCCGATATGCTCTTGGCCGCTTTTTCTTTACATTATTTAATTTCATCCCATCAAATCAACTCAACAATGTGATAAGTTAAAGATAAGCTACAATGTCATTTTTAAGGATTCAGATTATAAAATTCGCGCAGCGCAAACACTGTACCCAAGTGGCGAGATTATTAACTGGACGAGCGTATATGAGCACATAACAATGACCGCCTTTAATTATTTCCTCCTTTAACACAACAGTATATCTTATCTTTGTGTAATTTTAGTTCAATGTCAACTGGATTAAATTCGCTTTGCGGTGTGATTTTTGAGGATCTCATCAGACCTGCCTATAATAAACCAATATCAGAGAAAACTGCAAGCTTTATTATGAAGATCATCGTTGTAATCATTGGTAAATAATAATTATATGCAAGGTAAGATATATAGTAGCAAGATATACTTTAAATTTTAATTGTGCATTTGTTTCACAGGAGCCATTTGTGTCGTTCTCGTGTTTTTGGTGGAGCACATGGGGGCTCTTATCCAGGCCGGTAAGAGCTTGGCTGGAATCACTGCAGGCAGTCTGCTTGGCTTATTTTCCATGGGTCTGTTTTTGCCCTGGACTAACTCAACGGTAAATATATAATTATTTAAATTTTTTGGTTAACTACAACCGTCACACAAGGCGAGTTTTTACAGCGATAAAGAGACAGTGTAAGTTTTTAACGTAACAAAACGTCACCATCGCGTTTGAGTTTCCCATTTAAATAACATTATCATTATCACTAACGCGTTCGAGACGTTTTTTTACGTCAAAAGAAACTTAGGTATACTCTAGCCTCAGAACAGAGCTGGGCACCATTAATTCGTTATCGCAAAGGGTGTTAATAATTTTTTGGGCAATGTATTCATTTATATAACAAGTTACCTGATGATGCCTTAAAATTACCCTTCCCAGTACTTAAGAATTACTTAAAAAAGTCTTTGATATCTAAGGGCTATTACAGAGTAGAGGATTATTTGACAGACAAACATGCATGGCCCAAACCAGAAACTAACTAAACCGCCTAGCAATTATTTCAGTATTTTCAGTTATAGTCTTGTAATAATCTGTTTGATATGTTTTCTTATCGGACTACGCATAATTTTGTAAGTGCTTTAAGATTTGATGTATCACTGTATTGAAAAAATAAGTCCCGCCGTAGTTTCTTGCCGGTATCTTCTCGGGTCAGAGGTGTAGGGTTTGAACCGGTGTAGATTTTTCTTTGACATTCATAAGTGCATGTAATGTGCCTAAAATAAAGATCTTTTATCTTTTTACCGCGGAAACATTTTCAATTAAATCATTTTCTCGAATTGTAATGTTGATTATAAGACCAATCATAAAAATGTAATTTGCCACGAATTTGTCGATTGGATTCGAGGGGGTCTTGTTTCAAATAAACATTTTCGCGGTGGACGTAAAAGCTTGCTGTCCTCGCTTTAAGCGCTACGCAGCTTACTCACTTCATAGTCCACGTTTTTTGATTACCCTCAGTTATCCACCGGTCATGGTACAGTCGCCATCAGATATATCGGAGCTGTGGAGGTGGTCACAAATATCTGAACAACGCCTTTATTGTCAAGGCGATAAAGTGCATGTACCGATATTTGTGACCACCTCCACAGCTCCGATATATCTGATGGCGACTGTACCTATAGCATCAAGCATCTGTACCTATGCATCTGTGTTTTCAAAACATTTGCTGCTAATATAAAAACACCGTGTAGTATATCTCATTTGTTCCGTAATGACCTTTGCAGGGAGCCCTTGCAGGTGGTCTGGTCTCTACCATGTTTGTTGGCTGGATGTCCATCGGCACGCAAGCGGCCATGATAAGAGGAGACATCGTGTTTCCCACAAAGCCGGTGTCAGTCGCTGGTT
The DNA here is from genome assembly GCA_022674325.2 of Grapholita molesta. Taxonomy (NCBI): domain Eukaryota; kingdom Metazoa; phylum Arthropoda; class Insecta; order Lepidoptera; family Tortricidae; genus Grapholita; species Grapholita molesta. Next base: position 25,621,299 of record CP053120.2, on the reverse strand, counting down.
GCGATGCAAACATCACACTGCCGACATCACCCATATCTATGGCGCAAACCGTGGAAATTGACTGGTATCCACTTTGCTATCTCTTAAACCGTAGCAACCTTAAAGAAAAATGTTAGTCATTACTAAGATTTCTCTAGTGAAATTAGGGATTCTTGTTCCGTGAAAAAATAATTAGCTTTTCACTGTACATGGATCCAATGCGATAGTATTTTAGAATGGAGTTCATCTGATGATGCTATCGGACAGTGACCCAAAGTATTTTTGTAGAATATGCACCTATTTGATCTATATGAATTATTGTAAAGTATTTAAGGAGCCAATTGATATTGGTCTTATAAGTCTTATGAGGTCAGAACCTACGATTATAAATTCACTAACTTGCGGAGTGTCACTACAAATTTGTTGCCAACAGGTCGGGGACATTCTTCCTGTACAGATTAAGCTATTTATACTACACATTCGTCGGGATGATTGTCTGCGTTGTGGTGGGCGTCGTGGTGTCATATTTCACGGAGCCCAACGATCCGGCGATGGCAAGTGTCTTTAGACGTTTATCCTATTTAGTTAAATGTAAATGTAACTAGAAATAGCTGTTTAAATTTGCATTGATTTGGCAGTTTAAACCCAAATAAAAACCTTTGATAATGGCATACTTTGAAGAAACTAAAAGGATTTAAAGAATAGTACAGTTACTACATACGAGTAGCAATGTTAAAATTTACCAGTACTACATAGTTGTAGTGCTAGTAAATAGAATCGACATTGTAATAACCCCCACGAAAAATAACCAAGATAATAAGTATAAAATGTTTAGGTAAAGCCTATGGTCTGAAGGTGTTTACTGCATTCCCATCGTAGGTCCACAGGGATCTCCTAACGCCGATGATCCATCGTTGGCTGCCGGCGCAGCACCCGTGCTGCCGGCGCCCGCGGCTCACGCAGCACGACATCGAACTCAACGCCCGCGAAATGTCTCTACTCCGTGCTCAAGCTTGCCCTGTGAGTTTTTTAGGAATCGTTTAGGAAAATAAATCGTTTAGCTACCTCAACCAGGGACATCCACTGCTCTTGACATAGGCTGTGAAGGAGGGACGGGAAGCAATTTCCAGCAAACCAGCATGGGGGTTTAATGCCACAATCAACTTGGCTTCTGTTCGCAGTTTAGGGGCAATACCCAAATTAAAGGTGTTTGACCTTAAGCATGCCACTCATTGAACCGTAATTACTCTCAGAATACAGAGAGCACTACTGTACTTCATATAGTTGTTTTGCCGTAGAGGAGAGGCCAAGGTATAGGGTAAAGTCCAGAGGTATCGACTTTACTTTGTTTAAGAGATTATTTGTATTGTAGTAACTGACTAACTGACTTTATATTACAAGATGTTTATGAATGTTTATATTGTTCGGGCTTGTTTGGATTTCAGCTACGCCACGGACTGTACAAAATCGTCTATTTGTTTTACTATCGATCTATTGGTTACTGTTAATATGAAAAAGCCTATACCAACTCATAGTACCAAAAGATGCATAGCAAAAAATCATAACCTAAATTTATTTTACCTGTAATATGAAGGATATCTATTTAGAAACTGAACGAGCTTTATAGAAAAAATAATAATTCTTACAGAAGGCGACTGGAAATCGAGACCACGGGTTACTCCCCAACAACAACTGCAAATCACCAAGGTTACGCCCTTCTTAAATCATAATTAAATACATTTAAGTATGTAATAGTTAACATAAATCTCTATGTACTGTGCAATACTATAAGTGAAAAACATTCCAATGTTGATTAATATTTAAGCACCTAAATAAGTATAACGAGTTTAATTTATTATTCCTTTGTGTAGGTTACCTCGACTAAGTACTAGTACCTAACTATTTAAATGTATAATGTTCTTGGGTAAGGGTGTTACACGAAGACTAAGAAACACTTTTTAACTATGTTACATTGTGTTATCATAAAAAAAGTATATATGATGGGTATAACTTTTTCAAAGTAAAGACTCGCCAAAAAAGCACGCATTTTCTGTCATATGTAGCATTAGTGGACTATCAGTCTATCACAAAGTATTTCGATTAAGTGGATCATAATAACGTTGCGTTACCTGATATTAATACTAAGTATACAGTTAGCTGCTGAAGTCGTTTAAACTACTTGTATTACAGCAAAATGTTTGAATGCGTAGTGTTAAGTTAAAATAGGAAAGTCTAATTACAAGAACTACCAAGAGAATATAAATAAGCCCAAAGTCTAAAGTTAATATATATCTATCTGAGAACCAATTATCGATCACTTGCAAACCTGCTTTTAAAATGAACGAAACCGCATCCGGACAAGTTCAAACTTCAACTGTTTAATTAAGAATTACGGTGTCACAAAAATAGACAGATACACAAACAGAGAAGCTCAGACAACACACTGATTATTCTTGGGACTTCTCTGTATAGTCGGGCTACTCGTAGTAAATTGTTAACCGAGGGTTGAAACTCAACCAATCCCGCCAGTAGTTTGGCACACGAACGAAGTGTGAGCGCAAATAGTGCGAGTCGGAAATGGGAATGGGACTTAAACCCGACTTACCGAGGAAAGTAAAATAAAAACAAAAAGTACGAAATACAAATCTCTCTTAGATAATGAACTAGGTAACTGGCAAAAACACAAATCTTACCGCATCAGCTTGTTGTAGTTCTTCAAATTCACTTCGTGTTTGGTGTTTAAGGTAAGTTTTATCCATAAATCAATCAAAAATTATTGTAATAAATATATATTTTTCCCCTTCATAAAATCGTTATATTATAATGTATATTTCCATTGCAGTAGGAGGCCTTACGTGTTAACCTGATCTTTTTTCTAATCCCTTCAGGTATTATTAGTAAGTAAATAATTACAAAATCCAAAATAAAACTAAAGTTTGTTGACTTTCAAGGGTTTTCATTTGATGCACGGAATCCAGCTTACTTATTATTTATATAATTTTTGCAGCAAAGTTGCAAGCGCTTTGTCGGCGAATTAATGGGTGTCTCAAACAGAATTTTATTTTTTTCAAAAAACGCGATCTTTTAGTATTAAAATATGTAGATTGATTTCTTCTTGTTATTTACTGTTATATAGACCCAAGACACTTAACAATTTGTATCGAATAATCATAACATTTGAAGTAATTTACATATTTAATGTATTATAATCGCAAAGTCTTCTTACACCTCTTTTCTTTTATTCCTCCGAGTTGTTCATTGTATGAGTAGTTGTCTTTTGTAGAACTGGTGATTATTGCAACACCGTGTTTAGTTAACTAACCGTGATGCTAGCTAATGGTCCCCTAGCATAAAGATAAGTTAACTAGACGGGGTCACAACTTTTACTGAAGAGCGGTCGGTGCAGACAAGACAGCTACTCGTATTTCCACGCAAACCCTGCATTAAATATTACGCGTAGTTCCTACTTCGTTTACCAGTCACAACGTTCAATAATCTTAGATCGATACCAAACCACAGACCAGGTTTCTTTATTAAACTTCCCATGCAGGTATTTGTATTTCATGCACAAACACAATAAAACATCTTCGGAAAATGATATCTATATATTTAGTTACTCTAAAACTGTTATAATTACGTCGCATAATTATTTACAACATCTTGCTTGGCAAAGTTTATTAAATAATGTGCATTATTATATTAAACTTACTGAGTTATAAGTATCACGAAACTATTTCCACTTAACAGATTAAGTTTATGAGATTCGATAATGTTGACGACTAATTTAAAAATTAGGTGTGTATCATCGGTTGGTGGTTATTAGATTTGTTTTAGATTATGGTTTGATAATAAAAAATGTTTTAACTTATTTAATAAAGTGTAGAAATATGCAAAGATTAACACTATTCGCCATCACGATTCACAAGGAGGAATTGGAATGTAACTGTCTAGGCATCAAATATTAGCACTTACTTAGCAACAAAAATGATGATTCACGTCGATTCGACTTATTGAATGCTTAGCGAAAGCACGTATACATCACCCGTCAATCGGCACGCATGATGCAACTTACAATAGTACAGTACAACATGCACACTTGTTTTATCGTTCGGTTGCGTCCCCGACACTATCCTAGGAGTTGAGTTCCGATCTCCTGCAGGTCCGCACATTGACCGGGAAGAAGACGTTCAGCTCGATGAGGGTGGCCAGCACCAGGAACAAGGCATACATGGCGAGGCAGGCGCGCCCGACCGCCGCGTCCAGCTTAAACTTGTTGAACCAAAACGTCAAGTACAGCATCAGCAGCGTCGAGAGCAGTGATATCGCAGAGTACTCCAATCCCATTGAGTTAATTTTTACCTGGTAACAATGGCCCATTTTAAAATACGTGTTCATGATTGACAATGTAATAAAACAAATCGCATCGCAGTAATGTTATAGATGCGTAGCCACTTTCGCCAAGACTTTATTAAATTGATTTCATTATGACCGTAATTCACTTTCGCAGTAGCAAAGCTATTATTAAATTCTGACCAGATAAAGTCCTGGCTCAGCAGGGGTAAGTGACGCCTTGATGAGCCACGGAAGCCCCAAACACAGCAGGATGTCGAAAGTATTCGAACCAATTGAATTGCTGATTCCCATTGAACCATGTCCTGCGAAAAAATAATTTGATTAATGGTCACTGTATCACATATGATTCAACCACAGCTTTTTTGTTAATTTACATGTTAAGTACCTAGTATAGGTGTTCGTCAGTGTTCAAAAATAAGTTACCTTGCTTCGCGACTATAACACTCGACACGGCCTCAGGCACCGACGTCCCGGCAGCAAGGAAGGTAATTCCCATCACGGAATCAGGTATCATTAACGTGTCCCCTATATTATAAAACATATTTTATATATTTACCTATACACATGATAAAATGTTCATATTACGTACCTAATTCATTTTACATACGTACCTATTATAGTTATCATCCAAGCGACTACGTAGGATAATGATCCAATCCAAACAATACACATAATGAATGTTAAAGGAAACCAGTTTTTGAAACGTGGCTTTTCACAATCTGGAATGGTGAACAAAAACACCAGGTGGATCGGCCACGTGACGAACCATGTTGTCTGAAACGATAAATTTAAATATCTTTAACTTTACAAAAACAGATGTATTGTATAAAGTCCATCTAACGAACCATACCCCGTGCCGGCAAAGCGCATGCATTGAGTGCCCGCGAATTTAGAAATTCAAATTCTCTAAAGCAAATCTGCTATTTAATATTATGTGTGCTCTTTCGTTACCTGCGTAAACCAACTCCTCTTGAATGGGAATTTCCATAATGAATGTTCGTACTCTTCAGAGACGGGTTTAGCAGTCTCCGGAGGCACATGGTTCGGGCTATCGTCCGCGTAAGCAATGTCATCACTTGACTTTTCAATGTCCACGCTGATTGCTTTACTCGGGTCATCGACTTCAAGTGGTTTTCCGAAATCTTTATCGTTATTGTAATGTGGTATTATAGCTATGACATTTCCATTGTGTTGGCAGTGCTCTGGTGACTCAATCTTGGTAGAACTCGATGTTTTAGTATCTTTTATTTCTAAAAAATAAGTAAATTCCTTATAAGGTTGCTCCGTTTAACTCAATTGTTGACAAGCAGAACATCTACCATGGTTGACATTTTATCGTCTATCGCGCTATCCGTCACTTTCACACTCACATACTTGTTAGAGCATGACAGACATTGTGACAAGTGACAAAAACACGACCATATTCGGCTAGCAGGTTACGTAGACCTATCTCCAAGACGGACTTACTGCTTATGATCTTACATTATGTAATTTAAAATCTTAAAGTTTGTAAGTTATGCAGACCTGGGATCCGTTTGACGACTAATCCCAGGATTTGGCGTAGGCACTAGTTTTACGAAATTGACTTCCATCTGACCTTCCAACCCAGAAGGTAAACTAGGCCTTATTGGGATTAGTCTGGTTTCCTCATGATGTTTTCCTTCACCGAAAAGCGACTGGACCCATAATATCTGCTTTATTGTTTTATTTTTATTTTATTTTTATTTGGTAAATAGAAAAGTTCAATAATTTACTGTACCTATAACGTTTTCCGACTTTTCGTCTGTCTTATTTAGAAAATTCCGCAAGCACTTCCAGCTACCTATAATCATAACATTGAATGTATGTAAATTGATAAAGACAAATTAACATGCTTCCCACAAATGTTTATCAGCCGCAGACGAGAATAACTTTGTAATCCACTTAACTCTGAATACCATTATTGATATGATACTTAAGTCGTTAATTGGTCTCACCTTTAGCGAAGTTTTGTATGGACTTATCGTAGTACATAATACAGATGTAGACTCCGTACAAGAGGACGAGAAGGAAGGCCTCGTACCACAACACGTATTCGTCGTGCATGATGCAAATCAGGATCGAGACTGTGATGCCGTAGGCGAGGCAGTCCCTCGTCAGGGGCCACCAGTCGAGAGGCACGACCTGCAATTTTAAAAACATTGACTGTGTTATGAGTGTTAGGACTATAGTCTATGTGAGAAGTTTAATACCAAGACTTAAAGTTAAGCTACAGTTCATCTATCCGTTTTACTACAGTAAGAAGTAGGTATATAAAAGCAACCCCAAAAATAAGGAGATTTTTGCCACTATTATTAGGACACACGCTTGACATTTTGAAAACACATGTTCCCCACAAAGGAAACATTCTTGTGATGCTACTATATTATATTTATTGTTTATTCATTAGTAACACGTCTTTTTATTATCCAACCTAGATTCAGTTAACCAAAAAAGAAACAAAGTCATTATTTTTGAAACACGACACTGTATTTTTGACATACCTAACCACACTTACGATTCCAGCATGATCGGTTAATTGTCAATTTGTCACTGAATATATACCAATAAATCATGATATACAAATGATTAAAATAATAATATTTTAGAAATAATGAAGTTTTCTTTGCATGAAACAGGATTATGTTTACAAAATGTCGAGCTTATTAGCCGTTAGGTTAGGTAAGGTTTTTTTAAATAACATATTTATTTTACTAGTAGGTATGTAAGTCTATACATGTAGGTACTACAAGTGGTAAGTATTAAATATAAATTATATGAGTACAAGGAGGATAATAACTATTCCTTTTTATGTAAATTATAAACTTATACCACCCTAGCAATGCACGCAAGAGAAATTTCCAAAGTTGCGAAACTTTCCACATGAGAATTTCTCGGTAACTTCTGAGAATGTTCTCGAGAACGAGAATTTATAGAATTACTTAATACCTTCGTGGTTTTTACCATTAACATTCACCATAGTTTAGATATAATCATTATAATATAAATATTTTACGGGTTTGCACTCCAGTTTACTCCAGTTATCAATTATCATATTATCAACGGACAGTAAAATGCATGTGTATGGAAGTAATTATAGGCATTGGCATTGTTATAAATAAATAAGGTACCACAACAAACGCCTGGTTCGGTCGTTAATAACATTTTAGTGTATATAAAAATGAATTTAAAAAACAGATTTGTTTTTGTACACAACATGGTAAGAAATTACTTATTTGCATTGCAATCTTCAGATTAATTCAGAACATTCAGAAAGAGACAGAGGTCTGTGTACTAGCCGTCTCACTCGGCTTGTTTTTTTTCTTCATGTTCGGCTAGCGAAAGTTAACCTTATTGAGATGTTTATAACGCACATTTTACTTATTGTCATTATGCAAAAAACTTCTTTCAGCATAATATATTAAAACTCCTTGCTCACTGGTTGACACAAGTCAACGCGTCAATTTGACACGACCAAAGACAAGCATCAAGAAATAGTTCGGTAACCTATTTTAAATCTGAAAAACGATATTTGTAAATTTCGGACGATTGTCTCTCTCACTCTCATGACGCTTTAATTGGAGTAAAAGAAAAAGATGTTCGCAATATACGAACTTCGATGTTCGCAGTACCGGCCCAAGCCTATAATTGTGAAGTCCGAAAGTCGAAATGTTCTCTAAAATAAAATGAGAATTTAAGGAACTTATCGGTAACTTATCACTTATCAACCAAATAGCTGACTGTAATAGACAATAATATATGCATAAAAACATGTAGTTTTAAGTTATGCCTATTTAAACTTTATTCCGGGTATATTTTCTTTTTTAAACAATAAGTTTCATGTTGCAGGAATGTTCTGCGAACATTCTCGAGAACGTTTCCGCTTTTTGGGAATGTTCTGCAATTTGTACATTGCTATACCACCCTCATTCATCAATTTGCCACAATGTCTAAACGGTTAATTTTATTACGTTGATGCCCGTCTATGGGTGATATATTTGAGCCCTGAGTGTAAGTTTTTAACATAACTTTACGTCACGAACGCGTTTGCGTTTCCCAAATAAATAACATTACCACTTAGCATTCGTAAACGTTTTTATACGTCAAAAGAAAGTTACACTATAAAAAAAAGATTATAGTGCAACTGGTAGCAATTAAAGGCTAATTGTTTATAATATTGTATAAGACATCAAACCATTCCCGCTCCTATGCCGCAGCAGGCGGCGACGGCGAGGATGTTGAAGACGGCCGAGCCGACAATGGTGCCGACGCCGATGTCGCCCTCCGTGATGAAGGTGCCGATCACGTTCACGAACAGCTCCGGCGCCGACGTCGCCGCCGCCATGAACGTCGCACCCGCCACGTCGTTGCTCATATTTAGCGCTGAAAATGTATGTCATAGGACCTTATTTGTGTCATTATCCATGAAAAGGCACCTTATTGTCGATGGCGCTTACGTCGTTGTTCAAGACGAAACAATACAACGCAACGCGATCCGACGTAAGTGCCATAAACAATAAGGTCCCTTTTCCTAGATAATGACGCATTTTTGGTAATGTTTATTAACAGAATCAACTAAACAAACACAAAAACGAATTGCAGTAAGTTTATTTAAAATACGTAGATACATACAGATATATTTACTTAAATTAGGCTAAGTTCTTTGACCTAATTTGCATCGCCTGTAATTAAACAGTAAAGTGAGTGAATTTTACTATGATCAGAATTACACCCCGACATTTCAAGCAATAATAATGTGCGAAAATACTTAGTTACTTCTAAATTTACATATTGTTTAAATAACAACATGTAAGTGTGATAATAAAACAATACCATCCAAGAGCATGTCGGGCCAGCTCAGTGTGGGATTCCGTAGTTTCCGATCCGTAATTCAAAAACCAAACGGTTCAACCGATCATTCATACTTTCATGTTTTTTTGGACTTGCGGTCTAAAGTTAGAGTGGATGGTCACTTTTTTTTATATTTCTGAGCGATTATTTCCAAATATAGTCACGTTATATTTTTGGAAATAATCGTAAACACATAGGTAACATAAACGTAATATGTTAACATGTCTTAAGGATAATTCCTATTATTTTTTAAATCACACTTTGCGATTGATCCGAAAAAAATTACGGACTAGCGGTCACAGCATAGCCGGGGATAGACAAACAGACAGACATAGCGAAACTATAAGGGCTAGTTGACTACGGAACCCTTAAGATGATTTGGATCTGGTTCCTTGCTGATGACTGTTAAGCTATCCTGGATAAATCTACTCAACATCTAGTATCGCTTTTGAAACTGGAGGCTCTTTCCCTTGAGATCTTTTTTCTTTCGATACACATATAAAATAAATACATTCGTGAAAACATTATACTAACCGTGACATATCCTGTCGACAGCGGGCACGAAGAACTTGTCACAGACGACAGCGAGCGCGATGAAGAGATACAGCGATATGAGGATGTGTATAACGACGGCGCCGTGCTGGCGCTGCGTCTCTGTGAACAGCTCCGCGGGGAAGTCGTCGATGGCCGGCGGCGTGCAGTTGCGCCCCTGCAGGTAACCGTCTACAAAACAGTCAGTACATTACATATAATTACATTAGAAAGTCTCACAGAGAACGCATTTGCGTGCGTAATGTGAACATGACTTTTAAATTAATGATTTAATTATTTACAATAATTAAAACTAACAAAAAAAATATCGCAATCTAATACAAATTTTAAAGAGCAATAATTAATAATTTTAACCTAATACAAATTTGAAAATAAAATAAACGTTCACACTAGTGTCTAGTCTGATATGTACCCGGCTCAAACGTTCCCAAGATGCCCGCCGCATTCCCGCGTTGAATAGCCAGGGAAATACGTAAAACCAGGTATAGTACCAGACCGAGGATCGCAATTATTTAATTTATTTCTTACTTGACGTATATAATTTGATTCCTAGTCAATAAATACAAAAGTTTGTTTAAGTAATTTATATAAAAAAATAATCAGTATTTTTTATTCACTCTATTTTTTTTACAACAAAAATGTAGGTACTTAAGTGCTTAAGAACTCCGCTCGCAATCCACTGATGTTAATGGGGCAAACTCAAGTAGCTTAATAGGAATATTGTTATTCCAGTACAATTCAGAGTCTATTTTACCGTTTAAGTTGTGCATATTTGGTTTTAATTTTGAGTCCGCCATTTAATATATAATTTACTGAATCAAGAGTAAACAAAAATCCCTTTTTTTATCAAAAATAATTAATTGATTAACATTTTGATTAATTCTGGAGTTATGTCCACATTACTACGAACGTTGACGCAAATTTTAGTGATCTCTGCTTTTTATACGTGCATGATCTTTGGCGTTGTTGACCCACTTGCCAAAGTTGTTAGTTTAGCCGTGTAGGTAGCTAATGAGTCAATGACCGAATGACCGATTCCTCTCGATTTTGAGTCACGCCCAAGTAAAATGGACAAGTGATTGTATGATTGTTGACACAATCACAGTTGGGACACTTACCTATTTTCGTAAAGTGTAGGTAAGAAAGAAAAGAGTAATCCCTTATTTATTGTTGACATATCGCCACAAAAGTATAAAGCAATGATTAAAAGTTACAAAACGTTTAAAGCCACTATCGTCTACGTTACTTAATTAATTACTAACTGGGGTTGGAGTACTTGACCCGAGATCATCAATTGATTGACTTTACCAAATAGAATCATAAATTACTTTAGTCCATATGTGCTTTTATATCATTGACCTATATATTAACGCCACCTAGCCTAGTCGATAGTGACCCAGTGATAGCAGTAGCACATACAATTTAGAAGAAACGGTTGAACAGGATTCAGAAATTGGTAGAAACTGGTAGAAATAGGTACTTAGGTGAAATGAAAAATGAAAATAGGTAGACTACCACCAGAGTTCAAAACATTTTTTTTTTAAATAGGAAAAAAGGTATATTTACAGTATTGTAATGCCAAAGAATAAGCGTCAAAAACACCAAAAAATGCCCCCAAAACAAAATCGCCATTAACAATGCGTCAAACACGTGACGCAGACTGTGTCTTATGTCAGTGTAGTGTCAGTTGTTTGTCAATGTCACTTTTTACTTTACTCAACTCATTTTTATAAGCATACGTCGCACTCCAGCGGGCAATTTCGTGGCATGTCAAAATGATAGATAAGGTTCACAAATACATCAATTCATTTTCAAATAATCAGAAGTATTTGTACTTAGTACTTGGTACCTAGTATTTATACTGTACATTAATTACGTGTTTATTTTATAGTATTCATTCAATTTTAAATAAAAATACAATTGCAAGTATGCAAAATATTTAATTTACTTAAGCAGCTATGTTATGGGAATATATTATTAATATTTTTTCTAAATTCCCAGCGGTCAACGTTCTTCTTCGGCTTGAAAATATCCATTTTAAATGGGAGAACGTACTTTCAACATCGACTGAAGTAATTGGCAGGTATATAAGTTTGAACGAGAGTCATAATGACACATGTCAGCTATTTATTCGTTTTATAAGTGGCCACTTAAATAGGCCATCAGTTATCACTGCAGTGTATCTATACGTTAAAGACTAATATATTATATTATCTATACGTTAAAAGTAATAATTGATAACCGGTAACTAATTTTAATAAACTGTTACAAATACTAAGTACATTATAATACTTGTGAGTTAAGATTTTTTTGTAAACCTTACCTTGCCACCAAACTGCCCGCTGGAGTGCGACGTATGTTTATAAGTTACTAGTTTTTCCTCGGGACTTCGTGGGCATGCCATGCCCGTCTTTAAATTATGATTGCGGGATAAAAAATATCCTATGTCCTTTCTCGTAGCTCAAACTCTCTTCATACCAAATTTCATCCCAATTGGTTCAACGGTTGGAGCGTGAAGAGGTAACAGACAGACAGTAACTGAGAGTATCTTTCGCAGTTATAATGTTAGTATAGATAAAATAAGTATGCATATGGTTTAGTAATGTATATATTAGTATGGATTATATATATTTAGAAAATATACCGGCGCTGATTTTCGTGTAGGTAATAAAGAACAGGTTAGAGGAGTAGGATAGAACCGATGGTAATTAGTAGCTTTATTGCCATTTATAATTAATTAATTATTACAGTATACTGTGTAAAACATAAAGATCTTGTATATTATTCTAATAAGTCTTGAAGCTCGTTAAGTACAGCCGCCATCACGCCTTCAGATATATTGGAGCTATGGAAGTGGTCATGTAATTATATCTGTGTAACGCCTCTACTGTCACAGCTCCCATATATCCGATAGGGACTGTAGCAGACTTAACATTAATACGACGAGATAAGGTCTGAGGGGACTCAAACGAAATAACGCCTTTTAACTATTCAACATTTAGTTTAACAGTTTACGCGTACGGGTAATTTATGTTTCTCAGAGCCGAGTTTACTATCAATAACACTTCCTGCGGTTAAAGAGTGACTCCAGCGAAGAGCAAACAAGCCAATCGTGAGCAAATTGTCTCAAATTACCACTGCACTGTTCTGTTTAACTAGATTAACGGATTTTAGGATTCTAGGTTGTGCTTACGAACGTCGTTGTGCGAGTCTTTATTTATACGAAGATTAGCCTTATATATTTATCACGGCAATAAAGTCGGTTTGAGAGCAGTAAGTAGGGCTATTTTACACAAAATGTTAACTTTTTAGTACTCGGCTTTTTTACTTGTTTTGTACATATATTTATACGGTTTTTACTTTTTTATTTGGTACATAAACCTTATTTGATATCAATTTTACGTGGATCATACTTGCAAACAATCCTTAAATTTCATTTCCACACAATAATTTAATAATAATAATTTTCTAACACGGAATTTTGTGATTTTTGACATCAGATAATGCAGCTGGATGGAGGTATCAAATCTTTACGACAAGACTCATAAAAATTGAAAATACGAAAATTAACGACAACAGAAATATTGCCGTTAATTTGTATTTTTTTTTATTGTATTTAAGCAAGCAACTGAGACACCGAAATTTAATACCGGTTAATTTGTATGAAAATAATACCGGTATTCGATCCCTACTTTACGACGTTACGATACGAAGGTTTGAGCTTCATTTGTTGCGTTGTGTATATAACATATATGTTACATAAAGTTTCTTATTTTTGCGTTTGTAAGTACTGAATATTCCCTTTTAAAATATTTTATCACAAAAATAATAAATTAGATACGTTCTATGTAATAAATACAGAAGTGTGTATATATAATTATATAGTACATATTATGTATATATGTAATTTTGTGGTTTGTCACACTGCTGGTATACCAAAAATGGAATCCACACTCGTATTACAGATGTCGTAGCGAATAAGAAAATACTTGCAACTAGGAACACACTCTGGCTTGACATTCACAAGTGCCATGAAAAGTTTCATAAACTCGGTATAGGAAAGTTTCGATTCACATTACGAGTATATATGAATTAAAATACAACTTTATAGACTTATTTTAGAACTTCAACTAATAGGCAAAGACAGTATTGATAAAGTTAACGAACGTATATTAATCCAAATTAAGTAATTATTCTAACAAGGTTTATTTAGCTTTAGGCTATACTAAAGCTAAGCTTTAGTCTATAGAATTGTTACTATACTATTATAGTAACAATTGATGATGCCTTAAGTTATTTTAATTTAAACCAACTAAGTATAACTTTTATTTTTATACCTTGTTAGACAAAGCCATAATTAAATCCTAAAATAGACAGTTACACACGCATGCACTAATTATGGATATTTACTTTCTTCGTATTATTGTTTCAGTATGTACTTTTAATTTACAGTTGAGAAATCTATTCGTTAATTCCACACGGAACTTCATAAAATCTTTAAGCGATAAGTACCTACCGGGAACAATACTAAATTGACGAATCAAGAAGCGGAAGTTATCATTAAGACCGCATAAGGCATAATTCGATTTGATGCTCTTTCTATTGCTTACTCGCCACCGAGAATAAGTAATGTGGGCACAATCGTCTTTGCGACCTTAGAACCCTTTCATTTTGAATGTAACTTAGAAAACAAGTAGAGTTCAAACGTTATTATTAAGTGGACAAATATCGTACACTGTCGCATGTATAGTTGGTAACTGATGGTGGAAGTATGGGCCATAACATAAAATATCAATGTACCTATTTAGACATAATAAAGTACAAGGAATATAGGGTAAATCATATATCTAATGCCGGGTTAAAAATTAGTATAAATAAGTGACTGGCCCACACATACAACTTACAATGTTTTTCTTAAAGCGAGCAATCACAGGCAGTGGGCAATAACACTCTGGTTTACCCTATGTAGAACTCCATTTCACTTAATATTCCAACCAATAGAACATTAAATTTGACCACGTTTATTTCACGTCAAAGGACAATGACATGTAAGGTTAAGTGCATACTCGTAGGTACATTGGTGACTCCATTTCACTTATGAGCAGTGATCCGTTATTTCGATTCTCCCTCACGGGATATCACTGGTATAGATACGACAAAGTTAATATAGATACGACAGTTTCGAACATATCGTTCAAAAATAAAACAATTTAAATTGTCTCTAAGGGATTTTTTATTCTTTCATGGCAACCAGTTGAGAAAAAAACCGCGTCTAATCCAAATAACCGATCACTGCTTATTAATAAACGGATAGTGGTTTTTGCTTTATTGGGATGGAATGATCAGTTTTATCTGTCGAGGTTTGAATGTATGGATGTTTAATTGTTTGACCTGTTTCTTGAGTCGGTCGCGTGATGACAGCGTAGCTCATCATGCGCGCTGACAGCCCTGAGGCGACGATGGCCAATTGACAATTTGCGCGAGTACCGACCGGATGAGGCTCCCCTTCTGACTTTAGGAGCGTCGTCCTAATCGCACCAAACACATTTACCTTACTGAGACATTTGACATCTCAGCGTCAACTTGGAGCTAAACTTCACATGTTCCTAATCTTAATGACCATACCGGACTACTAGCATGTATTTTAATGATGATGATGACGCGCTGTTTTGAGGCAAGCTGCTAAGAATTCTATAGTATGTATTTTGAAATTAGTATTTCTAACCATTCGGCTATTAAATCAAAAAGGTACTCAATACAGGCATTAAACTTAAAATAGTTATATAATATTATGTAATAGCGGCAAGGCACTGTAATACGTTAGAAACTAAACGTTTAAAAAAAACTAAACTCAGTTTTCACCTTGTAAAATATAAGAATATTAAAACTAACTTCCGGGTCACTTAATTGAAAGTATTTAGAGGATTCATTGGAGAGATCATTCATCATCGAGAACTACTTGTTACAAACATGGTCTAGAAATAGCGGCGGTCTCCGGCTGGCCAATTAGGAGCTGGGGCAGGACGCCAGGCTTCTGCTCGCGTGTCAGTGATTGGAAAAACAAGAAATGTTCCAAAGAAGGAAACGAGTAATCAAATCATAATCAACTTTATAAGGTTAATATGACGGATGGTCATAATACCAGCCTCATGTCTACTTCGTATTACGAATTGTTAACTAGTCATATATCATTTTTGGGTCAACATCACCGCTTAATTCGTATCACAATAAATAAAGAAGATCGCTGTTATAAAAAGGTGCGCCGATAGATCAACGATAATATGTTGATTTGGCTGCTACGCGATCGTCAGCACTAATTCGTTTACAAAAAAGGCCAACCTGCATGATAGTATACGATCGTAGTTGCCCCACCCTTAGACAGGTACCTACGATACACCCAGTAACAATGTAATTACGAACTGACTACACCACGTTTGTGTAGTAATAATTTCTAATCGTACTCGAACTTCCAATGTTTACCTGAAAGCAGCTGTCTCACTATGTAAACAAATACAATAACTTTTTTCTTTTTCTTCTTTTCAAAGTCGCATGGCCTAAATACCTCATCATGGCATAATCCTAATTCTCTTGTACTTACGATTACCAAAAGAAGAGAGAAACCGCCCTCGAACCCTCTACATAGCAGCCGCTGAAGGCGGCAGCGGTTATCCTCAGTAGAGACTGGGAAGGAATCACGCACCAACCACTATGATCACTTTCAATAGTCGGCACTCGGACAGGAGATGATATATGCTTCTTCAGCTTCATTTAAGTAATTCACTCCTCTGTAGTAAGTGACCTAGCTATTCACGAGAAATTGGACGCACTTCCGACCTCCTTCGAAATAACCTTGTAAGTCAGGTGGAAGGACAAAGGCCGGTTCTAGCAATCCAAGACGCCATCGCCGACGAAGTCACCCCTCGATGATAAGATAAGAGTCGTACCTCGATCGGAGGTATTCATGTTGACGTGCTGTGGAGCGCGGCGCAGGCGACCGAGGGCGTCGCCACTAGCGTCCGAATGCCGGCGCTCACGTTCGAACGGACACAATGGTCCCGCCGCCGGACAGCTCGTCAAAAGAAGAATACGGGGGCCAATTATTTATTTCCATACAATACACGTACGTCGGCCGGAGTTCGGGCGCAGTCCGGGAGCGACTCCCTGCGCGAGCGTGATCTGACCGCGCGCTCCGACCGCAGCCATGCTGAAGCCACGCTCCGAGCCGTCCGCGCTACATGCTTACATTACTTTCATAACTATTACAGTCAAGAATGTAAAGTGTATTAAGAACATTAGTCAAATTATTTTCAAAATGTTTATATAAATTTTAATAATATTTGAGGAAACTTCTAACAATACTAATTATTCTATTAAGTTTATATTAAAGCGCTTCAACGACACTTTTATTCTTAGATTGTCCGCGACCGCACTGCTATTTCTTATGTGTTGTCGCTTCTTATATTTTCTTTTGCAAAGGGTCCAAAACATCGATACCGCGAGCTTGTGGCACATTTGGTGCCTTCTTTTCTATACATACAAAGTCGATTTCTTTAGAATTTAAGTACCGAGCAACTTTAGTGACACGCCGCCATGTCCGTCCAAAAGATAACCTTATCTCTAAAATGATACTTGTCTATTAAATGTATTAACCATTCGATAATGCATTGATTCGGATACACTTTTGGGTTCATGATGAAATGTGAGATTTACCTTTACCGAATTCGTCTACAGTCGGAATGCCGTAAGCTACGGTAATACGAGTACGTACACACAGTAAAGACATGTTTTTAGGGCTGTTTGATTGTTTTAGGACTTAATGGAAATAAGGACTGCTTTCCAGAAACATCGCTGAGATTCGCCGGAACACGAGAGTTGATTGACTGTTACAAACTCTTCGGCACCTTTTTGTATTCACATACATACTTTTGTAACTAAATTAGTCACTGTCTTATCTCCTCTCAAAATTTTCTTTAATTAACCCCTTTTGTCAATACGAGACAATTTATATGGGCACACACGGTTATATAACTAATGCTATTTTAGGGGCAAGTGATGTGGCAGTTACCATAATCTACATAAGTCCATAAAAAATGAAATTGATTTACTCAATAACATTAGAAGATCAGGGGCGTATTTCTTGAACACTTATAACTTATGAAATTAATTAATCATTAATTACACCCTAACTCCTTTTCATAGAAACTAATTTGCTGTAACTTACCCTTTTTTTCGTAGCAAACATATAAAATATTCATAGCTCATTTTTTATAGAAAATACTATGAAATAACATAATGACCGCTTGAAACAACATACAACTAAACCAGAGATAACTACTTGAATTGTAATTTACAAACTACTATGAATATTATTTTTTTACCTCTGTGAGATCCATATCTCAACTGTACATTTTTCGGCACTCTTCATTCTAAAATCTAAGTCAGAGCTAATTTAACACAATTAAGTCCGTCGGAGCAGTGATACCAATAATCCACTAGGTCAAATGTCAATTTGATCGGCCCTTTTTCCTCGTAGTCGGATCATGTCTTGTGTCGTGCCGACACGAAGCTTTAAGTAGTATGATAATTAAACTCACTTATAAGATTTGAGTAGAGGTAGAATATCGCACGCATTTCATGCAATCTAGAAATAATATCCTTCAAATAGCTAAGACTATACATATCGTACATTCCGAAATAACATCTACTTTTTAAGTAAGTATACAAAAAAAAAAAAAACACTTGCTTTATAACTTAATTTACTATTTACTTTATAAGTTACAACTACACTAACAAGAACAAGTACTAACGGATATTTTAAAACAAAAATATTTTATGTTCACATTTATGTTAAGAGTTACTAGGGAAAGGTAATCGGAAGACTATTGTGATTACTACAGAAAAATAAATACAACAGAAGCGTGATGTAGGCGTGGCGTGTGTAGCAATAGTGAGCGCTGCAGCGCTCAGTCTGACCACAGAGCGGTTAAGCAAGACCGATGAGCAGAAAAAGTGACTTAAATTATACAAATGTACGACATTCGTGAACGACTTTCATGAACGTTTCATATACTATCAGTTAATTTTATTTCATTGTTATTTTAATAATTTATTGACATATTTTTCAACTACCTAGCTTAAAACTGCAGAACAACATCTCGAATATGTCAACTGTGGTTCGCTACTCGAACTAGCTTGCGAGTAAAATGTCCAAAAGTCTCTGTTATTCGATATTTGGGGTTGAGGAGAGGAGGTGCTATTCTAGTCAGCCGGCACAAGGCACGGCCACTTACATATTTCTGTTTAATTGTTTTTTTTTTTTAGGAAACTTTTTTTGTTTAGGTAGGTAGTGTTTTTTAGACAGTGGACTTATTTCAAATAAATTGAAATAAGTTAAACAATTACTACAGGTAAAACAATTAATATTTGATACATAACCGAAATAATGTCAATTTTTTAAATGTAAATATCAAAATGTTAGTGGCTATTTTCTTTTGAGTATTATATTAACAATTTATTATTAATTTATTACTTATGAAAATAGCTTCAATATTCGGTAAGAATTGCCAATAGTCAATGTTTGGTCAAAATACAAAATCGCTCAGTCAAAAATACATCAAGAGTGCTACAATTATAAATAGTTGTTACTATCGTGCAGTGTGTAACTAACCACATAAGTAAACTTTTCAATCAGCGGAAAGTTTCTTGGCCACTTCAAGAGTTTAATCTACAGATAAGCTTCAATGTTTTCAATGGAATTTTTCATGTAACTGATAATTACACAAATATAAACTGTTTTCAATAGGGTTTTAGTTCATCCTTGACACCTCGAGTTTAAAATTTCAATGATATTATAGGATTATTTAGATAGCCTCTTTAGGGTTCCGTGACCAAAATGTCAAAAAGGTAACCCTTAACGTCGGTCAACGTTTTTAATTTGTAAACTACAAAATAAATAAGTGTTTTAGTGCCGCTACGTAATTCTGCAGTAAAATAATAATATTGTTGGTCTACATACCTTTACGTACATTGATAATGTTATAAATACTAAATAGCAACATGTTATCAATCGATCAATATTAAAAAAAGGGTATGAATTTTTTTGTACACATGGATTCCAACATATTGTGCCCTTTCCAAAAAAAAAATTACATACATACTTACTTTCAACAACCTTTGTTTAGAAACTAGGAGGAATAATTAATGGAGCACGCATCCCCATGTACGCCAGTAAGGAACAAAGATGCTCGCGTTTTTGCAGCACAAAATGTAATAACTTTTTCAGTTCTGACATCACTTTGAAGGGGAACAAAAATATGTGAGACTTTGACAAGGACGGATGAAAATAGGGCTGTCTCTGCAATACCTATGGAAAGTTACATAAGACTATCACTTTTGATCGTGGTATTATTATAAGCACGCCCCGTCTATTTAAATGATATGTTTATGTTTAGAGCATAACCCTTTTCGTTACAGCTACGGAAACCTTAATTATGCCTGGCTAGTTATTTTATGTCTATGTGAATTGATTTTCTTACATTGATTGATTGATTGTGCATTTATGAGAACAAAAAAAAACAAGATCAGGCCAATACGGGGCTGCTTTTACCAGATAAACCATAGAAATAATTTCTCTAAACTCTCGGCCTGCCAAATATTGATTCATTAGTAAGTTTTACCTAGTCATATTCGAATTTTGGGTTCATTGAACAATTGCACGGGTGCGATAATCTAACTTGCCTACGTGACAACGCGCGTGTCAATATACGAGTAATATAGTCCGCCATTTAACAACGTGTAAAATGGTTGGTTTTAGTTAAAAATGTTTTTGTTACGAACACAGATGTGACCTGTGTATATCTAACCTAATAATCCAAATCTCTATAAATCTAAATTTCATAAATTGTCGGGTTGTGAAAATTAGACGGCAGCAGCACACCACAAGTTAAAATCTTTAACTTACCTAATACTTAACTAGGTAGTAATCCGTGGCTGGAGCTCTCCATTACATATAGGTCCTAATTTTCATCATGCTTTCCATTCTAGTTGGCCAGTAATGGCATCCGCAAAAAACAATAATAACGCCTATGACAATCGAATATCATCAAAATCTTAACCAGTAGAATAGTGCCTGTAGGGTTCAAATTATTAAAAGTCAATGATTTTTTAAATATTTTATTTTAATAATTAATCTGAAATAGACGTTAAATAAGATAATATAAAAGGGGGAGGGAAGGACACTCGGGTACTATTTTGTATTTTTACAATGTTAGGTAGGTACGAGTATGAATGCCAAAGCAATATTTGTATTTAAACTTTCGTGAGTCATTGTCCTATTTTATCAGCGAAAACCAGAATGGCCACTGAGACCCATTGTGAGCTAGATAGATACAGGTAGATAAGTCATCTCGGTTCTTAGCGAAAATACTTCAACCCCTGACGGGTAAGACTAGTAGTAGTTTGTACACAACTCGAGACATTTCTTACAGCTACTAGAAAATGTTCTTGCAGAAAGACGAAATAATGGTTAGTTCCGATGTAGCTTCATTGTTTACAAACGTACCAGTATTGAAGACAATTGAAATAATTAGAGAGATCGTAACTCAAAACGACTTACCTACTGAGAGCTTGTTGCTTTTTGTTTGGCTAAGATTATCTTGTCTGGCGGGGTGAATATTATTTGCAAGTTAAGGTCGTAGAAATGGGCTCTCCTATAGCACCGTGTCGGATGAAGACGTAGGCCTTCTATATAGTTAGTTATCTCAATGACATGCATCCAAAAATGCCTACAGTTTACCATAGAGTAAGAGTGTAATGGAGCACTGCCTTTTCTGGATGTATTGGTGAAGCGAATGTATATATTTACGTCAGGAAGGGAACTCACACAGACAGATATTTACAGGCTCACACCAGCATCCCGCACACTTGTCATCTGTCCCAGTACTTGCTCTGATTGCCAGAGCCCTGTGGCAGTATTTACAAGATGAGCATGTGAGACAAACAAGTAATGGGTTGAATTGGAGGCAGAACCAATGAGCAGCTTTTTAGACTTCTGCACGAAATCGGCACAAAGCGGAAAGGGCTCCAGTATACTTGCCTTATATAAAGGGCAAGACGGACGGAATCTGATGCCTATAACGCTTTAGATATTGCATTAGGACAATTTTCCGTCCCCATACAAATATAAGGTATGTTTTACGCTTTCCGAAGATCAGCTGAGCAACTCACGCGTGTACGAGATACTGTGTAGCTGCGGTAAGTCGTACGTAAGCGAAACCGGAAGAAACGTGTCCACGAGGCTGTTGGAGCATATACGGAGTATGAAGATGATGGACTGCAGCAACTCCATGGTGGCCCATCCCATTTCCTTCGCTTCGATAAAGCGAGGCTGCTGGTGCGTGAGAAATGTTACGCACCACGCAAAATACGCGAAGCGATTGATATTGAGCATCGTCCAAATTTTAATCGTGAAGGTGGCTGGCCTGTACTTCCACCATGGAATCATGCCATCTATGGTCAAAGCCTCAGGTGTTGCGACAGTTTAGTGGATACAGGGAGTTCAGTGTACTTATTTTTATTTTTTTATTTTTTTTTGATACGTTAATGGTGAGCGAATTGAATCGGCCTCCTCAAGCTCCGGTGTCAACCGGTTTCGACATCAAGAGCAGCGCGGACAGCGGTGGAGACAGTGACGGGCTGGCGACGTAAGCGGCGAGGCGAACGGACACCCAGCACTCTTAGTGCTTGAAAATGGGGGCCTATGTTATCCGAGCCATATCGCGAGTGACTAAGTAAATAAACCAAAGCAATATTTGAAAATTGAGCTAAAAGAAACATTGATTCATCTAAGTTAGTCTTCGAACGCGTGACGATGGTTCAGTGAAGCCTGTTAAAACTAACTTTTGTATTGTATTCCTAAAACACCTAAGTTTTATAACTCACTTCAATTGTGCAGTAGGATGTACTAAGTATGTTGCATTAATTCATTATCTAACGTGTGCATAGATGTACGTAATACTTATTAAATAATGTTATTGACATATATGCAATATATGCACGGCAAATGCCTACTTGTTACATTGTCTGTCTGCAGCGAGAAGCGACAATATATTAAGTACTTAGTTACCTGTGTGAGAACATCCTCGGTTCTATTGACATTAGAACCGATAGCGATGATAGGGATACGTGAATCAAATATGTAATAATAATGATGTTATCGATATCAACCGCTATTTACTCGGTCGTGGCGTAAAGAAATTGTCCTCAGTAACACTTCGGCTCCTGTGACTGTCACACATCAAAATTACTAAATATTTCTTAGTCCTTTCCCTCCCAATGCAGTTGCGCTGTAAATGCAACAAGCTCTTTGAATTTTTCATTTGACAAAAGTTAAAACTAAAAAAAAGTATCTGTATCGTGACGTAGTGTATACTTATCTAGTCGAAGATCTAATATTACATTTATTTTAAATGGCCAACATGTTAATAAGGACTAGTCAAGTGCGTAAATTTAGAGTTGCGATAATTGTTAGAGTGGTTCTGTTCTTCGGTCTGCCGTTGTGTTATTTCTTGGCTCGCAATTTTACGAGCACAGCACCAGAACTGACCATAAACGAATTCAACGTAGTATCAGGTAATATATATTTTTAAACAGAAGTTTATTTTTATTTATTGCACATAACTTGTTTTATACGACAACAGAAAGATATGTGTGTATACTCGTATTATGTTTACACGTGCGAATGTCTTGTACAAATTATTTTAACGAAACATTTGATTTATCTAATTCATTTTCATTAATTGTATGTAGAATTCTTAGTTCTTTTTTATATTAGTTTAGTATCCTATTGCAAGGAAATCGTGTCTTGGCTATTGCAATTATCCTAATTTATTGAATTGGCGTTATTTAAGACAATTTGTATTATTTTTTTTACATGCTTTTATTTAACTTGCAATGTGCAAGAAGTATGTAGGTAAGTATGTTCGGGTGAAATCTTGCATCTCAATTTTAACGCAGATATCCTTCCGATTGCGATGAAATTCTACACTTATGTAAGTTTGGTGACAATGCAACATTGTTGTACCATTCATCTGACCTGATGCTGGAGCCAGAAGGTCGTCATAGCAACTCCTAGTCAAAGACAAGATAAACCCGTCGTGTTTAGGCTCGTTAGAAACCTCTCCATGAAGTAGTTCATGATTGTGCATCATAAATAGTCAAAAAATCACTCTTCAATAAAAGCTTGTAACAAAACGTGTTTTTGACAGAAACATATAGATTATTAAGTACCTATTTTAACTGACTGTTAGTTCCAACTACACTCTGCTTGCGCCAGAATTTCATTAGGTAGTACGCTAAAATAATTATCTGTTTAATTTAATTAGGTACTTACCTAAGTATATTAAGTAATAAATTAAATAAATATTACAGTAAGCCTAATATGGTTGAGTTTGTCATTTATCACTATACCCGTCACGCTCTAACAAGTATGTAAGTGCGAAAGTGATGTACAACGCGTTAGACAATAAAATGGCAACAATGTTATCCGTACAGGACATCCTAACACAAATTGACTGAGCCCTACTTATATTACTTATCTTATTTTTGATATTTGATGTTATCAAATATAATTTTATTATGTATGTATATCTCATTTACACCGACGTTTCGAGGACGTGGTTGAGGGAAAAGTCTGACTAACGTTTACACACATCTAACACCTTTAAGCCGAGCGAGTTTTCGAACTACCCGCAGTAGTACAATCCGCACTTTTTATTTATTAACTTGAACGTTTTGCGTTTTAGGAATGTCGCTCGGACAAAACACTACTCTACCGATATCGGTATTTTGAACGTGTGGTATTTTTAGAAAAAGCAGGTATAATCTTACACACTAGACCTACTAAGACCCACAGTATATTTTCAATAACAGGTGCAACACTCAAAAACAAATATGCGTGATAAACTGATAAACGTACCCAGGAATCCCAGGTCCTTAGGCTATGCTGAGTTCTGGCACTATAAGTTTCTTTTGACGTAAAAAACGTCTCGAACGCGTTAGTGATAATGTTACTTATATGGGAAACTCAAACGCGACAGTGAAGTTTAATACGTTAAAAACTTACACTCTGAGACATAACAAGCTATCTACATATTAGTTGGTAGTGGCTTGTAGTGTGTTAACATAAGTACTGTCACATAGTGTATAATAATATGGTTGCGTCCGTTTACAGGGTTCTCTTCCCGACACCTACTGGCAGTGACTGAACAGCGAAAAAACTGCACATCCGCTGCTATTCTGGAATTCCCCCCTGATGGATTCACCCGAGCTCAAAGGCAAAATGTAATAAGAAATATTTTTTGACAGCGTTTTGATGGCACTGAACGTCTGCATTCATGATCTCTAGTAAGAGATGCCATCTAGTAAATCTGTCGTACTCAGAGTACAAGTAATTTAGACTTTTTGCCTCTTTTACTCAATTATATTTAAAATTCATTTATTTATATTGTTTCTTAAGTATTTGGTATTATATAAGTTTATAATCGAGATACCTAGTTGATAGCAAATAATAAAATAAAAAATATTTTTATATTAACATATTTATTACTTATTCGGTTTAAATCGCCCTCGATGTTTCCCTGTAATACGTAATTATGCAATACCTCGACAATTTAAATAAAAATATTGTTTTTGTTTTATTGAGCTATTGTTACAAAATCACTAAGTATTGTTTAAATATCAAATTTACAGAACAATCCGCGGTTTGTTTACTCATAACGCTCAATTCCCAGTACATTAACGTACCTTCACAAGTTATGTTTACATACTAATATGTGTAGTATGATAAATACCTAATTGACATTATTTTAGTGTTTGTAGATGTACGTTACATGTTATTTATTTTATTAGTCACTGCCCGTATTCTTGTATAAAATTAAATTAGTTATTATGTTGATTTATATTAATTCACCTTAAAAGTATTAACAGAAGTGTCATACCTATTCCATTCAAATAAGTATTATAACGAATCATACGTCAATAACTGTTACAGGGTTTTATAGCTATACATTGTGTTCTGGCAATCTATTGCTTTCTCCTGCTGGGTGCGGTGTGTGAACAATACTTCGTGCCAGCGATCGAGATCATATGCGAACGTAAGTAGTGTCCACAAAAACGCCGGTTTAACAAACCGCGTTGAACTGTTGAACAATGACTCCGCTATCTTATAGTGCTTATGTAATTTACGCCTCCCTCGTTTAAAATCTAAAGCATGTCAGCCATAACTACAGCCGGGTAAAACTCTGTACCTGGCTGTAGATATATATACCTACAACTAGCAGGTAATTTGTTTAATGACTACCACAAGAAAGGAATAAGAAGTAGCAGAATAAAAAAGACTTTACTTAGATAATGTGACGTTTAAGCGGGGGCGTTTACCTTAATCTAGTAAGCAGATGTCATCAGACTCATCAGTAACTCGGGACAGTTAAATGTACATATTTAACCCCAAAAGTTACCTTATTTAAATTACCTTTTCGGTGAGTATCTGCTTGTACATTCTAAGAAATATGTCACAATATGTATAGAACGTCAACAAAACATTTCTACCTAGTTGTTACTATTTACCTAAGTAAATTAAAAAAAATATAAAAAAGCAAAAATTTCATGAGCATATATGAGGCGACTGCTCTCTGATTATTCTTAGTTTCTCAGAAATCTCAGATGTAAGATTACGTAGGTACTATAAATTAACTAGTCCGACTAGCAAATGCAGTACAAATAACCGTCCTTTAATATAATGTAACGACATTGTCATTCATGTTTATGTCAACAGATTTATCCTAGAGGAAGTAAATATTTAATAAGTATAAGTAGTTGTCAACTGTTTAACTAATGAATGTATTTTCACACGCACGACCTTACCTAAGGCTCGATCGGTACAGACGCACAGTACCCGAATTGCATTTTGTATGGAAACAGTTCCCATACAAGTTGGTGCTAGATTGCAATCCGTTTATAGGGCCGTAAAATGTTTGTATCGTAGGCCTGGATATGGAGGAGGATATAGCGGGTGCAACGTTCATGGCGGCGGCTAGCTCGAGCCCCGAGCTGTTCATCAACTGCGTGGGGACCTTCGTGACCGAAGGCGACCTGGGCGTGGGCGCCGTCGTAGGCTCAGCTGTGTTCAACGTGCTCGCAGTGCCCGCCTGCTGCGGTTTTATAGCCGGGAAGGTACCAGTAACGATTCCTTAATGTATAGCCTATTATACGTCAAGGATTTAAGGTTCTATGAGTTGAGTTGACTTGCATTTTGTCACAGTCAACAGCTTTTAAGATTGCAACTTTTAAGAAGCATGTGTATTGACACATTATATTGTCATTCATGTCATAATTTTTTCTCTTTAATTAATTATTAAATCGGTATGCAGACATACTGATCAAAACTGCGATTTTAACTGTTCACGGCTATTGCTGTATCCAGATCATCGCATCATCATCGTCATCCTTAGTTGTCGTATAGTATAATACGCAGGGAGGAGGTTAATAGTCATTGGGCATGATATAATGTTTTTGTGAACTAACCTTTCTGTTTACCTCTACTCTTTCTCAAATCATTCCTGCACGAAAAACCCCGGGCTATCCTCAAGGGCAAACACTTCTATCACAATTTACTTATTTAAATACTGTATATATAAACTTCAATGAACTCGCAAACTAAGTCAACTAAACTATCACAATAGAAAATAATATTATACAGTGTGTGAATCTTATACGGGCGAATCTCATAACTATAATATGTTTAGATAACTTTTGCTTAGAAGTACAATTAAAATTTTACCCATTGCCATTGAATACTTAATGCCTTTACAGGCGATCGAGCTGGACTGGTGGTCTGTGTCCCGCGACTGCCTCATGTACGCTGTGGCGGTAGTCGCGCTGATCCTCACGCTGCTCGATGACAAGGTGCTCTGGTACGAAGCTATGATGCTCGTGCTCATGTACACTCTTTACATACTGGGTACGTAAACATGTTGCATTTTGTATATTTTTTATTATTATTAAAATGCTACAGCCTTAAACACGAAACTGCTTGAATTGCTTGAACTTGCTGCCATTTCAATCTATGGATAGTGTAGTTGTATAATTTTTCGTAATAAGTAGATATCCCCTGACAATGTGGATATCATTAAAACATTTCTAATTTGTCTACAGCTATGGCGTTTAATGGGCGTTTAGGATCATTCGTGAGGAGTGGGTGTTGCTATTTCAATAAGCCTAAGATGTATAGTGAAGTAACCCCTCTTCTTGCTAAAGGTACGTTATCCCTTAATGTCTTTATACTTTAGAAATAAACCAATTAATTGGGTCAGGGCTGCCAACCCAAGGTTCTCGAGCCGCATGTGGCTCTTTGAACGTACCTAGAATTGTGGCTCTTCTAATTATCTTGTTTAATTTTGTAGCCAAACTTTATATATATTCTGTTTATTTTAAATTTCAAATTTGACTATTTATATTAATTTTCTTGAGAGTGTAGCTCTTTGACTTAAAAGTGGGCAGTTCCGTACATTAAATACAAAAGTATAACTATAGATTCTTATGTTTCAGGCGCAGAAAAAAACTATTCAATAGATACAAACAACAACAACAACACATTTAATAAAATCGACCATCGTCTTGACTTGGAAAACGGTATCGAGATGGCAAGAAGACACCCTTCCAGTGATTCTGGTGAGTAAATTTACTATTAATATTTTTTCACAAGGAGATCAATAATTCCGGAGATTTATTTCATCATCATTGGATACCGTATTTAAGGGGCCAGTTAACTGATTTCACCGGTGAAATCTAGATGGCAATTGTGGTCTCCTAGATCATCATTATTAATATACCCATAACCCACGTAGAGCCTAACACTCGTTCCCAGGCTTTGAAAATTGGTTCAGTTTGGAATTGTGCTAACTGGCCGATTTTCAATGTGAGTAACTTCATTAAATGAAGAAGAGAGGAGGAGAAGAGATTAGTTAATTTGTCCCTATCTATCAAACTCAGCAAAAATTCCGAACTTCCAAGGCTGATGCTCTGTCAAGCCCACCCTATTACTTGGGAATTCTTACCCT
This sequence comes from Grapholita molesta, assembly GCA_022674325.2. NCBI lineage: Eukaryota > Metazoa > Arthropoda > Insecta > Lepidoptera > Tortricidae > Grapholita > Grapholita molesta. Next base: position 25,592,431 of record CP053120.2, on the reverse strand, counting down.
AATGTTCCCTTTTAAATAATAATAGAATCTAATCATCCCATCGACAGTCCACGATCACTTTTAGACAAAGAGCAAAGCTATTTAAAACCATGTAACAGGCATTAATTAGTGCATCTCATACAGAGTCGAGCTCCAGCGCCATTTGGCCTTGGCCAGGAGATAAAACATCAGGATGGCGGAAAGCCCTGTGGGTGCTCACGTGGCCAATCAGCCTGTTGCTGTGGCTGACTGTGCCGGACTGCCGTCGCCGGCAATCACTCTACCCGCTTACCTTCCTGATGTGCATCGCTTGGATCGGCGGAGTTTCTTATCTCGTAGCTTGGATCATCACTATTATAGGTAAATAATGAAGTAAAGTCACGTTAATCTTATGATATAATCTTATTTAATAAGAGTTTATCTCTTGTGTGTGTGTATGTATATGGCGCAATATGTCGTAACTGGAAAATGACATATCAAACTTTTAAGAACCCACGCTATTTAGATGTCCGTCCGTCCGCGGATAATCTCAGTGACCGTTAGTCCTAGAGAGCTGAAATTTGGTAGTAATATGTATATTAATCACGCCAACAAAGTGCAAAAATAAAAAGTGGAAAAAAATGTTTTCTTAGGGTACCCCCCCCCCTATATCTAAAGTGGGGAGTGATTTTTTTCTTCATTCTAATCCTAACGTGTGATATATTGTTTGATAGGTATTTAAAAATGAATAGGGGTTTACTAACATCATTTTTGGATCATGTAAATATTTTTGGAAATAATCGCTCCAGAAGTAAAAAAAAGTGCGTCCTCCCCCCCCTCTAACTTTTGAACCACAAGTTTCAAAAATATGAAAAAAATTTTAAAAGTTGAACTTTACATAAACTTTCTAGGAAAATTATTAAGAAATTGATAGGTTCAATAGTTTTTGAAAAAAATAATATATATAAAAATGAACCCCTATTTCTCTTGGTCATGCTATATCTTGAGAACGGCTTTACCGATTTGGCTAATTTTGGTCTTGAAATATTTATAGTAGCACAGGGAACGTTTAAACGGTGAGAAAGTATGAAAAAAATCGAGTAATATACTAAAAAACTAAAATATTGTTCCCCCATACAAACTTTATCAACTCGAAAAAACTGTAAGCGCCGCAGGATTTAATACATCTTACGCGTTTTTGGTAAAATGGTCTCTGCTTTCCTCGAGAAAGACGGAGGCGCCGCAGGATTGCATATATCTTAGGCTTTTTTTTGGAGCAAAATAGGTACTTTATATTATTCCAGCACTAAAGTCGTTAAGGCGATAGTTTCTTACAAATTGTTAATAAATTAGCCCTTATTCCCTAAGAAGAAGCTGTCAAAATCTCTATTGAATGACAAAACACACTTCATCACTTCCGTCCCGGTACCACGAACATTGAAGTTCGTATATGTCGAGCATTTCTCTTTTACTCCAATTAAAGTGTTAAGTGACAGAGATAATCGTCTGAAATTTACGAATATCGTTGTTCGCGGTAGTGCCGCGGTTTTATGTACAATTCCGCGTTTAGTTTTAATCGTAAATAAGAATCTGCACTAATATTCATCGCCCAATGCGACCGTCTCTCATATTATATCAGTCTCATTTACGCATTCGAGACATTTTTTACGTCAAAAGAAACTTACACTAGAGCCTCTCCTACTTTAAGCTCGCGCGCATAGTTTACTTAATTTGCCGATAGATGTCGCTGTAGGTGGAACGCTCATACCCTACATGGCGGTTTTAAGATTCTTTTTGATTTAATGGGGTCGGAGCATACATGCCCATACATTAGGTTGAAACTGACTGACTGACTTCAAATGACGCTGGCTGGTTATCACTCCACGTTACAACCCCTTCTTACTACTCATGGTTGGACTGAAATTGACAACATTTTTTCGAATTTTCTGTGTATAGTTGGGATCTAAAACTCTTTCTTTAGTTGTCACCGTCTTTTGTGGGCCCGTTTTTAGGGTTCTGTACTTCATATTAATATGTCAACAACAATGTATCAAATAGCCCATTTTTAACTCTGAAGTGGGAGCACTTACCGTGGCGGACGAAAAACTACGGAACCCTACACTGAGCGTGGCCCGACCGCTCTTGGCTGGTTTTTCAAATAGGGATCCTTATAATTGGTATGACTCGTTAATGTAGATCGGCAGACGTCTGTCAGTCGGTCTCAAAAACTAGCTAATATTATTACGTCATTTAAGCTATACCTATTCGTCATGTTACTGTTCTCACTTGCTATAGGTTAATGCAATTCTTAAGATCTTGCTTAGTTACGTCTGGGAACAATAAGTCAGTGATATATTGATTAATGTAAAATACATTAGAGTAAAGGGGTAATTAAATTATTTACTATGATATTTATTTTTGTGATGAGCACAGATATTTGTTCCTGAGTTATGGATGTTTTCTATATATTTAAGTATTTATATGTATCTTGAATCTAAAATATATATCGTCGTCTAGTACCTACAACACAAGCCTTTCTGAGCTTACCGTAGGACTAGGTGGATCTGTTTACTATTCAACGTATTAAGAGGTATTATATTAATTATGTGGTATTACTTTATCAATGAGATGAGAAATAGACCACGAGGGAAATTAACAATTTTATTTTGTGCACTCAGATATTGGAACGAATGCACATGGAAACATACCTAACATTGAAAATGTGATTGTATTTATTCTGCTCGCTATTGTTTCACTAACTGTCGTGTGTGTGAAATATAGTAAGTAGGTATCGTTTCACAGTTGAACTTGATTGCTAACAACTTAACGAGTATCGTGACTGTCAAGGAATTTTTATCACCATCGTAGTAACAGTCTTACAGTTTGGTCATATTTACTGAGAAACAAAAACAAACTAACTGAATTACACAAGGCGTGCGCTTCCAATTGGCAGGTGACACTCTGGACGTCCCCGACAGCATCACCGGACTGACCATCCTGGCTGCCGGCACCAGCCTGCCGGAAGCCGTGTCCAGCGTTCTGGTCACCAACCAAGGTAAACAACAAAACTTTCTTTGACTTTTATTTATTATGGTTTATGGTATATACAACTTTGAACCAAACCCATAGATAATACCTCTAGTACTGGGAAATATCAAAAGTCCATATAATAATGTGTGTAAAAGTATATACTTCCAGTATTTTTGTAGTGTCCATCTTTGATATTGTATCTATTTTTTTAAATATTGTTATTGTCGACAAAGATCAAGTTTATGCTTTTATGATTGTATTTGACATTGCACACATACTTAAAATTTTAATCAGTGTTTGTTTGTCATAAATACATTTCTTTTTTGTCTCTCAGTCTTAATAATATATATTACTTTGCAAGTACGAGTAGGATTATGCTAAAGCTTGAGTTTTAACTTTATTATTGTTCTCTAAAGTTTAACTCTCAATTCGTTTCAGGGCACGGCACGATGGGCATCAGCAACTCGATAGGCTCGAACACCTTCGACATCCTTCTGTGCTTGGGGTTGCCGTGGCTCGTAAAGTCGTTGTTCTACCCTACTACACCGAACAATCATTGGGTACTAAAATATTTTTTTACTTTTCATGATTATAACGTATCAACTTTAATTAAGTATTTGCTGACAGTACTCCGTCGACCGGGTAGCTTTGGTTGGCTTAAAATAAGATTATCTGTCGCCAACAAAGGTGTTAAGTCTCGCAATGGAAGTGAAAAATAGAGAGTAGGTACAACTCATCAATTAAATGCATTTTATATTCTGCTTTATAGCCATTTATTATAGGATATATAGGCCTACGCGCACATAAATGCCTCACGTAAAATTTTGCAGTTTATGCACTTGTTGTAAAATGTACTATTACAAGCTTAGTGCATTTTAACGGTGGGTTTTGGATTAACCTTAAAATGTGTTTTATGTCGCCACAGCACAGCATAGCTTTAAAGGGAATTAAATTGATTTTAGTAATGGGTATGTACTCAAATTTTTAAATTTATTGGCTGATATCAACTAGTTTGATTTTGCAGCTTCGTTATACGTAACATTATTTTACTAAATAATAAACCTATTACATTGTCGGCTGCCATACATGTATTTCACCATTTCTACAATAACGTTAAAACAATGTTATGTCATTGAGAATGGTTTTTATTGTTCGAGTTTATTGAACTTTTTACATAGTTTAGTATCGGTTTTATTTCCACGTGTTTTTCACGATCCTGTGTTACTTACATAGCTTTGTTACAATATAAGATAAGATAAAGATATAGATAGCGGCGGGTTATACCTAACTTCCCAGCATTTGTAGACGAATAGCTTTCTAATAGAGTTCCATATATAATATTGTCTTCAGTTGCCGCGATAATTACTCATAACATAAAACAACTAAAACGGAATATATCGCGGAATATAACTTAAACATCATCCCGACGTTTCGAACCCTTTAGCAGCGTTCGTGGCCATCGAGTGGACTGCACCCTGCATGATATAATCCGTTTTAGTTGTTTAACTTCAAGAGTTGCATAAAGTCCTAACTTTTTTTCGTCGCGTTCAGTCGCCTGATGGTAAGTGTTGACGAGGTCTAAGGTGTAGCACGCTGGTTCAGTAACAGCCTATTCACTCTTGCCTTGAAGAGACCCAAATTATATCTTTCCGGAAATACAGACGAAGGGAGCGAATTCCATTCCTTAGCAGTCCGCATTAGGAAGGTAGAAGCGAAACGCTTCGTGCGAATGAATGGTATATTGATAACGTAAGGATGAAATTGCTCCCCTCGCCTGGACGTCTGGTGTTGGAACGGAGATGGCGCAATTAAATCGTGCAATTCCTGAGCACTCTCTCACACTTGATACGCATTAATCTATAATCCGTTCGCCTTTAGCGTTCACACATCTCACCTCCTTTGTAGATACCTATTATGATATACCGTGTCACTAGGTTGCAATAAACTCCAGCGGATTGTCGTACAGCGCTATCTCTTTGCTGTCCACGCTGTTCGCCCTCTACGGATCGCTGGCGCTGAACAAGTTTCGGCTGGACTGCAGGTAAGGTTTATAGGTTATCAATCCAAATGGATCAGTGGAGGGAGGTCAGAAACTATGAGAGATAGCGAAATATGTTCTTAGAAACCAAAGATGGCTTCGATTTCAGATTTAATAATAATGGCATACAAACTTTTTTTAAATCTCTCATACATAACCGGGAAATCGAAGCCATGGTTCCTAAGAACAGATTTTGCTATCTCTCATAGTTTCTGACTTCCCCCTACTGACCCATTTGGATTGATCACCAGGTATTTCTTACTCCAATTATAATGTTTATTTTTTAGTTTTGGCTAATTCTTAGACACTTAACACCATACAACGGAAGAGCATGGTAAATTGGAAATTTCGTCGTCTGTCAAATAGTCATACTTATCTGCCGCAGGCATAAATTGATGGTTCAAACTTCACGTTTAATGGTGCAAAGAAAACAACTACTCATTTTCGCTGATCAACTCGCATGTATATTTATTCACACAAATATTTAAGGAGTTTCTACTCCTGGAGGAAATACCTGGATGGAAAAGGGTTTGACCCTGTTGGATAACTTCGTGGCGTTTGGGACACAGCTTGCCACACGCATGATTTTCCGCTTTCGCGCTCTAAAGGTTAAAAGACATGATCTGGTAATTGCAGGATCGGAGTGGCCTGTGCGCTGCTGTACGCTGGCTACCTGCTGCTGGCCACACTCATCGAGCTCAACGTCTTCTTCCCGGTCAATTTGCCAGTTTGCCCGCATTAAGCGCACTTGATAGTTCCGAATATTATACTACTACTATTTCAGTAGTTTATACCGATAGTAATGATGATTAGGTACTTAATGGTGATTTAAATTACGTTTACTTACTCGTGTATGTTGTTACTCCCCTTACAAGTTAAGGGTGTCACAATAGTTTTTGTTATCCCGAAAGCAGTAAATATATGGTAGTATAAAAATGTATGCGAAATAACTAACTTAAGGTGTCAAAATAAATAAATGTCGTTGTTGTTTTTTAAGATTGAAAGTGTAAATAAATTCAGGAAGTTCAAAGCAGTTCAAAGGCAATGTCATTGGTCAGATTATATATGATGACTAATAGTGATATTCGAGTATGACTTCAAGTAACCACATCAATGTATAATATGTGTAATCTAATCTATGTCAAAAGTGCTCGATAAGTTGTTGGTTTCGGTATGTTGTCAAGGAGCCAAAATGACGGACATTTAAATGAATCTGTGTATAATTTTACAAAAAAAGTACTGATACAGTATTATAACCATAGGAGCTATCAAATGAATAAGTAATAATTCTCTATTGTAACACTACTAACTAATGCTAAATGAATGTACATCATTTTAATCGTCGTAGATATATGTTGGGTTTTTATATATTAATTATTTGCAACTATGATGAGAAATAATCATTTGTGAGTTAGTAAAATAAAAAACTTACGCCATTTAAGGTAAGTTTAAAATGAGTATGGGCATGGCGTAGATTACCTACTACGGACGATTACATTTTCTACATAAGAGATAATAAGATTAACAATTGCAAACTCAATCCGATTTAACTATAAACGAAGTGCAAGCAAAATAAATAGCATTTATTTATGCACTCGTAGAACATTATTTTTTTCTCTTACTTGGCCCCATGTCCGCACTCAATCTTAACTGACGGCCAATAATTTGAGTGCCCCTAAAACTAATCATAACGTTCTTATTGTTAGGTGTAAGGAAAATAAACTAATGTATACACACATAAGGCAATTATGTAAAAGTCATGAATAAAATAAGTTTTTTCATTAGTTTTTCTTATCTATTATACCCAGTGGCTGTACCGGATCCCATAGGTAATCATAATTTACACCGCATAAGTCCAGGAAACCGAAATCGAAAAAATATCCAGTATCAAAGGTAATTAAATTATCAAAAGAACAAAGTTTCAGAACGGATATTGCCTGATAACTTTCGCAGCTGGACTGAAAACTACAATTATACTTTATTTTACTGGTACACCAGCTCAGAATAATAAAAATGTAGGTGGTGGTGGTGTATTTCAACCTTTACATTGAATAAAGATTTATCAAAATCGGACTACTCTGGAAAAAGTTATTCATAGTCATACATAAAAAGTAATATACGCTTCGACTTGAGATCCTCCTACGTTCTCCTACGTCTAATCCAGCTATATGTAGATTCAAGACACTTCTTTTCTTAGACTAGAATGTGTATATGTTTCAAAACATTAAACTAAATAATATACTTTATTTTTATGACTTCACTATTTTATAACAGCTTACAACAGGTCACACTGCACCGTTACACCAAGCAAAACGGATCAATACACTCCAACTACTTAACTCTTAAAGTTAACCGCGATGGTATGCTCGTGCCCCGTCGAACTACTTTAAACTGAGCCGGGAACTATGAAATGGCTTTCACTACCGCACAGCGAATCGCTAACGTTTCGCATTTGTTTATTATCGCTTTATCAGATTAATGTTTACCCAGTAAGTGCATTAATTACCGCGTTAAAATAACTTTATTACTGAAACATACGCTTTATGACTAATTATACAACTTATAGTTGATAGACCGTGAGTCATTTTCATTTTAACTGTTCAGCGCCGCGTTCTTTTCATTGTTCGTGATCGTGAAAGAACGCAATACTTAAAATTGACTTCAGAAGGCCGCTGTGAAAATCGATACCAACCATTGAAAAGTCGGTTTCGTCACAACATATAAGACGTTCAACTTTTCCATTCCGACGCGTAAAAGTGTAAAAAATAGACAATACATAATCAGCATCTGTAATTAGAAGTGGCACACGCGATCGGCGACAACAATGTGCAACGCGCGGTGCGGTAACCGCCGCCTAGAGGATCTGTGATGCGCGTTATGCAACGGCGGGAACCAACACTTCCCATATCCCCGGTTCCTACACGATAAGAAAACAATAGAATCCATTCTGTTCGTTTATTAATTATTGGATCACAATTATTACGGCCATGTCATCGTAACAAGTAGCGGTGACAGGCGGTTAGCTTATTTTTAAACATCGTTATAAACAAACATACAATTCTACATGCAAATCTTACATATACTTATATTAAATATGTAACTAAAATAATAAACTATCTGGGGATGATGGAGCGTAGTAACCGCTCCCACAGAGAGGGTCGAGGAGTGGTATACATGGTAGGCATGGTGGACATGCACACTTTAAGAGGTCTCCGTGAGGTTTCATGCATCACAAACGGATAGGGGTGTTTTAGTAATGGCGACACAGAAGTCCCTACCAAACTTATAGATGTTTTAGGAAACTTTATCGGTTGACTTTTAACTACTTGCCGCTGATTGCTGGCGCCGCCGAGGAGCAAGATCGGTATGGAGCTTGGCTTAGTCGTTTTTGGGGGTGGTTTTGTAGTGGTTGTTTTAGTAGTTTGCTTCGTCCTCGGTAACCGTGTAGTAGTCTCTATAATTTCGTGGAAAATTGAATCTTCATAGTCTCGGTTGTCGTCCGTAAAAGGGGACACAAACACGAGTTGCTTTAAGCTGTTAATATCTTGCACCAGCTTCGCGTGCTCTTTCACTATGTCGTCGGCTTCTGGTAGAAGTTGATCGATCCTTGGCGATATTTCGTTGATGTGTATCAGTGGTCTGCTAAGAAATGTAGCCGTAGTCGGCGCGACAAACATTTGGCCAACCTGTCGCGGAAGACGCCGTCCTAGGTATAAAAATATACATGTACTTTCATGTACTTAAATAGTCAAGCAATCAAATGATTTTAACTAGTGAAATCAGTACATTACCTGTGTTAAACGTCCTGGCTAAAGTACCTTCACTATAATTCGGTAACTCCAAACAATTGACCTAAAACAATAAAAACATTGATTTAGATACTAACACTAGACTACCAAAATAAAAATAGTTAGTGTCACCCACTACTAATTGTTGGCGTACCTTACTAGCGTATACTTGGAGGTTGCGGGATATCTTACTTAACTCTAAATGTAAACCAAATATGAGTAGGGTAAATCGCCAGTAAAAGTTCAGTAACGATAATTAACGGATATGGACATTACTCTAAAATTAATAAAATAATTTAATTTTCCTTAAAATTTTATTTTGGTTCCTAGACCATAGATTACACAAATATATTTTTCAAATGTAGAGTTTAAAAAAGACACAAGTTCCTGTACTGTTCCGTACCTGTACATAGGTAATTTGGCAAATGAATAACAATGTCAAAACATTATTTTACGAAAATGTAAATCCACGAAGGTTATACATTTACAAATGGTACCTATATATTGTTCTCGTTTATGCAGCTGTGTAAATTGTTATCTATGGGAAATCATATATTTATAGTATTATTAAAAAAAAGATTAATTATCTATACATTATTTATACATTTTGGAATCATTTCCATATTATTCGAGCAATGACGCATATTTGTCCGATCTCTGCCAATGAAGCAGGTAAAAGTACTATCCAAATTCATACATAACTATACCTAGATATTTTTCTAGCAGGAACGGCATTTGTTTTGTGCTTGCCACAATAAAAATATCGACAATCCTGCTATCGATAAGTACATACTACTTCAACTTCAAGATGTACACACAGTCTTATATCGGCTACCTACCTAGACGCCGCGTGTCACCGATCTTGAACAAATTAAACGTAATCCGTATACTTTTGATCCAATTTACGTTTATAATTTGCAATGAATAGTTCCAAATTGTTTTCTGAAGTAGGTATTTAAATATAAATAAATTGACTTTTATTATTGTTAGTTATTTTTAACCCTATTACCCCATATTTGTCTTTGTATTACCTGTATGGAAATTGAAGGGGTACTTATCGATAACAGGACTGTCGATGTTTTTATTTTGTCAATCACTTACAAGAAATCGTTCGTGCTAGAAAAATATCTAGGTATATACATAACGATTGCACATACACTTCATTAGTCTGCAAGTTAAATCACACTTACAGAAATCACAGAATTCACAGAGCACTAAATTGGAATGAATGATACCATACGACTACTCGACTGAATTCATTCACGTCAGAAGCAATTAACATGAAATAATCGCAAATTGCCAATTACCGCGCTGTTAACGACGCAAGAATTATTCGCAAGCACGAATGCTTAATTTTTTTACCCCCTCATTATCCATATAGATCACAATGTTATCATTCACTTGCGATACTTAACGCTATACTGATTTCCGTATTGATACATGTACGTGTAAAGGAAGATTATAACACGGTATTTTACGGTAACCACTATTGTATATAATAGTAGTAGCAACACGAACAAAAAAGAAAGTGTCCATTCTTTTTTATACATTACCTAAATCCTACACAAAATGTTTTTTTAATGCCATCTATTTTCAGGAAGTGGGGTTAATGTATTTAAGGCAATAACTATGTACTTATGTTCTCTACCTTTATGTAGTGGAGTTTGTAAGTGGGTCTTATCAGGAATATTACATTAGGTCCCTACTAAACTTTTATTGGAAATAGTTGAAAGGGATTTATTGTCACGGTCCGCACAAAATGCATATAAATAAGGGTACCTAAACTAACAAACTTTCGGATATATTTTTTTACTTGTCTTTAAAAGTAAGTAAATGGTGCATTCTTTCTAATATCCAGGTACTTATGGCGGACTTCGCTTAGCATCTTTACAACAAGATCGACTAGGATAACTACAAGACGGCTGGGCTGAACGGTAAACTGCTGTTAATTTTAACAGATAACTATGAAAAAACATTTTTTTTTTGTTAACTAATTAGTTAAATATAAATATAGATTTATTTATGATATTACCCTTGGAGCCCTTAATTATAGTTTGGCAAGATCGATTCTACTTTACTGTTAAGAGAACAACAGTGTGTCAGTATCATTTTGAACACCTTAGCCACTTCTGCCGGTGACTGTACTCCCTAAGTGACTTTAGTGCTGTACAGTCAAATAGTTAAGTATCTAAATGAAACCACTTTTAATGCAGTAAATTTGAGGAGCAGATGTAATCAATGGCGCGTTGAGAACTATCCGCATTAACTAAATAGGTAATAAAACCCCGTATTTCGCATATTGCGTTAGTAATGATCATTATTTCGCTTGTACGCGTCTAACGACGGTAGCTGCAGTCATGCTTATTGTTCTTTTCTCCTTATCTGGTAAAAATTGATTAAGTAGGCGATACATATTAACTAGTAACATTTATAAACACATTAACGATTCATTTGACTACTTTAACTAGATATGTGGGCGCCCTTGTTGCATAATCAAAAATAGTAAAATTTTAAAAAGGGATAATAGGTTCCGACAGTTTCCACTTATGCTGATTATTTAGATTGAGTAAATGTAGATATGTGCTTTTCATTCAAGTTGAAAACTGTACTTTCAACTTTGAATAAGTAGAAAGTATTTTTTTTTTTAAACAAAAAGGACACTAGGATGTAAATAATATCAGCTAGCATCGTGGTGATACTCGACAGAGTGATAAAGGTTACTTTACATTCACGTGATAAATTAATATATTAATTTGATTAACAACACCATTTAAATTTTCATGCGATTATGCAAAACATTTATTTTGACTAGTTATGCCGAATTGTAGTCGATAACCATGAAAATAATAAAATACAGAAACGGCGGGTAACACATCCGAACTAAAGTCCAAAAGCTCCCAACTATGGGCCAAAATTAAGTTGAATACTCGTATCTTTGTTTAGATGTAGTTAGGTGTTATTTCAATCAAGCAGTTATAACATAAAGTTTGTTCATAAATTAATGAATAGATATTTTCGGGCGTATTACCCCTAAATAGATAACTTTCCATCTTCTTCGTTGTGTGTTTAGCTGTGTGTCGGTAAGTGACCGTAGCTCTTAAACAAGTGAACCAATTTTGATGCTTTTTTTATGAAATCTAACTAATGGTTAGATTTTAGTAAGGTGCTTCTACAGTCCAAAATTAAATTGCCTTCGAGTTAGTCATTTTGAAAAAAAAACTACACATAGTAGATCAGTCTACCCATGAACAGAGACGCGATTATTTGGAGTAGGCACAATCGATATAATTAAAACCCATTTAATAGACAAAAAAATCCTTAGTAATCCCATGAAAAAGTCAGATATTATAGTGGGTACATATTCGCATGATTCATACCTTAGTCATGGTCGTAACCACAATCCCCAATATCGATAGTTATGTAGATACCCAGATCGTAGTAGGTACGATAGAGATATTTCAGTACTATAAGTAGGCTTCTATTTACTTACTGCAAATTAACTAGGTATACTTGCATGTATAACTGACTTACCTACATAAGGGGATAGGGTTGTACTCATATAAAAAACTTGGAAAATATAAATTCTTTAACTAGGTACTTGGGTGCACAATTTATATAAAACTTTACATAGTTGATGTAATTATTTAACAAATTATTACACCAATAATGTATCTGACTGTAACATTCATAGCTTTGCACTAGCGTGAAGTTAATATTGAAAGTTATTAATTCATTCATTTTTTATTATGATACGAAAAACGGTGGTTCAAGCAGAAGACAAAAAATCCGGAAAATAATCGCAATGCGCACTCATAAACTGAAGGTTACGTGAGGAATAATTCCGAAAATAAGACGAGATCCGTCACCAACAATTAGACATTAGGTATGCTATCGATGAGTGTGCCATTATAAATCCAAGGTAGTTTTTAACATAAACAAAAAAAAATATCTTAATCTATATTCGGAATTACCTCAAAGAAACAAACTAATGTGAGCAACGAGTATTACCTGTGGTGTCGGTAAGAAATTTCTGGATCGTGTGAAGAATCCAAAATTGATGGTGGCTCCCACAAGTAGAAGCGTGGAGGCCTGCCAAAGTGCCGCCCACCGCCACATGTTAGCGCACTGTATCTACTGCCGCTACGGCGAGGCGCCGGCGCCGACACCTCCCTTCTCCAGTGCAGTGCTAGGAAAAACGCTCGACTTTTCTTTGATATTATGTTTCCCATGACACGTTAAAGCAATGCAATACGTCTACTAAGCTAGTTATTCGGCAAATTTTTTTAATTTATTTAACACAGCAGCAGGGAACAGCAACACCAACACCTATTGCAAAACTAGTAGTAGTAGTAGCACTTGAGAATGTTTTGAATGCTGATTAATAGCACTACCTAGCATATTTAAAAACTTACACAAAAAACAAAACACTTCCAGTGATTTCAATGTATACAGTATGCCCTTAGCCATTGGACAAATCCTAAGTAGGGTTACATAATTCTGAAATGCTCTAACTTAAAACTAAAATAATAAAATGGATTTTTAAAGAAGTTATTTCCATCAATAGACAAAATAATCATGTAAGTATTCATAATTGGCAGTGTTTAGCATCACGACATCTTGTTCTTTTAAAATATGGCTTACATGAATATATCATTCGATGATTTCGCCAATGTTCAGTAAAGTAACAAATAAGTAACATAACAACAAGTTTGCTCTTAGAGCATGACTTTGTTCGTTTTGAAGTCCATTCTTTATAAGCTGCACAATTCTACGTTAGATCCCTGTAGGTATAATAAGATATCAATATTACACACTAAACTACGTTAATGAACAAAAAATATACTCTCAAGACGATTTCGCCATTTATAGGTTCAACCGGAAGCCTTCATAGGAAGCCCTAGCTTTACGTCAATGTCCGGCAATGCATGATGATATTTGTCAAGTCATAAATAAAAAAAGTTAGGTATATAATCGAAAGGTCGAAGGTAGGTTGAACGTTTCATACATAGCAAAGTAAAAAAAAATTTTTTCCTAACTAGTGCGTAAAAAGTGCACTTTGCGCACGCTTCGCCTGCGTAAATTTCACTTTTTAAGGCACTTGTTATGAAAAATTGGGTTCGATACACGTGTAAAAACTTCTTTAAGACTCGTGTGATTGTCACACTCGTTTCACTCGGGCTCCAACATTCACCCTCGTCGTAAAAAAATTTTTTTCACTAGTATCGAAATGTACTATTTGTTAACTTTTCCGTACTCGCTACACCGGTTGTTCCGATACTTTGTATCTTGGTTCGAAATACCCTAACGTATATATACCTACGTACAGTCACCGACTTTAATTGTTGAGCCACTTACGGTTCAAGCTGTTTCTTTTGTTTAATGCTTGCTCTATGAAATTAAAGTCCCTGACCGTACCTACATTTCGTAATTATACATGTACCTACATTTCGGCAATGTCCGATGGAAAGGGACGTACTGAAAACAACGTAGGCACGCTCGTTCCGGGACAGTCAGTAGCCAGTCTTAAGTTATTTCAGGAAGCTTAAAATAGGATCACAATATATGTATAAGCGAAGAGGATTAATCAATATTGAGACAACGTTTTTATATCTAATAGGTTGAGTACTGGTTAACCTTTTCATACCTACAGGAACTCATTCCAATAGGCCTCACATGTCTACTTAAAAGTGTACTCAATTAGCGTGAATAGTAAAAAAAATCTTGTTACTTTTAAGACGATAAATGAGCATCAAATTTCTTAAAACTGGTCTTGCTGTTTTTTACATAGGTAAAGATCTTTTAGATCTTTTGCTCTATTAGCGACACAAAACTAACAGCGATTCAAGTTTTATCAACACTCGCTATTAACTAAATGAGTATTCTAAAAAACGTTAACTATTTTTGTAAACTCCTACATACACCTGTAGTGAACGATTAAAGTATATGCCAGTGGAGGAGCGCAGAACGTGATTCCCAACGGCTGGCCGAATATTCAGACAGTTGAGATCTTTTAATACAACGAATTCAAAGTAATAACAATTTCGAGTTACTTTCTGACGCCAGCTACTGCCATATATTACTATACTGTGTGTAAGCTTAATACGGGCGAAAAATTAAACCAGACATAGCATTACCAGTATAATCATTAACCAAAAGGTTTTTCTTTAATTATACCTATTATACATATGTAATTAAATTTTGTAAAATTTCTGAGCAGTAATGTACTGCGAACATTACGCGATATGAGCTTTTGAAAACTGTCAACGAGTGTTTAACTCGAGTTTTTTGCATTACATTGCGGGCCGAATTTTTTATTTATATAATTTTAATTGTACTTCTAAGCAGAAATTATCTAAATATATTTCTTATGTCCTATTCTACCCTCCGTTAAGAGATTCGCCCGTATAAGATTTACACACTGTATACATAGTTACATACATATTTTATTCACGTTCGCCTTACTTCATCTCATTAGAATAACTTGTTATATATTGTATCTTGTGTCTGCAAAAGATCCGGACGTTATGGAAAATAAAGTACAAATTAAAACAGCGGTATTATGGTAAGGTATCTTTATTACAAATATTTAAACGATACCTAATATTTACAGATAACAAAAGAGTTACAAATCTGAATCTTTTCTGTCGTTTACTAAAATTATTTCTGCCTAAATTAATTAGGGTATCTAATCGCAATCATCAAACATGCAACGCACATAAAAATTAAAAAACACAATAGGACATTAATTATTAAATTATTTTTTTAACTTTCGTTCGAACTAGTCATTAATTTAAAAAAATCTTATTATAAATAATA
This sequence comes from Grapholita molesta, assembly GCA_022674325.2. Lineage (NCBI taxonomy): Eukaryota > Metazoa > Arthropoda > Insecta > Lepidoptera > Tortricidae > Grapholita > Grapholita molesta. The sequence continues at coordinate 25,576,801 of CP053120.2, read as the reverse complement.
AATATTTTACCACGCACCTCCGATACAACACAGAGCAATGTTAAATAATTAGGAATGCGTAATTATTAATACAATCACTCAATGGTCTTCGCCCTCTCTGAAACATCTCTAAAGATAATAAAATATATTTAAGTCGTAACTATCAATCAATTGTTTTAATCGAAATTTCTGAATACAAGTCACTGAGAAACCTATTGCAGACTTTTTTGACTGGTAGCCATAATGTCAAAAGCAAGTTAAGCTTTCGAAAAGTTAAGGAATTGTTCCGTTATATTGGTTGATGGGTAAATGGTGTGTACACACAACCAGAGCCGTAGTCATAGGGTTTACACAAAATAAGTTAGTAAGGCATGTTAGTGCCCACGGTTGTACAGTCAGCAGCAAAAAATGCTAAGCGTTTGAAGTGTTCAAAATGACCTACACGCGCTCTTATTCTCTTGACAATAGACGTGTTGACCTCATTTTGAACACCTCAAATGCTTAGCTACTTCTGCTGCTGACTGTATTTAGATTCCACAATAATAGTACAGTATAATACAAGGGAGCTAAGGTTGGTCAATAGATGCGCCGCTAAATTGAACGCGTGAGCGATTAGCGAATGCGCATAAGAGAGCCAAGTATTTAATGATCAAACACTAGTTTCATACGTTTTTCAACTTTACATAGGCCATGCTTAATTTAGGGTTCTGTAGTTGCCTTTCGCTATAGGTGGACAAAAAAAGTCGTATACAGTATACAGTAAACGGCACTTACATCTTTATTTCGATGTCGTTTCCGATTACAACATTTTATAAGATAACTCCAAAATGGCTAAACCGATTTCAATCAGTATATTTTTTCATTAAAACTGCTTATTAAGCCTTACATCACCAATTTTTCGGACCCATTGCTCAAAAGTAAAGGGGAGGGACGCCTTTTTTTAACTTCCGAGAAATTATTTACCAAACTATTCATTTTATCCGTAAATAGTTTTTAAAGACTCCTATTTTTTTCAAGAGACCTATCTAACGATACCCCACAAAGTAGGACTGAGACGAAAAAAAATCACTTCCCCATGTCTACGGGAGCAACCCTAAAATTCAATTTACTTTTTTGACTTGATAAACTCATACTCCTACCAAATTTCAGTTTTCAGTACCTACTACGGATCACTGAGTTAGCTTTTATTGCTTGATTATCGGTAAGTTATTTTGTAGTGATTTAATATTTTTTGACCAATTCTTCCCGACTATCTTTTTATATATTCCATCGGTTTCACGTATTATTACTTGATTTTTATGGCAACACTGGCATATCCCTCGCAGTCAAAAACATTATAATTCAGTACTTATTTGAAATACACAACAAAATAAAACGTAAAATCGTAATAATGGCAATGGATTTTTTTCTGGCAACGACATCTTGATGGAACTTGCAAGTATTTTTATTCTCTGTCATTCATACGCCTAGATGTTTTTCTAGCACGAACGATTTGTTGTTAAGTGATGGATTAAATAAAAACATCGACAGTCCTGTTATCAAGAGTACCTCTTATTCGTCATACAGAACGGATAGCATAGTTAGCATTTAATCGTCTATCGCGCTATCCGTAACTTTCACACTCAGATTATTGTTGGAGCGTGACAGATATTGTGACAAATGATAACAACCCGACTATATTAGGCTAGCAGTTAATACAAAACAAATATAAGGTAATAGGGTGCTATAAAAATAGATAAGAATAACATCACTATCAATTTATTTATATTTTCAAAAAAAAATTGAATTATTCATTGCAAATTATAAAAAATAAATTCAATCAAGTGTACGGAATACTTTTTATTTGTGTAAGATCAGATGCACGCTGCGTCTGACATAGGTAGCCGATATAACTCTGTAGTTGTATGCACGTCTTGTCGTTGTGGCAGTATGTACTTGTCGATAAAAGGATAGTCGATTATTTTTATTACTGGCAAGCATTAAGCAAATGTTGTTCCTGCTACAAAAATATCTAGGCATCTCATTCACTAACACATATAAATCTCTATCCCTTACTGCTGCGTGGGTATCACTACATAAATTGCCAATTATTTTTTTTTTTCGAACATTATGGTCCGTAAATTGCTAATATTAAGTATGGACTATGAGTATGATTACGTTTTGTAAACAAGAAATATAAACGCTTAATTTTTACCGGCACATGTGTCCAAATGTCAGAAAGGATAGGTGTTATAATGTTTACTGTAAATATTACTGACATAATGCCAAAAACTCCCAAGTGTTGCAATAATACAAGGAGATGGCACAATTAGGTAATAAGTACTGATATACTGCCTGACCGCCAGAACAGAATGGACCATGCAGTGTCACAATGTCTATTGACAAAAAGAGCAAATTGTTTCTGGCCTGCAGTATAGAAAATGTGAAACACAAAAATAACAATTATCACACCTTCTGTTATTTTAAAACCTATCAGACACGAACCATAAAAACATGTAAGCGTTTAGAACATTAACCCGCTTCATAAACGTCTCTGAAAGCAACCTTGGTTAAATTCAGGGACCGGACAACCCTTTCCGCGGCAAAAGCCATTAAAAGGGCAACCCTTAAACAGGGCTAACACATTGAAAGACTTACCAGTTTGAACTGCTAGCCCATATATTTGAATATCCCTTACCGTACCACTAAGCCAAAAATAAAACTAGCCCTTTACAATCACTAACTGCTATCCTATATGCCTTGCTATCCCTTAAAAAGGGTTACCCTTATTACTTTGCGGTTTTTATAAAGCTTTCCCTTTAGTAATGTCGTAGTTAAGTCTTGCGTGAAAGAGACAGGTTTACTATATGTCTACGCTAGTGTTCGAAAAGCGCGCGTTTTCAAATCAAAGAAGTCAAAGAAAACACCGCGCCGCCGACGATAGCTTGCTATTGGATCAGAGCAATGTGTGCTTTATGAACAAGGCAGACGATTTCAATTAGCACGCTTGTATGCTAAAAGGGCCTCTATTAGGCTAACCCTTATAAGCGATATGTAAGGTTTTGGTGAGCGGATGATTAGGGTTTTGTTAGGGTATTGGGATAGCGCTTAGTTATAAGGGTTAGCGCTTTTATAAGTGCTTTGAAAGTAAAATGAAAGGGTATGGTCGAATAAGGGTATGGTGAGTAAAGCCTTATGTAAAACCCATACAAAAACCCTTTATAAGGGATAGCGGGCCGGTCCCTGGTTAAATTATGTTTTGTCTGCATGTTACAAACACGATTGTCAAAGTGACAGATAAGGATAAAACATAATCTAAATAACTACAGTACTGTCTGTACGCTCCATCTTTTAGCAAAGGAAGGTTTTTGTAACACACAATACTAGTCACCCGTGCGGGGCGGGATGGTAATTGATTATATAAAATCGGCTATTAATATTAATTTGAATCGTCTTTGATAAGTACTGATCATATTTGTATACCAGCAAGAACGTGTCATGAAATATTTGCCCGCTTTGACTGCTCCTATGTTGTTGACTGTAACTAGGAAGATACTTCAATACTTATTAGAGCTTAGATTTATTGAATACCGCACACAAAAAAAGTGTTCAAAGTATGTACACAAACAATAACATTCTTATTTGCCAGTGTAAGCCCGTTCCAATAAAATAAAACAATATTGACGCAGTCACGTTAAGCGAGTTCCCAAACGACACTCGGTTCGGGAGCGCATGCGTAAATGTTCAACAAAAATACAATATTAATAAGAGCTTAGGAAATGCCGTGACATTCTGCGACCAGTCAAACTAAATAGGTAACTAAAGCACAGCAAACCTGCCTTGTTTGAAGGTAGATTCCAGTCACCATTTAACAAGATATCTCTAATATCGGAACGCGCAAAGATACATCTCGAATTTCTGTATGTCCCGCTACACATAAAAATCGTGTATATTGACACTGTCCATCTGATTTCTATGATGCTTTGCAAAATTTTTGAATTAATATCACAAATTACAGGGGTAGTACTCTGTGACCGTATATGCGAAAAGTCGTTTAGTATCCACCAAGGAATCATTTCAAGTATAACTGAACCTTTACAAAGTAATGACAGTCTTACAAATTGAAAAATAGATTTCACAGGTGCTTTATATACGACATATGTAACAAATATTGTTGAATTCCATACTGTTTTCGATTTTATTTGTATACAGATAATATTAAGTCAGTGAAATAATTCTTATATATAGCTAAAAACAATTTATAATATATTATTGACATATTTCATGGGTATACACTACACGATTTATAAGGCAAGACTGTGTATCTTCATTAAATTGGTAACGAAGGTCATGTAATCACGACGCATTTAATGTTTTTCGTGTCAATTTTGCTGCCGATCATTCCTGATAGAAATCGAGAAACGGGTTTAATTACAAAAATATTGTACCTAGGTAAAGACCTGCAATTAGTCTTAAGTTAGTCATTCTATTTGTGTTACAAAAGATATCTGTGTAAAATGTATTGTAAACCATATTCACACATGTTTACACCTTAACTCACCTTAACTAGGTACAATTTTTTTGAAACTCGTCCAAATCTGCTGGGGGTGGGGGGCTAGCCAAACCGCAATCGTGACGATAAAATAATGAATTGGAACGACAGATCGAACGACGACAAGTCACATGATCTCTTCTATACATTATTTTTCTTTCTTGACATCTTGGCTAGGTCTCGTGTAAACCTTAGATAATCGCACTATACTATTGTTACTCATCAAACGATATGTGTTCAGTATGTTCTGATGCGTATACGCGACTGTCGATGTCCGGCTAACAGGACGCACCTCTGCGGTAGAATCGACTGTACATAGCTTGGCAACCATTAAAACCGCCCCTTAACTTTATTGACACCACCGATTAATAGATATGAAAAAATTAAAATCTCAAATTGTATGTAGGAGTTTTCAGAAAATACAATAAAGCATGATATCTTTATAGAAATCAATTTCTTGCCTTTTTGCATTGAAATATTGCTTAGAGGTTACGAAACGAGCACCAAATAGAAGTATTTATTGATATTTAATCCTTAATTATCATCACAACACAAAACTGACATTACTTAACTTGTCCTTAACAACTAACGCTAATTGGGTACATGCACTATTTTCCGAAAACTCCCATACAAGGTAATAATTTTGTAATCACAGATATTTGTGTGTTACTATAAATCGTTGCGTTGCAGGCCTTAATAACAACATGAGTTTAGCGTGGTTGCTTGAGCTAGAAAGTAATGATTTGTTTCTATAGTCATCCTGTATTATTTTCCATAAAGGCGTGAGTTATAAAATCGTTATAAATCCGTAACACTGCATATAAAACTAGACAAAAGACACTTCGTAAAAACGAAATAATGAATAGTGTTGTTTACTATGTACATACATATAAATACCGTTTATAAAACCGCGGACTGGTCTTATAAAGCTCTTCCGATTGACAATTGATGAAAATCAATGATGCTATTCAGACAGACTCAATACCAACCAGAAATTACAAACAGTTATGTGTAACCAGATCCAAGGCCCCTTGTGTCCCGCGTTCTGTCAGTTCGAGCTTTAAAAGACTGTTCGTGTCTCTGATTACAGGGTACATTCCTGTCAGTTGGGAGAACTCGTGGCCTGCAGTCAGTATGCGTCATGTGCTACAAAACAAAGCTGTTGACCAGCAAAACAACTTTCATCTTAGACTAATTATTTGCTTGGAAGGGAGATCCCTTTGAAACTGCGGCAACTAAACCGTAAATTCGTTAATTTCGGTGCATTAAGATCCTAATATCAGATAAATCGTTTACCTAACTTTAAAGACGAATTATACAAAACGAGGCATATATAACACAGCCCCACACAAATATAATATATATCATATATATAAATCAAGTGTTCAGAGAACCATCATTTGAAACTATGGAACATGCTGTTGTAACAAAGGATATATTTCAAATCTATTATTTTCGACGATAAAAATCCTGAGGTATTAAGAGCCTACATCTGAATGACGCTGTAAGCGTTTAGTATACATTCCAATTTATCAAATGTTCACGCCACGATGAAGCTTCGTTTAACTTCAATTCACTAACGTGTAGTTCTGTCACTGGTTCTGCGCTCTCGTCTGCAGCAAAACATTAAGCCAAGAAATCTTAGTTTGTCAAACGAAATGAATAACATTCGTCCAACATATCACTGGCTCATTTAGCCTAGGCAGTGCAAATTTCCTCAGTACTAAGTACAAGTAACACATAGGTACTAAAACACATCGCTACCTACAAGCTGAAGGTTTTTCAACTCTTAATAAGCAAAAATAGGTTATATTGCCGAGATATGCTCTTAACTTATTGCTTTTAGGTTATCAGTGATCATATTGTTTTAAGTGACTTTAAATCTAGAGTTATATAGTGTGTGGTAATTGGAATGTATACTAATGGTTGACTCGTGGTCGTGGTGTGGTGGTCGAGCAGACGACGCGACGGCGGCGCGTGGCGAGCGACGGCAAGCGGCGGCGAGTCCGGGCCGGCCTGCAACAAGTGCGCAAAGACTCAGCCAAATAGCTCCACTACGTGTACACAGTGCCCACAGCGACTAGAGGAAACTGGCCTATAATATGCGGGGCACCTAAATCGTAAGCAATAATTATCTATCAGCAATGTCTAAACATGTTAATCTTATGTCCAGTCGCCATCAGATATATCGGAGCTGTGTTGGTGGTCATAAATATCTACATAAATAACATTCCCTTCATCGCCTTGACAATATAGGCGACATAGGCGTTGTTCAGAAATTTGTGACCACAATTTGTGTGTGAATATATCTATATCAATATCTGATGGCGGCCGTACTTAAATACTTTTGGAAACAGGGCCTTAACAATGTAAATTTGTGTTTATGAGATTTTTAAATATCACTGATAGTGGACATATCAGGAGCAAATTAATGCAAAAATATATAGTAGATGTCTCCTTTTGAATAAAAGTTAGTTCAACAGTTCAACGTCGTCTTGATTATCTTGACACATTGTGCCGTTAACCACAAAAGAAAAGCAAATTTTATCAACTATGTCATCCAATAATCGGGAATTTTAAGAAAAGTGAAATGCTGTCAGTTGGTTAATTAAGAACGCTTTTTTTGCATTTATGCATATATTGCTTATAGTTTATGAAACGAACACTGAAGTATTTATAGAAATTGCTTAATTATCGTCAGATAACTGACATAATTTAACTTTTCTACAAGTCACCTTAATTGGGGACATTTTTTTTCTGAAAACTGCCCAACGTTTATCTTATAAAACTCTATTTCTAAATTGGAGGATTTATGGGGTCAAACTGGGACGGACTTGGGAAATTAGTCATCATCAATCCAAATATTGGTCCAGCAACGGTCATAAGCAGTGATCGGCACTAACGGTGCAAAACTTTAACAAAACTTGTTGAAATGAGGGATAGTAATACTTACCATCAAGAAAAATACGAGTAACATTGGCAAATTAGTGTCTAATTGAATTTTATATCGGAATTTCAATATGCATATATTTGGGTGCAAGCATATACTTGTTTTATGGCTCTATCGACTCATTTATGTCCACTCAACAAGTTTTGTTAAAGTTTTGCACCCATAGTGCCGATCATTGGTCATAAGAGTGCAAAAGACTTACTTTTCACAGAACAACAAATAACCAATTTTTCGATAGTATGGAACATATATTTTTGATTGAAGACACATTGTATTCGTATCATACAAAAACTTAAAAAATTTCGCAATGCATTTAAATTAAAGTAAGACACAAGCATTACGGTCGGGATTTATAAGCTCTATATTTATGTTATGATATAGGGGAGTTTTCAAAATTTGGTACACCCAATTAGGGAAATATGTAAATAAAAGTTAAATCACTGTCAGTTTCGTGACGACAATTAAGCATGAAATCTTTATGAAGATCGACTTTTTGTCTTCTATTATATTGTAATATCGATTGAAGTTTATAAAACGAACATCAAAACCAAGCTATCGATATATTTATATTTAATGCTTAATTGTCGTCACGAAACTGACAGTGATTTAACTTTTCTTAACAATTTTCACTAATTGGGTGCACAATTTTTTGAAAACGCCCATAGATAACTACTTACTATTATAAATGTTGCTTTGTAAGATTTTTTTTTTAGATTTTCCTAATCAGAATATGATTACAATTATGCCTTTAAACGGAGCTTTAGCTTTTTTACACCACCATTTTTGTAATAATAATGCAATAAGTATTATCAACATTATAATCATATATAGCACAGCAAGTAAAGAACAAGCAAAGCACATTTAATCACAAATCAAAAACAATATTTACATTCATAACGATTTTTGAAACTAGAGATTAATGTGAAAAATATGACAATTGTTGCTAAGTTAAAATACCATTCGGTAAAACTGGTTTAAGAAGTTACCGTTTTATGAATTTTAATGGATCTATTACTAAAAGCAAGTCTGATTGTAAAATTCGTGCACTCTTGCACATTTGAGCTATATAATGGTAAGAAGACTACAAGTTTCATTGCATCTTAGTACGTTAAATAAAAGCTCAGACAAAAGTAATAGAAAGGAACTGCATTTTATAATACTGTCGTATTAACTGTACCCGCTAGAATATAAACAATCACCAATAAGCACAGAAACATTTTCGCATTTGCCGCCAGAGCGTTTTACATTATAAAGCTTAAAATTTTTATATTGTAATAACGTAACCAACAAAGTCCAAAGATGTGTGGTCATGGTACACAGGTACACATATAACTGGACAATAAATCAAGTTCGCAATGAGCATAATAATTTTATACAGCACTGTAAATGCTTTAGATATCATGTAAGGCACTCTTTATACATCACATGTCCATGAGATACAGTCTAACAGTAGCAACTGTATGTCCCGCATCGAAATATATCTGTACAAGAGCATTCCATGAAAACGGTAAGTTTTTAATCTAGATTCATACAATGTCTACGTGTAGGACAAAGTTGTGGCGTACTTTGCATGCGAGTCGCTTACGAAACGTTTGTTTAAATTCCGAATTACTTTGTCGACTTGCGCATTGTTGTAAGTAAAGCTTACAGCTTTAAGATGATAGTGTAAACAGGTAAGTCAAAAAAGAACCAGGCTCGGAGTGGCGAAAAAATGGGTCGAATGTCCCTTACGTAACGATAGATTGGTTCTACAGACTAGTGTGGTAGTATTACAGTAGTGTAATTATGGTCAATTAAAATGTTGAATTAAATGTTAAGTACCTTATTATTTATCCTTAGCCGGCGTGGGGGTAGAGGCCTTGACCGGCTGCGGTATAATGGTAATCTCGTCGTTGATCTTGAGTGGCTTGAGCAGCGAATCGTTGGACTTGGTGGCGGGCGCGGCCGACTTGCTCTTATCCATCACACGCTTGGCCACGACGCTGTGCGCGGAGTACACGTGGTTTTCGAACTGTTTGTACATTCCAAAGGTGGCTGTGCATACCGTGCACTTGTATGATAGGTGCGCCGGTTTAAGCGTCAGATTATGATCTCTAGCTACGTGGTTGAGCAACTTCCACTGATATACCTGTAAATATAAGGAAATATAAATTAGGGTAGCTTCCAAGGAATATATCATCGGGTTACGTCCCATCAAGTTTCGTTTCTTTTAACTTTTTCGATTGGAGATTTGAAACTTTCGTTGCCGATATGACGGGGTCCGTTTCAATGCCGGTGTCGTTTGACGGGGGTTGACATGCTTAAACATATTTTATGAACTCACCCTGCCACAGACGGGACACCGGCCGGCGTCCTTGCCCTTGTTGGCCGCCTCCTGCATGGAGCTTGTCACGAGCCCGTGCGAACCCAGCAGATGCCGTTCTAACCCTTGGTCAGTGAAAAATCTGAAAACATACTTTATTCATCAACAAGCAGAATTTGGAATCTTAGATAAGTTTGATACTGATATTAAATGGAAGTAGTATTATTAAATGTCAAATAAAATCAAATTTTAAAGTAAGTATCATCTGTCATATTGCTTTAAGTAAAATATTCAAAAACATAGCAATAAACTGCCAACATAGATTGACACTTGTCTTTAAATCTGCGGAATTATTTTTACCTGAATTGACACTTTTGGCAATTGAGCGGTGGCCTATTGTATATCATTTTGGGGTGTATTTTGACTTTGTGTATCCACTGCATGTGGTTGCGGAGCTGCTCCAGGTCCTTGATGTAGCCGTCGCAGATCTCGCAGATGACGAACGTGCTCTTGGTGTGCGCGGGCGCCGGCGCCGGCTGCGGCTGTCGCGGCAGCGGCGTGATCGAGATCGACGGCTGGTGCATCGACTTGCCTACCATTGCGTTTTTATTGTTATTCTGAAACAAAAATATGTTGAGTATAACAACAGAGCACAGGGTCATCGTGAGAAATAGTGTATTCGTGGCATTACTATAATTAGTTTAAGTTGACATAATTATAACCTCCTAAGGCCCACGGGCCTACCTGTAGTAAGAATTAGTTCAATGGAATATTAAGGTGTTCTAATTAGGCATTTGTTACGATCGATTTAGAATCAAAAGAAATTCTACTTTAGTTCCTATTTCCCTATACTATCTACAAGTTTGACAACAAATTTAACAGGCATTCTTATACAGCGGTGCTATGGACTATAAGTTAATTCGGACGTCGAAATATCTTTAACTCTTATTTGATGTGGTTACTTTTAGAAGTAATGTGAATTAGCTATTCATGTTCTTACTATATCGAGAATATATTCAAAAGTATTAGATTTAGCAAAGAAGAATGTACCAGTGCGGGTGTAGGTTGCCGCACCATGACGCCTCGGATCATGGTGTTGCCAAGCATGGTGGGGCGCTGCGGCGTGGCCTGCGGCGCGCGGCCGCGGGCGCGGAACGCGGCGCCGGCGCCCATCACACTCGCCATGTTGGGCGCGCGCACCATGTTGTTGCCGAGCTGCGGCCGCCCGAATCCGCTTTGATAAGACCCCAACATATTATTCCGTGCCCTCGTTATCTATAAGACAAACATTAATAAGTCAGTGATTTAACATTAAAACATAATTTAACTTGTCAGTAGGTGAAAGAGAGGTTTACAGATAAAGCTATAATATAATTTATTTAAAAATAAATCATAAGTAATACAGTAAAAATAAAATTAAAAGTGTTACAACAGGTACTTTTTAAACTTTTAGTTAAAATTGCAAAGATGGCGAGTCTCTGTTTTGTCAGAATTCAAGGATCCACAGTCGTGACTGTACAAGATGTTTTAAAGCTTGAACCACACTATTCAATGGATTAGCAATACTAATCTAGTATTAATACCTTTGGTATTTTGGCTGGAGGTTCCCACTCAACGGGCGGAGCCAGGTTTACGTCCGGCTTGAATTTCTTGGCGCACGGAATGAGATGGCGGGCCAGCTTGCCCTTGCCGTTGTCCTCGAAGGGGCAGTTGGCGCACTGGTGGTACGCCGGCGCTCGCTCCAGCTTGCCTCGCGTATTATGCTCTGCTTCCATATGGTATAGAATATCGTGAGGACTTCGAATTTCAAATGCACAGAAATTACATTTATAAACGTTATTTTTCATGTGCGGCGTCTCCAGGTGATGTGACATAACTAACGTGGATTCCGTTTTGAAACTACAAAATTCACATTTAATTTGAGGGAATCTGTATGGAGCATTGTTCTCTTTACTAAACTCTAGATTTTTCATGAGAGATGCTATAGATGACTCAGTCGCTTTCGTGCTGTGGCCGGTTTTCTTTTCCCTGTATAATTTTCGGTTTTGCTGCTTTAATAAATCATTTTGTACATATTCCTGTACAAAATTTAATCCAATATTTATAAAGAATTTTCCAAGTGAACAATCAAAATAATTGTCCGACTTCCCCGTGGTAACCTTATCTGTAATTAATTCTGTAACATCTTTAATTTCTTCTATAGAGTCAGCTTTATCCTTAATAACAACAGTTTTATCTTCATCGTCACTATTAATATCATCTTCAGAATCTGAAGAACTTTCGCCATCCCAGGATGCATCATCGTCATCCTCATTTTTGCGACGTCTCCTTTCTGAAAATATTACAGGCACTTGATACTTTCTGCACATTACTGTTATTATCCTTTTATCTTTATTTTTCCTGTTAATGTAAAACAAAGTTATACAATGCTTTGAGTGTTTATAATATATGTATATAATTATATAGCGCTTCGGGAAGGTGTATTGTACGATGGCTTTGATGTACAGTACACCTTCCCGAATCCTCCAATAAAAAATTATAAGTTGCTACAAAAATTCGACACAGATGTAAAAATAAACTAAAATATTTATGTAAAGTTGATTTGTAATTTTATTTGCTAATAACATGTAACATATAACAATAATATGGAATTTGGTACAGGTAAATATGCATTGAGGATAAGTCACAAAAAACTTTACTTAAATTTTTACCCTGACTAAAATTTTAAACTTTAATTAAATAAGATGCGTAATTTATGATTTTTATTTAGTTTTTATCGAAGCTGTAGATACCATAAATAAATCAAAAATCTTCTAGCGTATTGAGTTACGTCTTCCGTTTTTCTAGCGTCTGTCGACATTATCATATAGGGAAGCATTAAAAAATCAACTGCGAAATATAGCAAAATTAGTTTTCTCATTACACTACTTCATTACAAGTGTCTTGAATATTTATTATATTTTATTATAGCATAGTGTACTAAATTAATATATTGTCATATAGAATTTTACACAACCCATATTCATTTGTGTAATAAAATTAGGTGTGGTTGTATTTTGTAACTTATAAGTAACACACAGTCTTGGTTTGAAACAAATAACTGAGAATGGTGGTAACCACAATTTAGCCCTTACTCATACTTATGTATACTATTTATTCTATTCTTCCTTTAGGGAGCCAATTACTATTTGCAGGTTACGCATATTTAAATAAATGTGGGTTAATTTTCATACCTTTTTTCTCAGCCTTTTTCTTTTTCTTTTCCTCTTCCTCGGCCTCGTCCTTGGCCGTGTCCTTCTCCTTCTCTTGTTCTTCTTCAGACTCCTCCACTTCTTCACCCCGCTCTCGCTTTTCTTTTTTCTCCTGTTCACGTTTCTCCTTTTCTAGCTTTTCTTTTTCTATTTTTTCATGCTCTTCTTTGGCTCTTTGTTCCTCTAATTCTTTACCTAATATGTCTACAAATTCTCTAAATGGCTTTATAGAAGGTTTTTCGTACACGTACGGTACTATAAATGAGGGTGCTTCCACGACAAACATGTCATCCGTGAGAGAAGGCAGTATATTCGGCTGCGCAGTTTGAGTGGAGTTTTGGTTGGTAGAAGTGTTAGCGCTGCTAGTCGTTTTGCTACTCACTGGGGTGACAGTTGTACCCCGAGCTACAATACTTTGATACAAGTTCTCAGGAGTCATAGACGTCACGGACGACTTTGAGGGCAGTGGCGTTGAGTTTTTTCCAGAAATTATAGAATTAGTGTCTATGATAACAACTGTGGGTTCCTTTTTCTGATTATTATTGGACATCTTAGACTGCTTGGCTGCCATTGCAACTAAAGCCTTAGTATCATTTACAACTATTGGTTTACTTTTACGCGTTAACGGATCTTCCATTTCAACTTCTTCAATATCTGATCCATCCGAATCCCCATTCTCCATTTCTTCATCAGGATAAATTTTCCGTTTAATTGCTCTATTGCTGCGTCGCAGCTGTACTTTATTTTCACTAACACTTGAACTGGACTTTTCATCATTGGTCATGACACAATCATCGTTGTCATTATCACTTATAATCTCATGAACCTCACCTGTGGAATCACGAGAGTTACCGTTCTGGTTGTCGGGTCCATTGTCGTTTTCTAGTATGATTATCTCGCCGCTGTTGTTCCTGTGGCTATCTTGTGACGTATCATCGCCGCGGTCGGCTTCGGAGTCTGAATTAATACTGACAGTGTCTTCGGCTTTCGGTACAGCAGACAGTTCTGATCCGTCTTCAGATGAATCTTCTTCCGAGTCAATCTCCTCATCAGATTCCTGCAAATATAATATATCTTTACTAAGCAACCTTTTGAATTTGTATTTTATGATACTAAGCGTTCTTATGACATGGTCAATGAAAGATACTATTATAAAATAATATTATACAGCCCGATTCACATAGCCAGCAGGTTTAATAGAGTTGTGCGGTATTATAAACATAATATGTTTGTTTTTTATAAATAAAAATTAATAACATAGTCGTTTTTGAAACTGGGATATAATGAAGATCGACACATGAGTGTGTTAAGGCCTTAATTATTATGTACAGTTGCACACATCTCATAAGTACGCTATATGATAAGTTAAGATGCGGAGGATCATATTGCTAATAATGCTCCTGTAGCATAATTTTAGATACTTTAAAAATATAAACAAATAAAAAAGAAATTATTTATTCGTAATAATTGTATGTGGTAACATACATAACTTTGCTGACGTGCTTCGGAATCAATTACCTGTATTCAACTTAGAATCTGGAAGATTCAAGTAACTGCGAATGGTTTGCTCAAATCTCCAAACTTATTAATGCCTACTTTTTGTGTAGGTATCTACCGGCAGAGTAATTTAGAAAAAAAAACTATAAACTATAAAACCTACGAGTACGATGTTAAACAACAAAACGGCGCTACTAGTGACAGCAAAAAGGAGGCTATCAAAATTGTGACACGATTGAAACTTTCGTGTGCCATTGTTATATTTTATGAATGAAAATGACGGCTTTACTCATGTTTAATTAGGCACCCGCGCGACATGTTCCGGATCATCGTGAGTACAGGAGTAATTTTCATTCATAAAATACGACGAATGATAATGATTAAGGCTCGGAATTATGCGTGTGGTTTTTGAAAAGTCATAGTGTGAACACCAAGGTCTATCGATATATCGAGTTTTTTTAGAAATACAATGTGCTATTCCTGTCTTCTGTAACGTAGCGTGGTAATGTGCTCATAACCCGTATGTCCTCACAGCACGTGGTTTCGTTTGCATCGACTACTATACTTTTAACGATATATATATTAAGATAAAGAGGAGTGTGGAGGCTTTTTGGAATCCACGTGAGCAGTTCTAGACACAACTGCTAGATATGCTGCTATAATAGATATTTATAAAGAATGTCGTATTAAGTCAAAACGTATTTTTTAAAGTAGGTAATGATATATGTATGTCATTGTTGCGGGTTTATTAAACCGGTTAGAATGTCGGTATCAAACACTTCTCATTTCTACGTCCGCAGACTAATACGCGGGAATCGTAAAGCGACCAACCGCAGTGCCGTCATCGTCAACTTGAGTCGCGAACAAAATTAATAACATTACTACTCAATAGGTAGTTCTCCGTGATTTGTGACAAACACTTATACCCGAATTCGTAACTTAATTGGTGAAAATTAATAATGTTTTTAAAAGTATAAAAACTACAAAATTTGTTAAGTTAACAGTTTACGACTGTGGACTTCTTTCATAAACATAAACTATATCTACCAAACATGAGTAGATTTAAAAACACCTTTGTACTCGCACATAGGCATTGCCTTACTGATTTAACTCTATCCGGATTATTATATTGACCGATTTAAATATCATTGACACAATAACTTTTTATCATTTCATACAAGTTCGCTTGATTAATTTTTCTTACATAAAAACTCATTTTAACGAACCATCATTCTATTTGAATTTCCTATATCTAGGTATCTATGTATATCGTTAATTTAATTAATAGTCATATAACTTAGAAATTAGAATTAAATATACCATCAATCAATCATAGAAGACTGTCATTTGGCAGAGTGAAGTGCAATAGTAAGTTAAGTGAAAAGTGAAGTGTTAGGTAAACTGCGAAAAAAAAACGTGAGATGCAGTGCCGCGGCAGCAGGCCGAGAGGCAGAAAA
Source organism: Grapholita molesta (assembly GCA_022674325.2). NCBI lineage: Eukaryota > Metazoa > Arthropoda > Insecta > Lepidoptera > Tortricidae > Grapholita > Grapholita molesta. Next base: position 25,560,834 of record CP053120.2, on the reverse strand, counting down.
TGTTATTTATTTATATTCGAACAATATTGGTATACGATTTGTAAAGGTTTATTACATTATAGCGGCACGGTTGCGGCAGGACAACTATCGTTCGTCAACAGCTGCACCACAGCACAACCTCAAATTTCGGCTACAGCTAGCCGCCCGCGAGGTGTGGTGGCTTGCTATCACCGCGTACCGCGTTACACGTAGACAGCGGCGCTACCGCGAAACACGATATTCGTAAATTTCGGACGATTGTCTCTGTCTCTCTCATGACGCCTTCATTGGAGTAAAAGGGAAAGATGCTCGAAATATATGAACTTCGATGTTCGCGGTACCGGGCCAGTGTCCTTACCATGAGTTGTGACTTTGAAGTTTTCGATAACGAGTATCGAGTTTACTATCTGTGCATCTCGTTCGCACTCAAATAGTACAAGCGAGATGCACAGATAGTAAACTCTATACTCGTTATCGAAAACCACAAAGTCACAACTCATGGTAAGGGTACCGGCGGCGCGCAGTCGTCTAGCAGTCGGCGTGCGGTATGCGCGTGTTCTCCCCGCTTGCAGCTAGAGGGCTCCTCGATGAGTCGTATGGCAGGTTTTAAAGCTCTAATTTGAATGACAAGTAATTTGCTGGGTTGGTGCGGCGCTAGATCCATGCCGCTATTATATAGAGAACTTGGAACTACGACTACGAATAATAATGGTACTAACCAAAACTACGGGATAAAAATACGGAAACCAAAGTTTTCTTGTGTTACAAAAATTTGCTTAATATGCCTATTCAATATATTGTCTTCGGTTACCGCGATAATTACTCAAGAAATAAAACAACTAAAACGGATTTCATGCCTATTCAATTTAATGTATAAATAAACAATAATTAGGTCACTACAGTTCATTGACATTACTATGGACAAAACAGTTTGAATAGTATCTCAAATTCCGTCAAAGTTGGCAAAAACATAACATATAGAAATAGACAAAATGGAACTGAAATGCATATTCCGATATGCACCATACATCATTATAATTACGTTACAGTACTGTACAGATGATGCTTGAAATGGTCTTGGTATCACATTAAAAAATATACCTATATATATCCAATCTCTTAAATTTTAGTATTAGAACGAGTGCAACAGAGCAGTCCAATTATGTACTTAATATAAGCGCATTCAACGCCAAGGGATATCCAAAACTAGTGGCGATTGTGAATATTTCTATTATAGAGTTTATGTTATATTAGCCCCCAAATCACAATATAATTATTTCGGAAACAACTCTGTACTCCTACTTGTTTCTTTCTACTTCATTACTTTTTGTCTATACTATTATTGCTTTAGTCATCTATAACACTCTATTGTTATTTTTTAGGCCACAACGTGGGGCACCTAATTATTTTGACAAACGGATAAATCGTGTATTAAAAGGATATTTATTTAATTAAGTGGAGATATGAGGATTGTTGTTGACGCTTTTCTTTCGAAACGTGTTACCTTTTAGTTAATTAGTGCCTACAACTAATGCGTACTTACTGTTCTAACAACGTCTGCAGTTTCTATGTCAATAAGTTCAAAACTGCCAACACTCAGTGGTGCCGCTTAGTAGTTAGCCACTAACTAAGCTCACCACAGCGTAGGTAAATTTAATAAGTTAACATTACAGAAATTAGTGACGAGAATGTCCGAACAAGTAGTTTTTTTGTGGGGGCGAGGGCCCATCTCGGGTAGGGCTAGTCACCGTCTGCCGGAAATAAAATTGTATACCATTTTATTAGGCAGGCACCCGGTCCTTTATCTAATAGTACAGTAGCCGTCCATATCTTCCACCCAATAGCCTAGTACAATTTAGATTCCATTAAAATTTGTAGTCCTTACACCATAGCGGGTGCTTTCTCTGTGCGCGTCCCATGACACGCACGCGGGCAACATCTAAATTGTCGAAAGGGCCTCTGCGAGCGTACAATTCTTACAGGGTTCAATCATGCATATTTTATATTTTTATCGGTCAAATTTCTTGCACTCACGTTTTGAACCGTCCGACTGCAAACTGTCAAGGTGCGCGTGTCACGCGTAAATACTAGGCAACTGGAGGATTATGGAGACACATTTTGTGTTTTAGCGTAACTTCGTCCGTAATATTGTAGGCTCATGATCGTTACTTTAAAAACAGTTTGATAAATTTTACTATGTAGAATGTTTATAAGTGCGAAAGTGTCGTGTGGCACGATGGGCGGTAATGTGCCAGCTATTCTATCCGTTATTGAAGCCGCGTGGATCGCCTATTTCGAACTCAATTATATGTGACGAGATTAGGCGTCGCTGAGATCAAGTTATGTATTTAGGCGTAGAGAAAGTATGAAACCTGCTGATCCCCAAAAAATATATGAGAAAAACGTAAGTTTTTTGAAAATATGAAATGTATATAATTTTATATTATAAATGTATATATAAATAAAAACCGATCAAGAGCATGTCGAGCCATGACCAGTGCAGGGTTCAGTAGTTTTCTATCCGTAACTGCAATAATTGTCCTCGAAAGTCTTTACTAAGGTATAATTAAGAAATTCTTTTTTCAAGACTTCTCCACACAAAGACACAGATAGAAACGGAATACAGTCGGGAAATGTGATTTGATTAGGTATAAACAATTTGCTGTCATCATAGTAAAAATATGGGTATTGTAATATGGTTTTACGGAATAACGCCAATGCGCCTGTAACTATTTTATTTATCTTGATGAACTGATTACGCAAGCAAAGCTACGAAAATATATGAAAATCCTCCGCAAGCCATCGCGCGTCAACGTTGCGCAACCGTTGGTCAAAGACCCTAAGCCTCCAAACTCACAACCTACTTTCGACATTTGCTTGATAACTTGATACGGACTATATTCAGGGGTTAACGAACACTTTAGAACTTTATCATGCTTTACAATACAAAAGACAGTGTAAGCGATCAAAAATATTAATGTTATGACTTACAACACATTAAACTACGAGGGCTATTTACTCATGAAATATAACTATTGTTTATTTTCTATTAAATAGTGAAAAGATACAAGCACCTGTCTATGATTACGAAATGATTGCATCTACATTAAAAGTACCTACTGAAACTGTAATTCATAACAAATGCAGCATAATAGTTCATGCATCAAGTATCGTATATTATAGAAATGATACCTCTATCTCTATCGTCTGCGCAGAATAACAAGCGATAGATATAGAGTTACTACGATCATCGATCTTCGAAATTCTAGGTATAACTGCCCGTGCTTCATGGCTATATTTACACAAGGGCTCATTTTCTGTACGACAACAGATATTAAGTCTGGAAAGACTTGGGAATCAGGAAGAACATTATTTTGGACAATATAATTTGAGTAATTAAAATAGGTACGAACTAATGTTTGCATTACGTTCGCACATTGGCAATATTGACAAACACGACCAACTAGAAACAAAAGTGTAAATTTGTATTAGGTACAATAACAATTGAATTAAAAACAAGTATACACTTTAGAAGCTGTTTTGTTTATTTGTACAGTAGACGTAAAAGATAAGATTCCTTTCTAATAAGATGCAAAAGTGTATACGTATCTTTGACGTCGACTGTACTATTCATGACAGAATGCTCTTTGCAAAATGATTTATTTACAGTTTTAAGGGACAGCAAACTAAATTAAACAATTACCAAGATTTTACGTATCGTGACCTTAATTTTTATTTCTAACTTAGTCTAATTAATTTTTGTTATTGCAAGTTCTACGTTTTCCGTCTACCATTTCCGTTCCTTATGACTTACAGCTGTCACGGAAGACAAGGCGGCTTAGTAACAACTTTAGTTTTAGGATGGTCACATTTTGGTTGGAGCCCAAAAAAAACATGTATAAATTAAATGTGTAATCCGTCATTCCTTAGTAATCAGACAGGAACGTGATTATTGATTACATTGTAACAAAATAAAATAAGATCAGAAAGTGTTGCAGCCGGACTATGGGTATTATTGGAAAAATAAAATCAAAACTAAAGTTCACAGTTATACTAGATTGTCTGAGAGGTGGAATTAACCAACCGGATAACCGTGAACTTTGGAACTCGGTTTGTCCATCTATATCTCTAATGCTCTTGCAAAGTAAAGGGATTGAAATAGAATGTAGGAATTACTAAAAACAAAACTCTATAGGTACTCGCGACTGCAAATCTAACTCGAACTCGTCCGCGGGAAACATTGATACTAGGGCTCGCGGTCGTGTCCGTGATTCGTGAACCCGTAGCCGTGCGCCCGGTTTCGTGAATCACGGCAACGGTTTTCTGGTCCGTTCCGCACGTGACATTCCGATACGTGAAATTAGAGTACGTGAATCCGTGTAGATCCGTGTAGGCGTGATCACGCCTTCACGTATCTTAAGAATAAAACTTAGTCCTTATTTATTATATTCCCGGGCGTGGCGAAATTACGAAACGTGCGATAAGTATCCAACGGAATCGAGCCCGAAGCTCCACACACGGACGCAGGTACGGGCTACGTGTCACGGCGTGTCACGGCGTGTCACGTGAATCCGGATGCGAACGCAGGTACGTGACACGTACCTGGCCGTGTTCGTGAAATTCGTGATCTTAGTACCAGCGGTGTTAAGAACACGTAGCTACGGGTCAGCGTACATCACGGATACCAGGAGCCCTAATTGATACATGCCTAATCCAGAGGCTCTAGTGTAATTTTCTTTTGACGTAGAAAAAACGTTTACGAACGCGTAAGTGATAATGTTATTTATATGGGAAACGCAACGCGTTCGTAACGTAAAGTTACGTTAAAAACTTACACTCAGGGCTCTGAGGCTCTAGTGTAAGTTTCTTATGACGTAAAAAAACGTTTACGAACGGGTAAGTGATAATGTTATTTATATGGGAAACGCAAACGCGTTCGTGACGTAAAGTTACGTTAAAAACTTACACTCAGGGCTCTGATTAGTGGCTCACCGTACGGCGAAACACGACGGAAAATATTGTATTTTCTGTTTCATCATTACAGAGCGCGGCTTTTGTTTGTTTACGATTTATACCACTTCTTCTGTACTAAATCAATCTGGAATATCTAGGCTGAAACGCAACTTATTTCTTTTTTTATAATAGCCGGTGTACTATTGCAAAATGTAATGTAGCTAAATGCTAATATTTTTATGTTTTTCGATCCATGCTAAAGTTTTTAAACTATTGGGCTTAATCGGCTCGTAGTTATTTTAATTTTACTCATTTTTTTCTGCATATTGTACTTTTTATGTTTCGAAAATAAATTGCTTGTCCGTGGATTAACCAAAATTGACATAAATTTATTTACCCAGAGTTAGTAAAAAAAAGCGCGGCAGCGTAGAACTTCTCTCCCATCCCACCACTACCATAGGAAGGAGGGCTTTCGATGGGTCCTGATCTAGATCCACTCAACACGCACTTCAACGTATAGTCAAAAAGTTCCAATACAAAGCATTGCAGTAACTCGAAAAGTAATAGCACACCTGTTATTATCAGGTACTTACAATTTTTTCCATATACCTACCCCAAGAACGTTTGTAATTCGTATTATTCTACCTTTAAATCAGAGCTGTAACTTTAAATTCAAGTACCTATGGAGTTCGTATTCAAATTAAAGGATTAAATAAATAGTTCTGTTACCGCAGTAAAAGGACCGAGCGACAGCGCGAATAAAACGACTACAAGATCGTCTAAAAACCTTAGGTAATTAAAATTACACTTCATCTAAGGTTTTGATGTTCATTCTTTTCTACTCAAAAATTTATAAATGAAAATTTATAAAAATAATAACCTAAATGCAAACTAAATATTACATGTCCAAAGGTTTGGGAGCCGTGCCAAATATTATGAAATCTTTCTGCGTACTTTGAAGTAACTGGGAGTACCTAATGCCCCAAGGCTTACAAGAACAATAATTACTAAGTAACATGTTAACTAATGATTATATCTTTGCTCCCCAAGATGGAACCTCTCAAAAACGATAGCTAAACAACACACACATGATAACAAATAGGTACGTCAATCTTGTACCTACAAAAGAGTTGCATTTTATTCAAATTCTATGGACCCGACTGTCTAAGTCGTCCTACAAGTAGCCGATTTTGACACAGAGCATATCGATCCGCGGTATGCTAGATCTAATGATCGTTCCTTAGGTGTCCCCGATTATCATCTGCTTGCCTCAATTACAGTTAAAATAAAAACTAGATTTTGTGTGTCACAAAGCTATTTAAGATGGAAGATAGACATGCAGTTTTTTAATATGGCATACTTAAACACTGCATTGCTGTTCTATTAATTTTATATTTTACTAAGGCAGTGATATTTATCATAACTTGCCTATATTAGTATGGTTATCCATACAAATATCTATTACTATCAAGCTATAAGATTCAAATGCATTAGTGTACGTAGGTACCTATACGTACATATATGTTAAGGTCAAGTGATACAAGAAAACATTTACGACAGCATAGATATCCTTGCTGAATTCCGAAATGATAATCGTTTTTGAAAATTATGTTTAATTAACAATATTATTGTAGCACCGTAACTTTCGCGCGCTTATTTTGTCTAATTGTTGTTTTGTAACGGCGAGATGCTAAAACAGACTTACTATCACTAGCACACTAAAAACGGACTCAACTATGGTGTTATCTCTTTCGCATTTGTTAAAATCGTAACAGTGTGAAAGAGACAGCATTATTATCTCGGTTCCTATTGATTGGCAATAAGGCGAGGCGAGGCGACTTACGTACTGTACATATGAAAAAAGTACTGTACATATTAGATACATGGCAGTTCACGTTAAATATGTTATAAAAAACTTAGTTTCTTAAAAAAATATGTTTTTTTGTTTTCGTCAATTAAAAATAATAATTACTAAATGTAAAATCATGCCTTCTCAAAAAAAAGATGTAAATTATATCCTCTTGAGAAGGTACTTTTTGTGTTGTTTTTGGATAACTTGTTTTAAACAGATTTGTTTCTTTTCATGTAGGTATAGGACCTAGGACTTAGAAGGATATAAAGAAAACACTGTAGAAAAGTTAGAAAACTGTGACTATTTCACTTTTTAAGTAAATATTTAAAAAAAATATTGAGTGATACTGAGAACCATATAATAATGATTCCTGTGTTGATAAAAATGCTTTGGTGTTATTTAATTTTTGTAATAAATAAAACAATTTGTCTAAATATCAGAATTTTAGGGATCAACATTCATTGAATGTATGTTAGGTACATATTATGTGGTATAACCTTAAACCTATTTATTAACTGTTTATTTGTTATGCCATTTAGTTTGGTAAGTTGGTAATATGATCTTTAAGAATACATTTAAAAATATTGATGCAAACTCTGAACCAGTACCTATTTTATTCCTTCTGTAATTTACAGTCAGCATCAATAGTTAGTAGCAGTCAAAGTGGCCTAATATATCACAACTAGTGATGGGCCAAATGGGAGCAAAACTTTGAAAAAGCTTGTAGAGTTCACATTTTGTAAGCTTCCAACACAAAAAACATATGAATAGTATTAGCAAATTAGTGTCCAATTCAATTGTAAATTAGAATCCCAAATTTCCAATACAGTTATGAATATTTTTGTGTGAAGAAGTATGTAGCAAGTAGTCTTTTTATGTTCATTAGACAAGTTTTGTAAGTTTTGCTACCAATTGCCAATCACTAATCATAATATATTCTTACAGCTGTACAAGTAAAGATTTGTACCAATATATTTGGCTACTTTGGTTACAAACTATTTGACAATGACTGTAAGTTTTTAAAATATAGTAACATATTAACCCACTCCTGGGTTAGGACATTGAATCAAAACATGCTACTCACCTCATCATTGACGACCACAGCATTGCGGCCATTGTTCTCTGATTTCCTGTCTTTGCTCTTCTCATCATCACAGCCCATAATCTTCTGCTCCACAAATATTCTCTTATCCTGATTACTATTAAGGGATTCTGGATATGATTCATTACTATTACTACAGTTATTTTCCAAAGGATTTACAATTAAACTATCACTAGTTTCCTTTGAAGGTGTTAAATCTGACGTTTGTTCAATACTTTCATCCTGCTGATGGTCATCTCCATCATTGGAGCTTGCAACTTTATCTTCAGGCTCTTTCTTATTATTTTCTAAATGATTATTAATGCCTGTACTCTCACTGTCTTCCAGTTTATTCTCATGCTTACAGTCTTCAGAGGTAATTTTATTACAATGAACTGAGTTCACAGGTGAACTGGGAGCTACTTCCATAGGCTCCTCCATACTTCCATTCACTTCTCCATTCATATTGAGCTAAAGCTACATTCCATGTGACAGTACCTGTCAAAACACAAACAATATATAAGGTTAGGTTTATTATCCTCATGATGTTCAGAACTGATTCCAACTGAATGAGCGTCACATTTTTTTTAGTGTACACCGCCCCCTCCCGCCGCCCTCTCCCCCCTGGCAAGGCGCTAGCAATCAAAATGGCGGTTCCATGGTACTGCTCCGTACAACTAGCTACGTGTACATAATGTACTAGGAATTCAAAGGTCACATTCTCTAACTAATTTTCAGATTTAATAATTAATTTAAATCACTTGCTAATTTAAACTACATCAAAACAAATAAGTTACCAATGCAATCGGCGAATTTCGCTCCAAAATCGAGTATTTTAAGAGACGTATACTACCCTAATATAAGATCGTAAACAAAAATGAAGTACTTTATAACATAAGATATGCTTATTAAAAGGCATCGAAAATTATAACATAATTTATAAATTCGAATAAGAACAAACATTTCTTTACGATAACCAAAGTAAACAATCAATGCCGGTAAATAACTAACAATTAATGACACAAAAAATGATATTTTTCATAAGATTTACTATTATATACATTTATAAGTACTTTACCTAGCACAGCCTTCGGTACGCTTCTCCGGACCTTTCCTGATACTCGTTCACCACTTGGTTACTTCAATGGTGGAAACCCAGAACAATTTTCTTGTTTGAACTGATCGTATACAACCAATATGTATTGAAGTGAGAGTGATCACTATATAATTAAACAAGTTTCGAGGTAAAATTTCACATGTATACTCCACTAATTAATTGCTACAGATTATTTTTAATAATTAAATATAAGTGACGGCAAAATGCTCTCACCGTCGCACAAACGCAATATGGCGGCGGGACCTGAGTCACGTGACCACAGCGGTGTCGCCCTCTTGGCGGGAATTTATGTTAACTCAAAAGTCCCGCTTCATTCTCCCGACTTCAAAAACAAGAGGTGCTAATTGCAGTCGATTTACTAAACATCATACATAATCGAAACTCCATTTGTAAGCAAGATCCCAAAAATAAGGATAATGAACACAGGATAAGATCGCATGTACTGTCATAACACAAAGAAACATGCTTTGCCCAAGAACTATGCTTTTAGGATTCCGTACCCAAGGGTAAAAATGGGACTCCCATATTAATTCCTCATTTGTATAGAATATGGTATGGAGCCCTTCGTGCGCAAGTCCGACTTGCACTTGGAGCTTTTTTTAATCATATTGAACACATACGTTGTTTTCAAACTGTGCTCAATTTTACTGGTCTTTGGTCATGACTACATCAGGAAACGCGTGAACGATTATCATTTATCACTCTTTTTTGCCAGTTGCAACTGAAGATTTTAATATAAATATTAGTACAGAACCAGTTCTCATCCTATTTCGCACCATTCTGCTGCTACAACGTAGCCCCTGGGGTTCTTGTATCTGCTGGGTTTGCGAGCATTTAAAGCTACTTAACGACTGTATTTTATAGGTAACTAAGTGTTTGCTCAAAATTCAGTTTTTTATTACATGTACAAACTTCGTGGCTCACTACCGTAGAGTATATTTAATAGTAGGGTACTCACTACCAGTCCCTAGTCCGTCACCTTATTCCAAGTTTCCATCATGACGTTTAAATATTGAAACTTTTCACGTCTTTTTTTTCATCTTTTTTTACGTCTGCTTCACGTGTAAGCTCAGTTAGTTTGTTAAGGGGGGTGTAATCTAACCATGGCGGCCCAGGTAAGGACACGGTAAGGATGGCCGAACCGAACGCGAATTTAGGAAATTAACGTATACGTACGAATAAGGTATTGCACTCTTTTTTAGAGGTCATTTTGGATGTAATTTCCATTAAGCAAAATTCAAGTAATCGTGTTTCTGAATGGTATGATTTATTAAGTGAATCCTTAAATATTGAACTTATGACACACATAGAGTAATATTAAGATTTAACTATAGGTACATAAAAGGAATCTAGCCAAGGAAATTATGTTGTAATTTCTTCGGCGCAGCCTTAAGAGATTTTAACAATATAAAATAGTATACATTGTGTCAAAAGGGACCAAAATGAAATATTTACGACGAGGGCGTAACTATATTGATTCCTAAAAAAGGGAAGGCACAGCATACAATGGAATCCTGACCTCTGGTACCGCGAACATAGAAGTACGTATATTTCGAGCATCTTTCTCTTTTACTCCTATTAAGGTGTCATGCGAGTGACAGGTAATCGTTCAAAATTTAGGCATATCGTTTTTGCGGTAGCGCCGTAGAGCCTAGCAAAGGATAGCCAGCAGCAGAAATTGCTAAGCGGACCAGTTGTTCAGAATGATCTTGACACGCTCTTATTCTCTTGACAATGAAGTCATGAAATGAGCTTGTCATTTTATTACCTCGCCCGCTTAGCCACTTTTGCTGCTGACTGTACAAAAAAAGTAAAAAAGACGCCTAAGCGTGTTGAAGGTACCGTATCGTTAGCGTTAGCGTAGTTAGCCGTGTAGTTCGTAAATTACGAGGTGATTGCGAGCATCTTTCTCCTTTACTCCAATTAAGGCGTCAGAGTCGAGTGATATAGGCAATCGTTCGAAATTTACGAATATCGATTTTCGCGGTAACGCCGCTAAGGTTAGCAGAGCGTGTATAATTTTAACACATATTAATATTTAACTATATGATATAGCAGACTACATTGTTAACCTAGATTTTCTGAAAGTCGATATTCGTGAATTTCGCACGTTTGTCTCTGTCACTCTGATAACGCTTTAATTGGAGTAAAAGAGAAAGATTTTCGAACTTCCACGTTCGCGGTATTAGGCTCAATGCTGTTGTTTTTAATTCAAAATTAATATTTGAAATAAGGTTGTGAAAGCACTTTTCAAACAGAATATCATCACGCATGACGCGTCTTCTCCCGCGGGTGTAGTAAGAAGCGACAAAGGAAAAATAACGGACGGACAGGTAGCCGAGCCCATCGCGACCGATCAAAATCTACTGCGGTCTACTTGCGACCAACCCACCTATCAAGCGTGGCGACTATGGTAACTACCCCCCAAAGTTATATTTGGGGGAGTCCGATGTCCAGTAGCGGACGTCTTATGCCTGAAATGATGTATTAAGGGATTCAAGTGTTAAAGCCCGAGGTGAAAATACATTTTGCCATAGTGACATACTGATTTTCACACCACCTTTCAACAAAATAGAGAGTGCCCCAATTACATCGGTCAGTACCTATGGGTAAATCTGAAAGTATGAGATATACAAAGATCTGTTCTTAGGAACCATGTCATTGATTTTACAGACCGATCTAAATTGGCCATTCTATAATATAAGAATATAACGGACATCGTATTTGGGACCATGTACGGTACCATGGGTGAAACTCTTTTAATTACATTTAATACATTTCTTTCTTACATCATAATTTATAAGTGAGACAGCAGTAACAGTTTTCCTTTCAATTGTTATTTAAGTATTATTAAATCATTTTCATACATTTGTAAGACTTATGACGTACTGGCTGAAAAATAAACACATGTCCTAGGACAGAAACGTGCTACTTTGTTCCCTGTTACCAGGTAAAAAAGAGGCTTATCTAAGTTGGTGGAGTGGAAATTAATATAAGCTTTTGCACAATATAAAAACCGAGGCGTACGGCAGGCGTACGGCAGCGGGCTGCTGGCTCAATAGGAATATTCACACATATTGAATTTTTTAACAAAATTAAGTAAATAGGTATATCTATGTTTTTATTTTTTTGCGTTTCATAAACCTTCTAAATGATACTATTCGATTTATAACGATTTACTTAAAAATGTCACTCTAATAACGCCTTAATTGGAGTAAATGAGATAGACCCTCGAAATACGTAATACTAACTTCCATTTTCGCGGTACCGGGCCATGAGCGGACCGTGAACATCGAAGTTCGTATATTTCGGGCATCTTTGTCTTTTACTCCAACCAAAGCGCAACTCTAGGACTTTGTGCATATAGTCTGTGGCATGACATTTGGCCATAGACTAAATACACGTCAATTATTTAATTATCACTGTACCTACCCTACACTACAGTCATACAGTGCACTATACATCACATTCACATCACAACTCAGGACACTGTAATATTTAAGTCGCTTAGTTTCTGTTTAAACGGTGACAAAATATACAACAACAATGTGAAAGTGGTAGAAATGATTAAATTATAGCAGTAGCAGTTTTTATGATTTATTTCCTTCGTTTCTATATTTATTACTTCATGTTTTCTTTTCATCTGATTATTAATCATATTGTTACTGAAAATATTGTGTTGTGTTCACAATAATGGCCTATCAGGTTTTATTGGTTTTTATTCTTGCAATTATCAGTGTGAGTACTGAAGAAGAAACTTCTACACCAATGACCAAAGCTGAAAGAATAAGTTTAAGGTAAAAAAACATTAATTTGTCATTACTGGAATTTCATCATTTTATTATTATTCTAAAATGTTATGTCTGTTGTCAATAAGTACCTATGCAGGTGTTTACGACAAAGAGAATGTGTAGATCATAATGTTTAGACACCTAGCAAAGCAAATATTACTGATACAGACTTGTTTGACCTCTTCAATTGGGTTATCACATAAGCCTAAGATTTAACCAAAGGTTGTGGTATAAAATTCGATCAAAAACAAAGAACACAGAATTGAGAAATTCTCTTTTCCTTGCCACTAAACGAAAAGAAATGATCATGGTGATGTGGATGAGAGACTAGCTAACAGTAATACAATTCCTTGTAAAGTGATTATTGCAATGATTCTTGATATTGGGAATAAAAGTAATGAGAACTTCCTGTTTTATTATTATTATTTATTTAAACACCATTATAAATAATATATAATAATAACATACCATGTAGAAAACTTAGGTTGCAGATTCTAGAAAAAATCTCATAAATATCCCAAACTAAATGCCTATAATAGGTAGAGTTTTAAAATGGTCATATGATTCCAAAAGTTAATATAAAACATTTCTCTAAAATGTAGAAATATACATGTATATATTATCTCCAGTGTTTAACCAAATATTACAGGTTTTTTATTTTAATTTCCCCATTAAAGGTAGTTTAATTTTTATGTTTCTTGTAATTTGTATTAGTTTATATTACACATAAATAGTTTTTATATATAGTTATAATTATACATTACTGAATGTTAATCTGTCCTTGTACATGTTGTACAGAGAGGAAGCTCGGAAAATGTTTTACCATGCCTACAATGCATATATGGACAATGCATACCCAGCCGACGAGCTTATGCCCCTCAGCTGCAAAGGAAGATTTAAGGGCATCACACCAAGTCGGGGCGACATGGATGATGCTCTTGGAAAGTAAGGATTATTCTAAAACACACTTTGTATGTTTTCTTTTATATTTCACCAGTGTCAGCATGGCATGTTTTTTTTGTAATAATCTTAACCTATAGTACTCTTTACTTTAGTGAATAATGTTGTTACAATATGCTTAAGTAAAATCATATAATTTGGTACTTAATTGTTCACCAAAACACTAAAATAGGGATGCACTAACTGACTATATTATATACAATGTATATGCACTATTATTATACTGTTTTTTCTTAGTTAATCTCTGGTTCACTTAATACAAGTGTCAAAATACAAGTATATGTTGATCTTCAAATGGCTAATAATTATATCCTCTTCTTGTACACTATTGCCCAAAAAGTTAATACTCATAACACACCTTCTTTACAAGCTTTTATTTAACTTGCAATGTTCAGATTAAATCGTGCAACTGAGTTTTGAAGCCGACATGTATGTTCAGTGACAATGCAATATTGTAGTACCAAGTACCCATAGCCACAAGGTAGCCATAGAAACTCCTAAAATACATAAGATAAACTTGCGTTTAGGCTCATTAGTAGTTTATGATTGTGCAAAAAAATTACACTCGGTAATAAGAGTTTGTACCATGAATGACTGAAACTGTTTACATAAAGTATAAAGTTTTACTTCCTATGTACCATCTAGCCAGCTTGTTAAAGGCAAACTGCTTTTAGATTGCAGTTAATAGATATTATGAATATTATGATTAGCAACTTTAACATCATTTGCTTTGTACAATATATTATTATACAATTCATTACAAATATATATTAATAATTCGTTTGCATTGACATTAGGTAGGTATAATACAATGCTGGTTTTCCTGTTTGTGACTATAATATAATAGTATTTCTTTACTGTAGAGTTGGACCATTGGAGAAATAAAATGGGATACCACTTTATTAGACACCAATTTGAGTTGAATTGTACTGTATTGTTCACTGCGGAGTGGGGCCTATTGGCCCGTCACAAAGTATGGTTAACTGCGATGTTAACTAATTGCCGTAGCGAAGGTGTTAAGTTTTAGTTTGTGATTCTATTTATTCCATCATTTATAATTATATTTTTTATATGCCATAATACATAAATATAAAGCAGTTAGTTTAGTCCAATGCTGGAGATTTATAAAATCATTGATGCAATAGCGTTTGAGTTGAGGTTTGCTGACAGCTCAAATTTATGCAACCCACTATTCTGCAATGTAGAAAACAGTACTGTGAATGTAATACCGATAACAATAATTACTGCCAAGGTTGGCTTGCAGTAGGTAGTAGTTGAATTGAGTATCTGAAAATGTAGTTATAGTATCGACAATATTGGTGAACTTGTAATATTTTTGAGTCGATTTAAAACACTTTTTTATTAGGTCTTACTTAGAAAAGGTGGTAATATGTAGGTAACATCAAGTTGTGATCCTAAATAGGCGTTACTGCTCTCTATAAGGAAATCACGAGTAAAAAGTAAAACAATATGCGGTCGGCGTTTCGAATTGCGGTTTCGACCTCACGGGAAGTCGAGCTAATTTAAGAGATTTAAGCTTTGTGTTATCGTTGGTATTTTAAATATCACTTACTAATTTATTATTTGCGAGATTTCGAAATCTTGAACGAGATTGGCTTTAGACGTAGGTACTTAAAACTTTTTGTCTCTAGTTACATGTTGTGTGTAAGTAGAAATAACTCAAATAACCTATGTTGTTATATTATGTCTATATCTGCCAAACAGCAAGTGTGCAGTGGGTGAGAGAAAGTGGCTCAATAACGCACAGCACTTTACTCGGCGCCAGAGGACTAAATATGTATAGACATGTTTAGTAATTAAGTAGTTATTAAGAAGTTGTTTTAAATTTATAATTTCGTTTTGGCTTAAAATAATTACAATGTACTCCACAGTGTGAAAACGATAACATTGCATTTATCCCGCCAATCCAGATGCAACCCTTTAATAGTCAATACAGTATGTAAATAGGTACACTTACAATACTGTTTGTATAGCTTCACTTTTGTATTTTTGTGTAAAACAAGGAAGAGAAAATGGCAGAATGATGTTTATGACAATATTTTGAATGATTCCAGCTTTTCACTGACGTTAGTGGACAGCCTGGACACGCTGGTGGTGATGGGAGACTTCTCCGAGTTTAGCAGAGCCATCAAACTGGTCATCGAAGACGTCTCGTTCGATCATGACATAATTGTTTCCGTATTCGAAACTAACATCAGAATGCTGGGGTATGTATCATGAATTTCCTTATCGCGGATACCCTAGGCGTAATATACTCGGTGTAAATTCCTTTATGAACGCGTTAATAATAAACTTTTAATAATAAAAAAATAGATAACTGTACCTATATGCATAGATTACTTACTTTAAATGTATAATAAAGTCGCGTTACCTGGATTTTGACGCAACGCGCAGCCATTCAAGCTAGATCTTTGACATTTAGAACTTATTTTAAGTATACGGGTATTGCTCGTACGGGTGTCCTTAGCCATCGGATCGGACAAACCCGAAACCATTATTTACAACGAGTATCCAAAGTAATATAACAGTCTGTGCAACGCTTACGACGAAGTGAACACATTACGATTATTATCATGTACCAGCCTTTACGTAATTAAAAACTCATGAATAAATATATCTTTATCTAATATAGTATGAAACCTATGTCTTATTTGATTATCTTATGATCACATTTTGATTTTTGGCACATGGCCGAATGAATGTTGTGAATAAATCATTTTGTTTCTTAAAAAGGCATTTATTTATGCTAACATGATTTTAGTTTTCGTACTGTGTAACAATATTGTCAACCTTACGCTAATAACAAGTTAAGAACAAGTTAGTCTCTTCATAAAGTTAGGTAGTTAGTAGTCGCGTAAACAAACGATTTTAGTGTGATAAAAATATTATATAGATAGTCCTAGATTGTACACTAATTAGCACTTATAAATAATATGTATACATAAAAAAACCGCAAAGTATAATATCAACAACATAATCACTAAACAGTGCAATTTCAAATAACATTTTCTTCAATAATCTAAGCAACGAACGTATGAAGTACAGTCAATGCAATAAAGATGTATTAATTTGTCTCGTCTGCTATACATAGAGCACATAATCTATAGAAAGCAGTGTTGCTGTTGATTTGTAAGTCTGTATATGGTGACAGGGGCCTACTGTCGGCGCACGTGCTGGCAACAGCGTTGAAGCCGGAGGTTCCCGTGCTGCAGTGGTACGGCGGCGAGCTGCTGGCGCTGGCCGAGGACCTCGGCCGCCGTTTGTTGCCGGCCTTCAACACGTCCACGGGAATTCCGCACGGGAGGGTAAGTTCCCAGTGTTCCCAGATTTTTTTTCGCACGGAACTTTGAGAACGTACCTAAGTGATACCAGAGTTTTAAATTTAACCGCGTGTTTAATCAGCTTGTTACATCATTAGGCTAAAGGTATATATTTTTTCAATTCACCACTGTAGAAACACACATGCGTATCTAATTCTCTGCCTTTCAAGCGAAGAAATCGTATATATGAACATGCAAGACATGAGATGTTGTTATAAATTTTCTTATTAATGTCGTCGTATCCGACAAATGAGAATGATCGCGCAAAGCCATTATAGATATACTGATTAATGTGTCAAATCTATACATCTAACAAAAAAGTAACTGTAAACTAATGTAACCATTTATATGGCTAAGAGGGACATTATCACGTTTTGTTATTTTATTCGACACCCTTGAAAAAATTGGCTAGAAATGTGAGCGACTTATGTTTCTCTTTTATCACACACAAATCACGAATACCAAGGACCTCTTTATTTTCTTCTTTAAACTTGGAGTGTAAGCTAATGATATATCGTTTACAGATAAACCTTCGACACGGCGTGCGCTTCCTGCAAGAGTCGCGCGAGACGTGCACGGCGTGCGCTGGGACGATGATCCTGGAGATGGCGGCACTGTCGCGACTCACCGGCCGCCCCGTCTACGAGCAGAAGGCGCACAAGGCCATGGACCGGCTGTGGAAGATCCGACATAGGTACAAATTTTTAAGTCTCTACCGTCAAATTTTTAAGGGTATTCCACATGTTCAATCTCTTTGTCCAACGTGTATTTGATCGAACAAAATGGATCACTATATCTATTTACTAGGAAAATTTGATGTGATATTTAATTGAAAATGGCCGCGCAAATAGTTTAAGAAATTTACCCAAGTGGACAGGGCCTCCTTCAAATAAATTTTATTAAATATTGTACTACCCTTACCCGCATTTGGGTTGCAAAAAGACAATGATCCCAAACATTTGACAAAGATTTGTAGAGGCCAGCTAATAAAGAACGCCAAAGTCTTTTATTAAACTATGAAGTTTTTTATCGCCCTAAACATTTTGACGGTAATATACGGCGCTGTTATCTACAACGATCAGGACACGTGTACGATGTGTTAGTACAATGACATTTATGTCTACGATCAGTAGGCGCAAATTTGTTCGATTAGTCATTACAAAAGTATTCTCGAACAGTAAAAAATAATTTATTTACTATCGGTAAAATATTGAAAAATTACACGATAATGAGGCTTGCCTGTTGGTAGACTTCACCAATGTCCTTACACACAGTTCACGCGACTTATATTAAGTTTCATAAGAATGAATCGTTATTATAGTTTCGAGTCTTTCAATTTCGCAGGGCTATCGCCTGATCTGGACGTATTTTATTACATTTGTTTCTGTCACGTTAGCTCTCAATGTCCGTGATCCGATTGCTGTGAGTTAGAATCTGCTTCGACACATTGTTTTTTTCTATTTTCAATTATCACAAGTAAAAATTGCTAGCAATCGTATCAGTGCAAAAGAAAAAAATACTTACGGTAGAAGTACAAATAAATGAGGGAAAGTGTCGCCGAGTATCGGAGTAAGGGTTGTTGTTCCGAGCGATGGCATCCGTGATTCGAGAGATTGTAAGTTCGAATCTGGCTAGAGACGGTAAAATTTTCTATTTTTCTTTCAAACACTAAAAAGTCTTACCGAAAAAAAAATGTTTTTACGTTCATAGGTTGTGACCCAGACTCTACAAAGTAACACAGTGTTAATTCGGTAAATACTATACATAACGGATTTCTTTAAATTTGCCTATCTCGGAATTGTGAGTTCGAGTCTCGTCCGACTGGATTTTTTTATTGTTTCTGCAGGGCGAGGTGAAAACTTAAGAAAGTCACTATGTCGATGTAGTTGTGCGGAGAATTAATATGGAACTTACGTCAAAATTTGAATATAGAACGCCGAAATGCGTGTACAGACACGTTACTACTACATAGACCAGGTGCTTTAGCTAAGTTTTTCACTTTATGCAGTGTCATACTTATGAGCCATGCCATAGCGTTTGATACATGTTTTACCATTCGATTAAATGTATTCATTAATAAATTCCAGGACATCCGACCTAATGGGCACGGTGATTAACATCCACTCCGGCGACTGGGTCCGCAAGGACTCCGGCGTCGGCGCCGGCATCGACTCGTACTACGAGTACTGCCTGAAAGCGTACATCCTGCTGGGCGACGAGAAGTACTTGGCGCGGTTCAACCGCCATTACAACGCGGTCATGAAGTACATCAGCCGGGGGCCCGTCATGCTTGCCGTCCATATGCACAGGTGAGTTCACTGCCACCAACGCACATGTGCATTCATTTGGAGGGGGTGGCAGCGAATGTGTTAATAGAACTTACCAAAATTAACTCAATGTCCAAATTTTTTTTATATACAACGACTGTGGCAAATAAGCATTCGGCCCGCCTAGTGGTAAGTTACCGCACCCTATGGACTCCTGCGACTCTAGAGGATTCACATGCGTGCTTTAAATCATACTTAAGATCCAAAATCATTGGTGTTTATTAAAAATACCAGTTAATTTCAAAATATTCCAACCTTTGTCACCAATTTGAATTTATTTAACTTTAAGGTAACATATCTGCACAAGTTGTATAGCAAAAACATGTCAAAGCCTTTACGCCATTGTAAAAAAGGCGTGGGTACATTAACCGTATCCATATTTTTAGAGGTGACAGTGGAGCGTTTTTGTTAATACATGAGTGAATCAACTATTTGTTGTTGTTATTCTGCCCCATCAGCCAGGGGATTACTGAAGCGCTACCGCCAAAAACGATATTCTCTTTTACTCCAATTAAGACGTCATGAGAGTGACAGAGACAATCGTCAGAAATCGCCTCTGAAGCATAGTCTCTTACAAGAAACGTGGCCTTGCGTACTACTGACGCGCTTGGTAGGTGACCCATTATGGAAGGGACATATAGCTTCTACAAATATCTATGTTTTGTGTATTAAGATGCAATTAAACTGATTTGAAGAGTGACACAGGGGAACGTAACTATAGCAACTAGGGACAAAATATCAACGTAAAATTCGCTAATAACGGGCCAAGATTTTGTATAATATGTAGACATTGTTAGTTCAAGTGTTAGGCACTGGTCCCACCGCGAGCTAATAAGCTATGAGCTATCAGCTATTTTAAGGGAGTAAAGATAATGATCGCGTGTAAATAAAAGAGAGATATATATTTATAGCTCATCGCCCGGCTATGACATCTTTTGTCCCTTGAAATAGCTGATAGCTCGCGGTGCGACCAGTGCCCTAAGTGTGCCCTTGTTGTTATGTAGGCCGCACCTCCAGTCGCGGAACTTCATGGACGCGCTGCTGGCGTTCTGGCCGGGGCTGCAGGTGCTGCTGGGCGACGTGCGGCCCGCCGTCGAGACGCACGAGATGCTCTACCAGGTCATGCAGCGGCACACCTTCATTCCGGAGGCGTTCACCACCGACTTTCAGGTGTCTACCATACTAAAATATTTAATAGGTGAACCCAACCTTACTATGCTGTGAATTGGGTTGAATTTTCTTTTGTACGAAAACGAATGAAACAAAATAAATTCTACCCTATATCCTTTTATAGACTAGATGACCCGATGAACTTCGTAACACCCGTAACTTCTCGTTTTTATCTTATTATGTCTATGGTTATGAATTGGAAAGTCAACGATTGACAGGTAGGAACAATTTGTATAGTAATAAAGAATCACTGTTTACTAATTATCATCACAATATTTCCGTGTTTATACACTGCCTAAACCTTCTGCGGTCTAATACAAACATTTCAATACCAAAATTACCTAAATTGGTTCAGCAATTGTTGAGTTTCTGGGTAAAACGCATTTCATTTTTATTTCAACTCCACTGAAAGGGAGTGTAAATTGTAATGCACACTGGGCGTTAAGAGATTATAATTTATGTTTTGACTACAAAAATAATAATCTATTGCTATTGTGCGGAGGGAGGATTTATCATTATTGAATGTAAATGAAAGGCACCCTTACACTGAAAAGCCTTGTTATTCGGTCAGGGACACAGTTTTCCGTCGACGAACTGGGTAAAAAAAATTTAGTTTTCTCAGTTGAATAATCAACTAACGGGACTAGAGCCTAAACGACAAATTATCATTATTATAATAAACAACAGGTACACTGGGGGCAACATCCCCTCCGACCCGAATTCCTCGAGTCCACCTACTTCCTCCACCGCGCCACCGAGGATGACCACTACTTGCATGTCGGCAAGATGGCCCTCAGAGCTCTCCAGCAATACACCAAAGTGCCTTGTGGCTACGCCGCAGTCAACGACGTCAGGACCAGGGTGCACGAGGACCGAATGGACTCGTTCGTCCTGGCGGAAACCTTCAAGTACCTGTACATGCTGTTCGGCGATGACAAAGACATGCCGGTGAAGCTGGAGGACTACGTGCTGACGACGGAAGCGCACTTCCTGCCGCTGTCCCTGGCGCACGCGGGGAAGAACACCTCGTATTTTAGCTTGAAGATTGATGACGAAGACGAAGACAAGTACAGAAAGTAAGTGTTTAATTTGGAGTTCGTTTGTAGGTTTAAAGCTTTTAACTGTCTCTTTTATAACTTAAAAAATGACATAATAACAGAATGAAGAAATATTTCAGATTTGACGGACTATTAGTTAACGCAATCAGATTTATTCAATGAATTTATAGGTAAAATCAGATGTATATAAACAATCATCTAACCGAACGTCTACACTAATACTATAAAGGCGAAATATTGTGAGTATGTGAGTGTCTATGTTTGTTACTTCTTCAAGTCTAAACGGCTGGAGCGATTTTAATAAAATTTGGTATGGAGTTAGCTGACACCCCAGATTAACACATAGGCTACGTTTTTTTCCATAGTAAACCGCGGGCTACAGCCAGTTACAAAATAAAACATCTAAATGTAACCTTTGATTTGTCGATTGTAACCTTATATGTGTACAACAGAACGTGTCCGAATACGGCGTCGCTGGTGGCGGAGAAGGTCCGGCAGCCCATGCGGCAGCTGCTGGGCGCGGCGGCGGCGCGGCCTCCCGCGCGCCTGCGCCCGCTCAACGACCCGCGCCAGATCCACGCGCTCTCCGATATGGGCATCTCCGTGCTCACGCTGCCCGACGGCCGGGTGCAGCTGCTCTACACCACCAACACGGTAATATTTCAAACCTATCTTAACATATCCTAATTATAAGTTAGTGTAATGTCGGTTGTTACTTATAACTCGTAATCTTATTCCAGGCCAAGTCATCGAAAGATGCGGCGGAGGGACTGACATTTATGCGCGAAATGTCCAAGTGGAATTCTATGGGCGACGTGGAGAATGGCGTAACGCCGGTAGGCGTGGAAGTGCGCGGGCGCGTGTTCCCCGCGGGGCCAGGCCACTTCGGGCGCGAGGTGCGCGACGAGCGCCTGGCCGGCGTGCCCGCGCGCGCCGAGCCGCTGCACGCCTGCACGCCGCCCGTCAACGCCGGCGCCCTGCAGGGCAAGGTGGCCGTGGCGCAGCGGGGACAGTGCACCTTCGCACAGAAAGTCAGAAATCTACAAAACGCCGGCGCCACGCTAGCCATCATCGTAGACAACGTACCGGAGTCCACGCACTCGGTCACCGCCATGTTCGCGATGTCGGGCGACGGCAAGGACGATATCGAAATACCGGCCGTATTTCTCTTCACTCAAGAAGGAGAGTTCTTGTTAGAGACCATGAAGGAGGACCCCGAATTGATCGTTACCGTCGGCGAGCTTAAATCGCTCAAGAGGCAGTTCGATAATGCTTGCGAGGACGAGAACTGCGAAGCTGTTTTGGGAGCCTCGAGTGGGCCTGCGGAATCCGAATCGTTTGATCACCTCAAGAAAGTACTTAGCCAATTGGTCGCACAATTTGAACTGTCCTTATCGAACGACGAGAACGGCGGTGCTCCGACGCAGAGGTGCGGCAACGAGGTGTTGGATCACCCCTTCCAAAACGATAAAATCATCAGTAAAGGCCGAATAGAGAGCCCCTCGACTGTTCCTTTGGAGAGAGACACGCCAGACACAGTCTCGGGCAAACCGCTTAAGATAAACGCAGATGTACATAAACCTGACGACTTTTGATGTTGTTAATAGTTTTAGCAATTTGTATAAAGTGATGTATAAATGTTGTATATAATATTTATAAGATTAAACGTAAGGACTACATAATGATCGGTTATGTATCAAAACATAGTAAATAATAAAACAAATATTGAACAGAATATAATTCTTCTTGAGTTCAAATAAGACTTGTATGTATCCTAATCGTAAAATCCACCGGGATTGTACTCCTGGCTGACCCATCGGGAAGAAGACATTTATTATATCGCTTTTATTATAGTTTCTGACGTATTTGTACCCGGCCGGTGGCACGGACATAATTAAAGTAATGAGTCATACAGATTGATTTAAACGAAAATCGTCTATTCTGTGGTCACTATTATACAAGTTAATGGTTACAAGTTATGTTTGTTACGTTTATGTTGATAGAATCATTTTTTTGGCTTTAAAACTTCACAATGTCCACATGAAAGACGCAAACCTGATTTATCAGTATGACCTGCATACGTTCTCTACTTGCAAGTAGGACATAAAGCGATCGTGCTATCGGTCTAGTCGGAACGGCCTAAATTAACACAGTCCGTTTCTTTTGAACTTGTTACGTATTTGATAGTTTATCTTACTCCTTCACAGAGCGTGAGATGTTCTTCTATTAGGTACAACATACAGCAACAATTTTATTTATACATACCTATTAACAATAGGCTAAAAACGTTGATAACATAAGATTAAAAAGAAATTAAAGTATATTTTGGACTGTTTTAATGTTCATTTATTTATTTGTTTATTTATACATTATAATTACACACCTAAACCTAAAAGGCGGTCTTAGTGCTATAGAAGATATTTTTTACAACTCAGCTTTAAGGCAAAGTGGGCAGATACAGTAGTGGTTGTATGCCTACGTCATGTCTTTAATTAATTTATAATAGCACAGTGCACAGGTAAGTGAAAAGTTTTGGATTCCGATTATTCATAGTAATACCTACAGTCAAAAAAGAACACCAGCTAATCTCTCGGGACAGTGTTGAACTGGTATATATGTAAGCTCCCGTTTTCATTTTTAAGTCAATAAAATTGGATGTCTGACTATATCTTGGCAAATGTTTGTTAACGATCCCGTCTCTTGCAAAACATAACAAGTGAAAAAAAAAATCTATTATTAAAGAATAGACAGGACAAAGTCTTTAATATAAATTATAGCTGTTTTAGAGTGTCGCGTCTACATGTAGTTAGGCTTCAATGCCGACTTGAGGCGCCGAGCCGGCGGGCTGTAGTCGGGTGCCGGGACGGGCGGCGCGGGCGGCCAGGGGTCGCGCCGCCACTGCTCCCCCGGGGCGGCGCTCGCCCGCAGACGTCGGGGCTCCTCCATGTACGAGAAGGGCACTGGGGCTGGGCTGTGCTGCCAGGAGTTGGAGCGGTCGTAGTCTCGGTTACTACAAAACAATTGTAACACAGTGACCAATAGTAATGTATAGTCAGGTCAAGTATAGTCAACATCAGATACTTATTGCAGTACAAATAAAATTCTGTGCCGAAACCTTTGACTACTTAGTATTTAAAGCCTTACATAGGTACTGTATTTAACCAACAGTAAAGTAATCTGCCTAAATCTACGTATGCGGCGGCAGATTTTTTATCTGTTCGACTGGCCTGTCATGCTCCTGTTTTACATAGGTTTTTTGGCTGAATGATTATGCACTTACTTGGAATAGTCCGAATGTGCCCCGTGCGGCGACAGACTGTTGTTCTGTGACGGTGCAGCCCTCAAAGGGCTGCGAGGAGTACGCCCCGGTTCCTCTTCTCCCACGAAACCGCGGTTTACATGTGAGCTGTGTAACATATTAAGTCTTTATAATATGCTTTGTGAAGTGTTATTTGGCTACGACGTTATAGGTGAAAAACTTAGCTAAAGCACCTGTAAAGCACAGTAGTAACGTGACTGTACAGTGAGCGTCATATAGTTGGTAGCATTCTAAGTACTCAAATAGTTCGGTACACCATACAATTTCTATGATGTACCGAACTTTATGAGTACTTTGGATGCTACCATCTATATGACGCTGACTGTACATACACGCATTTCGGCTTTTTCTATATTCAAATTTTGACGTAAGTTCCATATTAATTCTCCGCACAACTACATCGACATGGTGACTTTCTTAAGTTTTTCACCTATAATACCCATTGTGTAAATTACAAAAAAGATTCCATTAAATTTAAAGCGATGCAGACGGTTTTTTAGCATTGCTCTACCACGAGTATGAGAAGTGACTGACATTATATCCTGGTTCATGAACTGCCAAAATACTTTTCTCTCAAATGTGTGACGGCCATTGGATAAATAATGGTTAATTTACCTTCTAGTTTATTACATAAAGTTATAACACTTTAAAGGGAGTGCAATTTAATTGCGATTTATGTATACTCCCCTACGTACATTGTATAATATAATAAAAAAAAATATCATACGGTTTAGAAGATGGCAGCTAAGTTTATTACTTACTCATATGCATGAAGTGCTCCCACTTTGTTTATAGGATGCTGAAATATACAGAAAAAATGATTGTCAATTATTTAATACAAAAAAAAATATTATTACGAGGTAACAAAAATTATTGATACTACAATTATTGTACTATTTATTCGTGAAAAATTAAATACAGACTGCCTGCTTACGAAGCAGGAGATCCCGGGAATCCCGATACTCGGCATTTATATTTGTGTTCATCGGCATCGCGAATATTTGACCCTGGCTTAGGAACGGATTATTTATCAATGAACGTTTTAACATGAAATATTTACAGTAGTAATCACTCTAGACGTTACTCACCTCATCAGTTTGTCGATTTTTCTTGTAGCTATTTGCGTATACGGCTAACAGTACGAGCAGAACGATGTTAATCACAGGAGCGAGGTATCCCTTTAGAGCAATTGTCATAAAAAGCAGAGAACCCAGACGGAGGACATCACTTAAATAATTACTACTGATTCCTGGAAACGTGTTTTCCTGTAACAACCGACGTTGACTATATTAATAATAAAGCTATGATTAGTAGTAGGTAAGGCTTTAACGATTTAACGACATTTGGTCATGACCAAGATATATGAATTTTACTAGGAATCTATTATATATAGAAAAGGCTAAAGGTTTTCGAATAGGTAAAAAAAATCTGCAATTAAAAAAACAAAATATACCATAAATACACTCATAGGAAAAAAGCTCCGACGTCTACGGTTCACAGAACCACTAATCATATTGACTGTTCTGTGAACCGTAGACTTCGTGTCGTGTTAAGAGGTTTCTCAGGCTCACAGATATCGATTTTTAACAAAATCGCATCAAAAATGATGAAATTCAAGATGGTGGCCGTTATTTGCAATTTTGGCTTTCGTATCGTGTTAAGAACCCTTTCGGATTCTCAGATATATATATTATTCTTTGTTAAATCTGGTTATAAATACTAAACGTAATTATTTCACGAGTGTATGTAGGTAGTAAAATAAGATAGTATAGCATAAACATAACGTATTCTTTGCCGTATCGAACATATACCCGTCTTCCTATTTTAAAATTAAATAACTTATTCAATCCCACTCGCCTAGCTTTACCGGCTAGCTGATGATATGTTCGCTATGAGAAAACCGGTTTTGGGTTTTTCTAAAGTGGATGCATTTGTACATACCACATGGTGAAGTAAGTGATTCATATAAATTAATTTAAAAACAAAATGTACCTACCTATTTAAAAAAAATGATTTGATTTGATTCTAAGGTAAGTTTTTGATAAACATATCCGCAACTGAAATCACGTGTATTCAGAAGTGACAGTGGGCGTGATGCTTACGACACCGAAATCCGACTATTAATGATTAAAATTATCATAATATCATAGGATCAAGCATAGATATTACATTTATACTTACCATCGTGTTGCTCATTTCCGTGTAGTCTAACCCAAAGATAATAGCATATGTAATGTCAACAGCTAAAGATGCTAAACAGACACCAATATATGTCCATACAGTAGCTACAATCCACCCACTTCTATTATTGGCTGTGACCACTGAAAAATGCTTATTATTAGTTATTAGCTTCATTTTCCTATGAAATATTTATATGCGTATAAAAGTCTACGTACGTCCGAACTACTTTGTTTTGAACATTATAGGTGTTGTGTGTATTGTAAATTATGTTGTTTTGTAGTTTGCTACAGCGTATGCAAGTATTACTTCTATTTTTTGCGAATAATTACCAATTAGCGCGATTGCTGCCGCACAGCTTAAAACAGAGGCTGTTAAAACAATAATAGCGAAAATAAAGAATATGTCCGGTGTCATGTGAAGAACTGACGGTGACGCATTTGTGGCCCCACACGTGGTAGCTGAAAATTAAAAAAAACACTTGATGGGTTGGATAGTTTGCGGTTAATTTGATAGTGAATATAAATGATGATTGGGTAAAACTTTGTCCAAGATTTAGTAAAATGGTTTGTATTAATAATTAATAGTGGTCGTGTTTGTACTCATAGGATTAAGTATTATCAAAAAAATACTCTGGTTATAAAGTTGTTAATATTAATTAACAACTCTATACAGATATAGTTTCTTGATGGGTACTGAGTGCGAATGAAGCAGAAGCACGTATACGAATATTTCCAAAAAAATACGTCGGCCTTTCCCATTCTTCAATGTTGTACTTTCCAGTTCCACTACATCTGTATGTACCATACAACGAGTAGATAAGGGAGTAGTTTAATTAATTGCAATTTCAATATAATGATTTTCACACTTAACTAAGTTAAAAGTCGTTTATAGGAGTAGATATACTTATATTACTTATACCCTGTCACGTGTGTTTGAACATTTTCAAAGCGGTATCGCGGAACTGGCCCGCAAATAATGAAGTTCGTATAATTCAAGCATCTTTTTTACTTCAATTAAGGCGTCATGACAGGAGAGTGACAGAGACAATCGTCCGAAATTAACGAATATCGTGTTTCGCGGTAGCGCCGCTGTAGCGTTACATGTTACGGCGTAGCAGCTAACAATCGTAGCACAACAGCGCAGCGAAAAGGTTAAAACGTTCAAAATTGCATGCAATTGTCACTTACTATTCTTTGTAGGTATATACTTTATTTTGATTTGCGCAAAGAATTAAGTATAGCCTGTTTTCTATATGACAAATTAACTAAATATAATTTATAATCTATGTAATATTATTGTATAATTTTATAAAAATTCGGTCAGCAGTTTTCGCATGATAGAACAAACTTCAATCCATTATATAGATGTAACCCTAAGCAATTTTAACCATTTAACGGACGTAGGTGCTTATGTTTAATCACAGAGGTTTCATAGTTTGGACACACGGAATGGTGCGAGCAAGGAGCACAGGGTATGCTGTTATAAATATGCTGTATTGTTACGTACTTTGTATATATATCCTATAGAGTGTGTAGATGAAGTAACTATCTCCAGAAGCACTGATCAGCGTTCCCGAGTCGCATTGGAACCGGTAAACTAGGGCGAGGGTACATAGCACGATGTATATTGGTGAAATTACCTGAAAAAAACAATTTTACTACTCGGTCCTTCCTAGTTGATAACAGTAGCATATGGAATTTTATCTGTTTAGATTAATTTAATACATTGTTTAGGAAATAATCAATCGTTTCGTAGATTTTATTTCTACTTAGTATAGGATCGATTTAGTGCATTGACCACAATACTGTCACTTTTGCAGATCAAGCCACCTATAGCAATCGTTCTCAAAGTGTGAGTCATTTAAGCTGGTGTCAATGTACATTTTTTATTATTTTATACTTATATGTTATAATGAGTAGTTTTAAGTAGCTAACTAGGTAGTTATAAGCAGTATCTGTATCACCTACGATGATTACTTATGTGCATATAGATATAAGATTGTAACATTTGCATGCTTAACCGGCAAAATATGTTATTGTACAGAAATACGTCACAGTACCATCTTATTGTACCATGTTTTGTGCAAATAAAGAAATTTGAATTTGAATTTGAGTTTTTACATTCTGACTGTCAGACCTTAAGCAAACGTCTGCGGGAGACCACTGGTGACCCTCGCACGGGCGGCTTTCTTGCACAAAGAATTGCCATAGCAATTCAGCGCGGGAATGCCGCCTGCGTGATGGGTACCTAGCCTAGAGGGCGTAATTTATATTTTAATTTTACTTAAGTATTTCTAACTACAATATACGTTATCTGAATATATATTAGGCATTTGTTTTAATATTTGAAAACGCAATTCTTTCAACCAATGCCTGTGAACGTCACCCGTTACACCAAATTTGATTGACTGATTTGTTATAAAACGAGTAAGTATATATATTTAATGCTTAATATTACTGGAACATGTATATTCAAAGTAGATCCCTGCTGCTCTTGTGTTCTGTCGCTTATAGATGATTTATACACTTCGCTATGCTATCTTTGTAGGTAGGTATCTGAATCACTAGTTGACAAACAACACGTTGCGGAACTGTGCGGATGCTTATGTCGATAAACGATGTGGTTCCTCAAGATAATAAAAATCTTTAAAAGGTCTCAGCCTTGTGTGCTGCATGATGGAAGCATGGTATTCAGACACGGATGTCCACTGCTATATATAGGCTTCAGGCCAGGGTAACTTCGCTGTGCTTTCTTACCTACTTAGGTATGTACTGCTTAAAGTGCTTATACATAATTACTATATAAGGCTAATACATCATTATTATAGGCTTTATATTCAAAATACCCACTTAAAACATATTTACTGATAGTTTACAATATAATTTATTTTTTAGATACCGTTTGATATAGTTTACTGACGACACCAGATCTCAAAATCCGCAAATTACTGTAGGTGTACTTACAAGGGTTAAACCCGCCGACAGAAAGGCGGCTAAAGAAAACTCCGCAGGAATTTTCAATTTGGTACTTTTTAAATCCATTTTGCGCAAAATATCGTCACATTCACTTGTAAAATGCCACACGTCGTACCAACTTGGGTATTATTTTACGAAGGGATTAAACACGCCGTAGGAGCGTTAATCGTATCGCGATAATTGTTATCGATATTAATAATGCGCAGACCGCTATCTGCGACGAGTTCCTGAGATACGATCGAGAGTGTGACGTGTCAGAGCAAGGTCCCCATTGTTACCTTTATTTACCAGAGCATTGTTGTACCTGTTTCATCATTTTTGTTATCCTTAACATAATAATAACACCAATCAATAATAACGCAGGGCAGCTTGTAGCGAGCGAGTAGCGACTCCACGTACCTGAGTGCTCCTGGGGTGCCCTGTCGGACAGGTGGGACAGGTCCCCTGCCTCTGGCTTGCGTTAACCGGCCGTCCAGAGTGGGGTCGCTAGAGCTGCGTTCTCGAGGGTAGATGTGGAAACCTAAGTGGCGAGTTGGCTATATGTTTAAAGTCCAGTGACGCCTCTCTACCCTTAGTCCTATGCACCGATGTTGCCCTTTAGCCATCTTAGGATGTCACTTTTTGTGGGGGCCCATCTCGCACAGGGCAAGTCACCGTCTGCCGGAAATAAAATTGGATACCATTTTATTAGGCAGACGTCCGGTTTTATTATCCATAGCCCCAGTAGCTA
The DNA here is from genome assembly GCA_022674325.2 of Grapholita molesta. Lineage (NCBI taxonomy): Eukaryota > Metazoa > Arthropoda > Insecta > Lepidoptera > Tortricidae > Grapholita > Grapholita molesta. The sequence goes on along the minus strand of CP053120.2, from coordinate 25,530,000 downwards.
GTCCATCATTTCCACCCAATAGCCTGGTATATTCTAGATTCCATTAAAACTCAATAGTCCTTTCACCATGGCGGGTGCTGTATCTGTGCGGGTCCCATGATACGGACAGGGGCAAAATCCGTTAGTGTACCCCTTACATTTCATTAAATTATCGAAAGGGCCTCTGCGCGTTGGCTCAATCTGGCTCCGCGTACGCCTCTTAAATGTCCGGAACACCATTGTTCCGTGTACGGAAAAGAAACCAATCATATATAGGTAATAAAATTGTGTAACACCTATACTTTAATACTTGTAAATATTAGAATTCGAATAGATGTTCGTAATTAAAAGCTGATACTGATTATTGCGATATTTAATTACATTCAGTATTTTCTTTTACGATAATTAAATATACGTGTAATTAGCAGGGTTTGAGTTTGACCGGTGAATTTATCAGCAGATTTATGAATTGGTGCTATTCACTATTATGGATAGGTAAGTTATTTGCTGAAGTGGCAGACTGTGACGAGGCTATTTCCAGTCTAGTAAAAGTATGTATAGGATCGGTATCTATCTGATTTTCAAAATCTTTTTGACTGAGAGTTTTTAGAATAAATTGCCCTCAATTAACGTGACATGTGGAATATGTCAGTTTTGTGACGATATTTAAGCATGAAATCTGTATGTAAATTATGATTTGCCTTTTTTACTGGAATGCATGAAACGAGCACCATTTATGGAAATGTAATTCTTAATTATCATCACTAAACATAATTTAACTTTAGTACAAGACACGTTAATTGCGGGTCATTTTTTGCTGAGAAATCCCCTATGTCGTTATTTATGCCATTATATTTTTACCAAGCAGACTCGTCCCCCTTGTATCTACTAATGTGTTCCGGAAACCGTGTACCCCGAGATGCACAAACATACAGGTAATGTCATTAAAATCTACAGCCAATAAGTACTTTGGAACTGTGTTTAAAAAATCCATTGAGCCTCGAGACTCTCGAGGAAATAGTTTGGGGTTCATAGGTTGTGTAATACAAAGCCAATGCACTTTTAGATATATTTAATGTTAAAGTTATGACTAGATTGTTAAAATTAATAATATAGATAAACAAATATTCATAAATAAATATTACACAGGGCACACTTACACAAATTCACTGATCCCCACGGTAAATGATTAGGAGGTACTACAGGAAGGAGCGTGGGCCTTACGAGGATACAGAAGTATTTAAAACACCAATGATTGACATGCTAAATAATGAAACATTCAATAAAAATATGATTAAAATACTTAAATTAGAATTACAGATTATTAATACCTACTCGTATATTAAATTAGTGAATGTATTTGGCATTTCAATTTGTTAACCTACTGTGCCAAATTAATAAGATGGAAGGTGAAGGTACCATATAATATATAAATAATGAATCTGAATTATAATAAATGCAATGTGTAAATAAATACAACTAAACATCTTAAATTCTTTTAAAATACGTTTCACAATAATAACTAACTGTTAAACTCAAAACATTATTTAATTCGTAAAATTTATGAAAACATTTCCTTGATTATCTCCTTAAATATGCTATTACAATAATATAGTGTACAAGAAAACATGATTTTGTTTAGGAATTCTAGACGTATATTTTTCTTTTACTCACGAGCAATAGTAAATTGAAACCACACCCGTAGTGACTATAGATATTAAAAAGATTTTATAATTTTCCACATAGGTAATTATGAAGAATTTACATTTACCACTTAATTTTATAAAACACTTGTATACAGCAATAGCTTCAGTGTCAATATCTAATACTCATTAATGTAAGGCTAATTAATATTTTGATTCGGCAAATAGTCAACATCACAATTAAGATCAAGATTTATTAAGTTTTATATTATATTGCATATTACTGTAACTAGTTAAGTACTTATAGTTGTGATAAGACGATTGTAATTTCTGTAAATAAATGCCTTTATTAAGTGAAAAAAATAACTAATCGACCATGCCCAATGGTCCAGTCAGCGTCAAAAAGTTAGTTGCAGTCAGTGTGGACAAATATACCATGTGTATCTTTCTTAACGACATTATTAATTAAACTTAGCAATTGACATGTAATTTCAAATGTTTGCATAAATGTTTGCTGCTGCTCGATTTTTTTTAATAAAAGGTAATCGTTATATTCTTTTGATAAAACAGCACTTTAAACTATCGTTACTTAAAACCAATGTCGTTATGAAAGACACACGTAGTAGTGATACAGATCTTTATTTATATAGCAGTAAGGATGTGCATCGATATATTTGGCCATACGGAATGTAACTATCTATATGACGCTGATTGTCCCTGTAGTTGTGTAGATAATTAATATCGACCTGACGTGAAATATCGAATACTCTTTGAACTTGACTGTACCATTTTGCACTTATTAAACCTCTGAGCCGGTTTTATTCTGTACTGCAGCTGTAAGAATGTAGATAGACACGAACGTTTAATAGTATCTCACATCTCATGAGATCGTTAAGCGTTAATGTATATTCGTTTACCTACTAATTCAACAGTATCGAGTGATCTAAATGCCACTTACTATATTCGATAAGCAAATTTAGTCCACAAAACTGTTTAAATACAGGTTTTGTAAGTTTTTAAAGCCTCGATATATTTCTGCGAAACAACCCGCCCTATTATTTAATTATTATATAATCTTTAAATTGCCTACCGAAACATTCATAGATACATTGCACGTTTCAGTGGGTCCGCTGTTAAGAAACTCGTAGAACAAGGAACATCATGATTAATTAATAAAAATAATTGTTATATTTAATTTATAACAAAAAATCATAGTCGAGGAGAAAATATTCTATTTTCTATTGTTAAGCATAGATACGAGACTAACTTTATATGATTATACTAAATGTGTTCATATAGATATGCTTAAGAAACTCAGTTACCTATACATTAAATTACACATTCATTACGATTACATTATATGTGTCGTATGTACCTATTACGTCGATAAAATCATTTCACAGTTCATAATTTTTTTCTTAATTTTCTCAATAGTTTTTCCATTCTGCTTGCATTTTTTTTAATGTGTAGGCATGGTCGTCTAGCTAAAATATTGGAAATCGAATACAAGTTTTGAAATACAATTTAGGGTTTATGTATTATTATCTTATACATATTACTAACATTAAATTCTAGTATGTGATACTAATAGTACATTGTACAAGAAACAAAACTAAAAGCATTAGAAACGTTCTAACATTCGTTATTCTTACGTTTTTATAAAATGTAGTATACGTTCAACAAAGAAGAAATAAAAACTATAGAGTTAAAATCGGGTGTAAGTACCTATTCCATATTTGAACTATTAGAAGAGCAAAGAATTATTTCGGGTACAATGAGCCTCCCATCAGACCCTTATTAAGTTTTTATTATTACTTAGCAATAAAGACAACATACATACAAACCCCAGGTAGGCATTCGCCTCCTCCACGCGATGATCGCTACAAGTTGCTACCAATGCATATATTTAGTCATAGTATACTCATAATAGTTTTAACTACGTATATTATTTTATATTTTTATTTTTATTCGACGTGCCCTGAAAAACAGCATCGCTGCCGAATCGCTGCATGCTCACTCATATCACGACTCATGCTGAGTGGCATCCCATTCTGTGTTTTATTTACTCATATAGTCACATCCTGGAATGTTTTATTAGTTTCGCCCAATAAGTAATTTCTTCTTCTCCTATATTTATAATGAAATAAGTTTTACAAAATGTATTTGTTTAATTTGCTTTGAATGGAAGTGAAAAGCTGAGTCGACTCTAGATTATTCTATACCTCGACTTATTTGTCCACCACGCATTATGATGGGAAAAGTAAATAAAATCGTCTCGCCTATTATTTCTAACCACCTAAAGCTATCTAGTAACCTCAATGCTATCTTAATTAATATTTGATTTATGTCATGTTGACATTATCATATCATTTCACTCACTCATACTATACACATGAGTTCAAAGAACGCACTGAAATTAATCATAGGTATATCTAAGTGTAAATGCTCAAGGACAAGAGAAAATATCTGTGTGATTTGACATAGTTAACTTATTTACTCATAATATAACGTACTTACGACAACAGTATAAAGGTTTATCTTATATTTACGGAATAATCGCCTGGCTACTCTCCACGATAACATCCTGTACGTTTACGTATGCATGCGTTATCGACATTGGTAAAAAAAACAGATGACGATTGCAGTTGACACGAAGACCATCTTGAGGTATTTCTCGATATTGATATTCGATGCAGGTTTGCTGCTACCCTCTAGTACAACACATCAACCTGTGTTGACCCCGCTGCAGGCACAACAAAGCATTTTAGAGCAGCAGGTCACGAGCACGCTACTTCAACTTTCATTTAATAAACACTATACTCACGATGAGAAGACTTGGAGTTAGAGTAGTCCTTTTTTTGAGTTAGTGAACTCAGACTCGAGGCTGCCCGATGCACGGCTGTAACAAACGTTTAACTTAGTCTACCTACTAGTATCTTCCTAAATGTATAAGTACTGTACTTATGTACCTCATATTCAAATACGTAACATGTGTTATTTTGCATTGGAGCTAATGAAAGTATAGATTGTGTTACCAGCAATGCCAAAATAAAAAGATGGATAGGCATTGGCCTTTTTAGTTATACAACTGGCTAAATACTCACACCAGATTATAAAACATCAAAAAAAACTCTTGTTTCAATAATACAATTCAAAATTATAATTGTACTTATTCCAGTGGTAAAACTTATTCTGTGTTCGATCGGTTTGGTGATAAAAGAATGTATCTACATATCTTCTTCTATATCTATATTAATAGAAGAAAGTTGTGTTAGTTCCGGCTTTTATACCTCGAGAACGGCTGAATCGATTTTGACGATTTTGGGTTCATTGTGATCGCCTTGGCCATAAGTTTAATACTATGTTTAAAAAAGAAAAAAAAAATCAATCAATTAAAATTACCCCATTAATGTCTATAAATGGGGTGAAAGTCTTTTCAGCCGGTACAAAGTTCGCCGGGTACAAAGTTTTAAATATTGGTGGTACCTATAACTTACATTTTTGTAGTTTAGGAGCCATTTTAAAATAAACTCCCATAAATATAGATATTATTACCTACATATTTTCCACGTCAACCCTTTGACCAGGAAGTGTTCGAAACGTCGGAATGTACTCTGAGTTTGATACTGTTAGTTTTCATTCAAGAAGAACATACTATGATGCTAATAATCTTACTTAATAAGTTCGAAAAAATTACTATATTAAGAGGCAATACAAATCGCCAAGTATTTCCTTTCAAATCCTTTCGTGACTGCTGGTGTGCTGGTCCTTTATACGGTTAGCGTCTGCAGTTGCCCAGGTTTCGCATTCGAGAATTGCCAAGAACTATAATAAAGACATACATGCTTTTCTGTGAGCTTGTAGCGCAGTGTAGTCTGGCAGTGGAACAGGAGGTAGGTCCTCGTCCGGAGGCAGCTGGTCTCTCATCCGGTTGGCGCCAGCGATGTAGGCCCACGGCATCTGGCTCGGTAGCTGCCCGGCTGTGCCGCGCCCCCTGGATAGAGGCATTCTTTTGTTATTCAGCCAACCAGAAAACCCAAATTAGGTATGATCGATTAATCCCAAGAGTTGTGGTGAGTGTATCTAAAACGAAGGGCAATTTACCCGCGGGGCGTTTCTTGCACATTAGGTGTATTCAGGTGAGGTAAGCTGCGTGCGGCTTGCACGGAGCCACGGCGGCCCGCGGTGTCCACCGTGGCTCTGCGCAGGCGCCGCTGCTGCTCGGCGATGAGGTTCTCGAAGCTGTGCTGGGGTTGGATAGGATCGGAGGTGGCTTCCTCAGCCAAAAAGTTAACCCGATTTCTGTGCCTAAAAGAAATAACGCGATCTTATTATTAAAACGTTAATTACTTAAGCATTTTGCATAGGAGATTTAAAAAGAGTGCTGATAAGTTATTTCATCGTAGAATAATCCTATATGTCAAACAACATGTAGCAAAGAAAGGAATACTGGTAATTATGATGATTTAAAAATATATATCTCTTTTGGATACGAATCTTTTATTAATAGTCAGTAAAGCTGACCTGTTGTCTAACGAGTTCAATGAACCCGATCTACCGAACAACATGTCCTTCATAGACCGGAAGGACTGGCTGAGTCCCGGGCGCGGGATTTTCGGCACGGGGTCACTCCGCTCGCTGGACGTGGGCTCGTCGCTCCCTTCCTCCACCTTGCTGCTTACGTCCAGGCTCGTGTCTACATTACGAACTCGTTCTGTCTCCTAAAAAAGCGTCTCTAACATTTACTGTCGGTTTTTAAGCAAATATTGGTGTAGGAATCTATTTTCCCGGTGTAGGTGGAATTTAACATTAACGTCACTTTAAACTTAAAAAAAATTATATTACTTGTGCCTAGATTATAATTAGGTATATTTAAGCTCGGGAACTTTGTATGAAGTATCGAGAATTTTAGATAGTTAATACCTAAGATATGTAACCCAAACCTAATATGTAATATGACGGAAACGACTCATAACAAAAATAACGTTAATAGCTAATAACCCATCTGAGTAGAAAAAAACACCAACATTCATAGAATGAACAACAAAAGCAAGCAGTTAACAGCAGGGTAATTGCTAAAATGATGGCTACCAAAGAGCACCAAAGGCGACATGAGTAACATTAGTTTGTACTGTGACGGTCCCATATTGTATTTTAAGAAACTATAAAATTCGACCAATATATATTATAAACAGCAAAGACAATCTACTAGGCATGTAGTCTACTTTTTTGGTTATTATATTATTAAATAGTATATTGCGTAGGCAAGTCACTTGAACGTCGTGTAATTACCCTGCCAGACAATTAAACAGACAGTAGAGAGCTTGACGACAAACTGACGACACAGACAGGACACGACTACCCTTCTAACTTACTGATGATGTGTCTGACGTCCGGTAACGGGAACAGTCCAGTATTGTAAACACTATCAGCACAAAATTGATGAGTAGGAAGATGCCGAATCTTCCATGCAGGATAACCATAGTCCACGTTGCCCATTTTGTGCTTGGATTAGAATTTCCAAATCCACTGCCTATTCCATTTATGAACTCTAAAGTATCTCTCAAAGTCTGTTACGAACAAAAAATAATAATACAATACAAGCGAAATAATCAACATGTTTCATCTAGACAGCTTTGTACGTTATGTTTTTAAATAATAGCGTATATAGTATCTACCAGTAAAGATAGATGGGACTTTGTAATTTCATATTATATAAAATTGTGTTATTTGACTCTAACATAGCGGGACTTTAGGCACGCCCAGAATAGTCCTGCATTCTGTTGTAATACTTCTTTTACAACAGAATACAGGAGGATATTCGTCTATTGTTTTAAATTCCAGTTATTTATCAGCAACCATGTTTACTTACACTGGTATGGTAAGAATCGTTGATATAGCATATTATAGCGACCATGTCATGGAGTGCGACAAGAAAAGAAACTGCAACCCAAGGCCAGTGTATGTGGTTCGAATGGTGCTTTCTCCACCCTCCTCCTGCAACATTTTGTGTTAACTCATTTACAGATAATACTAACGTACCCAAGCAAAGCCAAGGCATATTATGCGAAGCCCTATTCCGGTGTTTCCTTACACGACCGAATCTTATAAATATATACGAGTACTTAATAATTACAAAACAATAAATTACATATATTTCAATCTAAATCAAATACTACTAGTATCTACAAATTAAATTTTATTCCTAAGAAAGGTAAAGAAACACACACTCACACACCCATACACAAACTCACATCCACACGCAGACACACATCCTACACACACGAAAGTTATTTGTTATATATAGGTAGAAAAAGAGCAAAATCAGTTAATACCTTCTCGTGGTAATAATTATTAATAGTATTAATCATTTATCATTCAAAAATCATTATTTATAATTACATTCAACACGGCTTACGCCAAAAAATATTAAAAAAATTTGTATGAAATTATTTTGCTTCCTCTTGAATCAAATTCATTTTTACTTTTGGGTTTGAAATAATAAAAAGGGATTTTCGGAGTTTGTGAAGTGTAAAGCAATTTGTTACATGTTTGAAGTTGAATATCATAATTACCACAAGTTTGTATTTTTGTCTTAATTCCTAGTCAAAAAACCATCTTCTTATTATTATTTCATATTATACATTACCAAACATTTAAAAAGTCAGTTATTGTTTTTATTTCTACAAAATGTGTGTAAAAACTAAAGACAGAGTGGTTACTCTTGACACAAATGTCATGTCATATACGTTTATACTGTGTGTAAGTCTAATACGGACGAAGAATGAAACCAAACATAGGATTTACCAGTATAATCATTAACCAAAAGGTTTTTCTTTATTTATACCTATTATACATATGTAATTAATTTTTGTAATATTTTTGAGGCGTAATGTACTGCGAACATTACGCGATATAAGCTTTTGAAACTAACTGTCAACGAGTGTTTAACTCGAGTGTGTTGCATTACATTGCGGGCCGAATTTTTTTATATGGATAAAATTTTAATTGTACTTCTAAGCAAAAGTTATCTAAATATATTTCTTATGTCCTATTCTACCCTCCGTTAAGAGATTCGCCCGTATAAGACTTACACACTGTAAAGTGGCACCTGCCCCGTTAATGTTAAATTTATTAGTTTAGAATTTGTATGATATAATATATATATGTGAATTTAGTTGACTTTAATCGATTAATAATATACGGCATACCTGTAGGTTTTTCCCAATTATTAAACATTAAATCTGAGTGCAACTTGTAATTCGACAAACCGACTATCGAAAATATAGTTTTGTCTCTGAATTACTACGTAAAATAAAAAATACGAATATATATATTAATAACATACTCAGAAGTATAATGCTTGCGACCACCCACAAAACGCTCAAACCGATGCTTATGCCGGTGAAAATTAATGCCCTTGTAGACACGAACGGTGTAGCTGCAATGTAGACATAAGCTTCGTTAGCTAATTCATCCAAGCTGTCCCCGATGTTAATGTCGGCGCCGCATCGACTTGGGTCTGAAAAATAATGTTTTATTCTGATATATGTACACATTACTACAATAAAGGGTGACCTTTTAAAATTATCATATGGCACTTGATGAAAAAGACTATTTCTATTGTCTAGTACGATACGTGTGACTGTAAAGGAATAACTAAAACTTCACAATGCGATTGGTGCAATTTTTACTATGTGGTCAACTTTGTAAATTGAAAAAAAAAACAACTCTGTCATACATTTTCGTCAACTTATACTTGACATTTTCTATGGAACAGCTCAATATTTATTTATTTTTTTAAGTTGGCCCCATAGTAAAAGTTTTATAGTTACCTACTTGATTACGGTATTGATGGTGTCCTCCTAGCAAGATTATCTACCTATAGTTTTTATTCTAGTAATATTGTTAATAAAACCAATAAATTATTTCTGATATGATGCATATATAATATCAGAAGGATATTAGCGTCATTGTATGGCTATCAAAACTTGTTGTTTTATGCTATACCTTATGCTAATACATGACCGTAACTGCCATTTGTTTGATATATGTTCATAACAAACTTACTGTGAAAATATAACATCCGGATGTATATCAAGAGGGGATGAGATCGTAAGAAGTTAATTACACAGAAATGCTGTGCGATTGCCACTAGGGAAAACATGAACTGAATCAGCGCCTGCACCTGAAAACGAAAACGGGTAATAGGTTATGTTGAAACTAAGGAATAGGTATTAGGACAACTTATGTGTTTCTGAACTTCTGAACCTATATTACAATAATTATTTATACATCTTTTCAGATACACAGGCGGCGGCGAATACTAACAGTTCCTTATATACCAGTGCTGCTATCTTGCGACTAATAGTCCTCTAGTATAGTTTAAACATTATTGCAGCAATATAGGTTTTAAAATGTTTCATATTTTATAGTTTTGAATATTATATCGTGTAATTTGAAACAGTATAAATCGCCAGTTAAACAATATTCTCGCCTCACACATTCTATATTACATATCGTATCAAAGTTATGGCATATTCGGGCTGAATCCTTACGAAGCTGTTGCAACACTTCCACATTCAATAACAATAATTATCAGTAAATAAATAATGGCACAACTCACAAGCATGAGTAGTTGAGTACCCCATACGGGAAAATTATTTGTATACGTATATGGCCAACGAAATGTGAAAAGTCGATAAGAGATAATACCCAAGTATCGCCACTTATCTTTATCGTTCGTACATCTCTGATATTCTTGATACTTTTGGTAGTGATCCATAATATCGCGGTATTCCCATAAACCGATCAAAAATGTATTAAATCGCAAGTCCAACACATTTTATGGACGCCTGACTAAAGTACCAAAACTGATTCAATATAATTTAACTTTATACATATTACAAGGGGGTCACTAAGAAGTTTAGGTGCAGTTAGCCCGCGCTGCTCCCGGGTTAGCAAGCAGTCTCTCGGCTCAATAGGGGCGTTGACACACATTCAAATTTTAACAAAATTAATTATAATGGGTAAATATCGACGAATATAATCAAGAACAGCAAAAAACTTAAAATGCTTATAATACATATATGTACATGTGATTCAAAGATAGCACAGTTTCAAAACGTAAAATAAAACAAATTATTTAATTTGCGAAACTTCAAAAAACCTTGATACTATTCGATTTCTCACGTTTCACTGAATATTAAAGTGTGTAAAAGTCGCAACAACAACTCCATTATTTTCCATTACTTCAACCCTTCATTTGGCAAAATAAAAATAAAACGTGCTCCGGCCTCGGCAGATCTGGCCCGGTACCGCGAACATTGTAGTTCGTATATTTCGAGCATCTTTTTCTTTTACTCCAATTAAGGCGTCATGAGAGTGACATAGACAATAGTCCGAAATTTACGAATATCGTCTTTCGCGGTAGCGCTTCTGAATTTTCAGTTTCTGTCATTGTGTAAGAAGCGTTACGAGCGGGAAATGCGAATGTCAGATTTTGACGCTCATTTTTGACGTATGTGTTGCTATCCGATTCGTTGAGGATGGTACGACAGGCGTACGAGTATTATCAATGTATTTAACGTGTGCGTATTACACGAGAGGAGTGTAATTTTAAGGCACGCCATTCGTGTCATTAAATAATTGTTCGCCGCCACATCAAGACGTTTTCGTAAAAGTGTGACGCAATGGATCGGTTAAGGCAATTAGTACCATAGTAAAGAAATTTGATCCTTAAGTACAACGAAACGAATCGACTGGTACCATAAAAATCAAGTACCCTTTGTGATTTTCGATAACAACTTATTCCACAATGGCTTCGAACCCTTAACGTCGATCTTATAATCCGTATAAAATATATTGTTGTATTTACGGATTTTAGAATAAAAGGAGAATCTACGTAGGTTGCCTGGAAAATTATGGAAATTTAATATTAGGAAAGTATTATTGACTTGTGTTATAATCTTTTATTAAAACCTAATCTAACCTAACCTTATTGTAAAATAAAATAAAACCGGCCAAGAGCGTGTCGGGCCACGCGCAGTGTTGGGTTAAGTGGGGTAAGTATCCACACTTAAGAGTTAAAAAAATCTTAACACCGCCATGTAGGATACGAGCGTTTCACGTACAGCGACATTTATCGGCAAATCAGGTAAACTATTCGCGCGAGCTTAAAGTATGGAAGAGGTTTTTTATGGGATAATTCTTTATTGCGTAAACCGATTTACACCGTTTTTACTTTATTTGAAAGAACGTCATTGCATTATGATTTTGTAGAAATTACGGGTACAAAACACCTGCTTATACGAATAAAACTAAGTCAATTATCAAGTTCAAAATAATTTTCCTAGAAAGTTTTTTAAAAGTTCTACTTTTGTTTTTTTTTCACATTTTTAAAAGTTTTGGTTCAAAAGTTAGAGGGGGGCACATTTTTCTTCGAGTTTCCAGCGATTACTTCCAACAATATTTACATTATTCAAAATTGTTTTTAGTAAAGCCCTATTCATTTTTAAATACCTTACCAACGATATATCACACGTTAAGGTTGAAATGACAAAAAATAATCACTTCCCACTTTACCTATAGGGTTTTGTACCATAATAAAAAAAACGCTTTTTATTTTACCACTTTGTTGATATCCATGATGTGCGTGATTGACATCCATATTAGTACCAAATTTCAGCTTTCTAGTGCTAACGGTCAATGAGATTATCCGCGGACGGACGTACAGACATGGCGAAACTGTAAGGGTTCCTTGTTGAATACGGAACCCTAAAAAACAATGTTCGATTTTCAATTGTTTTTTGTCAATGACCATTTTGTCTACCCCCATTTCAAACAAATTTTCAATAACTGTTAAAATTGGTTTCAAAGAATGAGAAAGTGCATTAAACAACGGAGAATACTTGGAAAAACAATAAAGGTACTTTTATTCCATTAAAATGCATATTTTTTTCTATTCCCGAAACTTTCAGTGCAACCTATGTAAGAAGCAGAATTAACATTTCCTTAGGTATGTCGTGTAGATGAATATATGTAGCGCAGAAAGATAACGCACGCTCCCACATCTGACGCCGTATCATTGGCGTGGTATTCGGCAGAGTACGTTATCAATGACAAGAAACTCTTCAATGTGATAAAAATGTAATCTATAGACGTTAACTATCTTAGTATAGTTTCCCATGATATCTATTAGTATGTCAATTTACACTTACTTAATATTTAGTTTCACAAGTTTTTATAAATAATATTGATTAGTAAGTAATAATTATATTTAGTTTGAAAGACCCTGCATCTGTTTAATCTTTCCGCTTAGCTCTGACTGCAGACTGGTAGAGAATGATGGCTAAAAGTCCGTCATTTCTACCTTCGTGTATCGTGAATATAAATAAATAAATGAAATACAAATTCATTAGTTGTATGAAACATAGGTACTCATATTACTAGAAGCAATATAATTTCTATTTTATATTATTATTTAATAGTTTTTAGAAAGCAATTAAGCAAGAGGCGGACGGATTAAAACTTTATTTAACACAACATACAACGTTACAAGTGAATCTACTCCAGAATTTATTATATATGTAATAACTAATAACTAATCATGAAGAGTACCCAACTGTCCGACTCCGATTTGAACAATGACTGAAAATTTACCAAACCTTCTAATTTATGTCGATATTTGTGCAAGAACATTTATAATGAATTAACTGGTTTCGTAATATGTTGGTGAACATGAAAAAAAAATGGAGACGTGTTTGTCATTTCACCACGAACTTACATTTTATATTAAAAAATATCAATATTTCAAACTTCTTGGTCTATGATCTCATGGTTCATGGTCCCGAAAAAAAACATTCGACGGGTCTATCTATTATAAAAAAAATAAGTGTAAACTTTATATTATTTTTATTGTCGTGCAATTGTAATATCTTCAATTTCAACAAAAACCTACTTAAAGTATATAAGTAAAGAAGTTTTCAGGTTTAATAAATAACCAAAGAGGAGTGAGTGAAAAAAGTTATATACTTAAAATATAAGTTTGTGGTGAAATAACAAAACACGTCTCCATTTATTTGTTATGTTCTCCAACATATAACGAAACCAGTAATTAATTATTAGTTTTCTGGAACACTTCTCTATACAAGAATTAGAAGGTTTGGTCAAATTCAGTACTTTGAAGGACATTTTCTTCAAACAGTTTGGGCATCTAAAAAAATACGTGTCCATTATTTTAGATTACTCTATAACATACATCAAAATCAATCAAATTGTTGGGTACTTTTCCTTGTAAGTAAATATCGTAATTGTTTCAGTAGTCAAGTTCGTGTCAGTAGTTGAAAATACTTATAACCAAAAGTGGTAAGTGTGATATAGTCACGTATTAAAAACCAACAAGTCGTTGAAACATGTCGCCTAGTGCGATATAATTACACGTTAGTTTATGCATTTGTAACTGAGTAGTAGTAACATGGCTCACAACAGTTTTAATTGTACCAAAAAGTGGCCAATTTAGGCATAGGAATATTGCGAGTTAAATATTAATTATCCAAAAATCTTAAATTGACTTTTCCATTCATGCTATAGAAAAGTTAGTCACGTACAAGCATTTTAAAACAACAGCAGAATAGTGACGTGCTGTGATGACGAATGCTGACGTGTTACACTGATAATATGATGTTTTCAAATAATCTGCTAATGACTAAAAATGGCTTGTTACTTTTTGTGACCATGATTGGAAATACCTTTGTTTAAATATTCATTGTTTTAATTTTTGTTTTAATAAGAAAATAAATACTGTATATATACAAAATGATTTCTGGACCGTGATCCAGAACCAGTTTTTCAACCGCTTCCATTATTATCTTACGATTCAATTATTATTCATGTAAATTTTATCTTAAACTAACCAAATCATGGTCGCCCTATGCCTTTTGACATATGGGTTACTGGGTTAGGTTCGCGTCTTTCCTGTGGAAATTAAGGGCTTTAAAGCCAAATATTTGATCCTGTGCCAAATATCAACATAAACAGCTCCCCCTCTTACGTAACACTATACCCTAAAAACATACCTTGTATTGTAATCACAGAAGCTGTTAACTATGGACCACAGAAAAGATGATTTATGTTTTAATTAATCTGTATGAACCATATGCCGTAAGGAAATCGACAAGACGCCACGTTGAGTGGGGTGACCAAATTAAATGCAAAAAAGATTTTTTCTATTTACAATATCAAAAATTTCTAAAATCATGAAAACTTTTGGTGATTAAAAATTAATGATTACCACACCATAATAAGCTTCACTAATGCATTATGTGTCATGCCTTGCTTTCTTGTTCTACGACCTCGAAATCACCCTGTATTAACTAAAAAGTCCTGAGTCTGACTAACTGGAATCAACGCTCAGTCAACACGTTGTACATTAGAATTAGAAAGCTGAAATTATCACAACTAGATAATTGTTAGTTTGTTATTAGACTGTAACAAAGTAAACAACCACTAAGAATAGCTTCAAATGTGATTCCGTAGAAGGTACAACATTATATATGGCGGTATGAGGTTCGCGGGATCAGTTAGTAGATGTATAAATATAAGTGTATACTTAGTAGTTAGTAGGTGTACCTATATATTAAAACACTGAAACATTTTTTTGTGTATATAATGCCATTATTCATAATCATTTATTTCAATGCAAAATAAAGGTAAAATATAATCGGTTACATATATTATGTAGATTGCGAATCATTATTTTTTTGTCTTAAGGCGTACAAAACGGTGAAACATATCCTACTTTTCTAACAAAACATTTGCACAACGCATACGTATACATGAATCATGTATTTATTAGGCTGAATAACAACATCACTTTAAATTTATAAAAAAGTATAAGTATGCTTTTGTACATAACACAAAAATACACTGATAAACCGATTCTTGCAAGTATTCTTCAGCAGAGTAGAAGGTATTTTTAACAAAAAGTCGTGTAACATCATTTTGAAGTGTATTGTTTTCGCAGTTTAATACAGGCTTCGGAAGGTTTTGGGTGCCATCCCAAATATATTTTTTGCAATTAAGGCAGTATTATTTGAAACTGTACTTATTTTCTTACAATCTCGAAAATAGTAATATTCTTTACATAAACGGCTATTTTATAAATACATAGACAAGGTAGTGTGAGCATTTGAATAATTCGCGTAGCAATACATAAAATAAAGTAACTTACCAGTGTATAAGTGCCGGTAAACACCAAGAAGCAGTAGGTCGGCATGGCTCGGCGTGCTCAGCCGGGCGGCGGCGGCGGCGGCGGAGCGGCGGGCGTGCTCGGCGAGGTGGATGCGACCGCGGCGACTGCTCCGTGCGCTCTGGCCGCTGCTGCCCACCTGCGGCCGCCGCGCCGCGACGCTGCTCTACGAGCGGAGATGTGCAGTAGATAAACTTCAGATCCGATCCGAGATCTCAATATCAATCGTCAATACATATATCGCATACGTATATATTATGGTTTACAATATAGGTACGTATTAAAGCCTTCAATATAACTTCCCCTTGAATATTTGAGCAAGTCTTAAGAGATAATATAGATTTAGCGACCACCAGTATTTTGTAACTACTATATAAGTAGATATTAATTTTGTTATGACGATCTTGATTTTTTTTAATTTCATGTTTAAACTATTTTATTAATAAATTGTAACAAAAATTGAATGAACTGCTGATCCAAAATATGAATGATGTGCATGAACAATGGTGGCAACGGTTACTAAATTATTTTTCTATGTAAATAATCAAGTTCAATCACATATTATATGTATTTAAATGAAAAAAATATACATTTATTTATAGAAATTGCATCTTATTATGATAACTAGAAGTAGGTACTTAACTAGTTACAGTATACAAATTAAAAAAGGCCCTTGAGGCATTGTACCAAGAATGGTGGCGGCATTTCCTCGTTGTATCGCAATGCTGATACGTTGTGCGAGGAAGCCGTCAGTTCTTTGGTCACCAGGAACCCGCCAGCCCTTCGGTCACATTTATAGTAGGTTTTGTATTAATTCTGCTGAAACTAGAAAGTTGAATTTTGCATATTGAAATATATTTATAACATTTGTTACACGTATCAAGAAAAGATAAAAAAAAATCTGCCCATAAGAGATTTGAGTGCTTAAATACGAGACTTGAAACTTCGCATTTTTTCTTACCATTTAACTGAAACTTTAAGACATTGGTCGAAGGACAGATCTTTGTACCTATACAAAGATCTGTTCTTCGGAACCAATGACTTGTATTACATAGAAGAAAAACTGCATACATACATTAAAAAAAAAATGGTTTTTGTTCGAAATAGCAGAATAACAATATTTAGAATTTTACGGAATTCCTCCCCAAAAGGTGTGAAATAAATTGAAAGTTTAATGCGGGACAAAAATGTACTGAAGCTAGAAAGTAGAAGTTTACTGAAAGTATTACATTATACTGTGAAAACAGTTTTGTGGAGCTATGTATAAAACAAAATGTTGTACTGTATTTTTAATAATAATAAATAATAAATAAATAAAATAAATACAGCGATTTTTACGCTCTTACCGCTAGGCCACCAGAGCTCTGAAATATAGTAGGGTTTCAAATTTATAGGTTGAGGCCTGAAACTTCGTATGTTTATTATTATTACGCATTCTTAAAAATAACAATTTGGCGTAGGGATGTGTCGACCCCATAGTCTACTGGTATACCGGCCGTCCAGAGAGGGGTCGCTAGAGCTGCGTTCTCGACGGTAGATGTGGAAACCTAAGTGGCGAGATGCCCATATGTTTAAAGTTACTCTCTACCTTTAGGCCCTTGCACCGGTGTTGCCCTTGAGCTATCTTTTATATCGCTTTTTGTGGGGGCTCATCTCGCGGAGGGCGAGTCACCGTCTGCCGGAAATAAAATTGTATTCCATTTTATTAGACATTCCGGTTCTTTATTAAATAGCCCAATAGCTAGTCCGTCCTTTCTATCCAGTACTAGTACATTTTAGATTCCATTAATAAGCAATAGTGCTGTCTCTGTGCGCGTTCCATGATACCGCCTTTACATTAAATTGTCGAAAGGGCCTCTACGCGTTGGCTCGATCCGGCTCCGCATACGGCTCCCAAATGTCCAGAAAACCATTGTTCCGTGTACGGGAAAGACATACAAATAAGAGTAATTGAATAGTTTGTGAGATGAAAATATGTATTAATACAAAGTTACTGAAACTAAAAAGGTAAGAAGAAGAAATGTTGAACCGCTCAGAGGGTTAAAAGAAAGTTGTTTGGTTGCACGAGGCGGGTTTAAAAATTTTAGTTAAGTGTCTTTAAACTAACTGCCTAACTATATTACCCTATGTAAAATAAGGATAGCAATTATAGTTTTTAATTATAATTCAAAGATGGTAAAAAGTATTGATAAGTTTTTGTAGAGTGTATTTTTTTAATAAAGGCCTGCAATGATTTTGTATTTTGAGCGAAAAATAGAAACAAATATATGCAGTTTGTGGGGTTGGGCTGGTGGGGAATAACTAGGTATCCCAAAAAGTAATAATTCCAAATAGATAAAATTTCTCACGAACCAAGTTGCGGGCAACAGCTAGTAGTATACATTTCGCAAATAATTTGTATAAATAATACTTATAGGTAGGTACCAACAGTACTATTTCAATGCACGAACAGTAACTTTTAGAATGAACAATGAGTTTATAGTTATTTTACCAAACCGTATCTTTTGTTGCGAAACTCCAACATTTTCCTCACAAAGCTGATACTTAAGTCCCACCACTTATAAAACTTCTGAAGTTGTAACACATCACGGCTTACAAGTAAATGGAAACATCTAACTTTAAATAGTAAAATAAGTGTATAAGCGGATTCTAGGAATGTTGGCTCCACAACCCGAATTTCCACTACCATGGTTTTTTTTTTTAAGACAAAGGTGGCAAACGAGCAGACGGATTGCCTGATGGTAAACAATTACCGTCGCCCATGGGCACTCGCAACACCAAGGGAGTCACAAGCGCGTTGCCGACCTATAAGTGGGTTGGAGCTCTGAAAACCTTATTCACCATCAGGAACACAACACTACATACCTGAAAGGTAGCAGTGCTATTATAGCTGTGGCCTTCTGTAAGGAGGAGGTAGGCTCCGAACAAATCGTTAGTACTAAAACCCAATAACTTTTAATTTGTTAGTCAAAATAATTAGTGAGTCAGATTGGATGGAGTTCACGAACACTTTCATCTACCTACTACATTGAATAAAGTCGGTTGAACCATTTTTCCGTTATCAATACAGTTCCCAGAACTGTATGTACATATTGTTGGTATCAAACAAATCATTGTTTTAAGTCCGCCTTTTAAGAAGGTAGACGTTAACTTTTATGGATTTTTTTTACATAATATATAAGTAAGGTAAATGTCGATGCTATTCAGTTAAAGTCACTTGTAATTATAAGTATAGCGCACACGAGGTAGGGGATATATTATGGGCTAACATTTCTATTATATAAAGGTATGTCTGCCGGTATTTATTACTTTAATCAATGAATACAAAGTATTTACGCGATATCGCAAACAAATACAGGTTGTATTACGTATTTTAATTTCAATCGGAATAAAAATAATAATAAATATTTAGGTATAAGGTACAACTAGACTATCTTACAATGCAGATAGGAATCACATTTCATTAGAGAGCATGTGATAATTATGATTTACGCCTTAACTAACGCAACAATACTAACAACAATAGTGACATTGAATAGTGAGCGCATATATAAATAGATCTGTTGATTTATTCTTAATGTTAATCAAATAGACGTGTAACATGGACGTCTTACTGGTAATATATTTCTCTTGTCATACTCTTAAATATAACAGCTAGTACTTATCGTAGTGTTATCCTAGCTACATTGTAATTACTAAGAAGCTACCATCTCTTAACGTAGAAATACCTCTCTAAGTGTTATAAAATAATATAGCTTAAATTTTGACATCAGCTAGGCCTGGTACCGAGAACATCGTAGTTCATATATTTCGAGCATCTTTCTCTTTCACTCCAATCATCTCCAATTAAGGCATCATTATAATAACGACATACAATCGTAGTAAATTTACGAACATCCATTTACGACTAAACCTATTATTTTATTACCTACATGTAATGACTGGAAGCCGATCAGCAAATTTTAACTTTTTTTATATTTAGTTGTTTTGACTGTTGCGTTGATAAGCCAGTCAGCGAGAATGTTCATGAGCCCGATCACTGGCTCCGACACACTGGCAAACTTTGTCTCTGGAAATTTAAATGGAAGTCAACAAAAAATCCTTGATAAGTCGATTTTAAGTTGTGCTGTTCCATAACATATAAGGTACATAACCTTTATCTTTATTTTTCTAAGGTACTTCTATTCGTCATCTGGTTTCCCGCGAATCTGGGATTAAAAATAACACCATCGTCAAATCTTACTAATTCTACAAATGACATGTAAGTGTTTACTGTGTTTAGTTATCCAAATTAGAGTATAAACATTAATGTAGGTAGATTACCTACAAAATTTAGGATTATTTAAGGTTTTCCTAGTTAATAATACAATAAATCAAGAAATTCAAAACTCTCATCGAAAAACGAAAAAAGTACATTTTAAAAGTCAATGACCTTGAAAGGACTAAACTGATTTCGTTAATATATGTAAAAAATGATCCCTAGAAATCCTGCTTTAACCCATTTAAGAGCAACCTACGGTGCTACAGATAGGCGCAGCCAAACTTATAAACTCCTCTTTTAGTTGTAAAACGGTTTACTTGAACTCAATATTAATGGATTCATATTTCAGGTATGTAATTCACGCTACGGTTTACCAAGTTGGAATTATTACAAACAAATCAGATGATGAAATTGCTAACATGACGTAAGTCGTAATACATATATACGTAGCTCTTCTACACATTAGTACCTACTGTATAATTAAATATATCCCTTGCGCTAAATACCTTTATTGTAATTTCACTTTTCCCCCTTTACAACCACAATTAGGTTATTACCTGCGCTCATTAGAAATGTCTAAACATGTAACGTTATTTATGTATATCTTTTGGTAGTTTCGATTCTGCTTTTATAAATATACATTAAGCAATAGATTAAGAGAGGTAATATTTTTTTAGGACAAGCTTAGTAACCAAATAGGCCTACGGTTTGACACAACGACATTCAGCATTCAACATGTCCCATGAACCCTATTCAGAAAGTAATGAAAACATTGAGTGATGGTAATCGAGTTACAGAGTAGGGTCGCGTAGGTTTAATTATTAAATATACATCATTACTATTTACACTATATTTGTTTCAGTGGAAATCAAGAAGCTTTGTCATTTTATCACAGCAATGGCTCTGCTGTAGATTTGAGTGCTATTCCGGTTCCGCTGTTGACCAACGTAACAGCCCAAAGCGCTGTAGCCGTAGCCCCGGTTCAAACAATTGAAATCTCCAACACTAGTGCTCCCTTGGCTGTTATCGATCACTTTACAAATGGAGAAAAAAGGCCACTAGTTCGAAGATCAGGTACATATAAATTCACGGATTAAAGAATGATCACTAATCGATTGATGCAGTGCGTCCCAGTCTTCGTGAATATACCGAATTAAAAAACGTAACGAAAATGTAACGAGCCCCAGAATTAAGTATACTTTCTTTAAAATTACGTGAATCCGGAATGTAAGTGACGACTTTTAATTTGTCTGGGTTAAGTAACATGCCTTTGTTAGCAGTGTGACGTTTATTTAATCCCAATTAAAATAAAATGCTTGTAGTTTCAGAATACTTTCTCCAACCAATTGACCAGAAAAATATTGAAGTTGATGGTGACGAAAACGCATATCAGAAACGAGGTATTTACGCGAGCCTATTTAGGAGGTCAGCGGATAACTCCAGCATCAGAGCTCCGACAATTAAAGTCGTGAAAGAGACGTCACTGATTCCGCCAGAAGTGGGCTTGAAATCTATAGGGCTGCCCGACTTAGTTGGATTTAACACCAGCATGGCATCCGTTCCCCTACCGATACCTAATACTTCTGTTGTACGTTATGCCAAAATAAACACGCTTGTTAAAGCAGCTTAGTAAATCGGTCCGTTTACCAAAAATAGACTCTATGAGGAGCCCGAATAAATAAAAAGGCTTATAATGATATCACACGTTTACACTCCATTTACTAGAATAGTAATATATATACTTTTGATGATGAATATATATGTAATCCGTGGGCGTGGGGGGAAGAGTTATAAACAAGATCAGGAATGCGGATGACATGGTGTTCCTGAGTTCATGCATCAATGCATTGAGAACGTTAGTATCCATGTACGAGCGCTATACGCTGCTGCTATTGCCTTAAGTACAATGAAAAAAAAGAGTGAGAATAGGTGGACTTTAAGACTGGCATAAAACCTACGATATTGCCCAGCCAGTTGTGCTTGACTGCATACCCCTAAACAGAGTCTCTAAAATTAAGTACTTGGGGTACTGGTTAGCGGACACGCTGTGCGACAATCATGATATACAGAGGGAACTTAAATATGCTCAGTCGATGATGATGCAGTGACAGTGTAAATGTTATCTTGTTGAAGGCATGATGCCCATCCTTCTACTCGTGTGCACTATGAATTACCTATACACAAAGGGCCGTCAATGTTCTGGGTTTTCAATATATAATGGGTTCAGGATGCTGATGGGGTCTCTTACTATTGCCGTGTGGGTCCGGCATCTTAAGTTCAATTGCAGATGGGGTAGATTGTCCGATAATGCGATATTTGGATAAGAAAATTAGGTGTAATTAAATTATATCACTAACGATATGTAGTCAGTGAATTGTTACTAATATATTAAATGAACCAGAATCAGAAATAAATATATTTCAATTTAATTTATTTTATTTTATTACTATTTAGTAGGTAGGTACCCAAAAATACTATTCCTACATTTCCTACAGAGCTTGTATTGCGGAGAGGTTAGTTCGTGCAAGATTGCCGACTGAATGTTTTTATTTAGATGCCAACAAATATAATTATTCGGTATATTCATATTCATAATACGAAATGAAATCATAAATTAAACAACTAGGATTTATTTTATCAAATTTTTCAATTTCAGTTGTTATTTTAAAGAAGCATTGTTACTACTTTAAAATAACAAATTATATCTAGTTTATTAAGGCAGTTTTCAAACCGTCCGTGCGAGTGCAGCTATTTGTTTAATTTATTTTTCTTGTTATTGTAATCGATGACATGGTTCCTAAGAAAAGATCATCTTATGACTTATTTCAGACTTTCCCATACAGACCGATCTAATAGGGCCACCAGTACATATACATAATAAATTTAAATAGATGTCATATACCTAATTAAATTACAAAAAAAATTACGAAGCCCACCTGTATTTGTGACCAGAGGCAAGGTGTCTATATTTATATAAATAGCTTTTACACCATAGACCAAACGCCAAAGTATCGACTCGACATCGGCAGGTTTTACTATAAATTAAATTAATAATTAATATTATGGTTTTTTTTTATGTATTTTCCGAACACGGGACAATGCAGTTCTGGACAATTGGCGATGTACACGATGCAAAACTAAACAAATGAGCAGGTTTCGATTTAATTAAATGTAAGAGGGTATTTTTTTCATTATTCATTTTTAAACTTAGACTAGGTCTTATGTAATATTTTTATAAAAGTAAAATATATAATTATATCTAGGTATACATAATCTTATTTATTTCATCATCATCATCATATCTGCCGAATGACCTACACTGCTGGACATAGGCCATATTTATTTATTTACTGTAAAATTGTTGACACAGCATTTGTCTTATGTAATACTCGAAGTTATATGAAATATAAGATTTATATAAGTATAAGATTTATGGCAACGTATTTAATAAATGTTTAAAGTATTTTATAAACCACTTGCCGTGTGATGCACCGTGTGAATTCGGATGTGTATTCTGACGCGCCATTTATTGAAAATAGTTATCAATCAAGGATTTAATACCTAATTAGTAAAAAAATAATTGCTCATCTATTTTATTTGTAGTTTTCGAGTTTTAAGTACTCCGTACTTAACGAGAATAATGAAAATTTTGCCTGTCTTATTATGTCATTTTGTGGCTACATACTAAATAGTTTTTTGTCGTTATTTTTTTTTTGATTTTATGATAAATCGGACTATTGTTATAAAATATTGACTAAGCATACAGTAACAACTACCTCCATAGTTCAGGATTACGGGCCAAATGCATTTTGAACTTCTTTCAGTTGCCGCTGCCGTCTGTTATGCGCCATACGCTTACGAGTACGAGTAAATAGTTCGTGCTCACTTCTTGTTCGACTAACGTATATTGTTCCTAATTTTTCAATACGACTAAACATAACTACAGTCCGTTAAAGATGTACTTACTGAGGATAATTATTTATTAACTGAATATTTGGGAACAAAAGTGAATTCGATTCGGTTGCACTCAGTCAGGCGTCACAGTATGCGGTGTGTACAGTAAACCCCGTTGTTCTAGCTCATGTAGTAACATATACACAGGTACTTGTATATAAGTTACATGTTTAAAACCAACCTAGGATTAGTAACTAAAGGAAAATCTTGTATAGATCATACAGTTTGACCTATTTTTTTGCATGAGGAATAATCCTAGGTTCGCATGTTACCTAATGACTGTACAGTCGCCATCACTCCATCCATACTAATATACTAATAACTTTTTCTGTCTTTCAGCCTGTCTGTTATCTCTTCACGCTTAAACCGCTGAAACAATTACGATTAAATTTTGTATGGAGAGAGTTTGAGCTACAAGACCTTTCTCGTAGTGTTTAGGCTCGTTAGAATTAGCTCAAAGAGTAATTGATACACTGATTCTGCAAAAGAAGACAGTCAGCAATAAAATCTGGTACAATCGCCACCAAATATACCTATCGGAGCAGCCAAGATATTTAAAATTATCGGAGCATGCACTTTATCGCCTTGATAATAGAGGCGTTGTTAAGATATTTGTGACCACCTCCATAGCTCCGATATATCTAATGGCAACTGTCCCGAAAATTACATTTTTGACAGAAACTTATTTGAATCTAAAGCCAAAATCAATAAGGGACTAAACTATCATCGGCAAGTGTAAAAAATTATTAAGAATATTTGTTGTTAAATATATGTGTGTGAAAAGTGTAGCGCAAAATGTTATAAAACTTATAAATTATAGTTAGTTGTTTCGTTTTGTTAAAGTTTTGTGTGGGAGTAAAATATATTTAGATGGAAGAAACTTACCTAGTACTTAAGTACTCCACAGCTGTTGAGTGACAATACAATGTAAAAACAGAATTCTGTTTGGACGCCGTAATATTAATTTGTTTACGAGTATGTACTTATGATATTGTAAACAACTGTTGTTTTGTAAGTAAAATATAATGCCCTTATTGTAGATTTCTAATAGGATTAGGTATTAAATTAATGAATGATACGAGTACCTATAAATCTAAATATGAAATAGCGATTTATACATAACTACACATACCTACTTAGTAATCATGTTTTATTTATTTGTAAGGACTATAAACATTTGTCAGTTTTGATATCCATTCAACATTATAAACGATTTAACTAATAAAACTACTTAGATTTAAATAATAAAACTACTTAGTTTTATTATTTACATCGTATCTATGTACTTACATAGACGTCTAAATAATTATTACAACGAGTAGTTATACCTTAAGACCTTTCATGATTTATTTTATTACATGTTTAAGAAGCTATTTATACATTAAACGTTAAAACTGATTTCTAACCTGTATTCCTAATAATCGGCTCATCTACCTACACCTACTTGGCCGTTAATAATTTCTTCTTTGTTACCTCCGCTGTAATCTACTATATAATATATTCTCTCATTTTTAAATCGAATCCCTGGGTAGAAAGGAATTATTGTATAAACAGGTACAAAATTATACTGTTTTATAAAAAATACATACATGAATATTACTTTTACACAAAAGGATGGGTTAAATATAAGCTTCCCTGTGTATTATATATAGATGTTTGTTAGAAAGAACCCTTAAGAACTTTAAAGGGGGGTACAAACAAGAGTACACCCAGAGCGCATGTGCAAGCTTAGCGGACACCACATTGGAGAATTAACAACAAGATTTTGTAAAACATGGTTGTGTTAATAATCATAAATCATTGTATAATAATACTTAAAAATAATATGTATATTTAAGTGAACGGACTCAATATGTGAATCAATTAATTTTTTAAAGATTTATGCGACTTGGAGCGCATGCGTGCTCTTTAATGATTTGTCGCACCCCAGCGAAACAGTTTCGTGCCTCGCCGACACGTGCGAGGTAACTAACAATGCTGTGCTCAATTACATAAGAAATGAATTAATTTAGACTAGATTCGTTCCCAGTGATGGGACGTGTATATAGGTTGTGTAAGATTGATTATATTAAATGAAGACCCCATTTTTCTAAACAAATCATGAGCTCACCGAAACTAAGTGAAAGATGTCCGAGCAGCTTGAGCAACGGCAAGAAACTCTTAAGCAACGACTCAAAAGAGGACTCCTTAGATAATTCTGTAAGTAATTTATTTAATAATAGAGATTTGATTTGTCATCTATAAATTTGATAAGAATGTGCCATGAAAGGATAAAATAATATGGAGGAGGATATACTGGAGTATTAGATTTGCATAGATAGTTACTTAGTTTGATCCTTTAGAACTAGAATTAATTATACAAAGCGGCGTTTCCTAAAATAAGAGCGACTGCTGTCTGCAAATACTACAAAACAACGTTCAGAGAGCGGTTAGATAATTTTAAAAACAAAAATTTATCCGTTTCTTATTGCGAGGCTACCAACGTTTGTATTAGAAAAACACAATTTTTTTACAATATTCATTAATAATAATAAATTAGTTGAGGGTTATATTTTATATTCGACACCTGATGATAACATTGCTCAGAAATACAAGATTTCATGACCCAAAAAAATTTTACGATTTTAGATGTAATGAATTTTAAAATTTCTTCGTATAAGTAAGAAATAAAATGTATCGTATTTGAAATTAAACATTCTTAACGGATAGTTACTGAGACTATCTTAGTCCTAATATAAATAGTTGAGACATCTAAATGTAGTTTCGAAAACTGCTTATTTTGTGATTTTTGCAGATTAGAGAGTCAATTAAGTCGGAGAGAGCTGGCGCCGGAGGTGGCGGAGGAGGTGCTGGCAAGAGCGAGGAGGACTGGCGGCGCAGGACCATCATCGTGGAGAAGAAGAACGGCAGCTATGGGTTCACTCTCCAGAGTTACGGCATCCACTACAAAAAGGTAACATTTGCACAATTTTTTGAACTACACAAATATTTTGCATACACACGTTTTTTTATAAGTATCTACATACATGTACGTGTATATTTTCTTTAATCGCAATAAGTCTCATACGATTGTCATACCGTACATACCGTAATTGATATTTATTAATCACAAACCATTAATTATAACAATTGACGCTAAATACCTAAATGTTTGCTGCCTGCAAACCTGCTCAGCAATCGCTACGTGAAAGACAAATATGAATCAAGTTAAGTTTATAATCAGACAAGAATAAAGCAAGAACGTTTAAGTATTATATCAGTAGGGTCCCGTTTGCTACTATCTCAGTATATCCTCATCTCTTTTTGAACTAAAGTCATTACGGGTGTCAAGATAAATTAAATTAAATGCAGGCTGCTGGCCTACCTACCCATTTATCGACTTTGTAAATATTTCACGTGTTTCACTATAAACTCATCCAATTTAGTTATAGCTTACTAATATTATAAGTGTCATATTTACCTATAATAATAATATGCTTCCGCGAATAGATGTATTATGTTTCCGTCGATTCAAAGTAGCAACATAGGTCGCCCTTTTAAAATTTTGCGATACTCGATGATTTGGAAGATATTATAATACATGTAGATGTATTTAACGCATTGATTTATATTATATCTTTGTATCGTGTTGGTATTAAGTAAAACATTACTAGACTTATAAGTACTAGTTATTTCATCACGGTCTATTAAGAATCTCATACTATTAAATTAATCATATACGAGTATGATACTTAACCAGAATCAAGTATCTACTTAGGTACGGTTTGTAATAATTTAAATAATCTTGTATAATTAATTACAGGAACAAGAAATAGAAGTGATAACGTATGTAGACCACGTGGAGGCAGAGGGGCCGGCGGCTGCGTCGGGCATGCGCGAGGGCGACGTCATCCTGTCCATCAACGGCGGCGACGTGGAGCGCGCAGACCACGCCGCCATCGTCGAAGCCATCAACGCCTGCGACTCGCGCATGCGCATGGTCGTCATATTCGAGGACTGCGTCCGCAAAGTCGAGCTCCACCTCAAGTACATCAACATACAACGAGCCATACAATCTAAATTGCGAGAACTCGAACAATTAACAGTTCGTGAGCGCCAGCTTTTCGACTCGAATTGGAAGACACACAGTTTACCTTCGCAAAAGAAAAAATCTTCTCCGACCGACGTTTCTTCTGACAACGAGGACATTAACCCGACTGAGAACGTTAATGGGACTTATTGCCGTCCAACACTTTCCAGCGAAAATGTTACTGCAGCTAAACCCGCGCAGCCCAGTGTGTTTATGTATCAGTACTTGGACACGCGCTATGGAGCCTGTATTATACAACCCAATATAAGGACAGGTAGTTTCGTTATAACAGTTGGCTCCCCAAGAAACAGACGGGAGTGCCACCATTATGTTGTTAAAACTCCAAACGAATGCCATAGAGCATCCGAGAATCACAATAGTGAATATAAATCCGCAGGCGGAAAACATTCAAAATCTCATAGAAACAGCCACAGCCATAGTTGCACGCCATGCATGCCCGCTTACAACAATCAAGATGCGAATAGCCTCGAAGCTTATGATTTAGCTAGCCCCTGTTGTGACCCGCATTGTGTGCCAAATTCAAGAAAGAAAATAAGACGGAAAAAAGAATGCTCGAAGGAACATAAACGTAAAGAGAAATACCAGCAGATCGATAAATCGACTCAAAAAACGGACGGTTTTTCAACCTCGCGTACGAAGAAAGTTTGTTCATCCGGACAGTGTTCAAGTCGTTATCGTTATTTGACCACGGAGTCCACACAAACTAGTCAATGTAGTCTGCAGTCATACGCCACAACCAACGCAACTGCTCCATGTGACAATTCAGTATCTAGTTACAGTACTTCATTAAGCAGCGACACACTTTTTTGGGACAATGATCGTTCAGAAGCAAAATCTTCACCTAAGATACAATACCAAAGTTCTCACCAGCATGTCAAGCCAAAATCGTGGGACAACCTCACTACGAAAGCTTTTGGCGGTTATGGTTTCGGATACGGTTACTTAGACACAACCGCAAAACATGCCAATCGATCTAAAAGCCACGGTCGTAGTCACAGTGGGCGCAGCACACAAAGTCATCACGAGTACCAACATCAGTCACAAGAAAAACACACTCACCGACAATGTTCTACGTCCCATCACTATCAATCTTATGGCAGGACCCACAATCACTGTGCGCCAACTAAATCCACTGAGAGTCTCATAGTGGTGCCTAAATATCAACTCGAAAGTAGCGGTTCAGAGACTCGTTTGGCTTGTGATTGCAGTGAGTCCATAGAATACTACCGCAAGATTAGTGCTACTAAGACTTCTAGCGACAATCATACTGGATACTATTCTCATCATTTTATATACCCTACCCATTCTTACAAAAAGAAAGAATCCAACGTAAGTTCTGAAATTACTAGGCTTTAAATTTAGCTTTCATGTGATGTTAGTAAAATTGTATTTCGAGTAATCGATTAAATTAAGTAAAAAGATAATTGGTATAGATGTTTTGTACTTTGTTAAATAAATACAGATTAGGGATCGAAGGAGTCATAAGAAACATTAAATATGTATATGTCGATAAAATTCTTTAATTCGGACTACTTTGTGCACAGTGCTATCAAAGATTAGTGAATCAAAATGTTAACGGCTTGTAATTTGTTTACTGTTTGAATAATAATTAATTCAAAATGCTGTTTTATTTCAAATGCGATTGTTATTCTTTTTATAATACGTGCCTATCATCAATTCATCATCATTATATACATCAGTATAATTTGTAAAATGGAGAGCGGCTCTTTCTCTAAAACACGAAAGGCTTTGATATCTATTTAACTCCAAAATGGCTAATGGATAGGGTTTTGAGATTTGGAGCAAATATTAGGTGATAAGAACACCTGTTCGGTTCCAATTAACCACAAAAAAAACTTAAACACTAACTGTAAAGTTTAAGTTTTATAAAAGACTTTCAGCGAAAATTCATTCATTCTTACTTATTAGAATGAGCAGTTTTTAGTTTTTACAAAAACTTCACTACCTCCCTTTGACAATTTTTTTCTCAATGGAATGGAATGGG
The DNA here is from genome assembly GCA_022674325.2 of Grapholita molesta. NCBI lineage: Eukaryota > Metazoa > Arthropoda > Insecta > Lepidoptera > Tortricidae > Grapholita > Grapholita molesta. The sequence goes on along the minus strand of CP053120.2, from coordinate 25,499,820 downwards.
TTTTGATTAGTTGAGGATGATAACAATAATAAAGTAAGTTAATTCTAAAATGAAACATGGGAAAGTTCAACAAAGTAAAAGAAAGCGACTTCGCGTTGTTTAGTTTTTATTAAATAAGGAGTTTAAACACAAATTTTAAAGACTCTCAGTTGACATTTGACTCCATCTCCATAAAAACCTTTTTGACCCCTTAGGGGGTGAATTTCAATGAACGCTGTTGATGATGATTTCGAAATTACTTTTCTTGTATTCGAATAAGAAGTGTTTACACAAAATGTCAAGTCTCTCGCTTTAAATTTTAGACAATCACCATACAAAGTTTCAACCCCCTTTTTACTCCCTTAATGCCGGATTTTACAAAAATCCCTTCTTAGTGGGACCTTACGGTATATAGTAAGCTACCTATTGTGAAAATTAGCAGCTATCTAGGTTAAGCAGTTTGGGTGAGCGTTGATCAGTCAGTCAGTCAGGACTCACAATTGATCAATTATATATGGGTAATTTATAGGTATATGATCTTGCCGTGCCCCTAGCGATATCCGCATTTAGGTATAGTCACCTATATAAATTTGAAAAATCAATCAAGACATTTATTTGTTTCGTCAACTTTAAGCTTTCTGTTTCTTTTGTATAGTACTATCTTCCTCTTACTGTACTTATAATTTTCCGTCGATTCTGATTTAGAAAAAAATAACAGACGGAAAAGGTCTATGGCGCTTAGGCCCTTTGTCTGTATGTAGTGATGAAGACACAAAAATATATTACAATTTTGATATAATACGAAAAGGTTTATATCTTACAAGATCTTAAAACTAACCATCCGCCGTTTTTTATAGATATGTTGCCTAATTCCTCATGTGCTGAATAGTATCTAAAACCATTTGATATCGCCGAAATTGGGTGGGTGAACTTATATCTGGAGTAGGTTCATCTTGGGTTGCGGGTCGCGAGCACAGGTCAACCGACGGACAGTGCGCTCGCGCGCGCGCTTCGGCAGAGCGTCGTCGCGCCCCAGCACGTCGGCATGCGTCCTGCGCGCGCACCCTGCCCGTCGCGGCCAGCGCCCGCGCGGCCCGGCCACGCCGCCCTCATCGGTTTTCTTCTCTTCGTCAACATCGGCTATTTAAGAGCCGCCCGAATACCACCCGACACCCAGCAAGTATGAATATTCATCCAATAATTTTAGTTTCGAAATACTGATTGCAGATTTAAAATATAAAGCGTAGGACATAAGAATTATTTGGCCTTCATTATACTGCAACACACTAGAGTTAAAGGCTCGTTGACAGTTATTTTTAAAAACTCTTAATATCGTGTACCTATGTTTGTAATACCTAGATTAAGCTGCTTACGAAAAATTAAATAACGGCTGGATACTAAAAGTGTAACTTAAAAAACATCTTAATAAACACACTATTAAATGATTTGTCTGACTTAGTTCAAACTCGTAAGGGACTCAATCACTGAAACCGTACTCATAAAATGTTTCGTTACATTATGGTGTAGTTACAAATCTACAAGTGTTATAAAGAAGGTCCATTTTTAGACAACAGCTAAACTTGCATTAATTTTAGCTAAGGATCGTATGTCAAGAACGTGTGAGCCAGTTGTGTTGGAGCTGGCCGCTTGCAGTAGAAGAGGTCCACCTCGCCGAGAGAAGGCTGCACCGAGCACCACCCCAATACTTGTGCGGAATAACCAACTCGAAAGCATCTCTTGATCACAAAGAAATATTAGTAAGTACCTTCAAATATAATATGTTAAACCTATATTATAGAATACCACTGCCATGCGAAGTATGACTTACTTAGGTAAGGTCCGTAATCATAATAGCCGGTGCCGGATATTTCATGTTATGAAATGAACATACAATTCTGCTTAACGGAGTGTAAAAAGAAAATTGTAATGGTTTTAATCGTAAATAAAACAACTAATACCGGGTCATATCGCGAATGGGTACTGAGCTTTTAAATCGCATCACACGAGAAACGAGTTTAGTTCATTTTGCCGAAGTGATTTCGCGTGCTCGTCTTTTATTTATGAAGGTTTACATTTAGATCTGAAAGTCTAAATCGATTCTAGTTTTAGGTTTAACCTCCTGATATGTTTTATTTGTTTAATATTGTAATTGACTAGCATATGATATCTAAATCGTTATTTACTCCGGCATATTTTCAGGATGAAGTGTGTGAAATTAGGTTAGGCGCTCAGTAAGAAATGTCAATGGGCGTCACAGTGAATTGCCAAATCATATTCGTTTACAGCTGATTTAAAAAATAATATATTCAATTAGTATGTAATAAATCCGAATAACTACCTAAAAGAAAGATTATACTACATATATTATACAAGTGTGTACGAACACCGTGATCCACCATACATCTCAGCGTAATTACCGTATTACCAGATGTCATTGCGCGCTGCGCACATGCTATAATAATGACCTATATATTCAGTGCAAACGAACTTCTATAATACTATTTTGTCATGTGTTAAATGTTTCTTTACCTAGAAACTCAGTTGTCAGTCAGCCATATTTGTTTACATTATTTACGTTTTCTATTGACCCCGAATATACATTCGACAACGTGTAAGTAGGTTTTTTAATAAGAAATATATTCTTGTACTTCCGCAATCAAAACATAAAACAAATGAAAACAAAGTAATCGCATATACTAAATTTAATTTTCGTCCCAAAACCTAAGTAGGTACTTAATAGGTACAGCTCGACAATGATGTACAAGTAAATCGATTACTTAGGATACATCATTAAAAACTAATTAGGTCCATACAATAATTCGCGGATATATTATGTTATACGATAAAGGAATTTGGAATTGGCTATCTGAGCTTGTGACCTGAATTTAGAGATGGACGTAATTACCTACATTTAGGGGCGTTATCAAGACTAAACCAGATAATATTTGTGGAAGTTTATATTATTTTCTAAAGTTCATAAGGTATTATTTAACCTACATATAAATTCTTCCTTTGTTACAAATCGTTGAGATTGGGAATTGGCAGTTTTCAGCTCTCGCGGTTCGAAAATGAATCATTGTTTATTTATGAAAGTGGTTGAAAGTAATACATTTCCTAGACGAATTTACTCTTCTGGTGAATATTAAAAGTGAAAATTCATAAAATCGGATTTTGTCGTAATCGGTAATTTAAGTTAGACTCTGCGTTTCTGTTTTAAAGTTCCCCTTATAGTGAAGTAATATATTTATTCAGAGATTGAATTGTGACTTTCGTTTTTTTTGCGAAACGGTTAATACGCAAAAATCTAGTTCTTCAGTATAACGAACGAGTATCCCCGACCGTTTATAATTATAATATTTTACCGTTATACCTATTTGCGACGTTTTTATTATTCATTGATTATAATCATTTTTGTATATGAATGAATTCATTCATAATGTGTCCATGCAGTTTTGCATCTGTGTGTACAGAAAATATAGACTTGAAAGTTAAAATATTAGCCCTGGCAACCGAGTAGATAACTAATACACATTGTTCTAGATTTATTTTTAGTGTAGCAATATTGTTTCTACTCGACTATAATGTTTCAACTTTGTAGAACAATCTCTACCCGCATACTTTTGAACGCAGCTTCCGACGACCCTAGAGATAATTTAGGACTAAAAAGAATTTGACTAATCATATGCCGTGCACACGAGGGTGGAGCATGGTGCCAATGCTCAGATGCTCAGAATCAAATATGTAAAACCAGAATATACTATGTAAAGTATGTATGTCTACGATGGACTAATAGATACAATTTTACTTCTCGTCTAAAAAAAATCGAATATGTAAAGTATGTAAGGTAGAGGAACGAATGATGGACGGTTCAAGTTAACAGGTACCAGTGATGGATACTTCATTCGTGCTTAAGTCAAAGATCGTATAGATAGATCGTACGTAAGGAACTGACAACTCAGTTGATTAACGTAACATTTATGTATAGACCTTATTTCTTTATAATAAGAGTGAAAATCCATAATGGGTCCATGTCCATTATAGGTGCCGTTACCTTAATGTGGTGGTAAGGACAGTACAGTTCAACGCGAATGTAGAATCTCATAGTCGGATGTTATGGCCTGTATGGTCACATGTATAATGTCGAAGCATAACACATAAGCCGAATATTTACTATCTAGTGGCCTAATTTGAAGTCTCGTAAATAACGTAGATACTAGATACTGTATATATACAGTATATAAGTGTACTTTAAACTTGTACCTTAGGTTCTAGTAACTATTTAGAGGGTGTGTGACAACTATTAGAATATTGAATTGATTATAGTAAAATATATGACTGATATAAATTGAGGTTTTTTTGGTGAATAATACATATAAAAGCAAGATTAAGATTAATATAGTCGGCTAAATTTGCATAACTTGTAACTCCACTCAAAGCTGTTCAGGGACTTAGAGAAAATACATAAGATTGTAAACCCCGTAACTCCTTCGAGTGAAATTAATTGGTTCGCAACCTCGTAACGCCCAAAAGTGTTTTAGGACAAGTGGAATAACAACCCAATGTCCTAAAAATAGGACATTCTATTTTGAATTTTCAGCTTCCAGAAAAAGGTTTAATTTTGTTTAACAAAATTCATCTCGTGGGACGTTACGACTACATCTCAATTTCCTAAAAATAGGCCTTTGGGCCTTACGAGGTTAACTGACATTCGTCGTTTAAATGTGTATGAATTGTCAAGCTACGTATACGTACTACTACTTCCACGCCTACACGCTACGCATAAGTTTTGGGTCACAACCGATAAATAGGTAAATAGGCCGCCAAGCCCGCTTCATTTTACTTACCGAATTAATGCCGATTCAGTATCAAACATTCTACAATGTATTCTGAAGCAGAAATCATTGTACATTATTTATTACATAGACATAACATAACACGGCAAAGGATATATTTTCTCACGATATTCTTGTATTATATGAAAGAAGTTCCGTTTGACTAAGTATATTAAAAAGATAAAGTTCTCTTTGCCAAGGTTGGCCTTATTGCCTTGACCTTTTTTTGTCACCCTAGTAAACGTTATCGTAAATAGGCCAATCAACATTTGATTGAGGCAACGCTCATTGAGAAGGCGTATGTAATTTACAAGGTTCCAATCAAAATCTTAATAATAATAGATAACACATTACATTACTGAGGTACCCATTATATTGTATTAAACAATTCATTTGTTTAATACAATATAATGGGTAAAGCTTTGTACAGTCAAACACATTCGTCTCTAAGGACTGTCTGGAGAACAAATTCATTACTGATTTGCGGAAATGAATAAACAGCAGACTTATCTGCCACAGAGATATGTCCGTAGACATACCCGTAGCCTATTTCCTGCACAACTTAACAAATTTGTCCACCAGATACATTCACTAGACAGATCTTAGTATCTATACGATCCATACTTACATAATATGAGATTAACCTACTTATTAGTATTAAGTTCCTCGTCATTAAGCTGAATAAAACTTGTATTGTGGCAATAACTTCGAACCCTGAATCTCCAACTTCGTAGGTAGAATCACCAATGACCGGGCTTGGAAGACATTAGGGGGATAATGTGTATACGTGTTATTTTTTATGCAATTTCGAGTTATGCACATTCGGCATCAATAGTGGTGTTTGAAACAAGCTTGTAAACATATTTGCTATACCGTATGTTATACAGTGCGTAACCCTAATACGGGCTAATCTTTATCGGGGGTTAACATAGGACGTATATTTAATAATATACGGATAAGAAGTATATTTAGATTACTTTGGCTAAGAGTTACCTATTATCCAAACTAAACAATTCGACCCGTAATGTAATATTTCATTGCTACGTAATGTTTGAAGAGCAATACTCAGAAATTTCACAAAAATTAATTACAGGGTCATAAATAAGTGTAACCTCTTAAATAGTTTATAGTTACCCTAATTACAGCGAATTAAACCAGGCAGGATTAATTCTTGCCTGGTTTAATTCGCTGCTCATATTAGATTTACTTACTGTGTATCTGCAGGTCGCTTTCAAAACATTTAGTCGCATTCTAATTGCTTGATAAGTATCTATTGCTCAGCAGCTAAATTACCCAAAATAAATTTTTAGATTTCTATGTGTTTTTTGACAGGTATTCTCGCCGGGTAACGATATTACGGCGACTCTATGCAAAAAAACCATACACCTACCAATGGATAATTTGAACGACTGGAGCATGGATAAAGCAAAGGGGCTAAGACACCGCCGGCAGGTATCGCACAGAGGCCGGTTCAGAGGACAGACACAATCTCAATATCTGGCGATTGATCAAGGGTCAAATAAGGATGAAGGCAAAGCGGAAGCAATATCTGCAGCGGATACCTCTAAAGCTATTGTCAGTGAGTACCGAAATAAAATATACTCTAGCTTTACTAGAGCATAGACAGGTAATTCATACTGTCTTGTTCGTACAGCAGTAGATATCTATAGTTACTATATGAGTACTATATGCGTCTCAAGCTTTTTTTTTCCATTCCGTTGCTATTTTTCATACAATTCATATAGCGGTAACGTAACGGAACGTAATAAAAAAATTATGAATATTTTGGGACACATTTTTTCTCCTATCAGGCTCGAAAGAAATTCTGAGTAGAAACTAGGAAAAAATAGTTAATTGTATAGTCTAAAATTTAGATTTATTTTTTTGTTGTTACCGGTCGTGATTTTTTCATCCGATGGCCTCATCGGATGATCAGCGCTGGTTATTCGCTAGCAATATGCTGAGATGAGGCCATTTCGTGATCGTTCGTTTTTTGTATTCTCTTTTTTTTATGTAATACTGTTTGTGTTTAAACTATAAATGTTAATCCAGGGTGTCACACCAAATATCATCAAAAACTGTCCACCCGTTCTTATTTTATAAATGGTGTAACTTTCCGGACTTTGTTTTATTTATACATAGAGAGCTATAGATACTACCACCCCAAAAATGTTCTGAATACAATTAGCCTAATAAATAAATAAGCCTAAGACAACTTCTGTATATGCCTAATGGAAAGAACTTGGCTAGGCTTAAGAGACTAATTATTATTTTTTTCTTTTACAGGTGGTAGAAGTGGTATGGGACAAGCTCAAAGTCAATCAATGTATGATCCTAGTTGCGACGAGTGTGTTGACCATTACGTACCTGGCGCAGAAAGCTTAAGACGGCCGATGGCTGGTGGTGGAAGTTCCCAAGGAGGTCCAGGAGTGGGCACGGTTGGTTATGGTGGGCCGGGTAGTCAAGGAGGGGGCCCGGGTGGTTATGGCGGTCCGGGTAGTCAAGGAGTGGGCCCGGGGGGCTACGGTAGGCCGGGCATTCAAGGGGGTCCGGGTGGCTCTGGGGGAGGACCGGGCAGTCAAGGAGGTCAGCCGGGTGGTTATGGAGGGCCGGGCAGTCAAGGAGGGAGCCCGGGCAGTTACGTAGGAGGCCCAGGGGGCCCCGGTAGCTATGGAGGACTTGGAGGAGGACCGGGCAGTCAAGGCGTGGGCCCTGGTGGTTATGGCGGAGGACCGGCCGGTCAAGGACGCCCCGATGGTTACGGAGGAGGACCCGGCAGTCAAGGAGGGGGTCCTGGTGGTTATGGCGGTGGACCGGGCGGTCAAGGACGCCCCGATGGTTATGGAGGAGGACCCGGCAGTCAAGGAGGGGGTCCTGGTGGGTATAGCGGAGGACCAGGCAGTCAAGGACACCCCGATGGTTATGGAGGAAAACCCGGCAGTCAAGGAGGGGGTCCTGGTGGTTATGGCGGAGGACCGGGTGGTCAAGGACGCCCCGATGGTTATGGAGGAGGACCCGGCAGTCAAGGAGGGGGTCCTGGTGGGTATGGCGGAGGACCCGGCGGTCAAGACAGGGGCCCAGGTGGTAATGGCGGAGGACTGGGAAGTCAGCAAGGTGGGGGCTCAGGTACTTATGGAGGAGGTCCGGGTGGTCTAGGAGGGGGCCCCGGTGGTTTCGGAGGAGGACCAGACAGTCATCAAGGAGGGGGCCCGGGTGGTTATGGCGGAGGACCGGGAAGTCAAAGTGGGGGCTCAGGTACTTATGGAGGAGGTCCAGGTGGTCTAGGAGGGGGCCCCGGTGGTTTTGGAGGAGGACCAGACAGTCATCAAGGACGGGGCCTGGGTGGTTATGACGGAGGACCGGGAAGTCAAAGTGGGGGCTCAGGTACTTATGGAGGAGGACCGGGAAGTCAAAGTGGGGGCTCAGGTACTTATGGAGGAGGTCCGGGTGGTTTAAGAGGAGGACCAGGCAGTCAAGGAGGGGGTCCGGGTGGTTATGGAGGAGGACCGGGCAATCAAGGAGGGGGCCCTGGTGGTTATGGCGGAGGACCGGGCAATCAAGGAGGGGGCCCTGGTAGTTATGGCGGAGGACCGGGTGGCTATGGAGTAGGACCGGCCAGTCAAGGATGGGTCCCGGGTGGTTATGGCGGAGGACCGGGCAGTCAAGGTGGTCCCCCAGGTAATTTTGGAGGAGGACCGGGTAGTCAAGGAGGGAGTCCTGGTGGTTATGGGGGAGGACCGGGCAGTCAAGGTGGGGGCCCGGGTGGTTTTGGAAGTGGATCTGGTCCACCCTATTTCCCTCCTTTCTTGGGTAAAGATTGGTCACTTATTACAGGATCGACACCAGGCGCTAGACAAGGTGCAACCATTTTCTGCTGCGTCGTTGGTTCGAATCCTCCCCAAAACATCGGCACTGGGGGCGATGGCTTAGGCATTAACAGTAACACCAGTCCAACTTTATTTAATACGGGTCCTAATGACCGTGGATGGAGCAATCAACCTGGCGGACCGGGTAGTCCAGGGTGGAGTAATCAGCCAGGGCCAGGCAGTAACCAACCAGTAGGTCCGAATAGTAATCTCCCGGGCGGACCAGGTAGCCCAGGATCTTATCAACCAGATGGATCGGGTGGTAGCCAACTAGGCAGACCGGTTAGTCCAGGCTGGAATAATCAACTTAGCGGACCAGGAAGTCCAGGTTGGCATTACCAACCAGATGGATCAAATAGTCCAGCATGGAATAATCAACCGAGTGGGCCGACTGTTAATCAGCCTACCGGACCAGGTACTCCAGGATGGAATATACAATCAGGAGGGCCGGGTAATACTGGGTGGAATAATCAACCGAGTGGACCAGGTATTAAACAACCAAGCGGCCCAGGTGGTCCAGGATGGAATAATCAACCGGGCCGACCGGGTGATTCAGGATGGAATAATCAACCGAGCGGGCCTGGCGGTGTCCCATCAGTAGGACCGGGCAGTCCAGGATGGAATAATCAACCTGGGGGGCCATCAGGTAGTCCTGGATCGAATAATCAGCCTAGTGGTACGGGTAGTCCAGGATGGAATAATCAACCAAGCATCCCGGGCAGTTCGGGGTGGAGTAATCAGCCAGGCGGACCAAGTAGCCCAGGATGGAATAATCAAGCTGGCAGTCCAGGATGGAATACTCAACCTGGCGGAGCAGGTATTCCAGGACTGAATAATCAACCCAGCGTACCGGGGAGCCCGGGATGGAATACTCAGCTTGGTGCACCAGGTAGTCCAGTATGGAATAATCAACCTGGTGGAATAGGTAGTCCAGGATTGAACAATCAACCGAGCGGACCGGGTAGCCCGGGATGGATTACTCGACCTGGTGCACCAGGTAGTCCGGGGTGGAATAATCAACCTGGCGAAACCGGTAGTCCAGGACTGAATAATCAACCGAATGTACCTGGTAGCCCGGGATGGAATAATCAACCGAATGTACCTGGTAGCCCGGGATGGAATAATCAACCTGGCGGAACAGGTAGTCCAGGCCTGAATAATCAACCGAATGTACCGGGCAGCCCAGGATGGAATAATCAACCTAGTGTGCCAGGTAGTCCAGGATGGAACAATCAACCAAGCGGACCGGGTACCGCGGGATGGAATAATCAACTTGGTGCGGCAGGTAGTCCAGGATGGAACAATCAACCGAGTGGGCCGAGTAATGCGGGATGGAATAATCAATCAGGTGGATCAGGTAGTCCAGGATGGAATAATCAACCAGGTGGACCAGGGAGCCCAGGATGGAATAATCAACCGAACGGACCAGGTAGTCCGGGTTGGAATAATCAACTAGGTGGACCAGGTAGTCCAGGATGGAACAATCAACCGGGAAGTTCCAGCGGAGACGAACAAATAGTGAGTAACTATAATTCTATTATTTCACATTATTGCAGTATGTGACTTTATATCGTGTCCTTCAACTGTATATTATCATCACATTTTACCTTTGTAATTTGTATGCTAGGTGTGTTGTACCTACTTCAAAAAACCAATAATTTGGTGGTAAAACCCTTAATGTCTAGGAAAGACGCAACCATAATTGATCTGTATAACCCATTAACCTGTATACCATACTTGGCTTTTAATCTTTAATACGAGTCATTTTATTTTTGGATAAAGAAATTTTCAAGCGTTCATTGCTGGGCAGATAAAGACTGTCTAGAACCTTTTAAAAATACGTAAGTAGAATAAAGCAAAGCTATTTTTGTTTCAGAGTTCCGATACTGGTGGAATCCAAAGTAAGTCCAAGTTATTTATATTATATTTAAAAATAAGAAAACTAACAGAATTATAGCTATAACTAACTTAAAACTACACCTACTTTGGACCTGGGGGTAAGAGCCTCATCACAGCGTTTCCGCGTTGGTATGCGATGCCAATCCTTTGTGCGAGAATGCTGCCTGCGCGACGGCGTGGAGCCTACATGAGCCGTGTTCATCAATAGTATCTATATTTAAAGCTAATATAACTACAACTGAACATCATACTCATTTCAACATATATGTTGAACTATAAAACGACTCTGAAACAAAAGTAAACATAATACAAGATAGATGATTTAGGTAATAGTAGTACAAACATAAATAATGAAATAATATTGATTTATTTTATTTTAGGTCCACCACAAAACGTGATTGATCCAAATTCTATAGCAGCAGATGGAGATGACTCTCAAGCAGAATCCAGCATAACTCAAAACTCAAATGGTACGATGGCATTGGCTTCTTCTAACGGTGGAAACAATAAAGGTCGGGCCAAAACACAAGTTAGCGGTACATATGCAGGAAGTGGTACATTCCAAGCTCAAGCGGAAATAAGCGACGAAAGTAAAGGAGCACAAAGCGAAGTGTCAGGTGGTAAACACGGGGCAATGAGTGTTGCTCAAGGACATAGCAGAAACAGTAAATCACAAGCCAATGTCAATCTTGGCTCTGAAACAGGTTCTCTAACCTCAGGCGCTCAAAGTGATGGAGTTTTGCATTCTTCGAATACTCAAGTCCAAGGTGGTGTTAAAGGAGGAACAGCGGAAGCCCAAGCTCGTGGTCCAGGAAGTACTTCTTCCCAAGCTCAAATCGGTTTTACTCCATTTAAAGACAGCGACAGAGCACAGCATGACCTATTCAAAAGTCCATTTGTTGGCGCTGGCAAAGCATCTTCTCATTCTAACGGGCGTATAGGAGAATCACAATCACAACTTGATGGCACATTCAAGTATGGGATCAAATATACTGGAGCAGCGCAAGCTGGGGCTAGTCTTGATAAAGATGCAGTATTTGCTAGTCGGGTTCCTTTCAACAAAATCGACGTGTTTGATAAAAGCAATGTAAACATAAACGTTGATGTTACTGAGACACCGTCTAGCGTTACTCCTTTACCTTTACCGGACATAAATGACGTTCAAAATAATATTGTCAACACAACTGAACAACCACAGGACCAATCTAAAAATAGATCAGCTGGCCATAGCCATCTGGATCACCATATATCGGAAAATGAGGACAAAGTGCCCCCCACAAGTCCGCCCCCTGCCGGAAACACGCGGTCATTCCAACCGCCATATGCAAATAATAACGATTTAGACTACACGAGCGATAAAGAAGACAATCCAACAGAAGACTACGATGGAGACGTTGGATATGGCCCTGAAGGTGGTGACCCCGTGGAGGGAGAATACAACTATGATGACTTTGGAAAAGACACCGAAACCCATCAATCTTTGCATAGTCCGAGCAGAAAAAGTTTTGAAATTAAACAAAGTACCGGTGGAAGTACACAACACATTGTATTGGGGGGATTGCATGGTCAAGACGCTGTAATAACTCAACGTAATACTAATCAAAAACCAGACGAAAGCAAAATCTATCAGCCCGGTGAGAGTGTACCCGGTACCGGGGGTTATACCATACCCGTCGGTTTTACAGGGAGCGTCAAGTCAGTAGCTTCCAAACAAAATACTTACGCTATAGGTTCGAGACGTTCTCCATCACAAGCTCAAACGGTGTCTATAACTCCTGGTAGCGGTAAAGTGAAATACGTATACCCCAACCCTGACGTATCATCGTATGGGAAATATGTAGCTCCGAAAGACTTGAGATCGTATTCCAATAACAACAAAGAAGATAATAACAGATATGTATCCGTCTCAAAGTCAGTAACAGGAGCATTAGACAGCGAAAATAATATAAGAAAACAATATTCACACACATATTACACGAAATCATCATCGTGCGGATATTTCACATTTACGTGCACAATGGTCACTGGGCCCAGTGGTCGAAAGAAAGTATGTAAACCAAAAATGCCAACCAACCCCGATGGGACACCCATGAGATGTTAAACATATTATTAGCCTTTTAAAAAAAGTAGTTGCTACTTGAAATTTAGGTACATATTCGTATTTAAAAAAAAATGGCACATATCTTGTTAAAGATAGCAATATTGTGCTTTTAAGTAGAAGAAAGAACGTTTACTGAAATACATTAGTTATGAGGACCGCTCTTTGTTCTTAGAAGGATTAAGTACCATTATATTATTTCATAAAGTACCTACCTACGAGTGCCATATTTTTTTAAGTAACTATATCACAAGCGGTTTATTATGTACAAAGATAAATACTGGAAAGAGTAGTGGTGGCTTTTATTTAATTATATTTTTAAGTATTGTAAGATCTTTTACCTATGTAAGATAGACAGAGATAATACATACGTGTGATACAGTTGTTTTTAGTCATACTTACGTTTTAATAAAGTAAAACTATTAAGCTACAGTCACGGACTCTGTTGAGCCATTTACGGTTGAGTTATTTTCTTTTGTTTAATACTTAGTGAAATGTTCAATGGAAAGTGAACCTTAAATAGCTCAACAATTAAGTCCTTAACCGTACCAGATCAACTCTTATGTATCTGCCGTAGGTAAATTATTAAGCAGCCGGATTAGTTTAAGATTTATTACTTTTTCGCCTCCGCATATGTCATAAGGGTCTTTTTAAATAAGTATTAAAATATATCTTTAAACTATGCATTGATATTGATTTTGCTTCATTTTCTGTAGGTACCTGAACCTTATCAACAAGAAAATAATGAATTGTCCTTGTCCATGAGTAAATAAAGATGTATGTAGTTTTGTTAACCCAGGTGTAGATATAATTTAGCGTAAACTAATTGAACGCAACGACGGTGAGACGTGCACCGAAAAAACTAGCGTGTAAACGTAAGTCGGCGATGGTTCCACCGGAATAGTATCACCAAGTGAAATTAAACGCGTGCCAGGTGCGACTGACTTCAAAACGCCTCGCCATTTTCACAGGGTGACAGCAAACGGTGCAGTCACCTACTTTATTTCTTGAGCCATTTAGGGTTCACTTTACAATGGACATTGCATAGAATAAGAATAAAACATATGAAAATAGCCTAGTACATTCTAGATTCCATTATAACTCAATAGTCCTTACACCATGGCGGGTGCTGTCTCTGTGCGCGTCCCATGATATGGACAGGGCAACATCCGCTTAGTGTACCCCTTACATTTCATCAAATTGTCGAAAGGGCCTCTGTGCGTTGGCTCGATCTGGCTCCGCGTACGCCTCCCAAATGTCCGGAACACCATTGTTCCGTGTACGGAAGAAACATATGAAAATAGCTGGAAGCGTAAAAGGTTCAGCAATTAAAATCCGTGACTGTAAATTGTGTAGGTACATATTACCTTATGCTTTCGAATTGGCGAAAGTTTTGTGGGACTTCATAATTTTAGTATTCAAATAATAAACTTGCTAGTTTGATACAATTTATTGACATGATTTAAGTACATTCATATAATGATCAAGATACATTTTTAATCACATTGACGTGTAAATCGATTACACTTAAATACCTAGTAAGTAGTATTCTTTATGAAATTTGAGTATATTATGCAAAATACCAATAGAACTTGTTAAAAAGGTACATTTAGGAGAATTCACCAAAGATAAGTTTGGTGGTAAGCAAGGATGTTCGCAGAAGTGTAGGTACATGCTGCTATTGGCATTCCTATTTCTGTTTTTATTCCTTGGACACATATTAAGTACATGTTCACCTTATACGCCATAATTAAGACAAGATAAATTAATAACATATGTAACTAACTATTTCATTATACAATGGAGTCAATTACAGATGTAGTGTCAAAACATTAGAGCAACCACTTAAATAAATAAACAGAGACAATGGAATGCGAGAGGTTACAAGGTATTACATATTAAATGCACATCACGTTATCACATTTAAAGATTACAGTTAGATCACAAAAAATATCTATTTTAAAGTACAGTAAAATAACATAATTTTGGTGCCTTTTTAATGCACGTGCAGAATTTTTTGTTAAGAAACTCCCTGAAGTAACCTGTCCGACCGACAGTTAGAATGGGACTTACAACATAATTTTTGTTGATAGTCTGCCTTCAAACTGCCTTCGATGTCTTATTTAAATCCATAATAATTAATAACTTTAACGAAACACTTGAACTTGCTATCCACACCATCAACAATGGTTAACACTACGAGTAAGATTAATACTGCTTTTCTATTCCGCTGTTTAATAAAGTACTAGTCAATTAGTTTTTACCAACCCGTAAAACTTACGTGCGTAATGGTGGAAACATTAATGCACCATATTATATAAACACTGCATTAAGCAGCGGAATAGCAATATTATTGTTTTTAATGATATTTACTTCCTCGGCTGTTTTATTAAATTATATATTGAAATTGTATCGAAGGCCCTTATCCTTTTCCTTTTAAGTAATGGATAGGTTTGATTCTAAAATATCCTGGGTGATTATTCGGGCGTTTGACCCGTTTTTATTACTCTGTCCAGATTTCTGTAGAAGTGCCTGCATTATAGTAGGTTTTGGTTGTCCTTTAGCCAGCCCAGCTGTCTACCAGTGTAAAACAAAAATAACACCAAACTGTGTGATCATTTCTACAGAAATCTGGACAGAGTAATAATAACGGTTGAAACGCCCGAATATTATGACCCGTTAATATTATGAAAAGGAAAAAACATTTATGAGGAATATGAGAAGACAAAAATGCGAACAATAACAGTTATAAACGATTACCCACTAACACGTTCATAAGGGCTCGTTATTCGCAGGCTCCGGCGGTAGGACAACTGCTTGCAAGGAGCAATACTATGGTATGTTTACGAAAGCGAAAATTAGTCAAATAAAAACCCGTGTCAAAGGAATGTTAAAAATAGTAATTACGTAAGTACCTACATATATATAATTATTTTACAAATATTACTAAAACATGAAAAAAAAAGTACACTCCATAGCTAAATTTAAAATGTCCAATAATATTGATAATTAAGTAAGTAAAATAGACTATTTACATTTTAATAAATTAAAGATTCGTCTTTCATCAGTTTATTACAGTGAAAAATGCACTTAAATATTGTTTAGGCTAGCTAGTACATCCTTTTTATAATAGTGTGTTGTTACAGATTACGCGACGTGATATTTCTAATACGGTTGGTATTATACTTTGAAAAACTTTACAACAAAATAAAGTTTACACTGAGATATTCCATTTTCAGGATTAGTAGGTACTGCCAGCAGCACATATGGCTAAGCGGACGCAGTGTACAAAATAATCTAATCGCTATTATTTTAGCAATAAAGATTCGTTGGATTTGTTGGTTTCTTTTTTACACCGCGTCCGCTTAGTCACTTTGACTGTTGACTGTAATGCGTTTGTCTTTCATAATGACACTAATTTTAAGGACTGAAATTAACATAAAGAGTAAAAAAAAAAAAAACATACAAATTAATTGGGCACGCAATGTATCAGTAATAATTTGATAAATTAAACTTAACATGTGATTTCAAATGTTTGCATAAATGTTTGCATTACATTGCTACTCGAGATTTTTTTTAAATTAATTACTCTTAATTATAAAAGGCAATCGTTATATATGCTTTTGATAAAACTGTTAACAGCACTTTAGACTATCGTTACTTAAAACCAATGTCGTTATGAAAGACACACGCACACAAAATCTAGTAAAAAAATATATAATTCACATAATAATAAATCTCGGGTTCTACCACCTATGGTCAGCACGTAGGAATTTAATATTAATTCAGAATCTATGAACACAATTTTTACACATTTATTAATCACAAATGTCTAAACTAAGGTGCCAACGTAAATACCAATATAACGTGCTAATCAGAATTAGGCTACGGAAACCAAAAATTGTGTCGTTTTAACAGACAGCTCATTCGACGATATTTTGTAATACATAACCTATAAATTGAGCAGTACATCGAGTATTGATTACTTATTATTTTAGTCGAGTGTCACCCGACCAACTAGCGTAGCCATGACCTTATTACATTTTATGTCGTATATAGAATTTACGGCATGGTACATAAATTCCAGCAATAGCATATTATAGCAATTTCACAACAACTTATTCGGTGGATGAACAGGTACTTCTAGTCATTGTTTTTATGAGTCTACATGACATACATAAGGATCCATTCTTTACACGATAACATTGATAACAACCACAAAAATATATTTCTTCGACATAATACAATTTAAAATTACGTATCGCATTTATAGCCTTATGCAATCTGCAGAACAGGTTTCACACGCACACTTTACCAATACTTATTTGGAACACACGTGTTATTTGTAAACACACAAGTGTAAATTAAAATATATTTCAACTTTAATGAGATCATTTCGATTTACTTATATAAACAAATTAAATATACTTATTAAGAGATTCATTAAAATGGCGAGAATTAGTTATTAAATACTGAATAAGGAACTTTACGATACGGTGCTTCGAAACACTCCGTCATTCAAACCGTAAGCGCATCACACGGATGACCAAAGGTATAAACGTGTTGTATAAAAAACATTTAAACTATTTTTTATTAGATATAAGAACAAAAATGGACAAAAAATCGTGCAATAAATTTAAAAAAATATATTATACGTTGACTTCAAAAAAATCCATATTAATAATTATATACACACATTGACATACAAACTTTATTATCAATACGCTATTTCTAATATTTTGTTTAATGTATTTAAAAAAGGGTTAGAATTATTACGCTGCCTTTGTACATAATCAGGTAATTAAATGTGAAACACCAATTCCGTCATTACAACTACAACAGAGGTAAACAATAGTAAGTCATTAACCATGAATTATGCTATTTTTGTCCCAGACTGTAATTCCGAGTTTTAAATAAAAACAGTGCCAAATTAGCTGTCATTAAATAACCAAATATTGCAGGGCCACGTTTTGTCGGCTACAAACCTACTGTCTTTAGATCTAAGTATCAAGATTACCCTATGTAGGTATGTTAATACTGTTGCATGGAACTTTGTTTTGCATAGTTATTTAAATAGCAGGCTAGTACACAGTATGGGATAATGGGATGTTTACTTTTGTACAGATAGATTAACACTATTTTACTTTTCGCCAGGAACCGCAGTCGGCTCAGTGCCCCAAACGTTTATTATAAGCAAACTCAAAAGTATATAGAAACATAGTCTTTAAACGTTTAGCGAAGTAGTCATAATGCATATATTTCTTATATGCGTATCAGAATATTAGAGAGCATGATCACTTCACGCATGCGTGTCTAAAGTACCTAATCGTGTCAGGTTTCAAGCGAGTCAATGTAGCCGCCGTCATATATGAACACACATTTTTTAATAAGCCTACGGAGTGTCCCACTGCTGGGCAAAGGCCTCCCCTCTTGATTTCCACTCTTCCCTGTCATGTGCAATCTTTGGCCATTCGTCGTGGAATGAATCCAAGTCGTCCCGCCACCTCCGTCTTGGCCTACCACGTCGTCGCCGCCCATCGTGAAGCACCCACTCTGTGGCTAGTTTGGCCCACCTTTGTGGATGCATGCGGCAGACGTGGCCAGCCCACTCCCATTTCAGCCTGGCGGCCTTGATCTTGACGTCTGCAATCCGGGTTTTTGAGCGCAGCACAGAGTTTCTGACCCGGTCGATATATGCTTATTTATTATTTAATGATGTGTTCAGAGCACTGGGTTAACGTCACCGACACTCCTTACTGTATACAACTAGTCCTTTAAACATTCTAGAAGGTTTTGAATACTGATGCCTTCGATCAACCATTTCCATTCCAGTTGCCTGCAAAGGTACAGTCAAGGTCAAAGATGTCGACTCAACCAAAGTGCCAAAATATCTATACATGTAGATACCTTAATAGTAAGACAATAAGGTGCATGTATTCAAATTATGGCACGTTGACCGCATTTATAACCTTGACCTTGACTATAGTACTACATTGCATTCTGTCTAAAAGATAATAAATGCAGACAAAATTTGGATACTCAAAACAGGTGTTGGTGGAAAAGTTTAACACATTTATATTTTAAAACTTAATCATTTTAAGGGTACCTAATAATAATTAACCGTATGGAGCTGTGTATTTTGAATTCAATATAACAGTTTAGGTACAGAACATGTTTGTACAGTCGTAAGTACAAAGCTAAAGAAAGTAATAAATAGTGAAAACATACAAGTGAAAGATGTAGCCTCTTGTTCTCGATCACGAGCGTAGCAACGTAATCGACATAAGAACGTATAACCTAAAATAAATTACAATACCGCTTAAGTGCTGGAAAGTTCACTAGTGTTAAAGTTTTGATAAGTAGCAATAGCATCAGGTGGATGAGAATCACAGGATTGTCCGTTTAAGCTGCTCTCAGACGTTTTAATCGTTCCTTCTCCATGTGGTCAACCGGCGGCTCTCGCTCGAATGACACAAGTTCCAGTGCTAGAAATGGTTATTGATATTTAATGTCTCATTTAAATCCTTCGAGGCAACGATATATTAAATAAATAAAACAATTATTTACTCATATAATGTGAGCTTACCTATAGATCGTAGTTAAGAGCTTATATAACATTTATTTTTCAAAACTCTACAAATGTCACTTCATGTTGTTATTACTAATAATGTGTTACTCTAAACATATATTAAATAATAAAAGTAACTAGAGAACAAACCATATACACAAAATCTGTAGGTAGCGCTTTGAGTAGTAACAAATAATAATGTATTAAACGAATTACTTTTTTTCAAAAGCATAGTAGTCTTAGTAGTCATAGTAGCCACTAAAATTTGATCACTTCAATTTGTAATAAGTAAAGTTAAGTCAAAACTACAAAATATATCATGTCTATAATTAGAAAATAACAAAATATCAAATAACTTACATATACATATTATAACAAAATGACCAAACCGAACTTGATATTTCTGCAGAAAATGTCTTTTTTTATCAGCGACTGCCGTTAGAGGTAACTATCTAAGTTAATGGATTTTAAAAATGTGTACACAGTCCAAGATACAGGCCTCGCGGAGGTAATGCTAATCCGAACTAAGCTCTTATCATGTACAGCGCCGCGATGAGAACCGACACGGCGATCAACAATATAGCAATATCACTTACCGGTCTCGGTGAGCGTAGGCGTGTCGTTGAGGAAACGCCAAGCGGGCGCGTGCGGCGGCGGCGGCGCGGGCGCGGGCGGCTCGTCGCCGCACAACCGCCGCGCCGCCAGCTGCCGGCTCACGTGCCGCGCCAGGAGCGACCACTTCTCAAAGTTTACACGGTTACTGCTCAATCTGTAAGCAATGTTCGGCGTATCTAGAGAACTTGGGCCAAGCATTACACCCTAGTAGGCTCCTTATCCTAAACAATCTTAAAGAAACATACATTTCTCATAACTAATACAATTTACAATTCACCAAATGGTGTTGGCTAAGAGCAAATTCTCGAGTTAATTTGATACCTAAATAACTATGATAGTGTGTCTATATTGAAGACCTTATGAGAATGACAACAGCAGTGCAGCAGCTTTTACACATTTTTTTCAGAAACAATTTCATTTTTAGTCAGTTTAATAAGAGAATACTTAGAAATGAAGGTACAATCAACTGGCCTGGGCGACTCGAACTCACTACTCTGGGGTACATGCCCATCGCTCTACCAACTGAGCTATAGTCGCCTGCCCAAAGGCTGGGAATGTCTCCAGCATATCCTTCAAATGCGCCTAGGAGGTGGCTAGCGATAACTACCGTAAATGTGTTAACACTTTTTACTAGCTTCAATCAGAGTCTCATATCATATCATATTATAATTTTTTTTTATTCATTTAGAACTTACTTAGATGAAGAGCCTTGATTAGCAAAATGCAGGTCTCTGCAAGTTACTGACAGCAAAGGCACGGCTGTTCCGGTAGGTGCAGCTGCCAGCGCTGCTCGGTACCTATGGTTAAACAGTAAATTGTTTATGTTTTATGTTACACCATGTATCCATAAGATTAACATTATAATATAAGCAAAACAATCAATTAGAAACAAAGGTAGGTGTATAGCCTTAATGCCTACCTTGCATGATTTCCACTAGGTTCAACACATAATTCCAATTGACGCAGTTGCTGACCGCAAACACCAGAAGTGCGGCTCCACTGTTAAAAAAAATTAAGAATAAATTATTTAATAAAACCTAACACAGTTTTCCTCTTTGGGACGGAATTTAAGGAAAGATTAGTTTAATTCTGTTCCACATATCTTTATTCTACTTACATATTGATAGGACCCTTTAAAAAGTGTAAGTATTTGGAAGTATTAGTAAAAGATCCGTTATGCCGTAGTTTATAAATTCTGTTTAAGTCCATAGTATATTACCGTTTTCTTAAGTCGCGTTACTGGAGACATATTTAGTGCACTTATGATGGCCATGAGAGAATTGAAATTCCCAAGGTTAAAGCATTCCCTAGCCGTCATAACCCATTGCTCTATTATCCGCGCTCTATATTTGCTTTTTACAGCCTGCAAAGAAACAGTAACATTAATAACCATATTGTATATTCAAATAATTGATTGTGTATGTTAATACATACCTTTAAAATATCAGTTGCAACCAAGTAGCTGAGTCTGTTAAACCAGTCGGCATAAGCTTCCAAATTTCTTGTACTTTTCATGTCAATGTGGTGCAGATTGATGGCTGGTTTCCCACAAGAAGATGTTGGCTGTTGTGGCTGGGTTGGAGCAAAAGTTTGAACAAATTCCTCTGGTCCAACAAATGATAGTCGATGTAACTCAACTATAGTCAATTGGTTTGCTAGCTCGGCCGGTGTTAAACCAAGTGTAAGAATATCTCCCTGTTAACCAACAAGTTAGATTTAATTATGAGAAATCCTAATAAATAATAAACATTAAGTATAATATATAAATCCATATTTTCTTTTACCTGAGCCAATTGGTCTGCAGATGTCACTTGAGGTATTTCAACCAATGTTTCTTCATACTGCTCAAGAGCTGTTAGTTTATCTAAAAGCTTCTCCAACATTGTTGACACTTCCACTCTTACTGAAGACATATGTTCTGCTGCACATCTGTATGAATATTATAAAATATTTTACTAATAACATGTTTACACTTCACAAGTTTTTATGCCATTAAAAATTAAAACAAAACAGACAATGTATATTTAACCACTTTTACCTTTGAGTAATATTCCGAACCAATGCCATAACTCTGTCATCACGGAAATCATAGGGGAACATACTGGTCCACTGTGTCAGCACTCTCACTAGAGCTCTCATATCTGTTAGCTCCTTTTCAACTAGATCTTTTACTTCTGCTCGACCCTGTAATTGACAATATTTGTTATTATGTATATATATTTTAAAAAAACACCCTAAAATTTTATGAAACATTTTATTATCTGTAGAATTAATAAAGCTTAAATAATAAATAAATAAAAAAAATATATGAAACTTTCTATATTGTTGTAAATATTCTATTTATATGTTGAACAAGTGTTTAATAACCATTTAAATAAGTTACTACATTATAACATTAACCAAGAGAGCTAGACAAGGGTAGACTGAGTGAACAAGAGAGCTGGTAAAAATAAATAATTACATATTACAGGACATCCTTACACAAATTCACTGAGCTGCATGGTAAGCTCAAATAGGCTTTTGGATATTTAGCCAAATATTTGTATATATAATATACAAATACTTAAATACATGGAAATACCCATAACTCAGTAAAACTAAATGCCCTTACTGATATTCAAACCCAGGACCAGCTCTTTAGGCAGCGTCACTACTTTTTAGGCCAGACTGGTTGTCCACCATCACTTGTTTTGAACAAATAGCTTTACTAAATAGCAACATAATTACATAAGCATTCAATTTAACATAAATACAGCAATTTACCATAATACTAGTTCACTTATAAAATTTTACAAAAATGTATAATTTTACTTACAATCTTATCATATGTTTTAAAGTAGCGTTTACACAGCTTTCCAAGTAATTCATGTGGCTTAATGAAAAGTCGTGAACACAAGAGGAATGTAAATGTGTATGATTTGTTAGCTCCTGGCCGCACCATGTCCACCAGGGAATCCAGGGGAGCACTAACAAGCTGGCCATCTTTATACTCAAGGTCAGTTTTCTCCACTGGACAGTTCACAAATGTTGTTAAAGTCTTTACACCTGCTGATAACTGTAAGAGGAATTAGAGCAATTGTAATTACATATTTTTAACATGTTGACTGCGGTATGAGGCTAATTGGTCTCATACAAGTATAGTTATTTGTGATGTTAACTAATTGCTGCAGCCAAAGTGTTAAAGCAAAAAGCAAAAATATTAATGTAATGGATGATTTATCACCTGTGTAGTGTCACCTTTCTGAGTGACAAAGTTCAGACCACCATTCATAACAAGATGCTTGCAAGAATTTTCTGTCATGAATTTATTGCCTCTCACCATGGAATAGTAATCATCGTTCTGTAATATTTATAAACAGTTAAACATTTTGAACACCATCTGTCAATATTTAAAAGTACAATAAATTAATACAAAACAAATGATCAACTCACATCATAGTAAGAAAGTCCAGTGCCATGCAACAGAGCTGGGTCCGGTGGTAGAGGAGCATGGTCAGCAGGCGGTGGAGGGACGGGGGCTGGCTCGCTGGGTGGGGGCGGCACTTTAATGTTACACCCACTACATGATGCTTCATTCAGCTTACTTGCGTAGTAATACATAGCCATTCAATTCCTCAAAAGCAGGCCAATCTTAGCTTCAGTAGCTTAACTGGCACACTTTAAGTTAACAAACCCATTGGACTATCTAAAAGTATAATGGTGGAATTACCTTTGCGCACCACGAACTAGTTACATGAACAGTTTTTAATTATGCTATCATAATAACCCTTATATAATGTTGCAGTCCAAATCATAAAATATGAACGACCGCGCATTTTATCCTTGCCTTTAAATACATACTAAACGATAGGGTACTAAATATTAATGAATAAAGAAATAATAATATGAATGTGTAAATAAATAATTGTATTCCACCTGGCAAAAAACTGATGTTACAGAAACAAACTCATCGACAATTACATATCGACGTATATATGTAGGGAAACAGTTTTATCACTTCAATGAAAAAAGAACAAGCAGGATGAATGAGTTAGAAACGTAATTAATAAAACACGTAATAATTTTCTTTTAGGACATCAGGATTATTGATAGTACAATATTATAGAAGGTGAAAGTTGTCACCAACTACCACGACCAGAATGTACCTCAGTAATCACTCCTTAGTATGTTTCTCCAAATCCTTCAAAGCACAGTTGTATTGTTAATAAATCAAAGAATCATAAAATACAAACAAATCTGTCCACCTTATTTAAATTTCTCTGATTTTATAATTTTTACGCAAAATAGCGCCAACTGAATACACTCTTGTTTTTTCTTTTTTTTTGTATTGTTTGTTTTCGGTGTTGCTATAGATAAATAATCATAGCCACAGACAACGCAATATGAGAATTGAAAAAAACTTGAATTGCACACAGCGCGAGTACTTATTAAAATAAAATTAAAATAATTTTGGTCTTACATTAACGATATAGTATAAATCTACATTAATTACTGTGTACTTACATTCACATGAATATATATTTGTACATAGAAATTCATGAATACAACCAGCATCCATCTATCCAGCACAGCGACGCTACCGCGAACAACGATATTCGTAAATTTTGGACGGTTATCTCTGTCACTCTCATGACACGTTGATTGGAGTAAAAGAGAAAGATGCCAAAAATATACGAAGTTTGATGTTCCCGATACCGCTCCAGTGGAAAAACGTGAACTAGAGGCCCATTTTTCAAAAGCATGTAACTAGTAATACAAGCGGAAGTCCCTTTCTAAAAGATGCCTAAAAGTCACTTCTGCTAGTATTAAAAGTTACAATATTTTGAGAAATAGGCCCCGTGACATTATATTTCTTCACTTGTGCTTGTACAAAGGTACAATGGTTTTATGACAGATGCCCGGTTGCTATTTGCAACTCGTAAACAACTAAAGTGAAAATATATCTTGCTTATTGATTAAGTCTAAAGAAATCGAAAATGAAATGCTTCTTTTAAGTTTTTTGAAATATTCGTACTATTTTGAAAGAAGCGCTTCAAGTTGTGAGTTTGAAAGTCATCGTTACCATACGTTATAACTTATAAATAATGTTTAACGGAGATGGAAAGCGTTCAATACATACAAATGTCACGACTTTACCCGCTATCGAGACTATACAAAGGAATGTTCGCAGAGCACCTACAATATATACGAGGTACTTATATCATTATATGTAGGTTTTCTTTACATTGAGCATAGTATGGCATAGTTAACACATAGAATACCACTGTTCGTCACGAGCTACGACCGTAGCCGAAACCTGTGTATTCTCAGCCGAAATGCCGCTACGAATAGAGGCACTGGAGCGGTACCGCGAACATCGAAGTTCGTATATTTCGGGCATCTTTCTCTTTTACTCTAGTAAAAGGTGTCATGAGAGTGACAGAGACAATCGTCTGAAATTTACGAATATCGTGGTTCGCGGTAACGCCGCTGCTCATTGCTGCGACACGCGATCGAACGGATTTATTTATTAAATTACTTATGTTGTAATTGGAGCGTTGGAGCCTACAGCGGACAGCGGACATACAAAGTTGTTTCGTTAACGTCCTCCTCTTAACGCATTGCACCGAGAAGCAGCTATAGTAGGTACCACCTCTCCACAGGCGTGAGCGGAGAGTGAGTGGTGTAAACTTGTGATCTTGTAGTTTTAACCCTTCCGAAAAACCCTTCGTTTGTCTATATCATATATATGTCTTTCTATCGCTCTAATTTACATGTCTTATAGAGAGGTAAATAGGCTCTCAGAATATCGCACGGTAGCAGTTCTTGCATGTTACTATACTTAGGTACTATAGTTATTAAAATAGTGTTAAAATAAAAATACTAATGTCTTATAGAAGTCAAATCAATTGACCCAAATAATATTAACGGAGTAAAAAAACACGGTCATTTTTATTTTTCAGGAAACCACGTGATATACCATTTCATCTACCACATAGAAAATTGTTGGATAAAATTGAATATGTAAAGAAGGAACCCCAACCCTTGGTATATAATTTTTGATGATGCATTTAAAGGGTTAAAAAAACTGATACTGTTCATTAACGAAAAATGGAGTGAAAACCTCATCCAAAAAATCCTTATATTCTGATTGTTTAGGCAATACATACGTTTATAATACATTTGCTCAAAAAGTTTATGTAGCTGCAAATTGTGCGTAGAGTTTGATTATTTGCACTAGTGCTAAAAAGTAATTTGTTCCATACTTATAAAGTTATTAAATAAATGATTAATATGCGCTTATACATGACACCTGAAAAACGCGGGATTGGGTATAAAATAAAGGAGTATTATGCGAGACCCAATAGTATTACTTGAACAACGCCCGATTGAATGAAGCTGTAAGCTGTCTTTCGTAAACTTAATAATATAAATGCAATTGATTAGATATATATACATAAATAAAAAATAAAAAGATTCATGCTTAATAAATAATTATATGTTCAATAATATTAATGCAATTTCTCTACAATTGGTATAAGGCTCACAACAGAATCCACATACAAAAAAATGGCATTTAAAGTGTATGTAGTTTTTTTCGCAATAGTATTAAAAAAACGTTGTTCGAAACACGTGCGGAAGTGTCATTTTCACTCGTCCCGAGTGTTAACCCTCGCCACTTGTCTTTTGATCTCGGCACTCGTGCAAAATAACATACTTCTCGCACTTGTATCACAAACTACTATTATATGTTGCTATATAATACCTAATACTATTTATTATAGACAGGTTTTGCTGAAGCTCAAGAAGAAAGATTTAAGAAGGAAAGGAAACAAACTACATTACAATTAGAACCTATTAACCTGGACGACACTACCAGTATGTTCGAAATCTGTACTACTCTTAACTGACCATGACCAAGTAAATCATAATTAGATAATTTAAAATCTGTGTACTAATCAGAAGACATACATGTGTCAACGACTGTAAAAACCGCGTTGACTTTAAGAATCACAGCTAGGACCTCAACAAGGCCTCTGAAGGCCTACCGCAAATATCGAAAATCGAAAATTTCGAACGATTGTCTCTGTCACTCTAATTTACCTAATTGGAGTAAAAGAGAAAGGTGCTCGAAATTTTCGACTTTCGATTTCCTCGCTTTTGGTTTGCTGGTGACACCAACCGCAAAGCAAGACGTCACGTACTTAGAAATAAATCTTACTCGCATGTACTCGTATGTATTGGGGAAATTTAGCTAAAGCACCTGGCCTATGTAGTAGTAACGTGTTTGTACACGCATGTCGGCATTCTACTTATATATTTATTCAAATGTTGACGCAAGTTCCATATTAATTCTCCGCACAACTACATAAACATGGTGATTTAGAAAATTTTTTCACCTAAACTTGATGTTTGAACTATTACTGACGTTGCGAAAGTGATACGCGCAGACGTAAGAACAAAAAATGCAGTGCCTATTTATGGTTTTCCCAGGTAAGAGAAAGAAATCGCTTAAAATAAAGGAAGCTGATGAACCGGTAGAAACGGAGGCAGGCACGGCCAAAGACCCTCTCAAAATCAAACCTGTAGTCAGAGATCAGAAGGAAGTTATTGACTATGTAAGAACTAATCCAGAGTGCGGGTTCCTCTATATGATATACGCAGTCCACCCTGAAAATGTGTATTTTACACCGTACTATTTGAAGTAAGTATTATGTATTTTTATTAGGTCATCCCGTTTACTCCATTGGACTCAGGCAGTAATTGAATATGAAATCTGTAAATCGTTACTTAATTGCCTGCCTCTTTATGAGTGTAGATATCGTACAAGTATTCTTCAAAAGTTTAAATAGGTAAACGTACAACACATATTTAAATATATTATAAACTAGACTATATAATTATTTCATATTACGTACTAACCAGCAGCAGGTACAGTCAGCAGAAAAAGCGACTGTGTGGGTGAAGTTTTCAAAATAACCTACACGCGCTCTTATTCTCTTGACAATAGAGATGTGTTGACCATATTTTGAACACCTCAACCGCTTAGCCACTTTTGCTGCCTAGTTATATGTATGAAAATTACACAACAGTTTCTAATCAATAATGTTGTTTGTTTGATTTAGCGTGGTCCCGTATGAACAGGTCGATAAAAAGAACTATCTTACAATCAGTCCATGTGGAGTAACGCATTTCACCAACGAAATGGTGTTTACAGCTCTTCCTGCGTGGGAACAGGAGTACACTATATTCGTTCAATTGACAGACGTAAGAGACTTGAGCATATTTAATCCGTTGAAGTAAGTTCCGCCGTAGTTTCATGCCGGTATCTTCTCGGGGTCAGGGTGTGAGGTTGGAATCGGTGATAGATTTTTCTTTGACTTCTTTGTATGTAATGTGCCTAAGAAATTGAAAAAAAGAAACATTTATCTTTTTACCTTTAATTCAGCAGAAAAGTTTGAAAATTCAAGTTCTCAATAAATAAAATGGCAGGGTAAACTACTTATAGTTACCCTAAGTTGGTATCTCGTTTTGTAGGAAAGTCACAACTGGCTTTATTTATAAAAGGTCAAATTGATGAACTTCATGTACAATTAAAGCTAAACACATTTTATATCATTTGATACAATTTAGATTTTATAGGTTTACTTTAAACTATTTTACAGATAAAGTTTTTCCGTGTATATCGATATTGGAAAGCCTTTTATGTCTGGAGAAAATCCATATTGTTTAGAAAATATAACAAGACACGAAACAAAATGGCGAAGCAACTGTTTACTTTAACACCGGTGCTCGGTAAAGCTCTTCTAAACATTCAGGCCATGTGCTGTGACATGTACATGAAAAGTTTGGCGGATATATCGCGCGACATGGACACTGCTTTTTTCTACTTCATTGAAGTGCAAGTAGGTATTACAAATTGTATGTACAGTCAGCAGCAAAAGTGGCTAAGTGTTGAAGTGTTCAAAATAACCTACACGCGCTCTTATTCTCTTGACAATAGAGATGTGTTGACCTCATTTTGAACACCTCAAACGCTTAGCAACTTCTGCTGCGGACTGTATGTAAAATCTACATTTAGATTGACCCCTTGATAGCTAAATACCTTAACAACGATTTGTAAGTAATGTTCTATCTTTAATTAATAAGCATATATAGAAGTTTTGGTGGCAATAACGTCATTTAACTAGGGACTTCCTTCCGATATAAAATTTATCGATACTAACTGATTTAAACTTTCAAAGTTTTTACACATTATTCTCGGATTAAGACTCTTAATCAGAGACCACGAGGACAACGTCGTCTTCGAAACGTCGGAGGTAATTTTAAAGTTTAATATACGCGGTTAAGTCCCGTTTATGTGTAATAAGTAATAATATTATCGATACTTATTTCGAAGTGAAATTTCATATTAGCTATAAAGTTCACTGGATAATTGACAATTGACTAAAATATGACGATGACCACCCATCAATGTAGGTACATTCTTTATAATATTTTTTTCATATTCAATCGTTTTCCGTGCAAAGTAAACTGAACACATCATTTTCATTCATTTAATTGTGAACTTCATATTATTAATAAGTACTGTCATAAGAAAGTATTTTCCCCTCACTAGCTCGTAAAGCGCTTGTTTATCCTTTAATACGAGACGGTAAAAACGAATTTTATCCACTAGTGATTAAAGTAAGTTGACTTCTCATAGCTCTTATTGCTATGGTTTTAAAGTCTAAATTCGCGAAGTACAGCTCACTTGCCCTCGCGGCGGCGGCGGCGGGCGCGGGCGAGCCTCGCACACGCACCGAGTTGAAAATCGAATTAGAACATTCGAAAATCGTACTGGCCACCACAAGCTAACCAAGCTAAAGGCACCTTTTGTAAAAATGTTGAATGTATCTAAACGCAAAGAAAAAGTCAATGCGATTACAAAACGTTTTTTTGCATGTTTCACTTTCCTCGCTGTAGTGAGGGGAAAAAAATTGTGTTACACACGGATGCAATTGTACCTAATTGAATTCTCGTGTATTGAAACACTCGCTACGCTCAGGATTCTATTTTCAAACCACTCGCTTTGCTCGTGGTTAAACTATAGAATCCATTCGCTTGCTCGAGTTTCAATCCCACACTCTCAGTTAAAATACAATTTTGCATCCTTGTATAACAAATAACTATATAACTTATCGATAAAATAATATCGTGTGGAAGTCCCTAGCTAAATTTTATTCGTGCCACGAAAAGTTCTATATCTGTTAATAAGTATTTAGAATTGATTTTTTGCGTTTAACTGAAGATGTCGTGTGCATGATTATTTTTAAATACGCCAGTGTAACTTTAATAATCACTAAATGTATGCGTATAATAAATATTATAATATAAGCGTAACTATAAAAATATGTATGACATGTAAATCCCCATTGCTCTTAGGTTAAGTGAGAGAAGAATTAATGTTTTTGTGAGGGTTTAAATGGACAATCGCCTCCGTAACTGTCTTAAGGCTTCTTCAATCTTGCCCCACTCTACCTCAATGTAGGTTCTTCGGTTAATTGAGTCTTTAGTGTTAAAGTAATCCGCACACCAACATATCATTAGTATTAACCAATTGTTACTGTTTGTCAGATGCAAAGGCTCGAGTATATTAGAGGAAAGCTTTTAGAGTTCAGAGCAGTCGTACTAGACGTTATAACTCAGGCGTGTCATTCAGCGCTCTACCTGCAAGGGTTCGTATACGATGACCGGAATATACCTCCGTTCCAAATGATTAGAGGCAAGCCGACGGGCGGAATGTCGTACACAGAAAAAGCGAACAAAAGGAAATATTGCGAACGGCTCGCATGGTAAACAATAACTATTAATATCGATTGGTGTAACCGACCTTTAACCCTATTCCAGGCATAGCATGATATACCAACCAGTTAATTTAATTTCAATTTACGCATTCATCTTAAAGGTTCATATTACGTTAAACGATCGAAAAAGTAACTCGTTAAACGTAATTATTTTCATATAATAGATTTGGGATTTATTTAATTCATTTCGGTTGGTGCAACCAGAAATGAATTAAATAAATCCCAAATCTACCTGGAAAAGAGTTAGTGTTATTCATAAACGCTATTTTTTTGGGCATTCGTGCCGTAAGGAGTCAAGTTTAATAATTTTGACAAAGGTAAGCCTCATAAACTCTAAAATGATTGTTTTAGTTTTATAATGTTAACGGACTATATGACCAACTACATGCTATATCGCCTAACCAAGAAATCTAATCAAATAATGGCAAATATGCTGCGAATACACATGGAGTTTACTCCCAGTGCTGACCGATTAATGGGTACCGACGTAGACGAAGTTCTTGAGGTCGTACCCAGGGTGACTGATACCTGCAAGGTGGGTAAAGTTGTATTGCGTTCCTGGTAAAAATGGCACGGTTCCACAATAATTGCGTATTTCGTGTAGTCTATTACTTGTACTTATAATAATAATAAGCCATATTAGAAAACAGTTATATAATTATATCAGGTACATTTTTATTTAACGTTAATCGGTTTGGTAATATACGAGTTGCTTATCATTTAATATAGTAAAATATATTTCAATTGTGTTTTAGTGGGCATTGTTTCAAGTGGATGCTTATATTTTACCAAATGGAGAATTTGATCTCAATCCCAGTGAAAAAGTAGTTTTCGACCATATCGAGAAAATCAGTGACTGGTGGGATGAATGTGTGAGAACATTTCATAACTACTTGAATGATGAGACTTTGCAAATATTTGTTCAGCCTACAATTATGGGCAAACAAGTAGAATGGTCTGCGGGAGTTGCACCAAATTTATATTTCTTAATGAACCAAGACAAGGGGATGTTGGAAGATATCGCTTATATCCCTAATTCCATTAGACTTGCTTACGAAAACGTTGGGAAATTTCTTCAACGGATGCAACCATTTATGAACAACTTCAAAGAAGCACATGAAATGGATGTAAATATTATAAAGGATGAACGCGATCTCGAAGCGTTTCGAAAACTGGCCGATAGCCTTAATAAACAGATGGAGCTCATAGAAGAAGTAGTCAGCTACCAACCATTAGGTTTGATATTCTTGGGCTTGTGTCCTTTCCAAGAATTATTCAGGCCTCAGCCGCGGAGGCTCTTTGATGTGATAAGTGTAACTACACCGGAGTGAGTGTGTCAATTTATACCTACTTAATGATATTTAGACTTACTGGCTACTAATTTTAATGAGAAATTGTAATTAGTACATATCTGTAGATAAAATGTTTTTATAGTATTGGTCGTGCGGCTATTGATGAAATACTTGCGGGTGCCGAGGGTATAAATGATGACATCTCAAAGGAGCCAGAGACTGCAGCGGAGATAGTGGATTGCAAGTTTATGCTTGACACCTTAGAAGACAGACTGGCATATCTAGAAGAACGTTTGGAGTACCTCCGTGAACTTTACGACCTCATGGGAGAGTTCAATATTCCTATTCCGGCTGATGATATGACAGAATATCTGGGTAAATTTTATGCCTTTTATTATTCAACAGTGAGTTAGTCGTGAGCGTGACTTCAAGAACTCCACTATTATCAATTTCCACTTATTTTTTTAACTCAGACCTTTATACGCATTTGTAATAACATGATATTGATATTTTAAGGGCTGAGTGCGACGCTCGTGACTTTGCGACAAAACGTGGATCTCAAAGTAGAAGCCCGCAGCAAATTAGCGGGAGTTTTCGCCAGCCAGATTGGAAAGGATATAATGGAGCTCATGCTGGATGTCAACAAACTTAGAGATGAAGTCTCGGTAACGACTTCTAATCTTCTGAATATTATTTAACATATGTAGCACGTTGTTAGATTTTGTTTTGTTCATAAAACACGCAAATGAGGTTTAACATGGTGACAATTTGTATCGATAATGAATGGAATAGATCACGTGACCTTGTATATTTCTACAGATTCGTCATTCCGATACTTTTATTTTTCTTCCGATTGCGTTTTCTATAATGAATTTGAATCTTGTTTACGGTCCCAGACAAACGGAAAGTCTGTACGCTAAATTAACGTCCTGTCTACTAAAACTACGTACAGTCGAACACTATGCCACCAATATAAATAATATAATCCTCTGACTAAACGCGAGTGGTGTCCAGTAACTATCCCTGTAATTTTCTATTCCTTGTTCTCCAAATAAAACTAATTTATTTAATTATTATTATAGCAACCGTGGTTATATGACATTAATTCTGACATGGAGAAAGTGATGGAAGTACTAGATAATCTTAGTGAAAAATTAGCTGTCTGTACAGCAAGAGATAAACAAATACGAGAATGGCAGAAAATTTTCAAGGTAATGTACGCAACCCAATATAGGTATGAAGAAAATAAATGCACATTTTATAAAAAAAATAGTGAACTGTTCAGAAAACAAACATACTATTTTCAGATTCCACCTGCAAGAATGGAGCAACTTGATGAAGCTATAAATGATGTCAAACTAAGACAATTATTATGGAAAGCCTCTAAGGAATGGAACGAATGTTTCAAGCAGTGGTCAGTTATATTTATCACCTTTACGCATTCTCTGGTTCCACTGCTAAGTCTTGGATTTAGGATGAGGGTGAAAATGATGTGTAGTAATACTAATAATTATGGCTTGGGTTAAGTATATTAGCTACTTGCGATATTTAGAATACATACATCCTTTTATATTGTGTCCTAACTAAATCCAAACTACGTAGCGCTGATCAAATAAGCGCGCTACCCGATATTGCATATTCCAATGCTACAAGTCTCTTTCTTACAGGTATGAACAACCGTTTAACACGATCAACATTGATGACGTACAAAATACAACAATAAACTACGGAAAAATTTTCAATCAACTGGACAAAGGCTTGCCTCCTAATAAAATTTTGCCAAGCTGTAAAGCCACAATAGATATAATCAAAGAAAAGGTGAACTTTTAAAATAATTACAATATTTAAACGAAAAATACATAACCTTTTTTTATGAAGTCGGTTAATAATATTCGCTTTGGATCCTATATCTATACTGTGCTAGCCGAGATCCGTATTAAATATAGGTACATACTTTAGGTGCTTTATATTTTTTCAACTATACATATATCACATGTATACATATACTTATTGAGAGACAATTTCAAGTTTAAAACAAAACTTAACCTAAATGTTTTAGCTTCCAGTTATGACTTACTTACGCAACCCAGCACTTAAGCCGCGGCATTGGGTGAAAATTGAAGATATACTGAAAGTTCGTATCACTCCTGACATTGTCATAACGTTGACAAAACTGGAAGAGTGGAAAGCTTTCCAGTACCCTGAGGAACTGATGGAGGTAGCTGGTCAGGCTAGCTCGGAGGCTGGGTTAGAAGCACTTCTCAAGAAGGTGATGTCAATAATAAAATGAACTAGAACTATCTAGTCACTTATAATAGTGATCATTTATTGGTATGAAAGCATTTTTGCGCGTTGATAAAAGTCCTATTAATTCGGAGAAATGAATAGAATTGTAATTTGTAAACTAATAAGATTTAATCCCTGGCTCGTAACAATCATAATCATATGTAAATTATTATAGGTGGAAGACATATGGCAAAGCCTGGAACTGCCCGTGTTGCTTCATAAGGAGGCACGCGACGTGTTCGTCCTCGGAGGACTTGAGGAAATACAGGCTGCTGTAGACGAAAGCAACATCCACGTTAGCACTATACTGAGTTCTAGGAATTGTGGTCCTATAAAAAGTAGGGTAGAAGAATGGGCCAAGAACTTGGATATATTTTCTAGAACATTGGTAAATATATGTGACGATTATTATTTAATAGTAAATTTTTAGTTTGATTAATCAATGAGAAAATAGCTGGACACATAATATTTATATTTAAAGGTACTCCTCGATTCACTTCTTCTACAAAAACAAACGTTCAAGAAACTGATGAACTATCTATCACTGTGTAATTTACAACATTACAACATTCACGACAATGACTAATTTCTGTTAATAGGAAGAATGGTTCGCGTGTCAACAGACCTGGATTTATTTAGAGGTCATTTTCTCCGCCCCTGACATCCAAAGACAGTTGCCAAATGAAACTAGACTGTTCACTATTGTCGACAAATCCTGGAAAGATATTATGCGTAAAGTAGCTAAGGTAAGTAGTTTCCTAGAAAACATACATTCAGAGACATACATTCAGAGTAGAAAATGTGACCATACCTTGCATTAACTACTTACTGTAATCATAGTAATAAGCAATCGTGGCAAAGTGTTCAATACGTCATTTTAACCGTATGTGGTTATAAGTGTACTTACTTGCCAACACTTATTTAGCTACGTTTTCTCCTGAATGTAGTGCAGATGTTATGGTAAATTAAATGATTGATCCATCTTTCTTGGTCTTACGTGTTCAATGCAATAAGTAACAATGTGTAATACGTAGGTACCATTGGCTATGCCAGCTGCAACTCAACCAAATTTGTACGAGGAGTTTGTGCGAAACAATGAGATGCTTGACCAGATCATGAAGTGCTTAGAGGCGTATTTGGAAACAAAGCGTGTTGCGTTCCCGAGATTCTTCTTCTTGTCCAACGATGAGTTGTTGGAGATTCTGGCTCAGGTATGCTTTCTCTACACCTTCATTTTTGACCGTAAACAGAGTAGAACGAACTTTTTGAATTATTATCATCACAAGGTCAGCAAATATCTCAAATTGAAGGCCTAATTGTAGTAAGTACTTATACGCCGTCGCCAGGTAATCTTGACACCTTATATTTTGCTCTACAGACACGTAATCCTCACGCAGTGCAGCCACACTTACGCAAATGCTTCGACGCGATGGCTAAGCTCGAGTTTGGAGTAAAATTTCCAGAGAGCGAGATGGTAATAACCGAGGACGGTACTCTTGTGGAGAAGGAAATGTCGTTTCAAACTCGTGACATGCTGCAGGCCAAACTTGCGAAGACAGCCAAACCGGAAGATCTCACCACGGACATCATTGCGATGCTCTCTCCAGAAGGAGAGAGAGTAAACTTGGGCAAGGTAATAATTTGTCATTAAGCCCAGCAGTAAAATGCATATTTTATAGAGGCTAGCTAACATGCTGCGGCTAAATTTGCGAATTGGCGACAAATATTGCGACTTTTATACAAAATTGACATATATACGAATTAATTGTACATAGTAAATTATAAAAATACGGTCAAGATGATTAAGGGACTTGTAAACCATTCCTTATTTGTAAAAATATAGGGCCTTAAGGCGCGAGGCAACGTGGAAGACTGGCTGGGCAAAGTCGAGGAAGCCATGTTTGCTTCAGTGAAGCGAGCCATGAAGATTGCCCTCAAAGATTTCCAGGTGCGTCCGCGTACTGAGTGGGTGGAATTACATCCTAATCAAGTAAGTAACGTTTATTTCACAGCACGATATAAATTTCACTTGTATCCGAGCTTATAAAAAACGCCCTATAAATCACATATGTACCTACGTATATTCTTAATTACTTATGTATTCACAGGTAGTACTAACAGTATCTCAAATAATGTGGGCGCAAGGTGTCCACGCCCTATTCGACTTGGAAATCCCGCTGCGTATCGACACCGCGCTACTCGGCTACGAGAAGCAATGCATATCGGACTTGAATGATTTAGCGGCGATTACTCGCAAAGACATTTCTGCGCTGTTTAGGAAAGTCCTTTGCGCGCTGATCACAGTCGATGTGCACGCTAGGGACACTATATCGCATATGGTGGAAAAACATGTACAGAAAGAGTTAGTAATGGTATTTTTATATATATTCTAGGAACTAACAAAATTATACAAAGCCTTCACTTTTCAGTTGATGTGGTGCTGTGTCTCAGTCTAAACTGAGTCTAAAGTCTAAACTGTGCTTTGCCATAAACTAGTTCAACTTTACTTATACGTGAAAACATTTGTAGGACCGATTTCGAATGGCTAAAAATGATTCGTTACTATTGGGAAGAGGATATAGACAACTGCGTAGCTCGGATGTCGAGCGCTATGTATATCTACGGGCACGAATATTTGGGCGCTGGAGGTAAGTCGGGTCTAAGTGAAAGATCGTTCGTTATGTTTATGTTTCAAATTTTTTCAATTTGTTTCGTTTAATAAGCGCTTTTTACTCGTAAATTTAGATAGTTTTCGGGGATAATTTTAGACTAGGATTATTTACGGTAAGGTAGTGGTATAGAATATGGTTATTGCACCGTTATAAAGGTCAAAATATAAAAGTAAGTATTTCTATTTATCACGCATCATTATCAAAAACATTTTTGACACAAAGTGAACTTACCGATGTAGGTAAAACCTCTAAAGATACCTTCATAGAAACGGGCTGTACAAGCTTCCTAGTAGCTGCTGATACCGTTGATATACTCGTACTTGTTAAGCTAACCCAAGGCGACCATTGCAGGTGTACTGGTGATAACGCCACTAACGGATCGCTGCTACCTGTGCCTCATGGGTGCCCTACAGCTGGATCTGGGCGGCGCCCCTGCTGGCCCGGCCGGTACAGGGAAGACTGAGACCACCAAGGATTTGGCCAAGGCGCTTGCAATTCAGTGTGTCGTGTTCAATTGTTCCGAAGGCAAGTGTCTATAAGATTATAACTAGGTGTTTATGTTGAATCTTTTACACTAACATATACTAAAGTTATTAATTTTCAACAACCACAACTTTATAACACCTTTGTTTAAGCCACCACTGGCCTACTTTATTTTGTAAAATTAGCTACACATGACATTTTTTACATTCGATTCGATCGACCACAGGTCTCGATTACAAAATGATGGGCCGATTCTTCTCCGGGTTGGCGACGTCTGGTGCCTGGTGTTGCTTCGACGAATTCAATCGAATTGATATCGAAGTGCTGTCAGTTATTGCGCAACAACTTATCACTATCAGAAATGCAAAGGTTGCAAAACAAAGTCGGTACGTATTTTTTATTTCTTATAGTAATATAATAGAAAAACGAAGATCTTCGACCAGTGTATGTTGCCAGTGATGACTTAAGGTGCTGAAACGTGGTCGCTTACTATGGGCCTCATAAGAAGGCTCAAAGTCACCCAAAGAGCAATGGAGAGGGCTATGTTGGGAGTGTCTCTGCGTGATCGCATTAGGAATGATTTCATTCGCAGTAGAACCAAAGTTATCGATATAGCCCTCCGAATCGCCAAACTTAAGTGGCAGTGGGCAGGGCACATTGTACGCAGAACCGATGGCCGGTGGGGCGGAAAGGTTCTGTAGTGGCGACCACGAACTGGAAGACGCAGCGTAGGTAGGCCTCCCACAAGGTGGACCGACGACCTACTTAGAGTCGCGGGATACCGCTAGATGTGGAAGGCACAGGATCGGTTTTCTTGGGTCGTTCTGGGGGAGGCCTATGTCCAACAGTGGACGTCTTTCGGCTGACATGATGATGATGATGAATATAGTAGATAAAGTAAGGTTACCTGAGGCCGTGATATAAGATGCGATCAGATATTTTTGCGGTCTTGATATCGTTAGATACTATTGCCGGTGATGTACAGTCAGCGTCATATAGTTGGCAGTATTCAAAGTAGTCAAATAGTTCGGTACACCTTGTAAATTCTAGGGTGTACCAAACTTTATGACTTTTATGAGTACTTTGAATGCTACCAAGTATATGACGCTGACTGTACATGCATGTTAAGTGGAAATAAATAGACTGACTAAATAAGCTGCCGTTACCATTTGTTGTTATATAACGAATATATTGTTATTTTTTACAGGTTTATGTTTGAAGGACGGGAGATTAAATTAGTAAAAACATGCGCCGCTTTCATAACCATGAACCCAGGATACGCGGGCAGAACCGAACTTCCCGACAACCTGAAGGCACTCTTCAGGCCCATATCGATGATGGTGCCTGATTACGGTACAACTCAATTTGATTTAATTTGTCAAGACAGCTAGCTTGCTACGAAATGCTACGTCGTAGCTAATTTTGTATTTTAAGTATTTATTTTCATTATATGATAGGTGAAACCGCAGTTTTTTGAAGCCAAGCAATGTATTTATTGATATGATCATTTCACAGCACTTATAGCAGAAGTGATCCTTTACTCTGAGGGCTTTGAATCATCAAAAAGCTTATCGAAGAAGATGGTACAAATGTACAAGCTATCTAGCGAACAGCTTTCTAAGCAAGACCACTACGATTTTGGGATGCGGGCAGTCAAGAGTGTCTTGGTAATGTTGAAAATTAATTTGTAATATACTTAACTTTTGCGGTTTTTAGACATTCTTATAATTAAACGGAACTGAACCGGGCGTATACATTTAGGAAATGTAGTCCGTCTTCTCTAGAACATAGTCCTGGTGGTCCCAAAGAAACACGGGTAAACTGCTATTGATCTTATCGGAGGTCAGTGTTATTCATTTCCAATCAACAGAACGTGTCTTTCTAAAGCAAACCATAAATTCGTTTGAGCAATTTTACTAAAATACTACAAATAAATATGTATGTGCTATATGTAAATCCTTGGTAGACTTCAGGTAAAATTATCCACTGCATAATCGTAAGCGACAAAGAAAATAACAATATCATCAAATATCCGCGTAAGTATACAAATTTTTCGTAGCCTTAGCTGAGTGTAATCAGTGTATTATATACGTACCTTCTATTGATGTATAGGTGATGGCCGGTGCTCTTAAGCGAGCCAGCCCCGATCAACCCGAAGAAATGACGTTACTGTGCGCTCTGAATGACAGCAATTTGCCGAAGTTTCTAGCGGCTGACGCAATCTTGTTCGCCGGCATTTTGTCGGATCTTTTCCCTGGAGTGGACTTGCCGGTGCGGGACTATGGAGTTATGCAAGAATGTATAAGTAAGTAGCTTTTTGATGTTAGTAACGAGAAGTGTGCCCAGATGATGGGAGGTGGAGCCAGCGCGCCCTAGCATGGGGAAGGAGGACATGGCAAAAGTGCACTCTGGAGGAGACTAACTTCGGATCAAGCATTTTGGAGGAAGACTGGAGAGGCGTATGCCTGTAGTGGGCGTATACGCGCTGATAAAGAAGAAAAGAAGCAGAACTTACGGTATTTTTGTTTTACTTCAACACAAATCCTAACCACAAACAAATTGGATTGCATCACAGAAAAATAAAAACCACTAATCTGTTGTTTTCTGTTTTGTGGATTGCACAATGCAACCCAATTTGTGGTACAGACCCTTAAAAGATTTGTAATTACTAACGCGATCTTCGCTTCATCGACTTCCTTCACTAACCTACTCTAACGTTTCCTGATGACAGTAAAATGCCTCTTGGCGAAGAAATTACAAGTAGAGGCGTGTCAAATTTTAAAAGTAATTCAACTGCACGAGACGATGATTGTACGATGGGGTGTGATGTTAGTTGGTCCGACGGGTGGCGGGAAGACTGTTGTTCTACACGTAAGTGTGCATCCTTTTACCCATACAAGAAAAATGCTACTCGAATTCGTTTTTTATGATGTATAGTATATTTTCTTTTGTGTCGAAATCGAAAGAAACAAATGAAATTCAACTCTGTTCAAATTTTATATAATTCAAATTTCTTTAAAGTAATTAGTACTACAGGTAGGCCCGTGGGCCTTATGAGGATAGTTATGAATGCATCATTTCCGATCTGCTCCAAAATTTGAGTTCTAAGTTTCAGTCTTTAAACTTGTGAAGAAATGTTTTAGTAGGTAACGGAAATTTGTTTAATAGTTGATTAATGTAATGCAATATTTTTGTCATGTTCAGTTCTCGTTAGGCGTTCTTCATAAAAGCTTCGTTTGTTTCTTTCATCATAAGTCACGAGAAAGAAACAATATTGAACACAGGCTTTAATTTTGTTTTATTAATATTTTAGATACTGGCCGATACATACGAAGGATTGTATGAAGCAGGTGTACCAGGCCCACAAAATCAACCTGTGCGCAAATACATTATGAACCCCAAGAGCTTGACCATCGGCGAGTTGTATGGCGAAGTCAACCTGCAAACACTTGAGTGGCACGACGGGATACTGCCCCTCAGCTTAAGAACTGCTGTGCAAGTATGTTTTATTTATTTATTTAACCTTTATAACTTTACGTACAAAAGGCGAACTTCATGCCATGAGGCTTTCTCTACCAGTTAGGGCAAAAAGACAAAAATAAAGGCGGTGCATCTTAAAAATTATATAATAGGTCAACCAGGTATACATAAACATACTTAATAAACATATACACATGCTATAATAAATACATAATACATACATAGCTTCACTCGGCCAAGAAAAATAAATGCGAGGAAGACAAGACTTTATTATAGGTTGCCAGCAAAGAAAAGCCCTATGTTTTCTACACTCTATTATAACATTTATAACCGTCGTTTTAATTTATGTCTCAGTGCGTGGAAATGGATCATCAATGGTTAATCTGCGATGGCCCAGTAGACGCCGTTTGGATTGAAAATATGAACACTGTACTTGACGATAACAAAATGCTTTGTTTGTCAAATTCTGAAAGAATCAAACTAACACCATATGTGCATATGGTGTTCGAGGTACACTTTAAGTTTTTCTAGATCTATGTACTTACAGGTTTTGTTACATAGAATATTTCAATTAGATTTAATAATTTCAAGGTTGCCGATTTAGCTCAAGCTTCCCCGGCTACGGTCTCTCGCTGTGGTATGGTGTATATAGACCCTCAAGACATGGGTTACTTGCCGTTTGTGCGCTCGTGGCTTGAAGAGGGTGTCGAAAATAGCCTCTTCAACCAAGAAAATTCAGATTTTCTTTACGAACTGTTTAATATGCTGGAAGTCGGAGTATCCCATGTGAACAGTAAATGCTCCGTCGGAATTAAACAGGTACATGACAAGCTATGTACATATATTGTATAAAAGTATTTAAATGTTAGATTTTAATCTAATCAGACACAATTAATTAAGCCGGACATGTTTTCTAAAGAAGTTTCAGATGGTTGTACTCAATAATATTTACTTTGACTGTTAACCATTATGACAATGATTATATCAAAAATTAATACCCATACTTCTTTGTTTTCTTACTCGCAAGCGTGCTAAAAACGTCGTATTAAATGAGTATGACCAATCATCATCTACATACTTACATGATGCACCTTCAAAATCGCCTCGTAATTGATAAGGTGATGGCTAATCCAAAACGCTTTAATGATAATTTACTATTGCTTAATTAAATATAATCTATTTTGGACACAGGTCGATATAAGCAAGGTGTCGGCTCTTTGCGTCCTCATGGGGGCTCTGCTGAGTGAGCCCGGAGATCGTTTTGCCGACAAGGCGGCAATTAAAACCTATATAGCTTACTGCTTTATTTTCTGCTATGTTTGGTGCATTGGAGGGAACATCTTGGAAGCGAACCGCAAAGGTTTCGAGGAGGTAGTAAAACGTCAGTTCGAAGAGTTCGCTGAAGCCGAATAGTACGTATTTACTGATTTTTGTTGGGTCTTTCAGGAGGACGACTAATATGCTCTCCGTGAGCCTGATACGAGTATCTTAACCGCTACTTAATTCCAAACAATTAAAGGCACCTTGTCCAATATTACTTTTATTATGTATATGGATTTTATAAAATTATATGTAACGGAAAATATTCGTTGCTTTCTTTAACCTAGGTACCTACCTACTTGAATAGTTTTTTAATTTGCGACGCAAATTTTGTAATAATTATAAGGTGTTGACATGGATAAATTTTCTGTTACAGTTTTCCACAAGGCTTCAACTTTTTTGACATGTACATGGACACAAAACAACGTAAACTAAAAGTGTGGGCCGACATTATACCATTGTTTGTGTATGATAGCAACAAACCATTTTTTGAAACGTTAGTTCCAACAATAGACACTGTAAGATATGGTTATTTGTCCGAGAAACTAATTGGAGCTGGTAAACCTGTCATGTTCACTGGTGGTACAGGTATGATCATCGATTCATTGCGCTTCTTAATTGTATATGTATATGGTAACATCAAATTCACGTTGTTATACTTATGTATAAGATTAGGTAACAAAAAGTTCAGATTTGGAAGCCTATAAAACTATAGGAAGACCGTCTTTATAGTGCCTCCACCTCGTTAACACAGTCTTAAGTAGGGCTCGCGGTCGTGTCCGTGTTTCGTGAACCCGTAGCCGTGCGCCCGGTTTCGTGAATCACGGCAACGGTTTTCTGGTCCGTTCCGCACGTGACATTCGGTTACGTGAAATTAGGGTACGTGAATCCGTGTAGATCCGTGTAGGCGTGATCACGCCTTCACGTATCTTAAGAATGAAACTTAGTCCTTATTTATTATATTCCCGGGCGTGGCGAAATTACGAAACGTGCGATAAGTATCCAACGGAATCGAGCCCGAAACTCCACACACGGACGCAGGTACGGGCTACGTGTCACGGCGTGTCACGGCGTGTCACGTGAATCCGGATGCGAACGTAGGTACGTGACACGTACCTGGCCGTGTTCGTGAAATTCGTGATCTTAGTACCGGCGGTGTTAAGAACACGTAGCTACGGGTCGGCGTACATCACGGATACCAGGAGCCCTAGTCTTAAGTATAAATATGTATGTAACTGTCTGTATACGAGTACTACTAATTTTGCCATTTGAAACCGTGAACTAATGAACTATAACTATTTAGAGTATAATATTGACTTCGGTTGCCGCGATAATTGTTCATAAAATAAACAACTAAATCCTGTCACCACGGACGGTGCAAAGTATTTGAAACGTTGAAATGTTAAGTTAAATTCAGTATACGCGATATATCCTATTTTTAGATTTTGTATTTTATATTGAGTACTTTTCAGACAATTGCGAACCTCACAGTTAGCAGATACAGTGACAATTAACAACTAAATATTATGGAGAAGAGATATGACATAATTATGATTGTTAGGGTAATTTTCTTAGTTCTTATTATTAATATGGATTCTAATCAAATATTATTGATTAAAGGCGTGGGCAAAACAGTAGTTGCTACTGATACCCTGAATAAGATGGCAACTTCTGGGATTTATATACCCGTAATGATGAGTTTCTCGGCACAAACCAGCAGTTCTCGGACACAGGTACGGTTTTTATTACGTTAATTTTGTTCAAATTATAACATTGTAATCCCAATAATTCGTGTAGTATGTATGTATATATATATCTGCAAACCCATGGCTACGGCGTAGCATCACGTGAGTTATAATTTTTAATTTAGGGAACTTAAAACAATACTACCAAATATGGTCTTCGGTTGCCGCGATTATTACTCATGAATTAAAACAACTAAAACTAAACTAAAACGTCGGGTGTTTTATTTCAATACTACCAAATTTAAGTTGTAATTTCCTGATTTTTGATTGATTGATATTTTGATTGACAGGAAGTGATTGAGCTCCGATTAGACAAGCGGCCACGTAAGGCTATAGGAGCGCCGCTAGGAAAGAAGGTCATAATATTCATTGACGACGTCAACATGCCCAAGTTGGACGTCTACGGCGCGCAGCCCACCATCGAACTATTAAGGTCAGAAATGTTGGCAAGGTCTAGCACAAAACCTACACTTAACTTATAAGCCAAAA
This sequence comes from Grapholita molesta, assembly GCA_022674325.2. Lineage (NCBI taxonomy): Eukaryota > Metazoa > Arthropoda > Insecta > Lepidoptera > Tortricidae > Grapholita > Grapholita molesta. Next base: position 25,455,370 of record CP053120.2, on the reverse strand, counting down.
TAAAAGAATAACGCCAAATTAAAAAAAAAACCTGACCAGGACTATATGTTCGTTGTCAAGACGGGCCCATTATTCTCATTTATGTGGAAACTATCCGCCCTCCGGTGTATTTATTTGTTGTCCGGTATAGTGATTTGATTTGTTTACCTTCATCCTCCGGTGATTCGCAGATTAAGGACATAACCTGGTCCTTCCAAACACTGTTATAATAATTGAAAAAAGTAACATAAAATCCAGGCTTTGACAAGATTCGATACTACGCAGTAAATAAATGATACCCTAGAAACTGTTTGCCCGTTACAGTTTATCATTGCATAGCGGCTTGACAGATAATACACGCATATTTATTGATATATGTACAGAGTTGAAAGATCGAATGCCACATGGATGGCAAATGCCTTAAATATTGTATTGTAATAGCACATTCTGTGTAAAGGAGACTTTCCTTAGCTTTATTTTTAAAAACGATATTTCTGTATTTATGGACTTATGAAAAATCGCTTGCTTCTGTCGGGACTCGAACCGGTCAAATGTGATAGATAATAACGTACTTATGATGCAGATTGAAAGGGTTACTGATAAGGTTGATATTTGTTAGTTCTTTAATAGTTAGGGAAAAGTGAACCTTATCTGCCATCCATGTGGAATTCGACCCTGTATACATATTGTATGTATCTATATGTATGTATCTATGATTATGTTGGATATTTAAAATAGTTTTATCACAGGCAATTTCTTGACTTTGGAGGCTTATACGACCGCGACAAGCTATATTGGAAGGAGATCCTCGACGTGGTGCTGACCTGCGCGTGCGCTCCGCCCGGTGGCGGCCGTAACCCACTCACGGCTCGCTTCACGCGCCACTTCGCCATGTTCTACTTATCGGCACCCAACTCTGATGCCATGAAGACTATATTTAAGGTACTTCTCGCGACTGCACGACGTGCTCGCCATACTGTGGCTGCTCAATCCGAAACCGAGGTCGTTAAAGACTAATGAGTGTAACGACCTAGGTATGGCCCCACCCACTACAGTCGACGTCAAAAGTGTAAATATATTTTTGCCCTCGACTGTACTACTAATAATAGAGTACTATTAATGTGGCATCTGAATTCTTTAACAAACACCAACAACCACTAAAATAAATATAAATCAACAAAAAATATCTTTTTCAGGCTATCCTTTGTGGACACATGGAGGATTTTGTATCCGAAGTCTCCTGTTTAGGGGAACCTATAGTAAACGCGTCGGTTGATGTATATCAGAAGATCTGTGCGGAGCTGTTGCCCACGCCGGCAAAATCTCACTATGTGTTCAATCTTCGTGATTTGTCTAAGACCATGCAGGGCTGCTTACAAGCCGATGCTGGATATATGAGAGCACCTCAGGGAATGTTAAGGTATTACTTATATGTTTACGTTCATTTAAACGTTTAAACATACTTTAATAAATGTTCTTGTTACAAAAATATACATAACGTATGCGGAGTGAAATTTGGACAAAGTTTGAATATATAAAATGTAAAAAACAAAAATCTAAAAAAAATATGTGTGTATGTCAATATCAAGTCTATATATCTGTCAATCAATCTGGTAAGTTTCATAAGGATTGGATGTTTGATTTTGTAATTATGGTAAATAACCAAGAACGCCGTCGTAAAACTGTATGTAATTTCTACAGTATACATCCCCTATGGCCGAAATCGAAGGTGGTGGAACATTTTGTACAAATGGGTGAGAGTCGAAGCACCATTTATAATATTTTAGCGTCTTTTACCTTAAAAACAACCACTGCTAGAAAGCCTGGTTCTGGAAATTATCCCAGCTTGAGCAAGTTTTCTGAGAGAGCTCGACTAAAGAAAATTACCGCCGGCCGTGTTGCTAAATCTTACAGAGAGCTCGGAAGAAAATTTAAATGTGACGGAAAAACTGTCAAAAAATATCTTGAAGACATGGGCATCGATAAACGGTGTAGAAAATTTAAATCCACCGTCACCGAAAATCAAAAATCCACTCAGAAAATACGGCTGCGTAAATTGGTCAAAGAAATATTTTGCGCCAAAAACAGTGTGAGTTGCGTCATGGATGACGAGTCATATTTCACGTTAGATGGAAACTAGTGGCAAGGCAATTACTGTTTTGAGAAGACCAATGGTCCAACTGATGAGAACGTGAAATATATTGAGCATACCAAGTTTCCTAAAAAAGTTTTGCTATGGCTTGCCATCAGGAACGCGGAATGTCCAAGGCGGTGTTCTTTGAATCAGGTTTAGCTGTAAACGCCGATCGCTACATAGAGCGTTGTTTGCTATTAGTGCGAGATTTCATAAATACGAGTCATAGAGGAGAAAATGCTGTGTTTTGGCCAGACTTAGCCTCAAGCTATTATTCCAAAAAAACACTTAGCAAAATGGCGGAGCTAAACACCCCATACGTACCGAAGACATCAAATCCACCTAATGTTCCGCAACTTCGCCCTATTGAAGATTTTTGGGCAAATCTGAAGAGGCGAGTATATTGCGATAATTTTCGGTCCAAAAATGTGCAAAGCTTGATTCGTAAAATAAAATTGGAGTTGTATAAAATGCCCACATCTATGTTTTCGACAGGGATGGACAAAGTTCCTCAGAACTACCGTAAAGCATCTCGCATGGGAGTAAACTTTTTTTTACATTAATCATTATTAGGTACTTTATTATAAAAACATAACTATTAAAAAAAATAATGGTGTTTTTTTTATTTAAAACAACATTGCACTTTGTCCAAATTTCACTCCGCATACGTTATTAGTAATAAATTTACATGAGAGCAATATTATAGAAACTTCTGTTCCTAGAGACACTTTATTTGTTTTAAACCATCCTGGATTTTAACACTGCTACTTTACAGATTGTTCTACCACGAGTGTCTTCGCGTTTTTCACGATCGCCTCATCAACATTGAAGACAAGAGTTACTTTTTCCATTTGATGAGCAAGGTCTGCGTAAAGAACTTCCAACAGCCAATATTGGAAGTACCAGAAGATGCAATCATCGAGCATCCGCCTATGCTCCTTTTTGGTGATTTTCTCAACTCCGCTGTGCCTAAAGAAAATAGAAAGTACCAGGAGATACCAGACTTACAGAAGCTTATGATAGTTTTAAAAGTGTGTGTTCTTATAATTGTATTTTTTTTTCTGCGTAAATTATTAACTTATCGTCGCTATACCTACTCAACCTCATATCTGCAACAATCATTTGATGGAAATGTCGCTTCTCTTTCATTTGGAATACGGATGTTTTTATCATCAAATGAGTGTTACAGACACGAGGTTGAGTAAGTATTTCGGCGTTATTTAATTTACGTTTGTTTTTATAGGAATACTTGGAAGAGTATAACTCGACTGCACGTACTGAGATGCGCCTGGTATTGTTCACGGATGCCGTGGAGCATATAGTTAGGGTGGCTCGCGTACTGCGAGCGGAGAGAGGGCACTGCTTGATGGTGGGGCCTGGCGGCTCGGGCAGACGCAGCGTCGCGACCCTGGCCGGCCACGTGAACGAGTGCAAGTAAGTTACGAAATATACAACGAAATTCCTTGGTAAGTAAATTCCTAACAGCACATACTATATTAGCTTTTTATTAACTTATTAATTTCCGCTTTATTATAGCTGAAAATAATATGCTTATAACTTGATTACAAAATAATTGTATTGTAAAATGCGACATGCGTTAAATTCCATATGCAAAAACTATAGGTGCATGGGCATGGAGTTAAAACGCAATTACGACACGCCCGAGTTCCACGACGACCTGAGGCTCATGTACATGCGCGCTGGAGTCGCCAACGACGACACCGTGTTCCTCTTCACCGACACGCAGATCACCAAGGAGGGCTTTTTCGAGGATATTAATAACATGCTAAACTCCGGTATGTGGTGTGATATCAGCAGTACTCGGACAAGTCATCGCAAAACAATCGAAACACGGCATTAGAACAAGATTAATAGAATCGCATTATGTAGGTACACTATTATTTAATTATATTTTTCAATGACATTTGTTACTGCAACCCAAAATTCACCATACGCGTGTGAAAATATCTCAATTAACATTTTATTTAATGCTGATGATTGCATTGTATCTAGTTGCACCATATTTAAAATATTTAGAAGTAACCATAATAAAATTAAGCAAACGACTGTATTATTATAACTTGTCACCACAAAACTGCTTCAAGCATGCCACTTTGACGAGTCCATGATAGATACATATGCAACTAAAAAGGAAAATGTAAAATTACTATAGTATATCCGCTTTAGATAACAATACCTTCGATTCTTGACTCTATAGAGTCTTGTTATCCTCCGTATCTGTTTCTGCGATGACATATCCGAGCACTGGATATCAGTGAATCCTAAAAAGATATAAAAGGTAGAAATGATTAAACAAATCTGAATCTGTCTATGATTAAAATCAGGTGATGTGCCCAACCTATTCGAAGGCGACTCATACGAGCAGGTTCAAACGGGATGTCGCCCTGACGTGGCGAAAGCCGGCCTGAACCCCGCAGACCGTGACGGCGTATACACGTTCTTCATCAACCGGGTGCGCAGCAAACTGCACCTCGTCATATGCATGAGCCCTGTCGGCGAGGCGTTCAGGTAAGACACACGATTGATAGGAACCGCATGCGAGTTCTAGGTAATACACTTGATACTTGCGCCGTCGCAAAGAAATGCACTTCACATAAATATTTCTGCCCACAGACGACGCTGTCGCATGTTTCCATCGCTTGTAAACTGCTGCACGATCGACTGGTTCACTAAGTGGCCCCCCGAGGCGCTGCTATCCGTTGCGCAACAATGCTTACAACCCATCGGCAACAAGAGTACCATCGAGAAGCTGTCATCCCTTTGCGTCAACATGCATCAGGTTTTGGTTCTTATTGGTAGCCGTCGTATCAATTGGCCCCTAGCCAAGAGACCGCCCGTGGCGTTGCTGTTTTACTTACGGATGCCACAAACAATCCGTTTCCATTCCACCGTCAAAGTTGACTTAATATTTTAACTGTTTTAGGATGTAGACGTTATGACAGACCGATTGTACAATGAGATGAGACGATACTTTTATACAACACCGAGCAGTTACCTAGCTTTGCTAAAGTTGTACCTTGGACTGCTGGACAAAAAACAGCAAGAAATAATAAGAGGAAGAGACAGAATATCGTGTGGATTGCAAGTAAGATTAGTTCTCAAACTTTCATTTATTAACTTCCTGGAAGTACAGTCAGCGTGATATAGTTGGCAGCGCTCAAAGTAGTCCAATAGTTCGGTACACCATATAAATGACCAAATTTTAGTAGAATACTTTGGATGTTACCAATAATAATATGACGCTGACTGTACAGTTAAGATCAATATAAAATATAAGTGTAGTTGCCTGTGCCCGAGTTTGCCACCCTTATATCAAGCGATAATTTTCTTAAGTGGAACACCGCGATTGCACCATCGCCTGCATATCTATATAAATGAACCTTAATCCTCACTAGGTATATTAATGTAGGTACGTAGGTTTTTTGGCACTTTGCGTATATATGTGTGTTATAGTACGGTACGTATATGCAAATATGTGTACTTGTTGTATTATAGTGTATAGGTTGTTAACAAAAGTCGTTAGTCAAAATATGATGTAAAAAATTAAATATATTTTTTTCTGACTTAACCAGCTAGGGCTAACATCTTTTTTATAATTGAAAGTACCTAAAGGTATTATTCTTTTTCGTTTAGAAACTGTACGAAACTTACGAAGTAGTAGGGGTAATGGAGCAGCAAGTGCGCGACATGGAACCGATACTGGCTAAAAAGGCGGCTGAGAGCATCACGCTGGTGAACAAACTAAAGGTGGAGCAACAGGCCGCCGACGAGGTCAAGCAAGCTGTCATGAAGGACGAGGCGGAGGCCAAGGTTATACCGGGTCGATATTCGATCGCATACAATTTTTGAATTCTTTTTCTTATAAAACTTATCACTGTTATCCATATTGTATAATAATATATATTACATAATCGTTACTCATGAATAGTAGTCATAAGTTGTACATAAGAATTATAAGAAGTGCGCCGAATTGTTTTACTGAAATGTAAAAAAATAAGTAAATACTGAAAATAATGTGTACTATTACGTAAGTCTTTTAAAGGTTTTTATTTTAATTCTATAACTTATTTTTATCTTTGTTAGTCGTAGTAACCATTTAATATACCTACTCGTATGTAGGTACTTGAATTTATGAATGGTAGCAGTTAGGCTCTGTTATGATTGCATTTCTAAAAAAAATCGAATCTCTATTTCTGGCAGCAGTTGGTTTCTCTGAGAGTCGCAATTCTAACCAATCAATACATGTACAAAGAATAGATCAAACAGTATCCTTATCCTGTATTGTATAGTACTGATAAATTTTAAACTTATAAACTACGTTTATGTTTGCAGATAAAAGCCGAAGAAGTGAAAGCCATAGCGGACGAAGCAAAGGCTGACCTAGCACTAGCCATGCCGGCGATGGAAGCGGCGCAGGCCGCGCTCAAGGCGCTCAACAAGGCGGATATCAACGAATTGAAAGCATTCCAGAAACCCCCCGCTCTTGTGCGATTCGTGATGGAGCCGATTTGCATTTTGTTCAACGCTAAGTAAGATATCATCATTACGTGTACTCGTGTCTTGTTCTCATTCAAAAAAGTTGGTAACTTGGAGTCCAAAGAGATCGAGTGTGTAGATAGCAGATTTTTTCAAAATATTAAGGATATGTAATTTAAACTATATAGGGTCTGAAGATTTTAAAAATCATGGTATACTAGCGGAATCACCATCAAAACCACGTTGGGAGTAGGCACATATTACACATATTGCTCAATATGTGCCTACTACCAACACGTTGTTTTTGCTCCTTTTTTTAAAGAGGGATAATCTTTATTTCCAATGATTACTATATATTATTGGCCTTTTCAAGTACGTGTTACCTTTGTAGACATAGTTACAGGCTATATTCGTGTAGGGGTCAAAATAATGCCTTGTACATTTCCTTACTTATACATTAATTTACTAAGATTCTGTTGGTGAAAGAAATTTCTATACAAAATCGGCCGTTTAGTCGTTTGATACACGGTTAGGATAAACCTAATCACGTTTCAGTGTTTTATAAACTAATTTATACGTGTAATGTAGACCAGATTGGGATAACACTAAGAAACTATTAGCCGACGTAAACTTCATTGGCAAACTGGAGGACTACGACAAGGATCATATACCAGATTCAACGCTCAAAAAAATCAAGGCTTACCTCACCCACAAGGACTTTAACCCCGATACTGTGGTTAAGGTTTCTAAGGTAAGGGTTTTAAATTATAAATTACTATTAATCGTATCACTCTTAGGTTACGTTTCGTACTCATAATACTCTCACTCTGCCTTTTACTGCCTAAAGCCTTTTTTTACGAGGATGCCATGTGTTGATGCCTACCTAGTTCATTTACCAACCGTAAGTCACATATAATAGATATTCTCATCAATAACATTCAATATTTACTAATAACGTACTTTTAACATAAAATAACATACTAAGTACTCATATATATCGGTATAGTACATTTCGATACTAGTGAAAAAAAATTTTTTTTCGACGAGGGTGAACGTTGGAGCCTAAGTGAAACGAGGGTGACAATCACCCGAGTCTTAAAGAAGTTTTTACACGTGTATCGCACCTAATTTTTCATAGCAAGTGCCTTAAAAAGTGAAATTTACGCACGCGAAGGAAAAAATAATTTCTATATTCAGCATAACTGAAAAACTCATGTGTTACAAAAAAATCCACCTTAAATTAAATTTTACTGGGTATTATAATAAGACACAAAACATACAGTATTTTTTTTAATAAGGTTAATTGTTCCTGTTACCAACAACGCGCTAAAGAATTCTAGATTTAATAAATTGTCTGTAAAACCAGGTGACTCCAGGGAGAAAAAAAATACTTTAAGGTAAATCGTTAATTACCGGCCACACTTCAATGCCCTACGTACCCAAAGAAAATATTTTATGTTTTAGGTGTGCCGTTCTATGGTTTTATGGGTGCAAGCTATTGATATGTATGCTAAAGTCTTCCGAATTGTTGAGCCGAAAATACTCAAGTAACTATTTTAATATTATTATTTAGAATTAAATATATATAGAGTACTGTGCTAGTAATATAGGTAGTTTCACGAGAGTTGAATTCACGCACACAACAACATCTCACGTAATGACAGGAAGATTTTGAAATTACTCATTCATTCCATTCATTCAAGCAGTACTTCATATAGTTGTGTGCCTAATCCGTTCGCCTCAACTCTCGTGGAACAACTACCTATATACAAGTTACGAGTATATATGGACTACTTAGTAATTATGACTTTTTTCATTTATTCAGACACAAAGAGGCAGCTGCAACATTAAAAGGTGTGATGGCGGTGCTAAGAGCTAAGCAGAAAGAAGTGGAGGCAATCGAAGCACAACTCGCTAAAATGTTGGACGAACTGAGGGTAACACGATTCTTATGCCTTTAGAAATCACTATCTAAAGAAAAAGTATTTTTAATATGATCCATTAGTAATTAGTTAATTACTGGTCAGTATTTGTACAATAGTTTGCGGTATTAGTACAGATAAATTTGCCACGCCATTCTACAGGGGGGGGGGGGGGGCAATTTTTGAGCGTCGAGTACTTATTGAATGCGCGTAGACTTACATCTATTATCTATAGTTCTATAGTTTCCTCTCATAAGAGTCTTACAATGAGAAGAAGCTGAGTAAGCTTTGTACCTAGCAGTGAGACGTAGATAGTTAACGTATAGTTAACACGCTCGCCTCCGCTACTGTTTTACTAAACGCTTACAATATGCCGGTAGAAATTACCTGATCACTCAGAGCATGCCACTGGCAGTATACGATTATTTATTCCTATGCCGCTGTCACAAGTCAAGTTACTCCTATGCCAGTGGTATAGGAATACGAACGTTTTTAACACAACTGTTATGTCGCCGGCATTGGGTAGTTAATTTATCTGAAAACACTTACGTGTTACCCGCATAGGAGCACTATCTTTTTAAACACAAATACGTGTCACTGGCATAGGAATTCAATAATTTTTGGTCACATACGTTGTGTCACTGGCATTGGAGAAGGTTTAATAAGATTACAGACGTTGTGTCGTCGGAGCTGAACGTGTTAAACACTTGTTTATCTTGTCAATTTGTTGTGTAAAGGTGGTCGAAGAAGAGCGTATAAAACTGCAGGCCGACGTAGATCTGGCTGCTGCCCGACTGTCGAGAGCCGGCAAGCTGACCCAGGCCCTGGCTGATGAGCAAACCCGCTGGGAGGACAGCGTTAAGGTAACCACGACCACTCCCCGACAGATTATTGTAGTCAGGTCAAAGATATCAATACGGGCAAAGTGCCAAAATACATATATATAAATGCTTGTCCTAAAAAGAGCCCCCACGTAAAACCGTAAACTTCACTACTTTCGAATGATCAGTACCCTTACCATGAGTTGTGAGTGTTGTGACATTGAGGTTTTCGATAACGAGTATCCAGTTTACTATATGTGGATCTCGCCTGTACTATTTTAGTGCGAACGAGATGGCCAGATAGTAAACTCGATACTTGTTATCGAAAATTTCAAAGTCACAACTCATGGTAAGGGTACTGAAGCACAATGGTCACATCATAATACCTGCTTAAATCCATTATTACATTATTACACATTATTTTACATACATTGCTTTAGGTCAACCAGAGAAACTAATATTTTATGTTACTAGCTATAATGCTTATTATGGATGCATTTTGCTTTACTATTTAACACGATCATGATATGCAATCTATTACTTTTATGCTTAGTACCTATCACTAATGTATACTTAATTGCTTGTGGATTTAAACAATTTAACACACTGGCTATCTGGCATAGAGTTTACGTTATACTATGTACAGTCAGCAGCAAAAGTGTTCAAAATGACCTACACGCGCTCTTATTCTCTTGACAATAGAGATGTGTTGACCTTATTTTGAACATCTCAACCGCTTAGGCACTTATGCTGCTGACGGTACTAGTTTGACAAACAATATCTTGCAGACAGCGACTCAGCAACTGTACTGTACAACCGGGGACATCATCATAGCCTCCGGTTGCATCGCATATTTTGGCGCTTTTCCGACCAGTTACCGTCGAGAGCTAGAAGCTAAATGGGTGTTACAGTGCAAACAATTGGAGATTCCGGCATCTGACACGTTTGAGTAAGCCTGTTGTTTACTAATTTGATTATAGTTACCATAGTTTTAAAACGGCAGGGAAAGGTTCAGTAGAAACATAATATGGAGACTTACTTTTAGGGTTGCGTGCACTTCTCGCCGTCTCGACAAGGCATTATGCTCGCGGCATATACTTATTATGTGCAATAGGTTTAGCAATTAGTTACAATAATAACATAAGCACTTGCAGCATAGTGAGCAGTACCTGTCTGGCCGACAGTGAGTTATGACGACAGGTCTGGCCTAGTGGGTAGTGACCCTAGCTGCCTATGAAGCTGATGGTCCTGGGCTCAAATCCAATAAGGGATTTATTCAACAACACATCACATATGTATATATATCGTTGGCTGAGTCACAACAGATCTTCTTGAGCTAACCGTGGAGCTCAGTCAATGTGTGTAAGGATACTTTGTAAGATATAATATATATTTTAAACACTGTGCAACATGAGGGAACCGAATTTTTTTAACAGCGTATTTCTGAGGCCAAAAGAAGTGAAAAATATCATCAAAAGGTTTTGGTCAACTCCGGCAAAAAAAAAAAAACATTTTTTGTTCCGTTTTTCATGTTTTGTGACATAAAAAATAAATTGTGCCCGAAAACAAACAATGAGTTCAATAGTGGTAAAATCGCCCTTAAGAAAGCGAACGGTGCCGAGTTATATTTTTTTTTGTAATGGTTTGTACCTAACTTCGAAACGAGGTGAATTTCTAAAAGGTTTATTGGACATTTTAGTCTCTAAATAAATATGGTCAGGATAATTCTGGCAAAATTATTCGGTTTCCTCGTGTCACGCGGTGTATTTATTTATTTATGTGAAACCCTCGCATCTACGCATTTGTGTCTTACTGGTGAATCCACAACTTTGCCTGATGAAACTTTGCCATATTTTCAGTTTGATAAGCGTAATGGCAAACTCTTATACTATCCGCACGTGGAACTCTCAGGGTCTGCCGCGTGATGCCATCTCTACTGAGAACGGCATTCTCATGACGCGAGCCGGCCGCTGGCCACTCACCATCGACCCTCAGGAGCAGGTAATACGTCTATGTATTATTGTTCTTATGACCAGTGCTCGGACAAGTCAACGCAAAATAATCGCAACACGGCAACGGAACAAGATATAGAATCGCATTATGGAGCATTCCACGGTTCGTACGGGACAAATCGTACGCATTTTTAAAGATCAAATAAAAAGTATGTAGCAATCTGAGTGTTATCCTACACAACTTGCAACAAATAATAATAAAGGAATAAGGGATGTATACTTAACAATTATTTATTTATCGAAAAAGTAACATATATCTAAGTAGATACAAAAATTAGTAGCGTTTGTACGGGACATGCCCAGTCCACCGTGTTTCCAGTTTTATTCAATCTTGCTTAACTTTTAGCGAAATTGGAATATGTAATCGATAAATAAAAATACACTATTATAGACACATACATACATGTTAAATAAAACGAAAAATACGTGATGAAATATTCATTTAATAACAACAAAAAAAATAATGTTAACCGTTTGTACGGGACAAAAAATGTGTGTACGGGACTTGTGCGATATTTAGTTTTTAATAACTAAGTTATATCTACTTTAAACTAAAAAAAGTAATATGGTAGTCTCCCAAAGCGTGTATTTTGCATTCTATTTCACTGTTATTGACGAATATATCATGAAATTTCGATATCCCTGGTATAGGTTTTACAGCTTTCTCTATCAGACTAAATAGCGTATATACTAATTTAAACTTCATCCCGACGTTCGTGGTCATCGGGCGGACAAAACCACCACCCGATGACCACGAATGCTGCTAAAGCGTTCGAAACGTCGGGGTGAAGTTTAATTATTAGTTTAAATTAGTGTACGCGATTTAAACCGTTTTAGTTGTTTTATATAATTAAAAAAAATTGTGCCGACAATCCGACATACACAATATATGGAAGAAAACCAAAATGGAAAGAAAACCAACCGGAAAAATATTTTTGTTTAGTATACTAGAAGAGCTCGTCGTAAAAATAGTATAAAATTTACGTACCATAACAAAACAGCACTTGAAAAATTCCTTCCTATCAGTATGTACAGTCAAACAATTTGATTTCTGGGCAACTATAGTTCCTTGTCACAGTGAAAATCTATATGAAAGACGCATAACATCACTTATTAACGTCACTGTGACAAAGTTCGAAGTGGCCTAGAAAACAAATTGGTTAATTATACGTATACTATTATTTGCAATAGGCCAACAGGTGGATCAAGAACATGGAACATGACAACGGATTGCAAATAACGAAACTGAACGACCCGGCTTACTTGCGAATTCTTGAAAACTGCATCCGTCTGGGCTGGCCTATGCTCATTGAGGATTTGGGTGAATCGCTCGACGCTACGCTCACGCCCGTATTGCTTAAGCAAACCTTTTTACAGGTAATTAATACCATTTTGTCAATGTCAGGCAGAGTCTATTTTTCTTTTCTATATAGATTTGGCAGCACAGTACCGATTTCGCTACAGTACAGTTGCTTACAAATTCTATTATTTATTCCTCTCGACTGCTTATGTGACAGTTTTGTAACCAGTTACTATAGAATAAATTTTTACCTTCGTACGAAACCAGTTACGATCGTTTTATATTAATTCTTCGTATGAAATCAGTTGCAACCATTTTGGTTGTCATTTGTCGATTTCGACGGAGCCTGCCTAGGATTTTGCGATTCAAGTTTATCAAAACTGTTTTACTAGTCTATAACTAGTTACTCGAGAAGAGAAAATATTTTTATTTTCTACCTGTAATAATGTACATGTACCATAATTATAAACAATCGTTGCCGGTTACAAAACGATCTGTAACTACTTTTACCAATAAAAACTTATTTCAAAGAAGAATAAAAGCACAAAAGGCGAAAGAACTCCCAAAGTTGACATATTAACATAGTGATCATGCTTCTTCGCAACTAGACAACAGATCTACTAAGCCATGAGTGACTTTAATAATAATTGTATTCTATAATTTAATAAAGTTTAATGTTAGACATTTATTTCAATTATTGTTTAAATATTTATGCTATTACAAAATTATTACAAATTGTAATTAGTCAATACTACCCCTTGTCGCTTCCGGTCCAAAAGTGCCCAAAATGCTCGCAGCGTTGCCGCGCTGGATAGCCATGGACAGCCTTTGCACCAGAAACGACTCGGAGCGGGGGTCCTCTCCCTTCTGTCTAAGTATTATAATTGTATTGTATAGTATAATTGTATTGTATAAAATATTTAATTAATAACTTTAAGACTAGCACTATTTTACTACTTACGTGCCTATATTTTATCTGATTCGATCAAAATGTTGCACACAGGCTGGAAGACTTCTCATACGCTTGGGTGACAGTGACATAGAATACGATACAAATTTCCGATTGTACTTGACGACCAAACTTGCTAACCCTCACTATATGCCAGAGATATGTATCCAAGTGACTCTAGTCAACTTTACCGTCACCCTTTCTGGATTGGAGGATCAACTTTTAGCGTTAGTCACTTATTACACTTATACATATTTTTTGCTAATTTAAAGTCACCAAGTAATTATTTGAATAAAGTCAACTCTCCTACCAAAAAAAGTTATCTTATCGAAAAAGTGATTGCTACCTATTTTATATTTTTGACAGTCGTCATCACATTTTTAACAACGCACCAAAATTATCTGCCATTTTCAAAAAGAAACATAAATTTGCACGCTAAATACTTTAAAACTTTTGATTGCGAACTGTAGGAAATCTGACGCACTAGACTGAATTTTATATTTCGCTTTTATATTTCCGCATTTATATTGCGCTTTCCTAGCTTTAAATTCCAAAATAACGCGCCGGCAGTGGCGTTTAATGTGAATTGTTAATAATATTCTCGTATTTTAAGATGTCTATTTTCATGTATTTTGTGATCTAGAGATGTGGTGAGACTGGAGCGGCCAGATTTAGAGCTGCTGCGCACGGAGCTCATTGTTCGCATCAACACGGACAAGGGAACCCTGCTCGAAATTGAGGATAAAATACTAAAGCTGCTCTATGCTTCGTCGGGCAATATACTTGATGACGAGGAGCTTATCGAAACGCTCAACGAGAGTAAGGTGGGCGCTCCGTTTGATTCGATGCCAATCAAACATTGCTTGCTAGAGAGGTGTGGAGATGGTTTACCTATCCGGTTTTCAGATATCGCTGAACAAGACAATTCATTTTTAACACTGCTAGTGCTAACAAGTAGTATAGTAAATCTATTACATTTAGTTAGAGCAGAGTTTTACAGAGGTCACGGATGGGTGTACGATTTTACTTTTTTCTGTACATATTTATTTATTATATATAAATAAATAAATTTTCATTTGCTTGGAAAATAGGTTCAAAATATTGAAGGAATATTTTAAAATAACCATTATATGTTAAATTTGCTACTATGTATACCTAAAGTGCGGCTAGATATTATGACTTTTTATGAGGGATGAATAAAAAACAATCCGTATAACCGAAGCATTACGAGCGGGTTGTCATCTTAGGTACCTACCCTCGTTAAAAAACACTAAATCTTCTCCCAATGTACCTTACTCAAATTAATATAATAGGTCTGACAGGGTGAAATTACTCGTACTATACCTTTCGTTTTAAACGTTTATGGAATATCAGGAAACGTCGGAAATCATAAACGCCAGACTTGAAGAAACCGAAGCTACCGAGATCAGCATTTCTGCTGCGAGGGAAAAATATCGGCCCGTGGCGACCCGAGGAGCTGTCCTGTATTTTGCCGTTGCACAGCTGGCTGACGTCGACCCTATGTATCAATTTTCCCTGAAGTATTTCAATCAGGTAAAACTATTAAGTTTATTTTTGACTTTGAACCATTTTTGAATTTAAACCAATTTGAACCATTTTTTCAACTGCGGCCTTCTCCACAAACCATGCGCACTCATCTACAAAAGTGATCTTATGGATTACGGTGCACCTACTCAGATTAAAATGATATAGGTATTTATATATTTGCCGATTGATGCCGGTTGACTAGAATAGCACCACCGTATCTCCTCCCGCGGGTGTCGTAAGAGGTGACAAAGGGAAAAATCCTACGGACGGGCAGCAGCGTCCGTCAAAACCCAATCTACAGCTACTGCGGTTTCCAACCCGCCTGCCAATCGTGGCGTCTATGGCAACTAGCCCCAAGATGATACAAGTCATATTTGTGGGAGGCCTATGCCCAGCAGTGGACTGCATACGGCTGAAATGTATGTAGGAAAGTATATGAAACTATAAAAAGGGCCAAAATTAAAAATAGAATCAAATTTAAAAAGAAGATAACTTTAAAAAAATGGCTCATTATAATAGAAACTTATATCGTACGTACATCTTCTTACCTACAGCCAGGAATTATATTGAAGAAGTTTTATATAAACTAATTAAGCAAATTCATTATTGCAGGTTTTCAATCAAGTAATAGAAAGGAGTGAAAAAAGTGACGTGCTTGAGACGCGCCTACAAATCCTGTACCGCGAGATCACCGTAAACGTGTACCAAAACGTGTCTCGAGGGCTGTTCGAGAAGCACAAACTTGTGTTCAGCTTTCTGCTTAATACAGCCATATACCTTAATGCCGGGATGATTCGTCAGGATCAATGGAACTTCATACTTAGAGCTGCAGCTGGGACTTCAGTGGTAAACCGAAATTTAATTCTTCAAAAGCAATTCCAAATCCATTCATAGCATGATATGATAAGGCCATTAAGGGAGTGAAAACCGACTTCCAAAATGTCTACATACCTTAGGCTAATACTTCCTCTTTCTTACTGCATTCTATTGTGATCATATTATGAGTCATGTTATATAATGATATAGTTTTTAATTTTCACTAACCCACTTTTTTGCCAATGCTGATTGCAAGGAAAATTTGTCGAGTTTTTGTCTTCTTTGCTTACGTTAGTTTCATATGAAAATACATTATACAAGAGTTTGAGAAATGAGGGTTGCAATGTTAAGTTTTGTAAATGTATAATTGTATATATACCTAAATATTGATACAAAGTACTATTTTAGGTACCTCCAAAAAAACCTTTAATTGAAACACTCACGGAACAAATATGGTTGCAAGCTAATCATTTGAATGAAAAGGACCCTCATTTTGAGGGACTAGTAGAAGACTGTCTTAAGAAGATCCCTATCCAAATAGGTTCTTTTCAAGTGGTAATTAAATTACTGTTTTTAATAATAAGGTATTTAATAAGATATGTTTTAATTATGTACCAGTCGCGGTAATCATACCACGCGAACTACCAATCACACCCTCCGTCGTCGCATCAATTAAGTACTACCTATTTGTACCTAGTAATATCGGAGTTTTTAATTCCCTTGCCTTCCGAACGTGATTTTACTGTTCAGCTGCTCAACCATTTCCCAAACCTATGAAAGTAAGTGATATCTAGATATTATTTTGTCCCTAGAAGTAAGAGGAACAGTAGATAATCGTATTTAATTTTACAGGATATTCATATAGATTTAAACAATAAAATGCCTCCGAAGAAGAACTGGAATGAGATATTAGAACCAATTGAAAAGCTGATGCTAATTAAATGCCTCAAGGAAGAAAAATTAGTGTTCGCAATTGCTCAATACGTCAGCATTAGCCTTGGCAAGGTATTTATAGAGAGCCCCACCGTGCAACTAGCGACGCTGTAAGTACCCGTAGACACTTAGCCACATTACTACCTGGCCCCTATTTCACCACAGCGACAATTGTCACGATTCCCGACATATGTAAATTTCTGACGTTACAAGTGTCCATTGGTTACATTGACCGCTTACCATCGGGTGGGACGTGTGCTTGTTTGCTAACAAGTTGGTTTTAATAAAATACCGTTATTTTTTATTGTATCATCAATAGACAAGTAGTAGTTAGATGAAAGGGTCTTGACAATTGTCACGAGAAATAGTACGACAATTATCGCGAAATTCCTACAGAGGACTCATATCGAAAAATATCGAAGTTCTTCTGAGAATCGTGACAATTGTCAAGTGCTCTTCACCAAACTACTATCTATTTATTGACGATATAATAAAAAATAACAGCATGTTATTAAAACTAACGTGTTGGTGGCAAACAATCACACGCCCCACCCGATAGTAAGCGGTCAGTGTAACCAATGGACACCTGCAACGTCAGAAATTTACATATGTCGGGAATCATGACAATTGTCGATGTGGTGAAAAAGGGGCCTGGTGGTCATCTTACACTTCCCTTTGCGAGGGTGAAGGGTCATGTATTTCAGAGCTACCCCCCTTTTCGTAGCTTCAGACCGCAGGCTCTGGCTTGGAAGCTGTACTTATAGATGTCATACTTGTGTTAGCGGCGTTGGCGCTACGCGCTCGGACTAATTGGTGTAGGTACCGTGTCGTCGTTAACTCGGGGACCTCGGGGTACACTATTTTGTTCGCATCACAGAATGAGAAACAAGTTTATTTTTCAAAGTTATGTTAATATGACAATATTTATATACCTAAGCCCATAATAACTCGTAGGTTCCACCCTTTTGTTCTTATTTTACATGACTATGAGCAGGTAAGTTCATCAGTTTATTCGCTTTTTAATCGATGTAATAAAAAGTAGTACAAACAATGGTTTGGGTTGTTATGGAGGACATTTGTGTTTCTCATGTACAAAAATGTACATCGATTAAAAAGCGAATAAACTGATGAACTTACCTACTCATTGTCATATATATATATATATATATATATATATATATATATATATATATATATATATATATATATATATATATATGACATATATATATAATATGGCTTAAGACATATAATGTGCTAAAAACCCGAATGGGTAGAAATTCGGGCGTGGGAAAATGCAGGGCCAGGGAACTATGCTACGCGGAACTAACACGTTTGGGGCACTGGCCCGGTACCGTAAACATCGAAGTTCGTATATTTCGAGCATCTTTCTCTTTTACTCCAATTAAGGCATCATAAGAGTGACAGAGATAATCGTCCGAAATTTACGAATATCGTGTTTCGCGGTAGCGCCGCTGATCTAGCTAGCTACTCTACTCGCCTTCAGACAAGTCGAGTCATGTTATAATTTTTGTAAACTTGCAACTTGAACATTTAAAATATAAACCGTTTGAGCGCCACACGACAAAGATATAGATATGCCGTGACCGTGACGCCACTTTATAGCATTTTGTTGAGCGAACTTTACGGAATCCCCCGTCAGGTCCCTATTGCATTAACAATGTTGATGTCTTTAGCAGTCCTTGGCGTGAATGCCACGACTTTCCGATGACGGCCACAGCCGTCTCTGGCTGTCAAAAGGACCGGGTGTTAGGGAAATAATATCTATTTACGTTATGATATGATATTAATAAAATCCGTAAATATCAAAATGTTTTTTTATTGTTTACAAAAGTATAAAAATTATCGGATTGAGTCGCGAAATAGCACTGAACTTGAAGTAGTAGCCAAGCGGATGAAGTCAACACATCCTATTGTCCAGACTGTACATTCACACAAATAGTACCTAGGCTAGGTACCAATTGAAGTAGTAGGTACCTGTTTAGGAATGTTCTACCAGGCATATACCTATGCCAAAAACTTTTTCATAAGTTAGTAAGACTATATGAGTTACCCGTCTATTGTACTATTATGTAACGCCTTATCTTACTTAAATATCTTACTTGAAAAAGAAGGATAAAAATGTGTACGGAAATTTTATTATACCTAGCTAGCTAAGTCGTAGGCAATCGATCACATGTTTATTGACATTACTTTTAATACAAATAGGGTCAATTCATTCCACCTTTGATCCCATAATAATTAGTATATAACAAACGGGCGGAATTTTTCCATCCATCCATCCATTTTCAAATGGAGGGGATTGAATGTACTTTACGAGCTAAGCAAACATCACATACAATTTAACCCTTTACCTGGCGAAGGGATATATATAAAGTGCTACACAATTAGTCACGCATATTTTAAGAGATAATACATAACATTAAAACAATTAACTTTGAACTGTAATCTTATCTTTTAAAAAACTGTAACCTTTGTATACCTACATTTATTTTTGTTTAGATTTACCGAACAAAAAAATAATATAATTTATTTTTTAAACAAATATAAAGTCAAATTTATAATTAAATGGAGTAAAGTGACAGCAGTTATCATACTGAAGTTGTCAAACGACCTGTCAAATGTATGAAAACTGCTGTCAGTTTACTCCGTTTAATTATAAGTTTGACTTTAGCCCCTATTGTGTACTTGTCAAGACATTTAACACTGTCTGCCATTTTCATTTTCGTCACTTCAAAAGTTGTTTTTCTTAAATACCCATATCGTATACGATTTACCAACTCTAAGCGGCCAGCAGTTGAAAAATATTTTAAAGTTGTAGTTGAAATGACAGTTAATTACTTAGGCGATGGGATGACCGTAAGCCACATTTTTATTTCTGGTTTAAAGGAACATCTACGACTTTATAAAGAGAAGATAAAGTACGTATGAAGACACGCTAGTTCTTAGGGGCCGGGTAAAGGGTTAACTAATAATGGCAATATGGTATGATAAGTCTCCTATTTTAAAAGCAGGTTGACATTTCAATATCAATTATAAGCTAGGCGACTTTTGATGGATCCCAAGCATACTTTGTGTTGTTGACTCCTAGTTTGTATAAAGCTTTCATATATTCGTCAGGTATTGTAAAATTAAGAGATATGTTTTCTTTGATACGATCAGCGTGAGTTGATTTTGGAATGATGCTTATTCCTTGTTGCGTAGCCCAGGCTAACAAAAGTTGGCCACTGCTGACGCCTAGTTTTTGGGCAGCATCAATGACCACCGGATCATGAAGAAGTGTAGCTGTGCCTGAGGAGGTGCCTCCGAGGGAACAATAAGCTTGTAGCGCGATGCCAGCCCCTTGGCAATATTGCAGCAGTTCTCTTTGTGGGAAGTACGGATGACACTCCACCTGGTATATGGAAAAGGCATTACAGAATACGTCAGATAAACTATTATCATGTTTTTTACGTATTCATGTTTTTTACCTGGTTGACGGCCGGAAACACCCCGAAATTTTGGGCTTCTAATTCTTTCAGATGCTTAATAGTATAATTTGAGACTCCTATCGATCTAACCAGACCTTCTTTATAACATTCCACTAGAGCTTCCCAAGCTTGCGCGCGTAATTTTATGTTCTGTTTATCAGCCGAACTCAAGTTCGCCATGCCAGGGAAGTGGATTAGATACAGGTCTATAGTTTCAAATCCTAAACTTGCTAGTGACTTACGACAAGCTTGCTTTACAATTTCTTTGCTGTGCCCATCTCTAGGAGCTGCAATTATAAAAACAACATTAATTTCATCAGCATATTTCTGTTATTCTATTGGCGGTTTTGGCGCGAAATAAGATGTCTATTTTTTGGTCATTACCGTTTTTACGGCGCTTCGGACCGTGAAAAACAATAATTGTTGCACTTACATAACTTTGTAGTTATAAAAATATCTTTGCGTGTTAAACCAAATTTTGGAAGCAATATCCGCAGAGCCTCTCCTAGGTAATTCTCATTTCCATACACTGCCGCAGTATCTGAAAGAAGTACAAATATAAATATTAAATAAGGATGTACATAGTTTAGCAGAGTGGATAAGTGTCTTTAAAGTTTTCCCAAGTAGTAGCATCTTTGTCACCGTCGAGTGCGATCGTGATCCACTGGCACTCCCCCAAACGGCAATGCAGACGTCGCCGCTGGGTTTTTAGTGGGTATTCTCCTACCCTCCTCTTGGCTAGCAAGAGGAGCAGCGAGGAGAGAGTCCCACATACCCCCTCACTACCATCATGGCCCTACCCCAGGCCCGGGATGCGCAAACGCATTTTCCCAGCGACAAAAAAAAAAAAAAGTAGTAGCATCTTGATTCATTTTGTTGTTGTACAATAAGATAAAAGAAATTTAGAATTTGCATGAATCCTTAATTGTAAAAATATTGTACCTTATTAACATCCTGCAATTAGTCTTCAAGTTATGTTTTTTAAAAGTTTATTCATATAGTATTATTTTAACCTTTATAATTGTTGTTTATAATAAATTCTCATTATAAATATACACACATATCTGAAATATCTAGTTATAATAAATGTGTCTAAAATATTTTAAATAAAAATCAAGTTCAAGTTAATCATTTCATTTGTGTTACAACAATTAACAGTGTTAACTGTATAGAATTGTATTTCTTGTACATACTTATGTACAAATTTAATTTCTTTGTAAAGTATTGCAGTTTGGAACTACATACTAAATTTCAACATAATATTTTTTTATAGGCCTAATATATTTTTAGTGAACGGTTTTACTAGGTACACTGCTTGATGTCTAACTACAATTTAAAAAATTACCAAAAATTTGAGGTCTTACCAAATAGTCTGTATCCAGCAGCAAGTGCACTTTCAACAACACTCATAATGACATCAGCTGAATGAATTCGAAAAGTACCAACTGAAACAACAATGCATATTTCTGAAAATTGTAATCTTACTAGTCAGACTTGTGGACATTTGAGTAATAAATAAACAGTGCATTATTCATTATTTGTTATGCAAAAGTTAGTTTTTACCTTGTCATGAAAAGTTTGAGACCCGAGCTAGTGAAATATTCCAAAATTGAACTACCAGCATGGCAAGTGGTACAAGAAGTGAAATGTTGAGCATTGAGAGGGTTTCAAGGCACAAGAAGGGAACAAATTTTCCTACCAAATGAAATACATAGTATACTGTATACATACTGAGTGATAAGGTTGTAAATCAATTATTCTATAATAATAAAATTAAAGAGATACTATGCAAAAGTTAAGTGTTATTAAGTATTCTTATAACAATAAAATAAATATGCTTTGGACTTACATCCTACAAGGGGCATCTGAACACCATTATTTAAAATCACTTTTTTCTTGCTGACCGACTCCATTTCTGGGTATTTTAATTGGATTCTTCCGCGATGATTAATGTCTTGGCAGTCTGTCAAATATAAAGAAATTAAATGGTGGTTTACCTTAAGTAATACACTCGTTCTAAATAATAATACTATGTAGGTACAATACCATTTGTCTGGGATTACTATACATCCCAACATACTCACTTGATAATTGTTATAATAATTAGGATAGATATCGAGATACTAATACAATCACTTTTATTGTTTTGTACATTCACAAGTAGTCAAACTTTCACTTTACTGACTTCGTTCAAGGGACAAGCACAAGCGGAAAGTACCTAATAAAAAAATGAGACGTGATCAGTGATCACTAATCATAAATTTACTAATCACAAAGCATTTAAATCAACTGATTACTTACAAGTAAATATGACGAATGAATCGACGAACGAAACGGCTAAACGAGTAACGAGTAACGACTGACACCGTGACACTGACAGTGAGTTGATCCGGGCGCCGCGCGTACCGCTCTGCACCAGGCCCGGTACCGCGAACATCGAAGTTCGTATATTTCGGGCATCTTTCCCTTTTACTCCAATTAAGGCGTCATAAGAGTGACAGAGACAATCGTCCGAAATTTACGAATATCGTGTTTCGCGGTAGCGCCGCAGCTGAGGTAGGGTTGCCACGCCACGGGTTTTTGATGACGCCTCAAAAATGTAATATAATGATAATTTAATGTTGTTATTAGTATTTATGGTTTAGGCACCTACTTGCTTATTAAATACTAAATTGTTGAGCCCTTTCAGGGTTGTAAGATGTGTGTACTTAATAAACATATTCGACTTTGACTAAATTTTATAAATAGGCATATAGGCTGGTTTCGTACTTTAGACTACTTTAGAGTACTATAGGAATAAGGAAAACAAAACGAGTCTAAAATAGGCACCGCGCGCTAGTCCTCTTTATCAACGAAAGTTAGAAACTTTCTCTTTTGCTTTTCACTGTTAACTATAAAAAGTACCTCGGTATCAAAAGGCTTTTTTACTGTTTATGCTCATACACGTAATAGCTAGGTCAATTTCGACAAAACTCAATCGTTGAAGTAATACATGATTTAACCAATACATTTTCTAAACCAAATCATACAAATATCTTATGAATATCCTCGATTTTAACACATTGCTTAATGTGTTTTCTTTATACCTCTATTATCCAAGTATTTGCGTCTGGTGATGTAGTACCTACTCATCACATGTTGCTGGACTGACAATGTAAGATACATATATCTCCATAGCTTAACTATTAGAAGAGGGTTATGAATTAATTAGGTACCTATATAGGAATTTAAAGAGTCGCTATAGGTACATGTTGGTCAAGAAATCATTGTTGTAATAAAACTCAAGGACAATGGGCACATTAATCACATTATATATATTCCTGTTTACTCGCATTACCTATTAGTTCCTACCCAACTGCTGAAGTACGAGTAGTGTTATGAATTATGATTTTCGAGATGAGATGTATTTGTCGCCGAGTATTGGGAGAGTTAAATATAATTTAGGAATTTAGGATTCACTGCTGGTAGATCTCTTGACTATTTTGTTTATAATATGGCCAATATAGGGTCTACGCCTTTGTGCGCCTACCTATTTATGTACAGTCAGCGTCATATAGTTGGCAGCATTTAAAGTAGTCAAATAGTTCGGCACACTATACAAATTCTATGGTGTACCGAACTTTATGAGTACTTTAGATGCTACCAACTATATGACGCTGACTGTACAAAGTGGTAACGCACACATACTACGATTCCGGAAAAGTCTAGCTAATTTATGCCTGCCTTGCGTCTTATAAGTACTCGGTTTTAATACTCGTTGCACTATACGATCATTCTCCATTTTTTTTTATAAGATAAAAGATAAGACATTTATTGCCACAAAAAAAAACATTATTAAATTAGAACTCTAATAGATATATTTAGTGCAAAATGTAGTAACGGACTTAAACTAGTTTGCCATGTGGATATCACAATGTTGTGGAAAAGGTTTGGGCATCAGCATAATGCTTGCAGTGTCGTCGTCAAAGGGGCACTTCAGCGCTGTTTTTCTACTTAAACCTACATAGGTGGTGACAATTGTATCCTTAACCCTTTACGAGGCTCCAAAGAACTACCGTGTCTTCATACGTACTGTATATACTGTTACAACCGTATTGAACGCCTTGTAAAAAGTGCATTTACGAAAGTCGGACATGCTCCTTTAAACCAGAAATAAAAATGTGGGTTACGGTTATCCCATCACCTGTCTAAGTAATTAACTGTCATACTCGATTTTGTCTTATTATATTCTTGATCAGGCGAAGGGACATATTCTTCCCACATCTTATATCGGTTATCGCAGTCAAGGTTTAACTCCAAACCTACTACGAAACATTATATTTATCAATCACTGAAAACATTATTTTATGATCTTCAGTTTAATTACTTACATGAGTTTTTGTGACATGCAAGACAATTTACCGGGCCATGGGAATAATAGCTCCCACACAGTTAAACTCTAATAAGGCCTTGGGATAATGTCAACCCACATCCTAATTCTGGTCATACACAATAATGCGTAAATATTTAGCAATGTTTACGATTACATTACCTTTCAACACTCAAAATCTACAAAATGTCAAAAAATTGTTCGACCTATGTACTTCTGTTTCAGAGAAATTATGGAAAGTGTTCGAATTTCTCTGTAGTTTACTGAAATTAGCGTTCAAGTGAAATTAAACGTCTGCCAAAGATATATTACGCGATTTAGAAGCGTGTTGTGAATGTAAATTATAAAATACGATTTTCAGGGATTGACAAAATATTTTGTAGGAGGTTTGGATATAAAACCTCACTTCGGTAACCGATATAAGATGTGGGAGGAATATATCCCTTCGCCTGGTAAAGGGTTAAAATATATCCTATACTGAAACAATAAAATGAATAAAGAAAATTTAAGTAACAGATTGCACTCTATTATTATTTGTATTTTATGGGTGATTACTGATATTATTACTTTTATTACTTGAATATTACTATATATTATGTACGAGTACCTACTATTAATAGGTATTATGTAAAAGATTGAAACTCCGTTGAAAGGAAAATAGAATATGACTACCTACTTAAAAAAAATATACTACTACTTTCATATAATTACAATATTATGATGAGAATCTAAATACGTGATGTTATGGATTATTTTATGATAATAAATAACGCAATGACTAGTTTTACCAAAATAGTCACCGTAAAGCTAGGTTATTGGTATGATTGAATTTCTGTTGTTTCTTTATTTAGTTATTTAGAGTCTAACTACGCTAACACTATGCGAATTATGCTAGTGAAATTCCTTAAATTAAATTTTTATTGGATAGTTAATAATGATGTTGATATTAATAATGCAACAGTTAGGTACTGCGAAATATGTGACGGTACCTAAATTATGTATACATTTCAGTCTTATTGTTTACATTGTATTTATCTGTAAATTGTTGGTTATTTTCAGATATGCAGACACTACATGTTCCATACCTCTCGTCTTTGTACTGAGCACAGGGTCTGATCCTTTTGGGGCGTTTCAAAAATTTGCTACAGAAATGGGCGTACGGGATCGGGTGCACTCCATCTCGTTAGGCCAGGGTCAGGGGCCAGTGGCTGAGAAGATGATTAATACAGCGAAATCTAAAGGAGACTGGGTCTTTTTGCAAGTTAGTGTCATAGATATTTTTCAACTCGCATAATCTGAAAGTTCGTAAATCATGATCATTTACCTCACTTCTGTCTTAGACAGTTTAACTTGTTAATCCGCGTTTAGCGATGAAAATTAATTTATTTAATTAATAAATTGTTATAATATGAATTTAGAGTGTTAAACGTTACGGTATTTACGTTTCCCATTCGAATGGAAACGCGAGTAGTACTAGTAGTAAAAATTCAAACTAGTTTTTTTTTTAATTTCATTATTTTATTAATATTAAATTTATTGTTTTTGTTCAGTTTACAGAATTTAGGTTTTTCCGGTTATTTAGGAGTAGGAATGGGTTGAGCGTAGATACAGTTGTAAGTTAGCGTTGTAATTTAAAAGACTTGCGACTGTAAAATTTCAAGGCAGTCCATTTAAACTTAAATCTTTATTACGAGTTCATGCCTAATGTTACACTAATGCCTAATAGCAGGGTTGCAATTTTATTACTCTACTTGGAAGAATTTAAGCCAGACTTAAGGCCGCAATTTAAGGACCCGAAATAAGCTCTAAAGAAGATTGTTAGGTTAGGTAGTAAGGGATATGTTAAAAATTTAATGCATTTAAAGCTCTTTTTTCTACTAAAAAGACATGCAAAACGATAGGTAGATACAATTTATTTAGTGACACTTATTACAGAATTGTCACTTGGCTGCTTCGTGGATGTTAAACTTGGAGCTGATCGTGGCCAAACTAGCCTCCGACCACTTGCTTCATAACGATTTTCGTCTCTTCTTGAGTTCAATGCCGACTCCGAAGTTCCCGGTTTCGGTTTTGCAAAATGCCGTGAAGGTCACCAACGAACCGCCGAAGGGGCTGAAAGCGAATGTAAAAAGAGCACTTATTGAAATGGAGGAGGACTTTTTCGAGAATAACGGTATGCTATGTTTAAAGCACATTAACAGCATTTACAACACATAGAGACGATAATTACAACTAAATCCGGTCGGACTTATGTGAAATGGTAGATAGAGTCCCGCAATTAGTTAAATGGGGCTAAGATTTTTTTAATACGTAGCCTATGTTGTGTTAGGACTTAGATACATTAACTAACTTTTTTCTATTATTTATGAAAACTAGTTTTTTTCTATAACAATGTTTTTATCTACATACACACATAGTTCATATATGCATATACATATTGACACCTTACATATATTTCCCCTTAATAGGGGTACCTCTACTGCCTCATAGTGAAATATCATAGGACGATACTATGGAAGTAGTATTTTAGTTAGTAGTAGTACTATTCGAACTGCTAATAAGACTTTTTTTTATAAAAATAAAAAAATGGAGATAAATAATTACCTTATTTACAAAGTTATAAGAATTTCAATCAAGATCGTAACATTCACAATGAAAAAAAATTGTGATATAATATTCTACAATAATTAATAAATATATGTAGGTAATTGACGTGTCTTGTTTACTGCAAAAGGTAGATACAGCGAGTACTCCAAGTGTATGCAAAAGATAGATTGTCAATATGGGGACCCAATTAGAGTTTCAAATCTAATGTGGTAGATCTCGTCTTTCATAATGATACTTTACTTGCTAGTTCTTTACATTAAGTATCTACTATTAGTTACAAACTCAATACATTATGTCTGGACTAGCCAATTTTATTCGTGTCACAAAAATTTCTAATATGTCTGCTGGTCATACGATATACATGCGATATACATCAATGTTGATGCTCGTAGTGCTCGGCCAAGACTGGCGCACAATGCTCTTTGGCATCTGCATGTTCCACGCGATCATCCAGGAGCGCAAGAAGTTCGGCCCGCTGGGCTGGAACATCACGTACGAGTTCAACAACAGCGACCGGGAGTGCGCCATGCTCAACCTGCAGATGTTCTGCGAGGGCGGCGTCGTGCCGTGGGACGCGCTCGAGTACATAACGAGTGAGTGTCAATACCCGACTGTTGCATATTAAGGCCTACGCTATACTATCCGCAAAACTAGCTGGCCGGTAGGGTAATAAACGTCCGCTACCGTTAGGGGTGTAACATGTCGATAACTTATAATGTAAACGTCGATATAATTATTATATTTTCAAATGAAATCTTATATCGTTATCGATATTGATATTGTTTTTAAAGTTATCTAATGAATAATACTAAATATTTAAGATATTTCTTAAATCATTAGCTAAACACGTGTTTTTTTTATTGTAAACATAAATCAATAGTTCAATATACCTATTTATATTTCGATTGTAACTATACAATACTGTCATATAACACCACGTAATTTATATTCTTTGTTTCATTACTTTATCGACATTCCATTTTATGCGTAACTCTACCTGCCCTATTGCTCCTCCGCCCGCTCCATAAGTCGTGCAGGTGTGAAAGAGATAGCACAATTTCGACGATTTATTACCTGACTGGCCAGATAGTTTTGCGGGGACTGTAGCTGACGCGGGCGCCCGCCGCGTGTCCTTACAAATGTTAATCCGCGTGGCGGGCGGCGGGCGACTTTTTATATGGCACGGGGCGGGCGTCCGCGTCAGCTAGCGTAAGGCCCTCAATCTTCTGCTAGGCTAAGTTTAGTATCGTATTGATAAAAACTGATGTGAAAAACAAAACCGTTTGGCTCCTTGTTTGACCGGTAGAGAAATGTCTTTAAAGGCTACGACGGAAAAGCCTGCCGCAAACATCGATATTCGAAAAAAAAAATATTTTTCTCTTTTACTCCAAGGCGTCATTAGGGTGAGGCCGAGAGTCGCAGACAATCCTTCAAAATTTTATGAATGTAAACTTTCGCGGTTGCGCTTCTGTGCCCAGCAGACGCCATCGAGTTATATGCCGCTTTACAGTGTCATACTTAGGTATAATCTGGGATATAGTTTTTCTTCGACAAGATTTTTTTTTTTTTTTCAATAAAGTAATGTTCCTCGTTTTGTGTAGTCCCACAAGAAAACTTATATAACACTAACAGTTAATACACGCGGGACCACTTGTAAGGGAATAAGTTGTTGTAGAGAGAAATGATTTCTAGGTTTGATCACGTACGGCGGCCGCGTGACAGACATGTGGGACCAGCGCTGCCTGACAACGATCCTGAAGAAGTTCTTCTCGCCCGTAACGCTGGAGGATGGCTACGCCTACTCCAAATCACGGATCTACTATTGCCCCCGGGAGGAAAAGCTGGAGGCGTACCGCGACTACGTGGACTCTCTGCCGGTCATTGAGAGCCCGGAAGTATTCGGAATGCACGAAAATGCCAATATCGCTTTTGAGGTATGCTTTGTCGTACTAAAGTATTTTAGTAGTCATTTTTCATTGCTTATTAACCTTTTGAACGCTTTACTCTCGCGTCAAAGTGTGACGTGTACGCCATGGTATGACTTGTGAAGAACAAATATAAACCTTATCTGCGGCAGCGTCCGCCATAGCCGCTTTAGTGGTCGGTGGCGTGGCAGGCACGACATCACGCGACCACTTTAGTGGTGCTTGGCGATCAAAAGATCAATAATATTTTCAACTGTTTCAGAATAAAGAAACAAGTACACTTATAAACACGATAGTAGACGTCCAACCGCGCATGGGCGGCGGCGGCGGCGGGGACACGCCAGACCAGATCGTGTGGCGCATCTGCGATAACACTCGCGCCACGGTGTCGCGCCGCATCGACAAGAGCAGCATCAACCCCGCGCTCATGGAGCTGGACGACATGGGCCAGCTGAATTCCCTCACCACCGTGCTCATACACGAGACCGATCGCTTCAACACGCTGCTCAACCTCATACACTCCTCGCTCACCGAGCTGCAGAAAGCTATAAAGGTTTCTCAGAACTAAACTTTTTGTTCGTGTTCATAATATCATTTTATAATATGGATTTCCAAATGGGCCACTAGAACCCGTAATGCCATGCGAAACGATCTTAGCAAACCACTCCTAACCTTTAATAAACGGCGATTGACTTGAGACATTTATAAAAAGGTAAAAACTATCAGCTAGAAAATGTATAATTAAAAAAATAATGATTGCATGTGCATCCGATTTTTCTAACAGGGGTCTTGACCCCTTCTCCAGACTAGGAAACTTAATCGTCTCTTCTCCAGACTAAGGCAGTAAAAAGCCATAAAACAAACTGTACGTACCTATGCGATACATTATTGTCCTAATTTGTTTAAAGATATTTATTCCAATATATAGTATACTCGCGACCCCGCGAACTTCGTACCGCCTAAGAGAATTTAGAAATATTCCCTTAATTTTTAGACAAGAAGGTAGTTATTCTGTGAGGAGACATGTAACAAATCAGAGATGATCAAAATCGATCCAGCCGTTCTTCAGCCATAATACTAATAAATGGTGTACCTATATAATTCTCCTTACCTAACTTCTTATTATAATAAAGCAACACATTAATAATTATAATTTTTTCTTGTTTTGTACACATACAAAATTGGTCTGGCCTGGTCTGGTCTGGTCTGGTCCAGTTACTGACGGATAAAAATAAAGAGTACATATAGGATTAATTATTAAAATTAGCTAAATAAAAGAATAATTCTAACTTTAGGTAAACCTTTTACAGGGCATCGTACTAATGTCTGAGGACTTCGAAGAAGTATTTACGTCCTTCTTAAACAACAAAGTTCCTGCGATGTGGCACAAGAAAGGCTATAACTCGCTCAAATCGCTCGGAAGCTGGATACATGATCTCGTGCTAAGGATCGACTTTATAGAGGCTAGTGATATTCTACAATTAGATTCTTATACAGTCATGGTAGGTAGGTATGTATAAATATCGCGATTCGACATTTTTACTTGTATATTATATATCTTGAACTGCACTCTTCGAGATGTAGAAGGCACTTGCGAGAGAAATGAATAATGTTAATACTCGTGTGTTGATATGTTCATACGTTGATATTTTATACCGACTTATCTTAAAATTTATCGTTAGCATATAGTATAAAATCGGAGGTAGCTTTTTTGTAGAAAGTTAGTAGGCCAAGAGTCGATTGTAACAAATATGCCCCTATTAATTTTCCTTATAATAATAAGGAAAATTAAAAAACTACTTTAGATAGTAGATAACAGGAAACCGGGACGGGAGACGACATTTGTTTGATTTGCGTATAAACTACGACAAAGACGGACAAGTAAATTGAGATATCATTTACTCACCTACTTATTTACTTAAACAAAACATTCCTTAAGTATATGACATACCTACTTATATTTCTACTTAAAAATCTGACTTCCTCATCAGCCCGAATCAACTTTTTTTATATGTAGGTATAAATATTTACATATGTTTATTTCCCTTAGTCTACCATGGAAGCCTTCGATTTTATTATATCGACGACCTATCGTCAAACTTGATTTCTATATAAGAAAAATTAACATAAAATAATTAATATCTACCGCGCAAGTCCGTATAGCCCTTGCTTCATAAAATAATAAAAACGAGTCGCCATATAGTTGATAGTGCACAAACCTAATTCTGGGCATAATTATTAAAAATTGATTGCGTGTATATCAGAAATGGCTGGAGGAAGGCAAACAGCGCAGCAGCTGGGTGTCCGGGCTGTTCTTCCCCCAAGGGCTCCTGACGGGCTCGCTGCAGTCGTTCGCGCGTCGGTACCGCCTGCCCATCGACGCGCTCATGTTCGATTTCTTGCCTTACCGCGTCTTCCTGTCGCAGGAGGACGTCTTTAAAGAAAACAAGAAGAAAAACAAGGTATAAACTGAACATTTTTTTTTATGACATAGGCGGCCAACGAGCAGACAGATAGCCTGGTGGTAAGCAATTACCGTCGCTCATGGGCACCCGCAACACCAGGGGAGTCAGAAACGCATTGCCGGCCTTTAAGGGGGGTTGGAGCTCTGGGAACCTTACTCACCATCAGGAACACAACATACCTTTAAGGTAGCAGTGCTACCTTTCACGCTGTGGTCTTCTGTAAGGAGGAGGTACTTTCCCAGTTGGGCTGCCCCAGATTCAAGCGTGATGGTCATCGCTGTGCCCTACCTCTCATAAAATCAATTTGTGATTGCGCATTGCATAAGTATGTTTACGGGGTCATCCAGTACCTATATATAAAATTCCAAAAGATGACATCCAAGTTGTGCGTAGTGCGTATCCCTATTCCTTTCCGCATACAGGACCCCGGCGAGGATGTGTACGGCGAGCTGCAGGTGCCGCAGGATGGAGTGAACATCCACGGGCTGTTCATAGACGCGGCGCGCTGGAACGTCGAGCACAGCTGCTTGGTGGACCCACTGCCAGGTAATTTAACTACTTCTTTATCTTGTTCAATTATCAATAATTTGTCATACTCTTAAAGGCCGGCGACATTTACTTCGATTTGATGACATAGGCCGTAGGTATTTAGCCGACGGTTTCATACTCGTAATGTAAAACATATCTGAGTTTGGATTTGTTACAAACGTCTAGATGAGCATTAGTTGACTGTTGATGGAAAAATTTACCCAATAAACCCTTTATTGACGATTTTATTACACTTTGATTTGGATTCTTACTTAGTCCAGGAGTTGATGTTACACAGTCCCCCTACTTAAGTTATTTTGCTGACTGGTGACAACCTACTATTGCTAGTTTCGTTATATTAGGTCAAATGAATCCGCCGCTACCCGTGGTTTGGTTCAAACCCGTCCTCCAGCTGCCCAAGCCCGACCCGCGCTACGAGGCCCCGCTGTACAAGACATCGGAGCGCGCTGGCACACTCTCCACGACCGGCCACAGCACCAACTTTGTGCTACCAGTGTTGCTGGCAGCTAACGCCCCGTCAGACTACTGGATCATTCGCGGCTCTGCTCTGCTCACACAGATTACCGATTGAACAACGTTAATAAAATCATTTAATTTTAATGGCGAACGAATAACATAACCGCGTTACAAACTTACTGAAGGTACAAATTGCGGGGCGTCCATAAAGCCAAAAAGTCCTGACACGACGGACGCAGTAGACTTGTCTACACCTAAAAATACAGGTGAGGTTTGTCGCCATAAATTAGGCTACCCTTATTGATTAGAATAGTTATTATATTTGTTAATTTATAGTTTGTCATTGTTTTTATTTATTTTTTTGTAAAAAAAGTGAATATTACGAAAATCATTTTAAACAAATTACGCCTTTTATTTCCCGTCACAATATTAAACTGCAGACAGGTCTATCACGCCCACTCAGATGGGCTTGAGACCGACTTGAAGCGTACCTTCGTAGGAGTATTCCAGTAGTAGGTACAAATCAAGTCTGGTGCAGAAGGGTCCTGGACCCTGGATGGTTCCCAGGTTACCTTCCCCCAGGCAGGGCGCTCACTCTTTCGCTCCGAACGGTTTATAGAGCCTACGTAGGGTCAAAAAAACACCACGCAGAGCAAGTTTCTGTACTGGAACTGTAAGTACGATGTTGTTTTCTGATTCACCGAGTACATACAAGTTACATCTCGATATACATGCGTCCGGCAGGCTGCACACAAGTCTGATTGGAGTTGTATGATTTTATGACTTATTTATTTGTTCTGACCGTAATAATGTCTCGCTTTACTTCAAACTCAGGTAAATCCATTCTGCTCTAAGGTTGATTAGCTTTTTATTTATTTATTTTTTTATTTTTTTATTTAATAAATCTATTTACAATTCTTAAATTTGACTGCGGGATCCAATCTACTAACATTAAATAACATAGGAGTCTAATCAACTTACATTAAATACTTAAATTGTTAATTTATATAACCTTAAATTACATACTTTTCAGGTAATGTTGGAAAAGGGCTTTCTTAAATTTGTTTTTCTTTTTTTCATTTCTGATAGCTGCAGGTAAGGCGTTAAATAAATAAGGTAAGCGCTTCTCTATGAGTCTATCCCCATAGTAATTGCTTACTCTGAGGACAGAATATTTACCTGCAGCCACAGACCTGGTGCCATGTTGATGGCTCATTTGAGATAGGTAACTCTCTTGATTGCTATATGATGCTGGACTGCTAATAAATATTTGTGCTTTAAAGTTGCTGGAAGAATTTTACATAATTTAAATAGCTTGTAATAATCATCTCTACATTTATTTTTGGTTTTATTGTTTACTAGTAGCTTTAGAAATCTTATTTGTAACTTTTCAATATTTTCCAAATTCGTTTTAAAAGTGAGGCCATAGCAATCCAGAGAGTAACCTATAATAGATTCCACTAGGGAGATGTATACACATTTTAGGGTGCTTGCTGGAACTCTATAGCTTAGGTGGTAGAATCTACCCAGAAGGACTCGTAACTTACTACATATATACTCTATGTGCGATGACCATGAAAAGTTTTCATCTATTTTCATGCCAAGGTATGTTATGCACTTAACACGCTTATAATCAACCTACTTTAAAGCAGACTGGATTTTCCCGAGTTTGAAGTTAAGCGACACATATAGTGCCGTAAGTGCTAGGCTTCGGTGGTCGGAAAAAAGATACCTAAGAGAGTTCTATTCAGACTCAAATGATAAATCATTTAATTTTCTTAAAATCCTCAAATAACAACCTATTTTGAAACGCAATAAATAAGTATAATAGCCTCGGCAGAGAGTACCATTTTGCAGTTTGGCGTATAAACTTTAGATCCAAGGATGGGGTCTCAGCGCGCACAAGCTTCTTGCAGAAATCGCGAAGCGTCTGTTTGACGTAACTGATAGGTAACTGAATCTGGCGGCTTCTTCGCATAACGTACCAGCATTGCAATACAACGATGAAATGCCTCCAGCATCCTTGGTAGAACGCCTCCGAATTTAGTACCTATTTCTACACATTTTGTTTTGTAATATTTGTGAAACTGTCAAACGCGCGGTCAAAGTGCCATAATTTGTATACATGCACCCTATTGTCTATTAGGGCCTGATTACACATTGATCAGTGTTTAGTGCGAGTTCATAATACATTTGCCACTTGAGTTTCGTAACAAGTGTATGAACTCACACTAAACACTATAATCAATGTATAATCAGGCCCTTAAGCTCATTAAGCTAGGTCCATGTAACATATTTTGACACTTTGGTTGAGTCGATATCTTTGACCTTGACTACAGTCGACGTCTAATACTTTTGGACAATATGCTTTACAAATAAAACTGGCGTTAAAATCGGAATTGTTTAATTAATGTACATTCGTTCGGGATTCAACAATCCGCAATTCAAGCCTCCGACCAAGGTGACATGGCTCGTGTGTGTCGTGATCAAGTGTACGACATCTAGTGGCTAGTGGACATTTCAGTAATTCAGTGTCACCATGTCGAACGTGCTGCTCTGTTGCTGAATAGAGCAAATAACATACGAGTAGTCTCACCACCTGTCGGCTCAAGTTTGTAAATAATCTAGGATTCCCTAGATGACCTTTAAGTACATATTTTAGGACGGCACGTTTTTGCTGTATGATATTGACTTTGAGTGTCTGTACAGTCAGCGTCATATAGTTCGTAGCATTCAAAGTACTCAAATAGTTCGGTACACCATACTAATTCTATGGTGTACCGAACTTTTTGAGTACTTTGGATGCTACCAACTATATGACGCTGACTGTATCATGTCTACTGATATTATATAGTCTGTGGCTCTGATCATTATCACTTGATGCCTTATGCAGTATTTTTGAACAATAGGGGAGACCGAGGGGTTTTGAAACAGAGGTGAGTTGAAACAACGTCAATTTCGCGGAATCTATAACCGTTGTCAAGCTGGCAACAGCGCTGTTTATCGGCGTTCCCCCGCCCGCGGGCCCCTCAGTGTGCGTCCTTGGCTCACGGCGCGCGGTTGCGTAGTTCTAGCACACGTGTCAAAAAAAATATGAAAAGTAAGTTTTCATCGTTTTTTTCCCCTGCCTACTATTTAATAATGTGTTAGTGTTTTGGCATGTGTTATACACGTTTCGAAAGCTCATTGACTCGGGATCGTGATGAACAGTATTGGTGGAAATTATTAGTTGTGGTTTGCTTTTAGGTTGTGATTTTATAACGGATGGGTGGATTTTTGCTAGTGAGGAGATTTGAAACAGACTGTTTCAAATCTCCTCGGTTCTATTGCGTATGGCTTCTGTTTTGTTAATAAGGTGATATTTATTTTTGTTTTGCTTTTTTTTGGTTTTAGCATGCCTACGGACTATAAACGAAAAACAGACAGAGGTATGGCGAGCCAAGAAATATATGAACTAGCATCAGAAGAGGTTTTATTGCGCCACAAAAGTCTTCGGGATGCTGCGTCCAGCTATAACCTCAACCATACATCATTGTACAGGTATATAAAAAGAAAAAAGGCTTATGACTCTCAAGAAACGCCAGTTCCTCCGAGTGTAGGATACCCAGAGAAGACCATTTTTACATCCTCCGAGGAAAATATACTCTGCGAATATCTTTTAAGCTGTGCTGCTGCTAACTATGGTTTAACTACCAAAGAAACCAGACGTTTCGCCTATAAGCTTGCTGTAGAGTATAATAAAACATGTCCTTCTTCTTGGGTGGAAAATGAGATGGCAGGTGAGGTTTGGCTTCGGTCTTTCATGAAACGTCATCCTAATCTTTCTCTGCGACTGCCTCAGCCAACAAGTATCGCTCGAGCAACGAGTTTTAATCGAACCAACGTGGAACTTTTCTTTCATAACTACACCACTGTCCTTGACAAATACAAGCTGGAAGGTAAGGATATATGGAACATGGACGAGACTGGAATCACCACTGTTCAAAACCCAGACCGTATAATTGCAAAAAGAGGCCAGAAACAAGTGAGTGCAATGACTTCAGCAGAAAGGGGACTTTAGTAACGGTTGCTCTTGCTGGAAACGCCTTAGGTAATCATATTCCGCCAATGTTCATTTTCCCGCGGAAAAGATTCAATGACCATTTTATCCGCGACGGGCCTGCTGGGTCAATAGGCACTGCAAATGGAACGGGTTGGATGCAGGAAGAAGATTTTAATACCTTCCTCAAGTTCTTCAAAAATCAAGTAAGACCATCAGCAGAAAATAAGGTATTATTGTTATTAGATAACCACGCTTCACATTCATCAATCAAAAATATTGATTTTGTAAAGAAAATGGAATTATTCTATTGACCTTTCCTCCTCACTGCACTCACAAGCTACAGCCATTGGATAGAGCTGTATTTGGACCAGTGAAAAAAGCAGTGAATACTACCTGTGATAATTGGATGCGATCTAATCCTGGGAAGGTCATGACCATTTATGATATTCCTGGAATAGTGAAAACGACATTTGGTGTAGCAGTCACATCGCGTAACATGACATCTGGATTTATTGTGACAGGACTTTGGCCAGTTAACACTGAGATATTTCAGGAGGATGATTACTTACCCAGCCAAGTTACTGATAGGCCTTTAGTTAATTCTGAGAGTTCTTCCACTGAAACCCCAGGCCCATCTTGCCCACGTATAGTGACATCTGAGTATCCTGCCACAGGAAACCCTGGCCCATCTATTTCTTCTGCAGTTAACGACATCCTTGCTCCGGCTAGTTCCAATCTGGCGATATCTGAAGGTTCAGTCGCAGAGAATTTTAGCTCACCCAGCTGTTCCGCAGTTAACAACAATCCTGGCCCGTCTAGCTCCTCGAACGGCAAATCCAGACGTGATGAGCGTACGCCAAGTCCTATGACTGTTGTTATAATCAGAGAGGAAAGTGAATTAACCCCTGGGAAAAATATGCCTGAAGAAGTTCCTGTTGCAAACTTATCTGAGCCTACGCCTGACACTTCTGCGATGCTGCCACCTAATGAAGCAAGTTTATCTACAGAATTGTCATCTAATAGGCAACCTGTACCCTCTACGTCGCGTGTTTGTAGTGAAACTCCTTTCTCACCAGAAACTCTCAGACCTTTGCCAAAAGCTCCACCAAGGAAAGGAAAACAGACCAATCGACGAAAGGTGAAATCAGCCGTTTTAACGGACACTCCCGTTAAAAATGAGTTAGCTGCGATTGAAGCGGCTAGGTTAGCAAAAAAGAAAGTCAAGGCTCCAAACTTCAAAGAAAAGATAACACCCAAAAGGTCAAAGGCAGCAGCTAAGAATAGTAGAAAACAGGCCAGGAAAAACAAGAAAAAAAATGAAAGTGAAGAGGAAGATGAAGAATGCTTCTGCATTTGTTGTCTTGAACCCTATGCAAATAGTAGAGCCAATGAGAAATGGGTCCAATGTATGGAATGCAAACTATGGTCTCATGAAGCTTGCACTGGTGGCGAGTTGACTTATGTTTGTCACAACTGTTTATCAGAATAATCTGTTTTGTTCGTATAAGCTTTTATAGTATATTAAAGTTGATATTTGAGATTATCTAAGTTTAGGATTTGCATTTATTGCATAAGACTTATTAAGATGAAAAATTAAGACTGATTGCTGTGCCATTACATTAATAAGTGTCATTTAATTATAACATACGTCTCTAAGATACATATTCAAAGCTTTGTGATTACTAGTTTGTTGCTATAATTATAAAATATATTGTATAAGTCTGATCTCAATTAAAATTTTAATGCATAATGTGCAGAAACAAAGTAATTATTTTTAAAAAGAGGTTTTGACTTGTTTAAATTAAGCAGATGTTACTTAATAGGATGATTGTTACATTTTGATTTTATTATTTAATAAAACCCGTTTTAATTGATGTATTTTTTCTAATTTACAACCCTTTTTCTCTGATATAAGTAACTGTTTCAACTCTCCTCGGTCCCTGTTTCATCTTACCTCGGTATTAGGGGAGTTGAAACAAAATGACTTGACACATTTCAGTTTAGATATCTCGCCTACATTCATACTCATGCTATTTTTGTTGGTCTTACATAAAAGTGGAAGAAATAAGCTATCGAATGATACCAATCTCGTACGATTTTGACAGTTAGATTTTTGTGTACGTCATAAAATGTGAAAATTGTTTCAACACCCCTCGGTCTCCCCTATAGAATATGTTCCGTGTGTTGTTTGGTGTAATTGACGAATACATCCGATATTATGAACTTGCTGAGGGGGCAATGATTGTTTTAGATCAATAGATACCAATAGTAATTTTGAAATAGATTTATTTAAACTGGTTAAAACTTCTTACTGGAAATAAAGTCAGTAAACAAAAAATACCATGTTATGTTGGACATGAAAAGGAAATCATTAATAGCCAAGCCTAATGTGGAGGCGATGCATAATATCGCTATTATCGCTCTTCGTTATAAATTACAATTAGACTAAAATTTACGTCGGGCCATGGACAGGTTCTCCGCTGGTTCGTGTGTCTGCCACTCTCCACGCAGGGAACCATTCGAGACCCTAACAATCAATCAGGCATGCTATAAAACAGTCATTAGTAATAATACATACCTCGCAACGGTACATTCAAAGTTGTGACAAATGACGGTGTTAGGGTTGCTGCTGATAATTACAGTATAAATTACGTTACTCTTGAAATTGTCATCAAAATCAATAAGTCTATAATTGCATAGCATGTTATCGTATTGTTACAATTAGTAAAACGTTACTACAAAATACCCAAATGTGCTATGGGATGCAATAATACAAATAAAGATTTTTCAACACGACCACTAAATAATATACATTTTTGGTGGAACTGACTCGTAAAATGCTGAAGTTTGACTGCCCAGTTGCGAGATATGCACTTTAAGGTTTGGTCTCCTGTTCGCGCCATCAGCCACTAGACAGGGGCTAGTAAATATGGAAACGTAATTGATATGCTACAAGCGTTGCCACTAAGAGGATGTAGAGACTGACAACGGTAAGCGTAAGTAACATTTTGCATTTGAAGTCCATTTATCCTTCATGGTTTACGGTATTTCACACACTCTTTATATCACCATTATAATTTTTATTCCTTTATCAAACAATCATTTAGACAATAAGTGACACTATTATGGCGAATGAATATCAACGGGGTGAAACTGTTGATAGGCTTCGCATTTTCGTGAATATGATATTTCGTTTATTTAATGAAAATATGTCAGACTGCTAATAAAGCAGCAATAGAGCCCAAACTTTACAGTTCCAATATAGTCGGAGTAACCATTTACACGACACGATTTTGTTTTGATATTAGCGAGGCAATAAATTATTTTGTATTACGGTAAATTTGAAAAGGGGCTTAGAAACATTTTAAACATGTCTCAATTTTTTTAGCTAATAATATAGGATCTACTCTCTTACCAATAAAATAAGTAAATTGGTAAAAGATATCGCTAAAATTATAAGTTACTAGCGACAAGCCCCGGCTTCGCAAGGGTGCAATGCTGATAATATTAGTATTTCTTCACTATTTAATGGATGTTATTATACATATAAACCTTCGTCTTCAATCACTCTATCTATTAAAAAAAACCGCATCAAAATCCGTTGCATAGTTTTAAAGATTTAAGCATACATAGGGATATAGGGACAGAGTAAGCGACTTTGTCTTATACTATGATGTAGTGATTTTGCAAGGTTGATGGAATAAAAAGTTTTGCTATGCAGAGGGCCGGAGCATATACAAAATATGAAGATGAAAATTTCAAATGAGACGATCAGTGTTCTTAATACACAACATAATGTTGAATGTTAGCCTTCTCTTTAGTGTCGTGACTACGAGATCATTCCGAGACAGCGAAAAACACCTTTACGTTATAAGCTTGATTTTTATGTTTACTTCGCAAAGTCAGTGCGTGGACTTACCGCGACGATTTGAATCTTGAAGATAGCAGAGTTCTTATGCTTCAAGGCTTTAATCCTTTGAACGCCAATAACAGCTAAAGGCGTTGTTCGCTATCGTGCCTACCACGCCACTGACACCAAAAGCTGAAATTCAACAGAGTAAACATTACAATTAAAAATAAAACTGGCTTTAGTATTTGTTAAAGGAATTGTACAGGAATGATAAGTTCGGGGACTGTGTGACGATTGGACTCGCTCGTAGTCTGCATGTGGTCGGAATAAAATAGAAACTCCACACAGACTGAAACAACATAAACTACATATGTATTGTATTACTATTTTATTTAACGCGTGAAAGTGAATGAATATCACAGTACTTATTTCTGCTAATTTCATTTACATAGGTTGGTGGCAAAATTTAGCAGTTGAATTAAAATATCATATTTAGCCCTAATTATTAGAAAAATAAAAACCTAGACCAGAATTTACCACTAACTATCCTTTTGCTAATTACTTCTTTAATCAAATGTTTTTCTTAGACTTTCGTACAAATTGAATTGTCCCACGTCTGTTTGCAATCTGGTAATCACAAAGCATGCAAATTATTGTGATTATCAAATAAGCTTATATGATTTTCTTAAAAATCAACTAATACCTACACGAATTTCTGGTTACTATCAATTATTATTACAAAATACCTGCTTTTTACATAGTTTATACATTTGATTGGTCAAAATGAACATTGATGTAGCTACGTGAGTAACGAGCGTCATGCGATCGATGTCTACCTACTATTTGCTAAAGTTGGTTGATGATAATGCGCCGGCAACATGTATATTATAATTTGTAATACGCAGCTCGCGGCAGGAGCCGCCGGCTCGCAGTTATTTCAACACTTGTCTTACACTACTTGACCGTCACACCACTTTATGCCACTCGAGCATGTGCGACAGAAATATACAACAAAGGCGCTGGTTCCCAAACACCAGCTTATTAAAACAATTGGATTATTCATTTATCATTATCTATAAAACATTCTGCAAAATAATTTAACTTGTTATTTCAAACTGAATAATCTGGATGTTTATGTAAAAACCTATTATAACTAACAATTCATGGATTATATTTTTAATTTGTTTAGTAGAAATACTATCAATTAATAACTTTTGTCAGCAACCAGAAAACTATTAACGTTAATAGCAGTTTTTCATTAGCGCTTGTGGACTAGTATGCACGCAATGACTCCACTCTCGTTTAGTGGTGCACTGTCGGTAAACAAAAAAAACGCAGGTTGTACATCATCTGTATGAGCGATTATTTTTTATATCAATATTCATAGATTACAAAACTGCGTGAACAAATTGCTAAAGTAGGAGAAGAAAACATGTCTACTAAATTTCAGATTTTCATTCCACTGTACGTGCATTTTATTTAACTTTGGTTTCAATGAATTTAGCACTTAATGGTATAAGTATTGCTTACAATATTGCTGTTATTAACAGTAAGCGCGGAGGCCCTCACACAGAGCTTACAGTCCCCTCGCCGGGGGCTACGTCACACAAAGTTCCTCTAACGTCTTACATAACCGTTCTCTGGTCACTACAACTAGCGCACTGCTCTCGCGACAGTTCCGTCCCGTCAGCCACGAGCAGAATACACTCGCTCGCAACTAATCTTGAATGTTTACTCGTGCAAGTTGGTAAGTAGCGCATTGCACTTGACTGACAAGGGAACTTTCGCGGGACAGGCGGAACTATAGAAAAATAATAAATTCCCTATGAAACAATTATTTTAATAATTTATTATTTTACAATAAACACTTTATAAAATCACTGTATTCTTACATATGACCGAAATTATCGTACAATAATAAAATATTATAAAAGTGACCCAAATGAAAAGTTATCATGCAAAGAATTATCTACGTGTAGTCAAAATCTAAATATAAAAATGCCAAGTCATAGATACTGAGACATTAAGACCCGCCAGAAGACTTGACTGTATAGACAACTCATAACACAGCTTGGTTTTTGTCAAAAATGAATATGGAAACAAACAATATAATAGATACCTAACACGTTTTTTGAGTCACATCTGTGATACCCCATCACTATTTGTAATAACAAAAAAGTGCAACTTACTTGTTATTATATATTTTTGTTAAATAGTTTGCAATGAAAAGTTAAAAC
The DNA here is from genome assembly GCA_022674325.2 of Grapholita molesta. Taxonomy (NCBI): domain Eukaryota; kingdom Metazoa; phylum Arthropoda; class Insecta; order Lepidoptera; family Tortricidae; genus Grapholita; species Grapholita molesta. The sequence goes on along the minus strand of CP053120.2, from coordinate 25,412,468 downwards.
GTTTTATTAAAAGCGATACCTAAACTACGTTGGTTGACAGAAACAAGTCGTCTGGCGATTCTTAATCCAATAAAATAAATAAAAATAAAAATAAGTGTGAAGTGAAGATTCAGTCTAAGCGGTGAGCGGAGCACGGCGCGAGAGCTCCGTCATTCGCTTCAACGTAATAGACTTACCTACCATTCATGTCATTCATTAGTAATCATGTCATAAAATTGTAAAATAATAGTTCAAACCCAATTTGACCAATCGTGCCGATTTTCACGAGAACAATTGCTTAGAATTTAACACCAAATCACACAACACATTTAACAAGAATCATTCGATCTAAATTACATAGAAAGAGAACGGAATGAACAATGTTTAGCATCGATAGGTAAATGAAAAGGTCCTGACGTCACGATCGCGCTGCGGGCGCTGGCCGGGGCGGGGCGCGGGCGCGGGCGCGGCGGGCTCGGCGCCCCGCGCACGCCCCTAGTCCTCCGACGACGACATGAACGAGTTCTGCGACTTCAGCTCCTCCAGCCGCGAGATCTGCTGCCGCAGGTACATTATCCTGCAGGCACACCGTGTCGCTAACTTCTCTACACTGCATTTTATTTATACAAGAATATCCACAATAACTATTTAATGGATAATGTTTAACACTGAATTTTAATTATTTATTAAGTATAAATAAAATGTACACCACTCTCTTAATCGCCGGAGGTGTTTTAATGCGCGTAGCAGACGACGCCACTACAAGTAAGGTTGAAATTATGCTATGGTATCATCGTTTTACTCATTTTTGTTTTACCAAATATTCGCAATTTTAATTATCAATTTACACTTTCGCAATAGCGACAGATTCAACATCACGACGAATTAGATTTTATGATTTTAGATAAGAGAAACATTAAAATTGCAAGGATAACTTTTTTAGCTTATATGTTAAATTCCAAAATATAAAAGAAAGCACAGCGTTTGTACCCTCATCGTACGATGTACATTACATAATGGAAGGCGACTCACTTCTGCTCCTGTAAGGTGGCTTGTATCTCGGTGTGGCGCACGAGCGAGCGCGAGCACTTGAGCTCCGCGGACACGCGCGTGCACTGTAAGCATCCCAGCTGGTAGGCTTCCTCTGTGTATTTATTCGCCTGCAAACACATGCCACATAGTGATTAATTTCCAAGCTTATGCAATATTTATTATTACACTTATTACCAACTGTCAGTAAGAGAAATAGTAATCAATTAATACAATATATAAATACAAATTAAAAGCAAAAATGTATATTTACATAATTATACCCAGAACACAACTTGAGTTTGAACAAAAACGCGCCGGGTTTTGTTCTTGTAGAAGGTATTTCAATCGTTGTAATTTTATGTGAAATTAATCATTAACATGAACTATACATATTTCTTTACATTTAATGAGACAACGTAAGTGGTCTATTTTAAAGTAAGTAGTCAGTGCGCTTAGATCCAGCACGGTCGACGGAAAGGAGAACCTAAGTATTCTCCTACATAGCTGACCTGTTTCTCGAGAATGTCGGCGGGCCAGCCGGACACGTGCGCCGTGAGGTCGGCGCGCACGTAGTTGACCAGCGACGGCGTGAGCGCGGGCGCCTGCGGGTGGTGCAGCGCGCCGCCCACCACGGACGAGTAGCTGCCCAGGCACTCCACTAACAAACCACACAAACATGTTAACATACAGGTTACAACAGATGTGTACAATAATTTGACTAAGTCGATAACACTAGGGTCTTACTTTTCCTGGGCAGTGCGGTGTCAAGGTGCAACGGCGGTGCGTGCGGGTCGGTGTTCTCCGAGTGCGTGGGCGTGGGCGGGCCGGCGTCGCGGTGCGGCGAGCCGCCGCCACTGCCCTCCGGCGTCGCACCGCCGTTGTTGGCCGGCGTCGTGGCGGACGTAGCCGCCGTGGCCGACGCACTCCCCGGCGGCATCGACACCGTCGGCGCCGCCACGATACGAGGCAATGCTGCTGCCAGCAACGAACCGCTCTGCGAACACAATCAAAATTATAACAAAGGCAAAAGTATTAATAGGTATATAATAAAAGACAATCAATAGGAGAAGTGAGAATGATGTACCAAACTGTTTTATATAAAGACTAACCGGTTGGTTAGAGTTGTCGAGCACGACGACGGGCGGCACCGCGTTGCTGTCGGTGTTGTTCCTCGCCGCGGAGTTCACGTCCCTGCCGCCGTACGAGTTCTCGGAGATTGGCGTGCTCCGGTCCGGAGATATGTCCATGTCTTGTAACGACTGCCCATCTATAATATTATATTGACCATTAATACATAAAATTGACAAAGTACCTCTAAAATCAAAATTGTTAATTCCCCTGTTTTTGTTATTTTCATCGACATCCATCAAATTCACCTGTCAAGTACAATAGGAATAGTGGCTGTACAGTAATTCTAGTATATTTTATTAAAAACTAACGGGGCTTACCCGTAATTGTTATAATATGTAAAAACCGTGAAAGTTTAAATCAGTATTACTTATAGTGCATTTACCTTTTCCTTCGTGAGGCGCCGACGAAAGTTTTGGTCGAGGTCGATCGTGGGGTTCATCCTCTCTACCGCCATTATTCCAGTACCTCTCCGACCCGCTGTTGGTTCTTTTACTTGATTTGTCAACTTCTCTTCTGCCTGACCGAGAACTGGATCGTTTTTCTCTATCTATGTTAAAGAAAATAAATATTATTCCATATATCTAGTAGATATTATTACGTAGGTATGTAGTCCAAATCGGTTAACTATATTAGTTCATTTTAGACACATCAATTGATGAATTTAATCAAGTTGAAGTTTATATTATGTACACTATTTTTAGAGTTTTATGTATCGATCGATTTTTATTTTCCTTATTTATATTGTTTCGAAAAGTAGGCTGTATACACAAAACATAGCAAAAAAACCTTTAGAATTTAGATACAATGTAATCACTGGGGTATGTCTGTGACTTTGAAATAAGAAGACAGGACGGACTTAAACTTAGAGGCGGAACTCGGCAGTTTGGCTCGACGCCCCTAAAAGCATAAAGTGGGTGGATAACTACAGTCGTGGCCAGATAATTAAGATAAAGATTATTTTTCCTATACAACTGCATACAAATATGACTTATTAAATTTGATAAAACATAAACTTCGCTTGTGCTATTTTTAAACGACGTTTAATATGGGCCATAAATAAATTCTGGAATAACACTTTTTGTAATTAAGAACGATGTTCATATATATTTCTTAATTAGTATGAACTTATAAAAAGCGTTGATTTACCCGCCTGTATTTTTTTGATTTTAAATCTTACAGAATAAGAATAACCATGGCAATGAGGGATAAAGAATAGCTGATTGAGCCATATATAAAAAAAATACTATAATAAGCTAAAGTAAGTATAAACCAGAGATGTGCGAGGGCGCATAGCGAGGGAGGTGTTATTAACCAATTAAGAACCAAAAAAATCAGTTTAAATAGCTCAAAGAGAAGCGAGGATGAAAAATTAAAAACTTAGGAGAATTCATTGACAAGTTTTTCGCTAGTTTGTATGTTAAAAGCTACGCAGTTGCGCTAGTTAGCACGAAAGTCTGAAAGTAGTATAGGTACTACCACGTTCTTCTTACTACTACGTCGTAGAACAGTGAGTAGTTGTGATTGCCATACAAAACTACTTCCTTCAGCCGGTCACCTTTTATCTTATAGTTGTGTCCCGTCCAAGGGAAATATAGGCCAATAACAAAATTTTGTTTTAATCATTGTTTAATTTTAATTTAGTTTTAATTATTTGTCACTAAGGATCAGGTTTTTTACCACAGCTTTTAGTAGTTTCCTTTCCTTTATCCTACAACGGTGATTCCCTAAGTTTCAATATAACCAAGACCTCAACTCTCACTTGTATTGAGTGATCTAGGTGACAGAAACTGTTTTACATGTTTGTTGGTTGGATCTATTTTGAATTTGTAATTCAGACAGTTGGAAGTATACCTGTGTAATATATTCATATCGCTGCTTTACTGAAGCACCCGTGCACGAAATCCATACAGCTTTTTGTAAATAGGTTATTAAATCTAACAGCAAATTTGTTTGAGGACCTGAATTTGTCTGTAGTTAAAGTACAATAAATAAATAGTAGTTTATTTCATTATTATTACTACTAATTAGTTCCTATTAATATTGCTTGTTCGTATTGCTATTTTAGTTCGTTCGTATTGCTTACAGGGTATATTTAAGATTGTAAATAGATTTATTGAAATGCAATTAATCATACTAACATCCACAGCTAGTTCCACAATTTTGTATGGGAAGATCTCTTTTTTTATACTGATAATCGCGAATAGATTCAGAAAATACAATTTTGTATCACCATTTTGATTTTACCCAGTAATATTAATCAAAATCCCACAATACCTATCCTGAATTATCTGCCTATATTTAGATATAATTTCGCCACTGTTAGCAGTGGCGAAATTATCTAATGCCCTAAACACTCAAGTCCAAAACCTAATTAATACCCTATTGAAGCTTTTTTTTTGTTCAAAGAAAATATTCGGTAACAATATTTTCTTTGATTTGATCCATTTACCGATGACACCGGCAAACCACGTACGTCATCAATTCATCATGTGTACAGTCGCCATCAGATATATCGGAGCTGTGCAGGTGGTCACAAATATCTGAACAACGCCTCTATTGTCAAGGCGATAAAGTGCATGTTCAGATATTTGTGACCACCTCCACAGCTCCGATATATCTGATGGCGACTGTACCTAAACTGATGACACCACTGGTCACAGAAAATACGAATTCTAATGTTGTTAGACCTCTATGGATGAAATTTTCCAGCATATGACATTGCAGCGTACAGCCAGCCAGTCCCACCACGGGATTTTAATTTTACAGGCTACAAGACGGTATAACTAGACATTTGTTTGGTTGTTTTATTTAATAAGTCATAAAATCGGTCGGTAAAAACCCACCGACTATAATTGATTTCCTCTGTCTTAAAATCTGTCGTCGTAGACTTAAGCACATTTTCAAACTAAACTGGAAATCAGGAGGGAGAGACCCGTAAATACATGGTAGCAGATCAACGGACACTAACGATGTCTCGTTATTCTATATTATATCTTCAGAATTCCAATACACGGCTCATTAAGGAAGCAAAGATCCAAACCGAGGTTACAAAGTATTTGTCAAGCTTCTCGGGAACATGCCACATCGCCACATGTCCAAACTGACAGTCGATGGCCGTGTCGTGCGTTTCCTTTAAGTCAGAAATCCTCTTAGAGTTGGAATGGACAGTTGTATGCCTCGCAATCGCGTCTACATGATCGCGACTCCTCAGATCCCCGTGCTGAGTCGGACACTATACGACGAAATTGAGCTGGCTTTCAAACAACTTAAAAATACAACTGAGCTCTTAAAGGCAAGGGGAACTTCTTACGCAGCTGCATCGCATAATCAACTCCGTTCTCCATGAAAAAAGAGCGAAAAGCGTTAGCAGGGGCAAGTTAGTATTATTCTTCAACAAAAGGGACCCACACACAGTGAGTGAGATTTTATAGAAGACACAAGGGTAAAATCAGCTTGTCTCATATTTTCGTGATCAATGACTACGTCTAACCCTGTATGGCATGTTTTTCAACACAACTCTCAAACAAGACCGATACTTTTGCATCGTGGAGACGTTTTCATGACTCTAAACTGGAACGGACGGCGCATAAATATAAACGGCAAATGGATCTCGTTCTATAGCTCTGCTAGGAGTCTCTCTGAAGGACAAGATTCGGAACGAAGTGATCAGTCAGAAAACCAAGCTGAATGACATAGCTCTAAAACTTAGTAAGTTGAGGTGGCATCTGGCCAGTTATATGTCACAGAATTCGCATACCGATGACCGCTGGAGTAAGTGTTCTGGAGTGGACACCGTGTCTGGGTAAACGTAGCGCAGAACGACTTGGTACCACATGGCGGGACGACAATGTATAACAGGACCGGCAGCGACTGGATGCATAAAGCAGCAAACCGGGTTCTGGGGTGTCTCTCGGAAAAGGCATTGTCCAGCCAACTTTGGATTGCTATGGGCTGATGATGCTGAAGAGAACTTTGATGTGTAAGTTGCATAGAGATGCAACAACAGCTTTACTGCATAACGTAACAACAGCTTTACTGCATGAGAGTAAAATTGGAATACTAGATTTTCCTGTTGGAGGTAGTTAAGTACGAATTTAAGAATTTATCTGAAAAAAGTAGCACTTACACACAAGTCTTTTTTTGTTGCAATGGAATGATAATTCACCTGGAGATACACAACCATGAATGCAGTGGAGTAGACAAAATTGTGTGTGTACGGGGTTATTATATATATTATACTTAGATTACATTTTTCTTACATCAATTGTTAAGAGGACATATATAGTATATGCAGTAACATATTTAAGCCACATTTTCAGAAAAATGTTAGACATTGTAATGTTAAACATTTATCTCTGTCCCTTATTTAAAATGTGTATGTGTTGCCTATTTTTATATAAACAGCCAGTAAGAAAAATTTTAGTTTGTTATGCATGATATGATTGGTGTTTATTTAGTGAACATATCTAAATGTCTGAAAAATTTGTTAAATTAAATTATACATATCTCTCTTATCATGTAAAACAACATTTATTATAATTTCCTTATAAAAGTTATATGTTACATAGAAGGGACCTGCAGGGAATAGGCATATGCTTGAAGGCCCATGATATGCTGGGCCCATGAAATAGTAGCAATAGCAGGATATGGTTGGATGAAGGAATGCTAGGGCAGGGAAAAATGGAAAAGTATGAAGGAGGCTTTTACCCAAAAGGGATCCTACTATACATAGCAACACTAGACATTAGACAACAAGTAAACAAACACTTTAACAAACACTTGAAATGTTAAATATTTATTTGGAATAAATAAAGCTTTATAATTATTTATATTTTTATAAGAAAATTATATCAGGTGCTATTCCATGAGTGACTATGGCTATGCTTTCTACTAGTTGAGTGGTTATTGATTTGTAATTTACCTTGGGTGTGTACATTGTCATTGGTTAATAATATTTAATGTGTTACCTTCAAGAACCTACATATGAAAATTTTTAAGTCTACACTCATAATTTAACAATTTCTGAAAACAGTAACCTGCACCCAAAGAAAGTTTTAATTGGTTAGTAGTAACCATGGTAGCCCAATTTATTGTTGTAGATCTTTATTTACACAGGAGTGCAAACATTAATAATAGTTGTATGAAGCATATAAATATTCTGAATTTGGTAATTATTTATTAGGCACTGAATAGGTTCAATAAATTATTATGACATTATAGTGAAGACTTAACTATGAAAAAAATAACTCTATAGGTATGTGTGCAATATAGATGCTTTATGTTCTGCAATGAAGTCAGACAGTTATGGAAAAAGTATATAGCACATAATTAATAAAAACTTACTGCTTCTGGATGAATATGTAGAATCTTTGGATGACGTCCTTCTTGTGTCCCACTCCCGGGGCTTCTCCCACTGTGACACTTCACTGATACAGTTATAATAATACTTCTTTCCTGAAGAACTAATATGCTCTGACCATTCACTGCCAGAGGGCACACTCCCCGAGGGAGCACTTCTTTTATCATATTTACTACTTCTACTAACACTTATGTTTATGCCACTAGTCCTATTCTTTTTCTCTGTTTCACTTCGCTCATGATTACTCCTCTCCCTTTCACTTTCTTTGATTCTGTCACGTTTCTCCTTCGGGGATCTGACACTATCTGAAATAGTAAAGCAAAATTATCAGTTCTATGTTTACTATAATATTTTATAAACAAATTGCAATAACAACAAAGTGTTGATCATTCATTACAGTAAGAGTTTATTAAAAAAAAGCATTGCTTATGTCTTTTAACATAAAATAATACCTAGTAATAACTTTAAGGGTTCATGAATATTGTGTAGCCATGGTTTTTGATGCTAATAGAAGCAAAGTCAGTAATATACAAAAGGTATGTTCTAAGATTGAGTTTAGCTAGTTTTAGTATTGTGGTTGTAACTGGCTTTCCTTCTATTCAACTCAATTTTAAGGAACATAATACAGTACCATTCATTCGCTTTAGCTTCTAACATAATAAATACATGATGCTAACAAACTTTAGGTGCTATATAAAAATTATAAACTCATCTTCATTTGTATTATGCTTGGCTGCAAACATATATTCAGATTTCTTTGTTATGTTAGCTTAATTGCCAGATTATTATTTTATTTACATTACTCATAGATTTTTGATATTTTTCTGTTCGCAGTTGCCATCAGACAGTGATTTGTTTCACCCTTATGTACAAGCTACCTTATTTATATTGTTAATTTTAGTCATATGGAGCTATGTCTATAAAAATTGCTTATCAAAAAGTGTTAAGAAATATATACATTTTTTCAATTATACAACTGATACAATTGAGATGCATATTAATAGATTATTAAAGCAAATGTAAGTGTTTTCTAGATCGCCCAAATGTGTTGAAGTTATTGTGATAATTATTGACTTCTGTGGCATTGTCATAGTAGGGATGTGTTTATGGCAACTAACATAAATTAGATTTATACTATTTATTAGCCAAACTTACACTAGGAGTAACATGTGTCACATTAACAGGGTCTTAATGATGGCCTACACCATCAAATAAGAAACAAGGAGCTAATAGTTGGTATAACTTTATGGAAAGATGTGTTATGTGTGGGTTGATTCACAAGAGTTGAGGGTTTGTACTCAACTGTCAAGATTTATATAGACCAATGGTGCCAACTATGCTATATATACTACACTTGTGAATCAACCTGTACCTGTATTAGCAATTTAAACCAAATTTAAATTTGAGATAGTCAACAGTAGTTCTTACCTGTGTACTTATTCCTAGAGGATTTATAGTCTCTATCTCTCTCCTTTTCAGAACCTTTCTGCATATAGGTATTTCTAGATGTTGCATATCCTCTATCATCGACCACATGACTGTAGTGGTGGTGCCCGTGCCCTGCATGGCCTGTGTGGGCACCATGTCCATGTACCGACACATTACCATTTGGGGATCGGAGTGGTGTATATCGATTGTCAGAAGGTACATACTCATTTGCCCTTCTATCACTTTTGGTATTGTATTTCTGTGCATGAAAGATTATAATCCAATTAATTAATTTTTAGACAACCATTTACAGCACGAATTTCTACTATCAAAAATATCTGTATAAAGATAACTAATAACAAAACAGGATAAACACTTTTCTGGATTTACCTTCCTCCAGCTTTTGTTTATAAAAATGTTATTAGTAAAGAAAGACTATTAAGAAAGCATTATGGTAACACACCAATGTAATCGACTTGAGTGTAAGATTGTCAGAATTTACTATTCACGCTCATTTTCGGAAAAGGTGTAGTACTACAATTTTACTAGTTCTAACCAAGCAACATGTTAGTTGTCCTAATACGTAAAGCGACCGTTTTAAGACGCTGTTTGGATAAAAAAACCGGAAAACGGTGTCAGTAACAGATATTACATACAGAAGTACATAATTCGAGACATAGTTATCATTTACGTGCTACACAGAAACAGCTAGTGTTACAGTTGATATTCGCATAAACTATAGTTACCTGATACGGATGGGCTTGGTGCTTCTCAAAGTACCTGAAAACAAAAAGATAATTTTAATCTCTTCGTCGTAATTACAGGAAAACTATCAATCGGCGACCGCCATCTACAGACTGCAAAACCGAATCATCAAGAACTAAATCATACCCATCGCTTATTCGCTGCGGTTTCCTTGCATGCATTACCATCAATGCAAATATACGATTTATTACGGCCTCAGTAATAAAATACTAAAAGAGGCCACTGTCATTAAAACAAGAATTATCCGTGATATATCTTGGTCGACGCCATGTCACATTCAATTCATTTCATTCAACTCAAGCAAGACACTCGAAAGAGTCAATAGAGACGCGAAAGAGAAAGGAAGGTGTTGTCGAGGTTTGTCTATGGTAACACTGTCTTGGCCCGGATCGGTAAACGTTACGGAATTCTGATCGGAATGTCTATGCTACTAAAATATTTCAAAATTAATTGATTATCCCTAGGTTATCCCTTATGCAGCGGCGCTATCGCGAAAATTGTCTCTGTCACTTCCCACGTGAGGCCGCACATTCATACTGAGGCGAATAACGAGACGAAACACGAAAACGCATGTGTACGCAGAGGCGCGACCGCGAAAGACGATATTCGTAAATTTCAGACGATTGTCTCTGTCACTCTCGTCACGCCTTGATTGGAGTAAAAGAGACAGATGCCCGAAATATACGAACTTCGATGTTCGCGGTACCGCTCCAGATATCTCGGTATCGGTATGTATTCGTCTCGCCCCGCATCGCTATTCGCACGCTCGCATAGGAAACGTTCTTTCGGGCTCGAGTCAAACAATTCAAATGAATGAAGTGTTATGTATATTGGCAGTAATAGTTAAGCGTATGCTGTAATTATTTTACAAACTAAAATAAATAACAAAATAAAGTAAAAACACAGGAATACACAAATTGACTAAGCCCACGGTAAGCTCAAAAAGGCCTGCGTTGAGGGTACTCAGTCAACGATATGCAATATACAAATACTTAAAATACATGGAAAACATGGCGAGGGTTAAATATGGTTAAATATTTAAATATGTTAAATATTGTAAGTGTGGTTAATAAATAAAATAAAATAAATAAAAAATGTCCGCGTAGACATTCGTTAACATGGCATATGAGCACAATCGAGGGTTTCGTGGTCAAATCCGATAAATCGATATAATATTTCATTGAAGTAACAATCTTACGTAATTCACGTATAGTTCTAAATTTAAAATCCCGTTTAAGCTCGATTTATCGGGTTTGACCACGAAACCCTCGATTGTGCTCACATGCCATGTTAACGAATGTCTACGCGGACATATTGTATAGGCAAAGTTGCACGTTTCGACAAATAGCGAGGCAAGTGACGAGCGAGCATGTGTGATCGTGGAGTAAGGAGTATTTTATATTATCAAATACAACTTATCATCTTGAATTAGTTTCGACGTAAGTTAATTATAAGTACTCTAATAAGATGTTTTTTTTTAAGACGTTAATTAGGTAGGTTTTAAATTTGGCGTTATCATTTACCCTGTTTTAATTCAAACATGTAAGCGAACTTATGCAACGCCGAAGAATGGCGACACCATTGGTAGGCAACGAACGACTCGTCCGGCCGTCGTCCGTACTACAGGAATACTACAGCCGTGTAATTCAACCTGTTAGTAAGGTATATAATACTACTCGGTGAAACTAATATGGTAATACAAAATTTTATTTTCTGGATCTATTTGTGATTACGATCAACTCATACTACTCAGAAGTATGGAAGGAGAAGACATATGCTGCGCCGACACCAAGTAAATGGGACAAGGGCAAGAGAATGATGATCAACTTACTACATTCACTATCGCTAATTTCTAACGACTGTCTCTGTCACTCTAATTTCGCCTTAACTGCGGCGCTACCGCGAAACACGATATTCGTAAATTTCGGACGATTGTCTCTGTCACTCTTATGACGCCTTAATTGGAGTAAAAGGGAAAGATGCCCGAAATATACGAACTTCGATGTTCGCGGTACCGGGCCTGGAGTAAAAGAAAAATATGTCCGTAATTTTCAAACTTCGATTTTCGCGGTAGGATCCATGAGATCAGCGACCTACCGTGGAACACAATATTTGTAAATGTCGAAAGATTGTCTCTGTCACTCTCATGACGCCTTTATTGGAGTAAAAGAGAAAGATACTCAAAATATACGAACTTCGGTATTCACGGTACCGGGCCAGTTCCACAAGAACGGAAATTCAGATACATCCGGACGCACTGGCAAGTTTGTGTCTATGGTAACGTCATTCCGCCCGAGCCGAACCCAAACGAACTAAGGGCCAATCGCCAAAATCAAATTAAGGACGATTATCTCTGTCTCTCCAAACACGCCTTCATATGAGAAAAAGAAACAGAAAACCGAAATTTTCAAACATCGGTTTTTGCCGTAGGCGCTCAGGTCGGGCTTTTAAGATTCGATCTCGATCATCAGGTTGACTCACTCAAAATTACAATAACCTAAAAGGAACGGAACACTTTTTATAAACGACAAATACGCCATGGCAAAACCTGTAGACTTAGAGCTAAAAAAAGCATTTGTTGAATTACAAGTTAAAATGGTTGAAACTAGCAAGAAAATTCAGGTGATAGACTCCCAAATTACTGTGTTGAACCGCATCTTGCAGCACGTAGACATAACTCAACGGGAAATTAGTACCATGCCTCCTGATACGAAGACCTACGAGTCCGTTGGCCGAATGTTCTTACTGACTGATTTTGAAGAAATCAAAGCTAATTTGAAAAATAGAGAAGCGCAAGTAAAAACACGTACAAAAGAATTGGAGAACAACAAACAGTACCTGGAAAAGAATTTGAAAGAAAGTGAAGATAATATCAGGGAAATGGTACAACAAAGAAAGGAACAGAGTGAAAATAAATCTTAAGAAGTTTCATTTGAACTGTGGATTAAATGTAATACTTAAGTTTACCACATCTCATTAATTTATTTCACAAAGTTAACTAAACAAAAAGTAATTAGCTCAAAGGTATTATCTATAACTTACTACATTTATTAGAGCACTTTGACAGTCAAGTGTTGCATTGTATTAGAGATGTCAGATGAAAGAAATTAATGAATTTATTGTAACAAATTATGCTTGCTTTCTACTAAGTTCTATTAAACATATAATAAACATTTTGTTCTTATATTTTACCCATTGCATTACATCAGTCTCATACAGTCTTCTATTCAGGTAGTCACAAAATACTTTCTATCACTCTTGATTAAAATGAAGGTAATTTCCTGATTTGGCATAGGCACTACTTTTTCCAAAGTGACTGCCATTTGACCTTCCAAACAGAGGGTAAACTAGGCCTCATCGGGATTCCTCCAGTTTCCTAACAATTTTTCCTTCACTGAAAAGCGACTGGTCAAATATAAAATGATAAGTAAGGAAAGTAAGTTTGGAAAAACTCATTTGTACACACAGCAACACTCATAGTTGTATATTGGTGGACCTTATGCCTTATATAATAAGGTCCACCAATGTGCAGCTAAGAGTGCTGCTGTTAGTACAAGCCGGGTTCTGACCTGCAACCTCTGGATTATATGTTGCATGCACTTACTGCTTGGCCACCAGCGCTCCGCTCAGCAATCCCAATGGATGGATATTCACTTAAAATTTAAGGTGTTTCTGAAATTTAACCCCTTATCGCCTATGTACTTATTCATGATATTAGAAAACTGCAATTTGGCATGAATTTACATATTTATCATACCAACTAAGAATATTTTTTTAGGGGACATTCACCATTAAGAGCAAACGTCCCAAAATCATTGTCTGCCCAGTTGGGGTGCATCTTTGTCACTTCCTCCAAAGGAAGGGAATATAAAATCTAAAAGATGAACAAATCTGTTTTCCCTAACTTTTGAACTGCAAGTCCAAAAAATATGAAAACATGAATGTAAAGCTTTGTAAGACTATCAAGGAAAATTTATTAATTATTGGTTGATGAGTTTTTGTAAAAAATTAAAAATAAATTAAAATTCTAAACTAAGTTTTTAATTTAACCACCACTACAATTTAAAGGTGTATTTTTTTTAACTTTCATATTAAAAAAAATAACAATGTGAAATGTTCCATATTACATACCTGTAACTAAGCATAAAGGCCTAGTTTCCTAGAATAGCGGTGCCGGCTTACTTCAAGTATTTGTAGTATATAACGACATAGCTATCCTATGAAACCAGAGCCTAAGTAACTGTACTTGCAAATGCAAGAATGTCTGTCGAATTAATTTGCTTATAAGCACCTGTTTTAACTGAGCCATCGACGTTTACACGACTCATGGCGAATATTTTCATCACTTATCATTCTTTGATTTATGTAGACACCCCAGAACGTGGCTACTAACCTACAATGCCAAATTTCGTTACGCCTTAGCGAGGTTATAAATATCTAAATACTGGTGATTGTCGCTTTAATAATTCGCCGTGGCTTTCAACTAAAATTTTCACTTTTTTTCCGCTTCATATCATATACCTATATACAGTGTACAGTGAGCAACAGAAGTGGGTGAATGAGGTATTTAAATTGCGTATACCTATTCTCTAAACAATAAAAATTTATAATTTCATTTTGTTGTGAAATGGTTAAAAGCTGTAGCCGAAATGGTTAACAGCCAAGCTCGAACCTCCTCACCTCGCCACTTAGAACGAATTAAAGCTTACATTGCCGGGGTCGTACAGTCAGCAGATAAAGTTGCTAAGCGGAAGTTGGAAATCAGACTAATCGTTAAATTTACAATATATATGACAATTCCCAGACAAATTGCTTGCTTGCCAGGATGAAAAGAAATGTGGGTTTTTGAAAAAGTTTTATTTAATTTTTACACAAGATTTTAATATATACCTTATTTAATTTACTATAATGAGTTCTTAATCTACGTCCATGAAATTTTATCATTAAATTAAAGTTTAATCTTAGCTAACAAAAGTAGATGTATAAGTAAAATGCTATTAAAACATTAATATGTTGTAAACAAAAGAATATAGAGATATATTTACACAACAATCTACGTAAGTAGCATAACGTAAAATTTAAATTATTATAATAACAAGTTTTCATGTGACCTGTAAATTAAAGCTAACAGCTAAAGCGTCGCGTCAATCAATACAACATGGATACATTCTGCAAACGGTCAGCAAGGGAATCTCGACCTAAAGTGGGACTTGGTCAAACTATAAGTGCTAACTAAATAAATATGCTTACAGAGAATGTATTTAACTAACATTTATACTGGTAAATTGTAGACTTCAACATTTTTTTGTTCATATATTTTTTATGTATGTATGACTAAGTGGACACATAGTACGGAATAATAAAAGTTATATCCTTAAAGTTAACAATCACTATAGCTCGTCATAATATAAAGTAAACTTGTTAACCGGAATTAACTGTTAGTCATCATATTATCTCTAAAGTAAAAATAATTCACACATTAAATTGTCATGACGTGTTCATTCTACATTGCATTTATTCATTATAAATAATGTGAATTTTATAAATAATTTTCACAAATGCTATAGGATCTACAAACATAAATTATTAAATCAATACTAATTCTATAACAATTGTCACATATATATATTTAAAGTATATTTTATGTTGTACGTACAGCGGGTACATGCCCACGTCGTTCGTTAGATGTGACGGGTAAATATGTATTCGGTAGTCTAAAGCCAGGAGGGCCGGTTGATGGCGTCGTAGGGCTGGCGCACGCCTAGCGCCGCGGGGTAGCCGGGCGGATACAGCCCCATGATCTGCGACACGCCCGACTGCCGCAACAGCTCCTCTTGGTGGCGCTGGAAGTACTGCTGGTACAGAGGGGCTGAGCTGTCCGCGCCCACGAATCCGTATCCACCGCGTACCTGCCCGTGCCCAATGAAAGGGAAAGATCCGCTGTTGTGAGTCGAGTTCTGGTGAGCGGGTTTTACAAGTTTTTCAGCGCTCGCATCGACATTATTCCGCTGTTGATGCGCCACTGCCGCCATGTAATTTGCTGCCATTAATTGATTCGTACTGTTTCGGAATTCTTCAATAGAAAAACCAGCGCCATCTCCATATAAACTGCCACCCAAGGCCATGCTGGGCGTAGTCCCGAAGTTGAATGCGCTTCCAGGAACCATACTAGTCTTAACAGATGATAAAACATCAGTAGCGCAAGGAGTGTGGTAACTCTGACTTGCAATCTGCCCTGGTTTGGTTTCAGCAGTTCGCTTCCGTTTCGTCCTACTTTTAGAATCGGTTTGTGCCGAAGTGGTTGGTGTTTTATAAATACTGGAAGAATCTTTGCTCATTGAAATTGAAGGTTGCGGGTATATACTAACAGACGTGCTTACTGGCTGAGAATCCGAAGGCAAGCTTTTGTTAAACATTTGGGCCATTTGAAACGTCTTTTCATGATACAAGGACGGGTTAGAAGCGGCAAAACTGGATAAATATCGTTCATCGTTAGTATAACGTTCCAGCATTTGAGGGATGTTAGGTAAACTTCGCAAACTATCAAGAGGAAGCGATGAGTGAGCGTTATAAGGAGTTTTATACGTCATTGAACTGACGATTGGCTGATTTTGTACATTTTTATCTGTCTTTTGTGTTTTTCCCATAGAGTCCGTTTTAGCAATCATATCACTTTCTGTCATAGTAGAAGTTATACTCATGTGATCATTTTTAAGGAGACCTCGAGGATTCGGTATTCTTAATTCAGATGGAAGATTTTGATGCAAATCCTGGGTTCTCTGTAGAGTGGTTCTGGGCATAGTGTAGTTGTGGTACTGCTGGTGCTGCACATTTTTATTGAAGTTAGTTGAAGAAGAATTGGTGGTGGTTAAATTATTTTTTAGTTTGTCTGTGCTACTAGAATTGTAGTTTGTAGAATAATCTGAGGGCAGAACGTCTTGTTTTCGTATTTGATTAGTTAGTTTCCAATTACCATAATCAATAGCGGTGTTAGTAGCTGCGGCGTTATTACAAGCATAAAGTTTTTTGTTGGCAAGTTCAATGTCATTCAGGGAAAAATTACTGACAGGTTGGCTACCAGGAATGCCGTCGTATTGATTGTGGTGAGCGTGGGCAATGTTGTGATTGACGTTCATTTCAGAGTGGGAGTGTGCTGGTATTATATTAGTTGGGGTCAGTGTCACAGCATTTGATTTAGCCAATGATTTTTGGAATTGTTGATTTAATCCTAAATTCATCGCTATTTTATCCACATCATAGGTCTTAGTTTGAATATTAACAGTAGGTTTAGAGCCATCCTTGATCACGGCGTAATCTATTTCAATAGGGTCTACAATATTTTTCTTGTCATCTGGGTTCATATTGTAGCCCATGTTAACCATGTCAATATTATCCTTCTTAGTCATGCCTATTGGCTTATTCAAGTCTTGGCTCGCCATATTCTTCTTGCTATCAAGCAAATGTTCACTATTTATAAATGCTGTTGCATCCTTATTTTCACCTGCATGGCCTTCAGCAAAATCTACCGCGGCTTTTTCGCGTAGGCTATTTTGATTGGCCAGTTCCGATTTTTCACTAAGCACAGCTGCTATTTTATCAACGGACACAGATGGTAGTGCAGTCGATGACTTTTTCTGATACTCATTTTTCATTGGTGGTGAAATAATGTCTTTAGTTTCAGTCGCAGTTTTAAGCGAGATTGAAGGTAAATCTGGTTCATTGTACATTCGTTTCTTAACAGGAAACAGTGAGGTTTTGTGGTCTGACACTGGCTGTGTGGAATTCACAGAAGTTGGATTAGACCCGGACGGCTGCGGCGATAGCTGTGGTTGAGTATATTTTGATGACTGCGATGCGGGAAAGGGCGAATTTGAAGGAGAAAATGGGCCACTGTATGTGTTTTGTTGGTAGCTATCTGGACCGAGGGCTGTGTAGTCATCGTGTATACGCGCTGGTTTACTCACAACTGGAGCCTTCGAAGTGTCGTAATAAGGTGGCGGATTCTGAGTATAGGTGGGAAGCGGGCTCTTGTTGTGATCTAAGAAGTAGTTAGGAGTGGAGGATCCCAATCCGCTGTTCGAAGCGTATACGTGTTGTGAATAAGGAGAATATGGCGACTGTGGGGCCTCGCGTGGACTGCAACTTTTTTCCGGGCTGCTTTTAATTGATGTTGTATCTTGGTAAAATCCAGCTCTCACTGTACCATTAATTATAGGATATGTAATTTTCTGGAAATCATCAGTTCTAGGTGATGCAGGTGATCGTAGCAAAGGTGAATTATGAGACATCTGGTGTCTTGGAGAGTCAAGATCTTGGCTGAAGGAAGATCTTTCTGACACTGAACTGCCTGTACTAGTCCTACGCTGCCTAGATGTCGCGCTTATGCTAGGTAGTGGACTGTCACCTCCATCTGGGTTTGGAGTTTCAGGATCAATTGGAGAATCATACTTAATTGTGTTCTTAGGGCTGGGTGGTTTATTTTCGCTATTAGTGTTATCTATTACCGCTTTTTCCTCACATTCAGTATCTTCTGGTTTCTTTTTTTGGGCAGTAACAGTAGAAGTTGTGTTTTTAGGAGTTCCAAAGGCTTTGAACCAGGCACTGAGATTTGGCGTAGCCTTTTCTTGACTCGGTTTTGGTGTTGGCGGTGGCTCAGTTTCAACCTCCACATCTTTTTTATTCGTTTGGGCTGAAACATCTTCTGCTTTATTTTTCTGGGTAACTTCATCTGCATTGTTCTCTGTTTCACACTTTGGAGACTTAGGTGGTGTATGGCCTTCAGGTTTATTATCCTCACTCTTGCTGAAATTGTGGTCTTTACCAAGAGAAAACTCCACAGTGTGCAATACAGAACCGAGGCTAAGTTTAGGGCTAGACTCCTCGTTTTTGTTGGTTTCACGAGTTTTGCTAGGACCAAGTGGAGAGGCTTCCTCTACTTTTTCAACACTCTTGCTAGCCAGGTTAGTCAGCAAGTTGCCCTTACTTTTACCTGGTTGCAGTCTATCTATGGTTCTCTGGATTTCTCTTCTTTTGATTAATTTTGGTTCACGGGAGGAAGGCCGTTTACGGGACAAATCTTTTCTGAGAGTTGAAGTTTTTTCTGCTTGTCCAAACTCGTCGTCATGTCTACTGCTGTCATGTTCTTCCGTAGAAATAGTATGTGCCGGACTATCAGAGGGCGAGCTATGGACGGATCCCTTAGGCGCATCATCAAGCCACTTACTGATATCTTTAACAGCTTGCTCCAAAGCTTCCGAGGCAGACTCATTTTTAGCGGTATTTTTCTTCTGGCCTCTTTTGTTTCCTCCTTTACTTTTATGGCTGTCATTCCGATCGTCGTCAGAGAAATCAAAATCATCACGCTCTTTATTATTGACATTTTTATCTGTATTACTGTTGTTAGAAAATAAACTATTAAACAGAGAGCTGTCTTTGTACTTTTCATTTTTAGCTTTAAGCTTCTCAATAGTTTCTCTTAGTTTCTGGTTCTTTTCTTTTTCAGGGATGTGAAGGTTTTGCTTTTGTTTATCAATAGTTTTTTGGCTGTAATCGAAAAGCGAGTCCCACGCATCCTTAGCCGCGTGTCGCCTTCTCTCCTTGATCTTGTCGTACTTGTCCTTGACGAAGTCAGGATCGTTGAGCTGATCGGAGGGCTCTTGGTGGTCAGCCTCCGAAGGCGAAGGAGTCGGCGTGTGGATAGAGGGCAAAGGGCTCGCGCTGCGACTTCTGTTTGAACTCTCTAATGAATCTTGCGATTCACTTCTCTTCAGTACTTCAACAGGTTCTGTGTCATGGTGCTTACTTCTCTTTTTCTTTTGCTTAGACTTTTTGCCTTCTTTATTTTTATTTTTTCCGTGTTTCTGTTTCTTACCGTGTTTACTTTTAAATTCTTTGTCTTCACTTTGTTCAGATTTATGAGAATCTTTTTTGTGGTTTTTGGAATGTTTACCATGTCTGTGATGCCCTCTGCGTTTCTTTTTATCTTTATTAATCTTTGATTTCTTTGCTTCAGATTCAGGTGTATCAGTAACATCATCTTCATTTGTTTTTAACTTTATGTCTTCTAAAGGTTGATCCGAAGAACTAGATTTTGGATCGCCTATAACAAATATAAAATCAATTATTACATAATCATGATTCATATGACAACATGTTATAGTTATTGAAAATTTGGTGCAATCATCCTCAGCACAGATAAAATAAGTTAATAATGAAATATACTAACCCACGTCAGAGTGAGATTTTCGTTTTTTTCTTTTATTTCTGCTTGGAGATTCACTTGATTTTAGCTTATGCTTCCGAGAGGGAGTGGGTAATTGATACTCAACAGCAATTTCTTCATCAGAGGATGATAGTCGATGCATATATTTCTCAGTCAATCTGTCAAAAGCTGCCTGAAGACTGTCTACCATCATTGTATATTCTGAAATATGAACAACAGATCATGTAATCAAGTTACATAAAAAAGTACTATTGCATCAAAGGCTGATTACAAACTCAACAGTCGCGATAGATTTGTCTATGATTTTGAATCATAGACAAATCTATCTACTCTATCTAGTCCTTCAATAAGCACAATAAGGCTTGTGTTGTAGGTACAGTAGGTGGGTCAATGTTTATCTACGAAGTGGTTGGACTTGGCGTCTCTAATGTTAGGTAACAGCTCGCGCTTTTGATTAAACTATAATGCTGTTTAAGACACCCACTAATTTGCCGAAAACGCGCGCAAAAAAACAAGATTTACTGCGGTAAAAATTATGCTGCAAAAGTAAAAGGCCCGATTACGAGCAGGGACCGGACAACCCTTTCCGGGGCAAAAGCCATTAAAAGGGCAACCCTTAACACGGCTAACACATTGAAAGACTTACCAGTTTGAACTGCTAGCCCATATATTTGACTATCCCTTACCGTACGACTAAGCCAAACATAAAACTAGCCCTTTACAATCACTAACTGCTATCCTTTATGCCTTGCTATCCCTTAAAAAGGGTTACCCTTATTACTTAGCGCTTTTTATAAACCTTTCCCTTTAGTAATGTCGTAGTTAAGCCTTGCGTGAAAGAGACAGGTTTAGTATATGTCTACGCTAGTGTTCGAAAAGCGCGCGTACATCTAATCAAACAAGTCAAATAAACGCCGCGTCGCCGCGCCGCCTTACTATTGGATCAGAGCAATGTGTGCTTTATGAACAAGCAGACGATTTCAATTAGCACGCTTTATGTAAAAGGGAAGCCCTCTTAAGGCTAACCCTTATAAGCGATATGTAAGGTTTTGGTGAGCGAATGATTAAGGTTTTGTTAGGGTATTGGGATAGCGCTTAGTTATAAGGGTTAGCGCTTTTATATGGGCTTTAAAAGTAAAATGAAAGGGTACCGTGGAATGGGGTTACTTTGATTCCTGGGGTTACTTTGATAAAAACTTTTCTTCATGTTCAAGCTCGAATATCACGCTTTCTGGATGCATTCCTTGGTTTTTCTTTTTACGGTTGATAACGTTGAACGTTACTGCCAGTTTGTGATTTGTGTTTGTGGGACCAAACACTTATATCGATGCGATAGTAAATAAAATATATAAGTATTTGTTTTATGTACTTCACATAGCTTGTATAACTTCTAATGTACAATGTTCTCTATATAAAATACAACAATTTTATAAAACTCATTGAATCAGGCATTTATCGGTCTATAACATAAATTGTTGTTACGAGTCATATTAATAGCGGCAATATTTTTTTTTTGGGATTTGTGGCATGGGGTGTCTTTGATCACATATTTTATTTTATTTATCGTATGGCATTGACACCTATAAGGGTTTACTTACCCATTTATAATAGTTTACGTTCTATGGATTATACCTACATCGTTCATTTGATAAATTTTGATTATAAGCGAAAAAAAAAAATTCTCAATACAGTACATACTAGTTACTACGTATTACAAACTACTATTTACCTTACTAACTTGTGAAGTATAAAGTTAGTTTTTGAGTTTAATTGTTACATTTATGGTACTAAATACACAAAAATCCTTATAAATCCTAAACCTGCGAACGGATTTTTTTTTAAGGTTTTGAAGTTTTACTCCCTAAAGGGGTTTCTATCCAATTCCGTCAAAAAAAAGAGGGGTATCAAAGTAACCCCAAAATCAGTTTAGAGTTGATCACCTCATAAAAATTTTTTTTTAAGTAATTAGTTAATAATAATAAAAAAAAAAATAATGAAATCGATAGAGGAGCAAAAACCGATATCGTCATTTTTTTATTATTTTTTTATAATACATATTGAAGAGATAACACCAAATTAATTTTGAAATTTATCAAAGTAACCCCATTCCACGGTATTGTCGAATAAGGGTATGGTGAGTAAAGCCTTATGTAAAACCCATACACAACCCTTTATAAGGGATAGCAGGCCGGTCCCTGATTACGAGTACTATTGAAAACATTTGGCAAGTAAACAAAGTATAGTTATATTTTGAAATAAATAATTATGGGTTACTCGAGCAAGTGAGCGCCACCTATCTCGTCGGAACTGGATGGTGTTCAGTACTGCATCGAAGTTGAATCGCTACAAAAAGTAGCAGAGTGCCATAACCCTAAAATCGCTCCACAAACTACAAGTAAACTGAGATCGTTTTATTACCATTATCTTGGCCGTTGTATAGCCGACAGTTGTTGACGATAAGTTTAAAGTCAGCTTTGAACATCGAAAAATCCGTGTAGTAGCCACTGTCAAGCCGTTCCTCCATTTTCCGTAAATCCATAGGACGTCTTATTACGGCGTAATAATTCGGAGCGTATTCTTCCTCCACAGGGTCCATGAACGGCCACGCATCGTCGTGCGCGGTGAGCTGCTCGAGCACCTTGTACATGTCGGTTTGAATATCTTCTTCTGTTTGTGTGAAACTAAAAAATAAAACATTAAATATAAATAGTTTATATAAAATGATAGTCCTATAGACGCCTATGTAGGAAATTAAATACAGGAAATAAAGTTACATTTGTGATGTCTTGAGTTTTTTCCTAGTGCTATTAATTGGTTCATCATTTTCTGGGATGAGGATCTGGCCCGTAGCGCAAGCCAGTGAGTTATTGGTCTTTCTGCCGGTTTTTACAGGCGGCTCTGGGGGTGGTTCGCCTTTGTGTGTGGCAGACGAGTTTTTTGACCGTTTCTCATGGCTTTTAGATCGTTTGGAAACTTTTTGTGGCATTTTGTCTTTCTCACTTTCAGAACTGTCCGAATCTGACGAATCTGATTTAGATCTGTAATAAATAGGGAATATTAGTAATATCACTAGTTCTTAGGTAGGTAAGGTTCTGTTCGTTTACAATCTTTAATAAAATTTTGGGGCAGATAAGGGCCCACATTAAAATAAATTTTATTACAATATATTATATAAATTTTATAAATAGTAACCATATTAAAAACGAGAGAAGCGAGTAGCGGAATCGAAAATAGGTGGCTTTTGATAATCATATATCACCTAAACTCAAAATGTATAAATACCTAAATATAAATAATGGTGACCATACCTCAGTAAATTTCGTCTTTTTGCCCTATTTTCTCGAGCCAGATCAGGTGTTTCTTTGCTTTCCTCCTCGTCCTTACTGTCTTGTGCGCTTTGTTTTCCTTCTTCCTCTTTTTGCTTAATTTTTTGAAGCACACGACTCGAAGTACGCCTTGGCGCTAGTTCTAGCAACCTTCAAATATTTACACACATTAATAACATATAATAAAATATTTGCTTCTTTTTACTTCATATAAGAGGAGCGACTGAAAAGTTCGAAGCCTAAGAAAAAAAAAAACGATTAGGCAAAATGAGGCTATTTTTTTATGTCAAACTAATTCCTCAATATTTTGAATATTTACTTCAATCACTCCCGATATTGGCCGCCCTGAGCGAAAGGGTGAAAGGTCCAGACGCACCATAAACAAGTGCTATTTTCTGAAAGATCCCTTGCGGTCATTTACCACTTTTCGCGAAGAACATAATAACAGAACTGTGTTCAATTTTCGTAATACGCGATGGTAAGTAAAATTATCGTTGAGTATCTCGCGACATAATAAAAAAAAAGACATCTTATTTTTTATAATTTCTTCCTCAAATGATCTATTATAAGTGGCCAGTGCAACTATTGCATATACAACTTCAAAGTACTTAGGACGAGAACTTATCAGTTGCTCCTCATATTAACAATGAAATACAAACCATTTTAACATAATGCATGTAACATTTTTTATTGAATTCGCAATGTAGCATAATTATATTTATAATGTTTATGTCAAACTTTAAAGTAGAGAGAGACAGCAGCCTATACATAGTAATGGAATATAAAATGTACGATATTATGCATTCTTTTAACTAGAAACTACTGGCCTATGATATGAGCTGTAAGACAAAAACTGCATGTCTGATAATATATTCATTGTTCAAGGGCTACTTATGGATGATTATAATTACATGGGTATAAAATCATAAATCTGTATACATTATTCTTTGAGTATACAGGAAATATTGTAGTAAATAAATAACATATATATAATGTCAGTTTATAAGATTGATGTATGTACTGGCAAGTACAGTATCCCACATTCATGCTTTGCCATGAAAAATAAATGTTTCCTGCTTTTATATGTCAATAAACCTCATATTCATAGTTACAGTTTAGTTCATACACTATCGGCCTCATCTCAAGGCTCAAAGTCGCTCAACGAGCTATGGAGAGAGCTATGCTCGGAGTTTCACTACGAGATCGACTCAGAAATGAGGAGATCCGTAGGCGAACTAAAGTCACCGACATAGCCCACCGGGTTAGCAAGCTGAAGTGGCAATGGGCAGGCCACATTGCACGCAGAGAAGATGGCAGATGGGGTCGAAAAGTGCTCGAGTGGAGACCACGGAATAGCAAGCGCAGCGTAGGACGTCCACCCACAAGATGGGCAGATGACCTCATTAAAGTCGCCGGAAGACGCTGGATGCAGGTTGCTTCCAACCGGTACTTGTGGAGATCCAAGGGGGAGGCCTATGTTCAGCAGTGGACGTCTTATGGCTGAGATGATGATGATGATGACAATTGGAGTTTAAAAATAGTATACCCCATTAGAGTTTGAGTGGTTAAGAAAATTTTACTTGTTGAAAACTTTCATATTTTTGTCAGTATTTACATTGTCATATTGCTTGTAATTTATGGCACATGAGTTTTTATTTAATTTTAATGCATAATTGTCATCACAAAACTGACAGTAAGGCTTCAGCCACACGAGCGTTAATTTCTGCAGCGCAATTTCGGTCGCGGCATACAACATCAGGCTCATCACGTGATACAAAGTATGGCGCAACCGAAATTACGCTAGTGTGGCTAAAGCTTAACATTACTTTTTTAACTCATGCTAATTGGGTACACCACTTTCTGAAAATTTCCAGAAACATAATAACATTCCATATTGTCTCCCTAAATAATACAAATAATCCTAGTACATAAGTATTTACCTACTAGATTATATCAGAACTCAAGTAAAAACCTACTATCAACATTATTTCGCAAATGCAAATATGGCTCATAAAAAGCAGCTTTGCAAAGGCACAGTAGTCAACAAGAATTATAAAGAGCAGAGCAATGAAAAAAATGAACATTTTAAATTCCTAACATCTGATATTGTACTTTAAGTTTTAAAATTTTGTGAAAGAGGGAAATTAACCAATTACTGGCCACCTTTCTTAAACTGGTCACCATATTGAAAATGTATTATTTCTACCTATAAATATAGCATATTATCTAATGGGGGTAAAATGGGGTCTATTTATAGGTAAACAGAATTCATTTTCAGTATAAAGTGGCCAGTTATTAAAAGATAGCCATTAGTTACTGGCAATTTACCCTTGTATTCAAAACAAACTAACCATCACTTTATTTAAGTATTTTAATAATTTGTGATGAGGCTACAAATTATTATACTGTAGCTAAAGTTAGAGTCTGTTATACCTATCCCTATTTGTCCAGAACCAATTACAATAAGCATCATCAGTGTTATTTTACACTAAGTGTTTTTTTATTTAGCCAGAGCTGTGTAATTAGTATTTACATTTTTTAAATACATGCCAGCTCATATGAATAGGGCATGAAAAAGCTATATATGAATGTTATTTCACATGCTTATTTTCACTAGTTACAGTAGAGTAAAAGTTGTAAGTGTAGAAATAACTAAAATAAATTATGTGCCTTGTCTGTAGGATAGGTATAATGTGGATTAAACTTTTAGTTACTAATTATATAAATAAATTAAGTTTTCTCTCTAATATCTGAGATTATTTTTAGGGCCTAAAATAATTGCATTTAGCAAGTTAACTGATACACATAAAATTATATTGTTAACAGAAAAATATGATGTTTACCTTTTACGTTGCAAGCGCTCCTTCTCCTGAAAAAGTCTTGGTATTTCTGGTAGAAAGTTTTGTGAGAGAGATCTGTACAGTTCCTTCTCAACTTTGCTAGTTGCCCGGCTGAATTTCTCTGTCAAGTGGGTCCAGTCGTCTTCAGTGAAACATACCACTTGCCACACCCTTTCAGTATCTTCGTCATCCAACCAGTCATCCCCATAGAACCAACCACGTTTCTTACTTTCCTTTCCTTTCTTCTTTTTGTTTTTGCCTTTTTGTTTCTTTATTGTGTCCTCTCTATACAATCTAGTGCCATAAAAGTACCAATAAGCAGAGTCATTGTTATCATATCTGAAATGTAAAATTTATAATTAGAAAGTTGTAATACACAACTGATAGATATATTTATTTTTAATAAAAAGGCATACACACCCTAAAGGTTCCACTCGTAGACTCTCAGCTTCGAGATTTTTAAACAAATCAAAAACATCTTCGGCATCTAAACGAAAGTCACACAAAGCATACAAGATCTCAACTTTAGTGCGGAGGGGGAGAAACTGGAAATCAATATCTGTGTTAAATGGATTGTACCTTCCCGTTTCTTGACATTTTCTTCTAAATAGACGTCTCAAATACATCTAAAACAAAGTAAACAATAACATTGAAAATATTCCTTCTTGTCGAAAATGTACTGATTTTGTATTACAGATTTCCATTAGTGATACCTGATAATTAAATGCAGAGATGTCATTGTTGCCGAGACATCCATTTAGAAGACGCACGATCAGCTCGGTCAGGAGGGAACTAGCTGATTCTTCCGTTCCATCTGTCAGAAGAGCTTCTTCTAGTTCCTTTTAAACATACACAATGGGTTATTATAATGATATTTTATGACGTCAAGAAGAATATATAGAAGGAAAACCAAGTAATACTCACTTCAATGTCAAAATCCAGAAGATTGAACGCAGTCCTGAATAAGGAACAAAAGTACGCGATACTGGGCACTTCCCACCATGACTGAATATCTAGAAACCGTGAGAAATTCATTCAGACATCACTTTTAGAGATATTTTCTTCGAGAAAAACACGTAATTGATCTTCGTGCTCACTAAAACCCACCTAAAATACCTATAAAAGATGGAAACATAACCTAAAAACGTACGCTTTAACAGTTAGAGACTCCCTAACTAAGTCAGAAACATATTTTACGTTCACTAAAAGGATTATAAACAATTTTTACTATATTAATGTAAGTTTTTCTTCTTGAATGCAATAAAGATCTGAATATGCGTTGTGTATGCCAGGACAAACGCCATAACAGTTTACATTGAACACCACCATTCACAAAACCATAAACGAGTAATGATTAACTACCCATTTCAAAGATACAGTAATATATTATTTTTATTTACCTTCTAATTTGGGCTTTTGTTTGTCCATCGAACTTATCTATTTACGAAGATACAATTAAGAGAAGTAAAACGATCACTTCAAACGGAAGTCTCTACTCTTAGTTTATTTTTTATATGCATCATTGACCACAGACTCCTCGATCACAGACAAGCTGCACAAGCATCCAACAAACTGAACAAGCATATGATAGTTGGATAAGTTGGTGTTGGTAGGTACCGAGGTTTAGGGTGTATTACACGTATCAATACAAATCATCTTGCGGGATGGATTTCAGCAGCGCTACCGCAAAAAACGACATTCGTAAATTTCGGACGATTGTCTCTGTCACTCTCATGACGCCTTGATTGGAGTAAAAGAGAAAGATGCTCAAAATATACGTACTTCGAGTGACAGAGACAATCGTACGTAATTTACAAATATCGTCATTCGCGGTAGCGCCTCTGTTACACGATGAGTCGATGATATTGGGCGTAGTCGAGGTATTTATTTTATTTCAACTATTTCAAGACATTCAATTCATTACTAACATGAACAATGGAAAAACGAAGGGGTTTATTTTATTTTATTATTTATTATGGAAACGTAACCTAAAAACCTACGTTTTTTTGCAGTTAGCATTAGCCCACAAGAAAAAAAAAAACTTTGAAATACCGGAAAACTTCATATTTCTTACATATTTTATCAAAAAAAAATCTGCTTTAACAAAAAGTAAAAGTGCTAAGGCTACATAGTCCACGACGTATGCACAAGTATGGTAGAGAAATAAGAGTGCAGCTATATGTTAAATTAATTTAAAATAAATCAAGCGTCTTTTTTGATGGTCCAAGTTTCTGAAGATCGAGAAGACGAGCGTCCGCATAAGTTTCTCCTTTGTTTAGCGGTTTATGCTTCTGTTCACCCCATATGTTTTCGAGTCGTTTAACCGCAGCTCTATATCTTCTGACAAGACAACCTCTTGGTAGCCCAAGTAGACAAAACTGTGGACAACTTCAACATCGTGCAACTCGTGAGTTCTCTGCATAGTACTGGTGCCGGTATTTCCCTGGGGCAATCAACAGGCATCAACTTGGTCTTGGTTAGAAAAATTATGTAGTCTTATATCGTTATAGGTAAACGTGAACTTTTGCCAACATTGGAGTATTGTTACGTCGGTCTGGTACTGCGAACATGTTTGTAAATTTCAAGATGAGAGTGACAGAGACAAACGTTCGAAACTTACGGATATATATTTTCGCGGGAGCGCCGCTGGTGCATCCAGCATGACCTGCATGCGGGACACATGTAATAACGCTCTAATATAATTCGGATATATTATTTTTCACTGGCTACATCGCTAAAGCTGTCCTTGTCTATTTTCTGTCAGTCTATTTAATTTCGTTTTATTATTAGACTAATAGACATTAAGATATTGCATACTTAAAATTATAATGTTTTTTGTATGGTAGTGGTAAATATATTCTTCAGTCGCACTATGAAGTAAATGATATACTCGGAAAATTATTCTTCGTATTTTTTTTCAGTACGTATGTAATTATCAGGAAGAGTGTTTGAATTGGAAAAGTAAAGCTATAGGTGAATGTGTATCATACTCCAAAGTAGTTAAATTCATTAGACTACGTATTATTGTTACTAAAATTGCATCTAGCACTGTGTAAACAAGATTTAGAGGGTGTCAAACATGATACAGTCATTAGATAATGTTTTGTTTGTCTCTTATCACGGTTTTGTTGGTGGAATTAGTCTCGTTGAAAACTGGTTATTGTTTTATTTCAGCCAACACTGGGAGTTTTGAAGCATGCCCACTAGCATAAACAAAAATGCCACGGGATATTCTTAGTGATAGCCTATCAGTGTTAAGTATAGTCGAGGTATACACTATTTCTATTTATGTTGTGTAATTCTTTATGCCAGTAGCAAATATTATTTATTATTTTTTTCAGCATGAAGACGAAGAGAACTGGCCTTTGGAAGACAAACCCTCATGCAGACAAAATGATAAGAAGGCAATACACATTCCATTAAACAGTCAAAAGACAAAAGATGACTGTGCTTGTTATTACAATTATGGGTAAGACTACTGTAGTTTAAATACTGCTTATCTTTTATAATGATTACAATGATTCTTAACACATTCACAGAATGTCCGTCAACAGACATAGACATAGTCATTTGTTTCCTTTGGCCTATGACATATGATGTCACACATTGTCCGTGAACATGTTAATAATTTGTAATAGGAATAGAATGAACATGATGTCAATAATAATACTGCTATTAAAATGTAATACTACTACTAAAATGTTCATAATCATTAGCTATGATTATAATGTTAATTTTTATTCTTAATATTCTTACTAAGACTTGGCGATGGCAGCAGCAACAGGCAACTAGATCCAGTATATCAGTACAAAACCAGCAGTTTACCAGCTGCCTGTAGCATCAATCAAACTTGGGATGAGATAGTTTGCTCTGCCTTGAGGTTGAGTCCGGAAGACATAGCAAATCAACTTACATTACTTGATCTACCATGCTTTAAAGCTATCCAACCAAATGAATTAACCACTTGCTGTTGGAACAAAGCAAATAAGCAGACTGTGGCACCAAATGTTGTGGCATTTACTAAAAGGTTTAACAGGGTAAGTATTATAATAACACAAGTTCAAAATGCCTTCTATTTTACCTGTAAGGATGTCTTGTCTTGATATAAGAAGTGATCAAAATTTATTTATGAATCATGTGTTTTTATAGGTAAGCTTTTGGACGGTACAAGAAGTTTTGAATGGAAAATCACCTAAAGCAAGAGCCGAAACTTTGGCACATTTTATTAAAGTAGCTAAAAAGCTGCATGACTTAAATAATTTGCATTCTCTGTTTGCTGTCATATCTGCATTAAACAGCGCTAGTATATATAGGTAAGTCTAGGAGTAAATTTCATTTGTAAGACTTATTGAAAAATGGGTGCACAGAGAACAAAATACTTGTTAACAGTTTTTTTCACAATTGATAGATTGACAAAAACATGGGCTTGTTTATCGAAGAAAGATAAACAACAATTTGATAAACTAGCAGAATTGTTTGGCGAAGAAGACAACTGGACAGCCCTAAGGGAATATTTGAAAAGCATATCTCTACCCTGCATACCTTTTATGGGTAAGTTACATTGCAATATATTTAATAAGTATTTAAAGGAGTGAAAATTATGGATTAACTAAACTGTATTACACACAACAAGATTGGCTTTCCAAAATCACTTAGTGAAGCTCCATGACATATAAAGGATTGTGCTTTTTATGTATTTTAATATTGTTCATACAAAATAAATGAATATCACGTTTTATTTGATGACAGGTCTGGCCTTGTGGGTAGTGACCCTGCCTATGAAGGCAACAGTTGTGTGTTGAAATCCCAGGAAGGGCATTTCTTTGTGTAATGAGCACACATAATTTTTCCTGAGTCATGGGTGTTTTCCATGTATTTAAGTATTTGTGTATTATATATCATTGTCTGAGTACCCACAATGCAAGCCTACTAGAGTTTAATGTGAGATTAATCAATTTGTGTATGGTGTCGTGTAACATTTATTTATTATTTATATGACCTTTAGAGATACTGTGATGCAAATTTTTACTATTGTAATATTTATGATCTTGATGTGACTGATAAAAAAATTTGAATCTAATATATATAACAGCAGTGTTTCAGCAATACAATTTATTATTTGAATATCTCAAAACAGTAGCAGGTGAAATACTAGTTTCTTAGAGAAGTTAACTTTTAATAACTTAAAGGTGATTTTCCCTCAAAGTAACAAAAAATAAAATAACAAACACATTGTACAATTATATTGTCGGGGAATGATTGCAAAAGTTCTTAGAGCATTTCAAAAACTTGAAGTGGTTTTGCTACCATTGAAGCCGACTGCAGCGAAATGTATAAGGTGTTGCCACAAAAAAAATTGGTCATGATTTCCAAGATAAATCACAGTGTTTCCACAGTATCACAGAAAATACATTTTTGTTAGTAAATTGTAGTTTGTGAAATAGCCATTGTTGAAGCAGGCTGGCAGTGGCATTTGGTGGTATACGAGGGGTGATCCAAAAGTAATGATAATGACTATGATCTAGACATATTATGATAAGTTTTGATTACTGGTCTTGTTATGTCACTTATCATCAATAAATTATAAAAATAAATATAATAATTTATTAAGTTGTTTTTATGTTATTAAGAAACAAAGACAGTAGGGTAACACATATCGAAATTTCAGTAAATGCGCTCGCGTTTTTGTGTCGGTTAGGAACGATGATGTTATAAAATTTAGTACTGTAGTAAAATAAAATGTACTTAGAATTGAAATTTACGTTTATTGTGATGGCGTAGGGCAAAAAAATATACTCGTAAAATCTAATTTTAGGGCTCAAGGGCCCTGCTTAAGTTAAGGTTGCTAGTTTTTGGTCTTTAAAGACGTTTTTGTTTAAACAAGTAAATTTTGTGGACAAAATCCATCAATATGTATAAAAATAAATAAATAAAGGTCGATATAACATAATCCTATACCAAACCTAAAAGGATGACAAATAAAAAGGAAATTAAAAAAAAAAAGAAGTTTGATGGTTGTTTTCCTCAGTCATCTCGCAGATCACCAAGTATGCTGCTCAGTACCTAGCGCTTGAACTTGTAAGTTGCCTATTGTGTAATCAAGTCTAAATCTTTGGCAACAACGTACTATACTTTGATTCTGAAAACTCTTCCAATAATTCGCTATACTAGCGGTGAAAGAAAAATTAACGCAAATTGCGACCCACAAAAGTTTTTCTTTTTTTTATTAACTAGATGACAGCATGTTCTCGTATAATGTATGTACATACACTAATAAGGAGATTATGTAACAGTAAAAAATATATAATACTAATAACTTCGTTAGATCATAGTCATTATCATTACTTTTGGATCACCCCTCGTATATACGGTTTGCTAGGAAATTGCAAGGGAAAATAGAAGAAAAGGGCAGGTTATGAGCTCATTATCATTTTCTTTCCAGGTATATTTCTGACAGATTTAACATACATAAACATTGCCCACCCTGCCCGTTCACCTCACCGGACCGCTAAAATGGCTGTAGTATTAAAAACAATAGAGAAATACCAAACATCCGAATATGATGTTGCACCTTTGCCTCATGTAGCTACATATCTTAACAGCGTCCGGTATATAGAAGAGCTTCAAAAATTTTTGGAAGACGATCATTACAAGTGAGTTGTGTTCAAAGTTTAACAAATGCACTTTGCAGCGACAAATAGGATCGGCTCTTTACCACTCATGAGACCAATAACGATAATGTGCCGAATTTAGAATACGTTAAACAATAATATTTTATTTCGGAACCATATTATTTTAAATTTGTGTTCTCTAGCATAGTGTAATGCCAATCCTCCATTTAATTATAAAAACAAAATTATACTGTTATTAAAAGTATGTGATTTTTCAGATTGTCTCTAAAGCTGGAGCCGCCGTCACCCATCGGCAGCTGTGCCGGGTCGAAGGAGTCAGTGAAGGAGAGTGGTGCAGCCGCGCCTGCCGCCTACTCACTCTCGCCTTCACACCGTCTTGGCTCCGGTTCGCTACGCCTCCATACAAACTACCCCCACTCCAAATTCATACCGACACATAGGAAATGTCGATCTCTAGGATCTAAGTACGTATTCATTCATATAGTATTTTATAACATTCAAAACTTTCTTGACAGTCGAAAGGATAATACTTACACATTGCTACCTTATCGTGTGTCTGGTTGATTGTTATTTACTAACCTTTTCTTTGTTTATATCAGTGGCCCTGTACTAGCCCCATGCAACTTGTATAAAACTTGAACCATTCACTAGGGTCACATGTATTGTTATATGATACACCATGTATCAGAAGTATCAGAACTGACAAGTTTATCGCATTCTTATAATTTGGCAAACAAAAGCTGAACCAGATAGTTTCGAATAAACCTAACTAGCAAAATGTGTGAATTGAGAAGTTCTTATGATGAGAATTGCAACTCAGGTATTTCAGCTATTGTTTTTCTTTACTTAAAAATTACATGCAACATGAATATATGGGTAAACTAGCTTCTCCTTTACTTTCGCATTTATAATATTAATATGGATAGGAGACGTGCAATAAAAAGAAATATAGTTGTTTTTTTGTTGGCAACGTGAACAGTATACAGGTCGTTTAAGTTACAAGGGCTAGGGATTGGTTTAATGTATAATTTCTTTTTAATTCCATTTTCATTAGAAAAAAAAACAAGAAAAACAAAATGAAACTGTTAATTTATTGACTGGATTCAGCTTTTGTTGGCTAGATTCTGTCACGTAAATACATGTTTAAATTTGAATCATATTAATCACTATCAGTTTTAAGTACTTACCTTTTTTTATGAAAGTGAATCTCGTAACGTGTAATAATGATAAAAAAAAACTGTCGCATTACACTTATAAATTCAGACATAATCATGTCTTTTTGGTGCTTTTTCCTTTTATCTGTGTCTACAATGTTTTTTTTCCTCTCATGACCGGTACATAGGTTTCGTAGCACGAGCTTGCCAAGAAATTTTCACAAGGTCAATTTTGGTGTTGGGTGAGTCCCTTTTCCGTTGGTTGAAGCAAGGCGGCTTGCATTGTGTTGTACTTGAGTTGAGATGTAGATGATGCCACACTTCGTATGCAGAACGGTATCACTAGCATGCTTTATGTTCGTCCGTAATATTTATTTTTGTGATAAGAAGGCATTTTGGTATATCAAGTTAAGACGGAGAAGTTTTGTATGAAATATTAATAGAAAATACTTTATTTTTAAAGCTTGACGCTCTTGTTATAATAATTATGAAAATAAAATATATAAGAGTTATTGAAAGTATATTCTACAAACCAATAGAATGAAATCTTTACTCAATTTTTACAGTCGATACAGTTCCGTTAACCTCTCTCTTTCATGCAAAGTACAAGTAGTGTAAAATGCTCATTTATTAAGTATTTTAACAACTAACACTAAAATAAAATCACGTTGGGTACTTAAAAGTTATTATTATTACATTGACACCGAAATATTTTATGAATGCAGCACGTTTCTCCATTAACATCAGTATTAATAAATCATATAACGCACTCACGATAAACGGTATATTGATGGGTTGCGGGATTGATAAGAGAAACTGCGAGCACAAGAAATAATCAATATATATTTAGAAACGGTAGAAACTCGTGGAAGTTATACATATACAAATTACATGAATACGTACTCATTATCACTGCTATCATTTATTTTACTGTACTTATTAGTTCTAGTGGCTATTCTCAATATTGTTCCCGGGTTCGTTTTTACAAATCGTTGTAAGTTCAAGATATGTTCGTATTTCGGGGAGGTTAAGATTACTACACAGAATCATTAGCAAAATTCATTCTCCAATTTAGATATAAAAAAACTTTATCTTATTGGAAATGTAGCAAAAATATAAATAATGGGAGCTTTTTTGTCCCAGTAGCATTAATATTACGCTATAATTTGAGTACCCAGCCAGGCACAACCCTAATTTTATTGAGTAAACTAAAAACAACACTTAAACGTACAACGATTTCATAAAACGCTCGTCAGCATTAACCATCGAGTGAATGTATACAGTACCTCGCAGATTTTCGAGGCCTCTGACTCAATTGGGTGTAGTGTACAAAAACTGTCAATTAGTCAAGCTCTTTACTACCTCACTATCACGAACTGGGGCCGACATGATGAGTGCTATCGTAATCATTATATGTTGTTATTCAGTTCAACGAAATGCCTTTTTATGATTTATTTTTGCCCTGTTCGGACAGATTAAGCGAGTAGTATAAGTTTAGATAATTAAATAGGAGAAAGTATTTTTTTTGTTGCGCTTTTTTTAAATACTAAAATTGATATGTATATACTTCTAATATGGAATCCTAAAAATAAGTTTTGACATTACGAAACTGTAAGAGTTACGTTTTTGCCATTTTGGCCACGGCACACTGAAAATCAGCCGTTATATGAAAGTAATTTAGGTAGTGTGCTCTTTCATAATATCTATACGTCTACAAATCTAAATAAAATATCCCATAAAAGTCTACAAATCTACGCTTATGGGCAGGACAAATAACAACACAATTTATACAAAACCACTTATAATGCTATTGTCTATCAGCAAATGAAGTCCACTCAGTTGTAACAAGTATAAACGTAGGTGGCATAAACAGGGTGTTGCGAACGGATGGGCGTTGTTGAGCGATGACGCAATCGCTATGCCGTTTTACGATAGCGGCCACCAAGAGCAGGCTAAATTGACCGCTATCTGTATCAACGTTCATACTGCGTTGGTTTATTGTGTTATGAATCACTTACCTTTTTTCGAGACGTGAATAAATTCATATACGTATTGCGTAATTCGTAAAGATGATCGTAACCAGCTATATCATTTATCATAATACATTATTAGAGTACTTTTGCAATGCAGAATGCACTGATAACAGCCATGCGAATAACGTATAATATTATATATTGTCCCATATTTAATACGGTCTATAATTGAGTAAATTACATCAATTTAAAAATACGTTTATTTATACGTTATGTATTATAACAAGGCGCATTCGTCTGTCTGTATGTTGATGATGATTTCTGTCTGTTTCCATATATCGAAAGTGTGATGAGTGATGAGAAAGGTTTTGGTTATGTATAATTCGTTAAGGTTTTGTGTAAATTGGTAGATTTATAAAGACGATTGTAGATATCGGAAAGATATAAGTCTGAGAGCTTTCATCACAAACGCTCATCTGTTTGAGATATACATATAATAAATAATCTATGGTGGGATCGTTACTAGATAACTTATTCCGCGATGGTGTGTAGTATAAATGTTTGAAAAATATATATTATTCGTTATTTGCCAGTAGGTACTACTTAGATCAATACAGCATTTCATACACATAATTGTAGCCCCTCTGTAAAATATATACTTAACGTTTTCGACGCCATTGACTCTATATGAAGTCAGAACATTTACGTACTGAGAGGTAATGTTTATTTTAGCTTGCTTGCAAAAACCTTTAGCGTGTAACGCACGTCAGTACACGTGGCGGCGAAAAGGTTTAACGAATATCTTAGGTTAGGAGTAATCGTAAATTAAAAACGCGCTAGCGTATAACTTAACACTGTTTTGCATCAGAGTAACAAGATAACGTATGATGCAGCCACTTGCGGTCCGTTCCGGGCTTACGTCAGCTGTTATTTACTCGACAAGATCCAAACATATAGAAACACTACTATGTCAGTGCTAAACCGACGCGGTTCGCTGAAAAATAAAGAAAAAACATAATTTTAATTTAGTAATCCTTTTTTTTTAATTATCTGTTCTAATGAGGAAGTAGTTTTCAAATATATATTGTTATAACAAAATTTACTTTTTATAATTTGAAAATACTTTGGAGGATGCTTCTATTTTTATTAATATATTTTATTTTTATTTTAACTAATAAACTACAATAAAGACATATACCCAGATAACAGGTATATGTGTATGTACAGAAGTATATATTTACATTATTCAGGAACTAGAATGATTCACTCATTTCAGCTGGCGTGTAATGGCCGCGTATATTTTTAGTCTCATATACATCCTGCCATGTCCGTAATCATAATCGAGTGTTATAACAATTACTTTTAATGACGCTGGCTATTATTAAACACAGAGTGCAGTTTTATACGCTAGGCTTAAGACCTGTATGACATCCTATTACAGCCCCCCTCCAGTTCACAAAGTCTGCGTCCGAAACGGGAATGTACTAAGCCGCGACAAGTAACAAAATAAATGATCACTTTTAATAGTTTTAATTACTTACTTCTTTGGAAAAAAATATGATTATGTCTTTAAATAAGTCGTAATAAAAAATCTACTCATCAACGCATGCGTGTATAAAGGCTTTTTA
The DNA here is from genome assembly GCA_022674325.2 of Grapholita molesta. Lineage (NCBI taxonomy): Eukaryota > Metazoa > Arthropoda > Insecta > Lepidoptera > Tortricidae > Grapholita > Grapholita molesta. The sequence continues at coordinate 25,374,999 of CP053120.2, read as the reverse complement.
TTTTAAAAAAGGTTATATTTTGCACACGTTTATTTTCCTTTGTAAGTATATCCATGTGTTGTCTCTCTGGTTATTAATTGTTTATAGTATATAGTCTACTTATTTTAGATATCGCACTAATTGCACGTTCTAGATTTATCTATATTTTGTTACTGTATAGGTACCATGTCTTTCACGTTTCCGATTGCTTTGGCATGTTGCATAAATGCGTACACACATCTATGTGGTTCAATGGGCACAGTATACATTATGAACCATATATTTTTTTATTTTTTTAAAGACCGCTAATGAAAGATCACCTCTACTTAATTGATCAGCGGTTGTTACTTATACAATACACTACGGTACCTACATTACCTACACTAGGTACCACGTCCTTCCCACACTGCTGTTTTAGTGTGCATATTGTGATTTATATAATTACAATGATTTATCCATTCTCCTATAAATAATTACAAGTGCTTTTTCACTACACAATGGAAGAAATAATGTGGGATCTTTGTAATTTTTCTATGGTGGTGTGTCTCTATTCCAACAAGATATTATAATTTCATGATGAACATGGCTTCATTCACGTTTATTAAGTTACTTGTGCGTCATGTTTCGAAGAGCAAGGTCTTTTCCAGCACTAAGAGTGCCGAGCGTCTGTTCGCGTAGTCGTCTTGAGACGTGCTCTCCGAAATATGTCGCGCGATTGTCTGAATAAACATGATTGACGCTGAATTCATGAAATTATACAAGTTCTGTCATATAACAATTCACGAAACTTTAATTAAAAAAAAAGTTATTGTTAGATTTTGTGTGGTTTGATTAGCTGATTCTTTAGGTTGGGCATTGCTGTAAGAAAGGCAAAACTATTTTATTTTTATTTAAAGGTAAGTAGGTAGTGAATTAGGTATGTATAACTAGAGCGTCTCGTTTACTAATGATGTTTAAAGTGGAATGATACTTACTTACTTACATATATTTATTAAGGCTCTGAGTCTTAACGTGTCACCATACCCTGCGATTAGCGACACGTTGTATGGGAATGCACTAACATTTGTTTACTACGTGAGGCAGATTGCAGGTTTGGCTCCAACCGTAGATAAACGATTGTTGTTTAACGCGGAAACATTTTTGCAGCATATTTGGAAAGGGGCAGTCGGATGAGAAGACGCCAGCGGGTTCCGTGAACTTGCTCGATGACACCCTGCTCGAGTCCCCGGGCTCCGTCGCCGGAGACAAGCTGTCTCATTCCTTGCCACATAGGTACGGCGCAATAAGTCCTTTTCGGCATTTACGACTAAGAACGATTAGTAAGTAGCTCACCGGCATAATGTTTCAATGGAAGTGGTGCTACTAATTCTAGTTCGCTAGCTGCGTATATTTTTCCAAGTCTACACATACATCATTTCAGCCGTATGCAGTCCACTGCTGGACATAGGCCTTCCACAAATATGACTTGTATCATCTTGGGGGTAGTTGCCATAGTCGCCACGCTTGGCAGGCGGGTTCGACCGCAGTAGCTGTAGATTGGGTTTCCAAGGACGCTGCTGCCCGTCCGTAGGAGTTTTCCCTTTGTCGCCTCGTACGAAACCCGCGGGAGGAGATGGGGTGGTGCCACTCTAGTCAGCCGGCATCACACGGCAAGTTTATTTAACAAATACAACAACCTGACTAAATAACCTAATCAAATGTAGTTAACTCAACTAGTTACTTTTGTATTTCATACTTGTAACATAACATGTTCATTTCTGTTACGTTAATGTGCGATTGAGATTCAGTTTAAGCACCTTACCAGATTCAGTGGTTATGTAAATACGAGTTTAATCTTATTGACTTGTTCTAGTAATACTTCGAAGGTCGAAGCTTCAGAATGTGTATACGAAGGCTTCGTGAGAAGAAAAATCGTACTTAGGGACGGAAAGAAGGTATCCCTGGCGTCGTGGCAGCGCTACTGGCTGGTGCTGCATCGGCAGCAGCTCGACTTCTTCGCTGCTAAGTCTTTTAAGGGGTGAGTATCATGGATCCCGGCACACTGTTATTGGTAACATGCAATTCTCTATTTAAATGATTTTTTTTTAAATCATTACTCCGCCCAGACTTCTTTAGTTACTGACTGATATTTATTTAAAACGGTTTCACTTATCTGAATACCTTTATCGGTTAGCAGTTTGCAATTTAAATTCACACGTGTGCACTTGTGCAGCATAAATCACAGAACCTGCATAGCTTATAACTTCGGCGAGCTTTAAAATAGAAGCTAATGTAAATGCCCAAAGTTAGTGTATTTTCTTGGTTATACAGATATTCAATCAATGGTTTGATAGTCATCGGATGCTCCGTAATAATTGCACTGTCACCCGAATCTGGTTAGGAGCATTCAACTTACTAATTATTAGTACGAAGTCTATCACCCCTGTCTGTGTGGATGATGACCTAGTCTCCTGTATTATCGTATATTCATCCCCATAATTAAGGTGAAGTACAGTCGCGGAATGAAAAGGTTGACCAGCTTAAGATCTGCTTTTGCTTGCTTAGTATAAATTATCAGTATCTGCTTTATCGACAGTATATATAGTATGACACTTTCCGTCATAACGAATGTCACTTCACTACATGACAGATACTTACGAGCCCAATGAGAAATTGACCTCTTTGCATTTTAGAGAGGCGAGTTAAAATTAAAAAGATAACTTTTTATCTCATTAATTCTTTAGTTATTTCAGGAAGCTTAAAAGAGGATTGCAATATATTTATAAGCGAAGAGGATTTATCAATGAGATAATGTTTTTATATCTAATCTTGCTAAAAAGGTTTTAGTTCAACTCTTAATAGTCAAGGAACATTCGTATTAGTAAATTTGAACTTAGTTGTCAAACAGTTAAACATAATTTTCAATACAACACTCTCGTCTATTACACATTTCAAAAATGTAACATGTGCTTGCCACTCGTAAATGAATTTGTTTAAGAACTGGTCAACCTTTTCATTCCGCGACTGTACATACGAAGTGTGACTGAGTGTGTAGTTGTCTGTCCGGCAGCACGAGCCGCGGGGACTTCCGCGAGGAGCGCTACAAGACGCTGCCCCTGGAGAGCTGGACGGCCACCCGCGGGGAGTCCGCCGACTCCTTCCAGCTCATACATCAGCACGGCACGCTCTACAAGTTCAAGTTAGTTGACATTTTATTAGTAAACTGCTATACAACCCTAGTATATGGCACTACCGCGAGCTAGTAAGTGAAAGAAGTAAGTGAGCTAGTAAGTGTAAATGAAAGAGTCCCGTGTAAAAAAAGAGAGATGTATTTATAGCTCATCTCATCGCCCAGCGATGAACTAATCGCCCGGCTATGTCATATGTGTACGAGTATATGTCTCTTTTATTTACACGGGATCATTTATCCTTTGTCCCTTGAAGTAGCTGATAGCTCATAGCTTACTAGCTCGCGGTGGGACCAGTGCATATAGGTACATACACGTGTATCTGCTGAGTTTCTTATGTGAGATTTTATAGGAGGTATTATAATCGAGACTCTGGTAATATTGTCATATTCGTACATGATATGGAAACTATCACGTGACTTTCCGTTCGCAGTTGCTAATTGACGATAGCCATAATTAACTGTTCGTAATGTCCAACATTTGATATAATTTTCGTAACACGTCATTGTTATATTTTCCTACGGTCATAGTCAGTGTCAGATGTTTATAATTACGATAAAAATAAATGAGCAAGTAATGAGAAAGAGAAAGGTAGATGCAGTCGCCATCAAATATATCGGCGTTGTGGGGTGCACACAAATATCTGAACATGCACTTAAAGCATACATTACTGTTTTCAAATTATTATCTGTTTGTTTCACAATATCACAACATAACTTGAAAGTAATGAAAGTACTACGAGCTTGTGGTTTTGCACTAGAAACTCCTATAATTAAATTATTATTCACTGTTTTTTCAGAACGGGGTCTGATACTACGGCTATGCAGTGGTGGATCAAAATCCAAGAAGTTACTAACAAAATGGTGAAACCATTGCCAGCGAATCTCATGCAGTTCGAATAACTGCCGGAGCCGGAGCTAAGGGCGGCTACGGTGTGTCACTCCAACTTCCTAAGCTAAATTACAGTCAGCACAGAAATATGGCTGGGTCAGATTTCTCCTACTGTATTATGTCACATAATTATAGAGTCATCGCACACGACGTCCCTGTTGCTAGCGCTGCTGTCCCTTGCTAACCTTTGTAAGCAAGGGACAGCCGAGCTAGCCCAATCGTTTAGCTAGGTCTAGCTTACCCAATGGTTCTATAAAGCCACACTTTTAAATCTTATCTCGAATCAAGGATCTATAGGATACCGGACAGTCGAGTTTTTAGTCGCGTCCTTTTTCGATGTTAGGCGGGAGAGATCTTCTATTGGATTTACGTTGGGCTATTTTGACAGCGTAAAATTGAAGTACAGATTGAATAGCGCTGGTGCCTACTGCGCTTATGACGCGTGAAGTGCGCTAGTACGGTTGGGTGAATATTTTTGTACACAACTTTGTAGAGCCATTGTTAATATTGGAGTTCTAGGATCCCAGCCTCGTCGTACTAATGGCCAATTAACTGATTCAACCGTAATACTAACGAAGTAACTCATTTTGAATAACTAATGACGTCGCCGTGTGCGATGACTCTAATTTAGAGAACATAAAAATACTAGTTCTTATATAGTGCATGTAATCCTCTCGAATATAACGTGTAAATAATACTGCTTCAATCCACCGATATACTCATGCGAAACTATTACTAGCACTTTCTCACGTGTGTGTTACTTCCTAAAATGCTGAATTTCAATTAAGATATGAATATGACAAACAAAAATAATTACAAACATGCGACTGAATTCTTCGTAAGATTACTAGTGTAAATGATTACTCGTCTCGTGTCTCCTATTTAGATTTAAGTATCCATAGTCCATATTCGTGAATTATTTTTTTACCGTTATAATTTATCCCAAGGGTCAGGCCACCAATTAGCTATGCGAGTTAATGTAGCGTTGTGTTGATTTAGCTAACATCATTATGATTATATTGGCCCAAACATGGTTCAATTATACACTCACCTTAAAATATAAGTGATTTATGATCATTTTTAGTTTTTTACACTCTAAAAGTGTGGCTGTTACCTGAGTTTTGCTCCAGTATGCATTAGAGGCTATATTAGGACCAATCATTTCTTTACAAATACTAGTCTGTTCAAATATAAAACGGAAAAAATGACTGTTGAATCTCAGATAAGAGATATCAAACCTACCATTATTAGGTATTTATGGCTTTTCACTGTTTATTCATTCGGCATTTATAAGCTGTGTTTATAGCACATATGAGGGCGATAATATTTGTTACAGAAAGTAGACTGTCTGTATACATATATTTTCTATAATAAATATTGTCAAATAGTAACAGAACAATAATTCAGTACAAGGTAAAAGTACACTAGTGAAATAAGCTAATTAATAGCACTTTCGGTTCTAGTAAATTAAGCAACAATCCACTTTTTTATATGTATGTATATTTGCAGTTAACAAAAACGGGGTAAGAAATCATGTTTTACGTTTAGTCGATTCCAACACGCAGGAAGGTTAATTATTTTTGAACGAACCTTATTTCAAAAGAGAGTTATGATCGATCAAATTAAAATCACCCATAACACTCTTGCGCGACTTGTTTCCACATAGTTCTCCATTTTCAATCGATAAGAGTGCCGAGCCCCAGTCGCGTCGGTGGTACGTTACGAACTCGAAATAAAATGTTAGAATGACTCACGAATGAATATAGCACCTGTCTACCTATACAAATATTATGAATCAATACATTCGAGAAAAAGTAGGTAATGCTCTGTTTTCATTTTTAGATTTTTTGGCGTAATTCCTGACACATATCCTTCATTACTTCTTGCTAGATATAAATGAATGTAATATACAACGAAACAACATTTTTCGGTTTCAGAAGTTGTAAGATCATACTCAAAAGAATTATGATACCTTTAATACCTAAATAAATGGCTAGTCACCTTCTTCATCTAAAGTTAGCTATGGGATGTACTTTTCTACTGCGTTTAACATACCTATTTTGCCTATTTTACGATCTTATTTCACCATGTTGAATTATATGCCTGTTTGCAATAAGTACATATATCTATAATTAAATTATATTCTAGGCAGAATGTGTGAGAACAAATTGTACGTTTTTGTACTTCGATTTCCTTAGACGAATCAAGTAAATAAAAAAACAACGCTTTATTATATAAGGGATGCATTTCGTATCTTAACGGCATGAACCGCAGTAAACAAAAAAGGGTAGTAACAAAAACCTGTTTTAAGAAAAATGTATGATTTAAGGCGATAAGTAGTACTTATAATGTATACTTACAAAATAAATTGTGTGAAGCCTTATATTCACAATTTCTCGAAACAGTTTACCCATTAGGTATAGGTACCTACAGAATTCTAAAAATAAATTAAATACTGAAAACTATACTGGTCAAAGAGGAGGCCACTGTACTTAGCATACTATTATCAGCGATGCAAACAAACCTTACTAAAATTTAGTAATATCCTTATGCCTAGAATCTTTTCCGACAAACGTCAAAATATAGCCTATGATCCTTAGAAATAAAACAACTGAAGAGTCAGACCGGCATTACTTTCTTAACCTACTTTGCTTACCTACCATACTTATTCTTATTATTTTCTTCTATCCCAGCTCAAAGTTCTGTTAGGCTGTCATTCCGAGGGTTACTACTATTATTACCTGTAATGCTTGAACTGCAGCCGCTGACAATTTGCCGCTGCTTTGCCGATGACATTCACATTTATATATATACATATATATAGTTATACGTTTAATTGGGTGCTAATAAACATTTTAACCAGATATAACGTCACCACCATCCACGAACATGAATATGTTATGTGTTAGGTTATTTACATAACTTCAATGTAAGTATATCACATTCAAATTATGTTGTTACTGTATTCTATAATCTAATATCATAACATCATATAATATACAGTTCGTATTTAGTAGGTACCTATGTTCTAGAATTCGCGCTACAAATACGAAAACATGCTCTTGATACAGCATTCATTTAACATACTGTTATATTTTGATTAGATTGTTCTATTTATAACGGTGTGTATAATATTAAACATTACCACGAATGGGTAAAAACGTCGATAGTGCCCTAGTTTTATTTGCTAGGTGTAGTAGACTCCTTCAGTGTTCATATATATATGTATATGAGCTTTGTATAACTAAATTTCTAACAAATTTTCCGGATAATTATTCTTTAGTTCTTGCCAAGTGTTTGATGTAAAGCATTTTTTTTAACAATCGTTTGCAATAAATAATGTATTGATCTAATCCGCTCATGAATACCTATATCCTCCGACTCTATGCCGCTGACAGAAGAACAATGTTTTGTATGTATACAGGTTGTATATACACACACATGCCAGAAAAGGGCTTTAGTTCATTTAACAGTTCGTGTGACACACATCACCAGACTGCAAGGTGAACACTATATTTTTTGTGGTCTGAAATGAATTTATTCTGCGTTTTTGTGGCGTGGCGTGAAAATGATCAATCGTATAAATCGCGTAATATACGAGAGCGTAATTCAATATGAGTTCAGTGACTTATGTACCGTTATATTTATATTATCCTAGTAGGTAGGTACCTACCAGAGGAACTTGATCATTTGTCTTCATTCCTTGGCGCAAATATGTCCAAATTGATTGCGGTGGAAAAATTGTAGAATTATATATTTCGCTGTACAACTAAATACTTTAATTGCACATCCACCAGTTTTCTAGTGTTTGCGTCACCTACTATATCTTTACATTATTTTTTTACGCTACCCTAAACTTAGGGTGTAACTATGTCTTGTTTCTATTGATAACTTCATGCCTTACACAGAAAACTCGCATCAGAGTGTTGAATCATACATAACCAAAACTATGTAAAACACTAACAAATCGCATGCGGGTTAACTGAAAAAAAAACTGTCGAAACAAGTTAGCCTAGGTTAAATAACCTATTTCCTTTTAGTCGTGTGAAAAATCTTACGAACAAAACAAACAGTAAAGAATCTGAAACGTTCAATTAACCAATAGTCGGACTAGCCATATACAAAATAAACGTAAACTGGAAATAACAGCGAGTATGATCAATATTTCTAACATATATGTATAACGACTTGATTATTTTGCTGACATTTCGGTCTAGCTCCATATGTCTATGTGCGTAGCTTTGATAAAAAAAGACGACTGAGTAACGTGTTTAAAAATATTCCATGAACGAAATATTAGCAACATTTTATTTTTTCCTGTTTAGTTGTTGCTATTCTTTTAACGCAAGGTGTCGTATGCTGCTGTTGTTACAGCGAACGCTGTCAAAGCCATTTACCTGCTGACAGATAGGCACTGGTCCCACCGCGAGCTAGTAAGCTATGAGCTATCAGCTATTTCAAGGAACAAATGATAATTGATCCCGTGTATATAAATAAATAGCTGATAGCTCATAGCTTACTAGCTCGCGGTGAGACCAGTGCCATAAGGTTTATATTAGTTCTTCACACGTCGAGTTAATGGCATACACGTCAGATTTTGATACGAGAGGAAAAACGTTCAATAGTTAAACAACGAAACGAACATAAGAGTCGCAAAATTATCAATAATTATTTCAAATAATAAGCTAAGACATGAATGAATGTGTATGAATGCTACGTGATCAGGCGATCAGATGTTAAACCAACATGACAGTGACGTCGACCTTTAAGGCGTCTTAAGCTTTACCAAAGTATCTTCTAGTATTTTATTAATTATCTCTTTTTATCAATTTAGAATTGACACAAGCAATGTTATAATATGTACGTATTTTCATAAGTCGATGAATGTATGTATGGTAATAAATTAGTAAGGTTAGCTATAAGTTTGTTTTTTACTTTTGTAAACGTTTTTATTATGGCACTTCTATGTATATCATTATGTAATGTTTAGCTAAATTATCATTTATAACCGTTTAGTTTTTTCGTGGGTGGTAAATGTAAAGTACCTACCATGTTATCAAACAGTACGAATTCGCAACATGAACACGCGGAATATTAACTAAAAATGCAGGTATAATGGTTCGCGCCTAACTTTTGTTTACTGGGCTATTTGATTATCAAGAGGCAAAGTCATAAGTAAGCATTGAGCAGGTTACTGTGTTATGTTTAAACTAAAATATGGCATACGTTTTGGTCACTACTCCGCCACGGTGACTGCGATGAGATCGCCATTCCCACTATCGGACTTTTTTTTGTATTAATATCATTATGCTTTCAGCTGCTGACTAGTCGTAAAAATATATTGTATATGCTTAATTAAGAGTTCAGACCGATTTGATGACGTATGAGCTAACAAAATCAAAGGAACGAAGATAGACACTAAACAAAAGTTGAAATAGGTTTCGAAAATACCATTTTTAAAATAATTTTAGTGATATTGTCGTATGCTGGACACTCGAAACTTGCCCCAGATAGTCTACCCCTTGCTCTTTACAACTTTGAAATCTCGAATGCATTAACGTTTGAATAACCAATTGATACATATACGAGTAGATTGAGACAAAGTAAATCAAGTTAATTGTTAGTCCTTTTGTTGAACGTATAAATCAATCTAAAATCAAGAAATCAAGAACCAAATCAAGAATTCTTAGGATCATGGACATATTTTGTAGCTTCTGATTATGTGTTTCGTGAAGAGTAAGGTGGAATTTTTATCTGTAGATTTAAAATTCTAATCATAGGTTCCTCATCCCCACTATTGTAATATTATAATTTGAACACAATAGGAGTGTGTAGGGTAGGTAAATGAAGTTGTATTTTTTGTAATGAGGAATGAATTTTAATATTATTATAACAACAAATGCGAGCCAAGCCTATGTTATATTATAGCCACAATACTATATAGCACCATATGCTTTTGTGTTCAATAAAATGCTATCAGTTAAAATTAAATTGAATTTTATTGTATCAACCCTTGAAATGGTCAGTCCACCCGGTGGCTGCAGTGAAAGCAAAAGAGATCACACGTGGGCGACTCAATCTCCGAGTTTCTGCGCTGTTTTTTCCGAGTATTAAGTGGCATCGGCGCGGAGGTACTGTGTCGACGAAGCAAACGTAGTGAGAGCAATGTCATAACTCTTAGCAATACAAACAAAACAAGAAAAAAAGGTTTTGGACATTAAAAGCGACAATGAATTTGCGATAAAGTCATTCATTTCAACACAAGACTTCTGAAAGTCCAAGGTACTTACCTCGCAGAAGAGCAGTAAAATATCTGCATTGACACACCAGAATGGAATTTGGATATTAAGTATTTAATTGGATAAGGATATTATAAAATAATGGAACTAACACTTCGTGGCGGGACAACTTCTTCAACTCACTTGAGTTGGCCAACGGTTATAATATTACTTTATCTACGTACAGTCAGCGTCATATAGTTGGTAGCATCCAAAGTACTCAAAAAGTTCGGTACACCATAGAATTAGTATGGTGTACCGAACTATTTGAGAACTTTGAATGCTACGAACTATATGACGCCGACTGTACATGTCATAAGTGCTCTAATATGCGTCCAGAAACCGTAGGCAATAACCAGCATTACCAACCATCAGAAAGATTTCAGTAGGTAATGTAATGTTAACATTACCTACTGAAATCAGTAGGTTATGAATTTAAATTTGGAACAGCTGTCAAATTAAAGTGGGGTGTCTAATCTAGTATCTATAGATATTAAAACAGCCATTGATACGAAACGCTAATTCGTTATGTTTTTTTAATATAAATCGAACGACATTTGAACTCGAGTGACAGTAGAATAGGGAGTTCATTCGCTTGTCTATGGTTTTAAAAAAAATTTACTGAGATACGAAATACGCAACGCCGCCGTTCCAAGCTGTCATTTGTTTTGTTCGTTGAATTTTTAATGTTTACAAGTAACCCTAGTAATAAGTCATTTCCCTACGGTTTCTGAACCCATCTTAAAACACTTATTGATATGTGTGTAGATAAAGTAGTGTATGTAACTATACATAATTAGGCATTACAACAATCGTCAAAACCCACACTCTTGTTGTAATGCCCTTCATTATGCACAGATACATAAACTACTATTAATAATAGATAACAGATCATTATTTGCAACCCAAAATACATACAAGCTAGAGTTTTCTATTTCGCATTGAGAAGAAATGTGGCATTTGGCTACCTGTTCTAGCCTGTCGGAAAGTAATTTGTTAAAAGCCGCCTGCCACACTTTGCTCACACTGAGTGGTCATCAATAATAGCACGTGCGCCACAAACGCCTAGCTGCAGTTTTCAAAGCATTTACACCGCACCGTAAAAACAAAAAGCAATTTTGTGGCTTGAGTTGAGCAAAGCGATGTTAAACGGGCTTTGCAGGATTTTGATTTACAATTTGATTTTGTCTCAGTCGGTACCAGAGCCGGAGTAAAAGTTTATGTAGCAGCTGGGTTCGGAATCAAAATGCACTTTACGCAGTAATTTAACTTATTTATTTCAAGAGAAAACTGAAGTGGTAGGTATCATCATCATCATCATCATGTCAGCCGAAAGACGTCCACTGCTGGACATAGGCCTCCCCCAGAACCACCCAAGAAGACCGATCCTGCGCCTTCCACATCCAGCGGTATCCCGCGACTCTAACTAGGTCGTCGGTCCATCTTGTGGGAGGCCTACCTACGCTGCGTCTTCCAGTTCGTGGTCGCCACTCCAGAACCTTTCCGCCCCACCGGCCATCGGTTCTGCGTGCAATGTGCCCTGCCCACTGCCACTTAAGTTTGGCGATTCGGAGGGCTATATCGGTGACTTTGGTTCTACTGCGGATAAAATCATTCCTGATGCGATCACGCAGAGACACTCCCAACATATCCCTCTCCATTGCTCTTTGGGTGACTTTGAGCCTTCTTATGAGGCCCATAGTAAGCGACCACGTTTCTGCACCATAAGTCATCACTGGCAACACACACTGGTCGAAGACCTTTGTTTTGAGACACTGCGGGATATTGGAAGAAAAGATGTGTTGTAGCTTCCCGAACGCTGCCCAGCCGAGTCGGATTAGACGATTGACCTCTTTCTCGAAGTTGGATCTTCCTAGCTGGATAGTTTGTCCTAGGTATATATACTCATCTACAACTTCGAGTGTAACGTCTCTGATTACAATGGGAGTTGGTACGACATGGGCATTCGACATGATTTTTGTCTTGTCCATGTTCATCCTTAGACCAACTCGCTCAGAGGCATTACTGAGGTCATCTAGCATTGTGCTCAAATCCTCCATGGTCTCAGCCAAGACTACAATGTCGTCGGCAAATCGAAGGTGAGTGATGTACTCGCCGTTAATGTTGATGCCTTTCCTCCTCCAGTCCAAAGTCTTGAAGACGTCCTCCAGTGCAGCAGTAAACAGCTTTGGAGAGATAACGTCTCCTTGTCTGACCCCACGCTGCAGTGGAATAGGCTTCGAGCTCTGGTTCTGAACTCGGACTGACATGGTGGCGTTCTCGTACAGACACTTCAGCACTTCGATATAGCGGTAGTCCACTTGGCACCGTTGGAGGGATTGTAGCACAGCCCAAGTTTCGATCGAATCAAAGGCTTTCTCGTAGTCCACGCCAAACAGAGGGTAAGTTATACTCCTCAGTCTTCTGTATAACTTGACGTAGCGTATGTATGTGGTCTACGGTACTAAAGCCTCTTCGGAAACCGGCTTGTTCGGGAGGCTGGAAGTCATCTAACTTGCGTGCGAGACGATTCGTAATGACTCTTGAAAACAGCTTGTAGACATGGCTCAAAAGTGAGATGGGTCGATAGTTCTTCAATAAAGCGTTGTCGCCTTTTTTGAAAAACAACACCACCACACTTCTGTTCCATGCCTTTGGCGTTCTCCCTTCCAGTAGGACAGAATTGAACAGCTTCTGAAGGGCCATTAGGACCGGTGTACCACCCGCCTTCAGAAGTTCGGCTGTTATTCCGTCATCACCTGGCGCCTTGTTGTTTTTTAGCTGTTTAAGAGCCATTCTAATCTCGTACAAGCAGATGTCCGGGATATCTTCAGTATAGTGCCGGGTTAGTCTGGCTCTAGGGTCTTCCGCCAGATCAACTACGGGTCTGCTAGTTGATGTGTAAAGCTGTCCGTAAAGCGCTCTATTTCACTCAGAAGCTCCGGTCTGGATGAAACGATCCTACCATCATCAGTTTTCAACCTGGCGAGCTGGCTTTGCCCAATAGACAGGTCCTTCGCGAAAACCTTAGAGCCCTTGTTCTGCTCAATGGCCTCTTTAATACGATCAGTATTAAATTGGCGCATATCACGGGTAAGGGACTTAGAGATCTGTCTATTGAGCTGCCGGTATAATGTCGCATCAACTGAAGATTGCAGGATCATCCCGCTCCTTTCCTTAATGAGTTTCCGAGTAGAGCTAGAGAGCCTTTTAGTTCTACTGCTCCGTTGGGCCTTAAAGAACTTAGACCCGGAGCTGTGGACAGCTTCTACAAACCCGTCGTTGAGTTCGTCCACCTCGCTTCCTAGACAATCGAAACGGTTCCGGAGCTCTAACTGAAAGCTCTCGGGGTTTTGGATTTGGATCGGTGCTGGCCGGAGAGTAGACTTCATCAGTCGAGAACGTTCTAACTTAACACTTATATTCAATGTGCCCCTAACCAGACGGTGATCACTACCGGTTTTAACCGTATTGATCACAGAGACATCATTGAATATATGTTTCTTCGTCGACATGATGAAGTCTATCTCGTTTTTTGTTGCACCATCGGGACTCATCCAGGTCCATTTTCTGTGCTCACGTTTCTTGAAGAAAGAGTTCATCATATAGAGTCCCTCTTTCTCCAAGAAACCAGCCAGTAGTTGGCCCCGGTGGTTCCGACGTCCGTATCCAAATTGCCCCACTCTCAGCTCAGCACCGTCTCTCTTGCCAAGTTTCGCGTTGAAATCCCCCATAACAACGGTGAAGTAGGTTTTGGAGCTATGCATGGCCTTTGAAATGTCCTCATACATAGCCTCCACCTCGTCGTCGGAATGTGTCGAAGTCGGCGCGTATACCTGGATGACCTTCAACGAGTATCTCTTGGATACTCTGAGTATCAGGTACGCCACCCTGGACGACACACTCTCGAACTTCACCACGTTGTTTGCGACTGGTGGTCGCCCTCCCGGAAGTAGAGCAAGTTGCCGGACTTCAGGGTTATCGTGTCCTCCCCCTCTCTTCGAACTTCAGATAACCCTACTATATGCCAATGCAACCTGCTCAACCCTTCCTCCAGTTCCACTATCTTTTCCTCGGTCCGCAGTGTACGCGTGTGGTATGTTGCCAGGGCCAGGAGTCGTCGGTAGCAGGATCCCGCCCGGGGATTCTTAGCACCCCTGACCCCTTTTGTACCCTGGCCGCTACCGGCATAACCAGGGTACCGGGGGCCGCCGGGGACTCGGGGCCATGGCTTTTGGGTGTTACTCATGAGGGGGGTATATGCCATAATCGCCACGCTTGGCATGCGGGTTGGCGATCGCAGTGCTTCCACCGCACTCTAGGGATGCTGCTGCCCATCCCCCGGTGATCTTAGTCGTAGTTTTAGGACATACCCGGGTCCAGTGGTAGGTATACATACATATTTTTGGCAGTTAGTTGGCGAATTATTAATTGATTTGTACCTAGTGATAGAATTTTGGTTACCGCTTCGCTTAATCAGGTATAGCTTTTTTGTTTTTGTTTGTATTATTGTTGTTCTGTCTTTGTAAATTAGTCTGATATTATGAGTGTAGGTATACTTGAAATAAATTAATTTGAATGTGTATAGGTGAACGATTTAACTGAAGGACCATGACTATGTAGTTGTGCAAATTGGAATATATTTATAGAACGCGGACATGCGTGTACAGAACTATTTGACTACTTTACGTGCTGCCAACTTATAAGACGCTGACTGTACACACACACGTTACTACTACGTAGTGCTTTAGCTAAGTGTTTCACATATACATAGGTAGTTATATTCTTTTATCTCTATCACTTTTCTATTCTCTATACTATTACTATTCTCTCTATATCACTTTTGCATAATGTAACGAACGGCGGGGGCTTCGTAGTTCAAAACAAGACGTTCAGTTTGACGCCAGGTCTGGCCCAGTGGGTACTGACCTTTCCTTGCCTATGAAGTCGACGTTCCTGAGTCATGGATGTTTTAGGTATTTATATATTATATGTATATCGTTAGCTGAGTACCCAAAACACCAGCCTTCTTCATCTTATCGTGGAGCTAAGTCAATTTGTGTAAGTCTTGTATTTTTTTATTTAACACAGGTACTCATTTTTAAAAGGGCTTTTGGTAGAACTTGCAGTTTCTTATTTTTGGAGTCGTCACTTAATTATTTTCTATGTCATTCATAAGTTCGTATTTCGTAACACGTCGTCATTACGTATGTTCAAAGCATTTGCTCTACTTACCCTTTACCATGAGTTGTGACATTGAGGTTTTCGATAACGAGTATCCTGTTTACTATCTGTGCATCCCGCTTGTACTATTTTAGTGCGAACGTTTGACGTTCTCGTTCTACGACGTAGCGCTACGCGCGTAGCACAAACAGCGAGTAGCATAAACATTCCAGACCTAATCTAAGCTGTTTTGTCTTTTCGCAGTATAATTTTTAGTCAAAATTAATTTGTCAACCAACATTTCGTCGACGTTTCACGTTTTTATTATTATAAAATATAAGTCAATACCGAACTCTGAACATGTTCTCGAACTTGCAAGAACTTGTCTAAAATAGTAACATAAAACTCGTATGGCACAAAGTCCAGTTATATGTGACGACGAGCGAAGCGAGGAGGAGCGTGTTAGGTAGACCGCGGGTTAACTGCATCCCACTTTTCAATGTATTAAAAATGTGAAAAAGGCCAAGTCCTATAAACTAGTGGTCGTGCTTACCCACGATGTCAATATAATAATATAAGCCAGTCGCTAAAAAAAAAAACGGTAGGTACTCACTCAATAAAACATTTGTTAAATAATAAACAACTAAGTGTATAATATGCCAACTAAAACAGTCTGCAACATGATAGGTGGCATCTTGAAAATTGATGTTATAAAACACGGGCCAAATGTTTAGTTGGCAAAATAAAAACAAAAATATTCGTTAAGTTGGGAAATGAACATTCGCTGAAATAAAATTACTCGAAACGTGAGTTGGGAAGTGATAATCAGCCATACAATTTTCTGTGACATAGAGAAGCCTAACCTAATGAAAATTAACGATGCTGTTTTATAAACCTTCGCTTAGTTTCGCATTTTACAGATTTTTATCAAGATGTTAAATTCCACGTATTACTAAAAAAAAACATTCCATTGTGTTCGCAAAAGTGAATCCAATGTTAGAAGAGTTATGATTATGACTGACTGATGTTATTCGTAGCGAGTCTCATCCTACTTAAATTGTATCATGTTGCAGACATAAGAAATCAATGTCTTTATAAAGTGTTTGCCATTACCATTAGCTACAACGTAGCACTACGAAGATAGCGTAGCAATTTTACAAGCATGTTGCTACATTTTTATAGCTATGTATGTTTACTATGTAGCTATATACTCGTAATTTTAAGAAAAATGTGTTATATCAGAGCTAGGAAAGGGATTAGCGGCAATCCGCTTATTTAATTATTTGCACGGATAGACAAGCGTTTTACTCTTTGCATTGTCTACTCGTACACATCTTGATCAAAGATATAGCTACTGCTGTGGCGCTCACGATGAAATTTTATTTTTAAATGAGTGTGCCGGTAAGAGTATTCTGAATGGTTACGAGCATCGTAACTGACGCTTTCAAGGCACCTTTACAGGCTGAGAATCGCGGTTGACCCAATTTGCTGGCAAGGCTTCACTTTCTGTGATAAAAAGTGCCTAAACGATGAATCGATGGTAGGGAGAGTTGAGAGAGGGGTCGTCCCGCGAGGGGGCGTGCGCGCGCCGTGTTCTCTGCAGCACTGACAGCAGTCCCCGTCGTGGAGTCGGCAGCGACACGACGGCCCCGCGGACTCCGGCCGCAGCCTCACGCGCGCCACGCTCCTCAGCACGACGCGCCGCCGGCCCGCCGCCACTTCCAAGATGATTTGAAGTGAGTTTTTATTAACTATTTCGACTATGAAAACTCTTCCACATTTAATAACTTTTAAGCTAGTGAAATATAGTAACTGCTCTCTAATTTCACTTCATTTGTTTTAGTATTTTTTTTGTATTATTTATTATGGTATGCCGATGTTTAAATTTAGTAGTTATGCCTTTTTTAGGAGTCGCAGTTAGCGTTTGACAAATAATTAATGTCGGTTTGTGTTAGATGGTTAACGTAATATCTGTATAAGTATTTAGTTAGTATCGATTGGGCGGGGTGCGGGGCGTGTTGACCTTGGAGCGCCCGGCCACAAGCGAAGCTCCCAAGAGCTAACCTTGACTCCTGAATGCCTGCGCAGCGCCGCCTCCCTAACAATAACACAGTGCATACTTAAGTACCACCACTCGTACAGTCGCCATCAAATATAACGGAGTGGCCAAGGTAGTCATAAATATCTCAACAAGCACTTTATCGCCTTGACAATAGATGCGTTGTTCAGATATTTGTGACGACCTTGGTCGCTCCGATATATCTAATGGCGACTGTAGTTTCTTTTCACTCTTCTTTCTGTTGTAGTGCATTTTTCCCCTTCTGAATCAGTAAACCGAACAGTGCTCATGATTTCGGTTCCTTTCGGCCTCGCATGAAACAGAGTTCTGGGACCAGTTACTTACTATCAAATATTTTTTGTTCGTAACTGGTTTCGTACAGTCGAACCCAGTTACGATCGCTGGATATTATTCCTCGTATGCATCCAGTTGCAAATTTTTTAAATGTCATTGTCATATCAGGGCTCCTATTTCTGGGCTGTTTGCCCTACGGGCATCTGAAATCACCTAACCAACTTAACCTACCTAGTGTTTTACAAATAAAGTTTTTTCAACTAATTTAACTACTTTGTAACTGGTTACGGGAAAAGAGAAAATGTAATTTTTTTGTACCTGGTCACAAAATTCGGTTACATATGCGGCCGAAAGGTTTCGGTCGTAGTTTTAACTACGTATTGTTTGAGTGGGTGCCTGTTGCTTAGAACTTAAATGAATGCATAGAATTGGTGGTTGTTTATCTTTATCCTTCTTGGAAACCTTTAGAGTTTGGTAGTTAATTACTTTGTTTTCAAAGGCCATTTGCTAAAATACAAATCAGTTCCAGTGATGGGATTCATTAATATTTGTATTAATTATTTTAGTACCTGGTTAACATATTTATCTGGTTTACAACTAAGACTACTTGGTGTTTTCTTAATTTTTTTTAAATTGCTATGCAGTATGCTATGCAGTATGCTATGCATGCGGTGCGAGTTTGACGTTCAACTGTCTTTTGATGTTTCTATAATATTTGTGCGGTTTCTGCCTCTACGCCACGCAGATAAAATTTTAAGTGCAATTTAAATTATTTTGTATTTTAGATAATCTCGTGACATGCATTAAGTATTGATGAAACGTGGTGGTGTGAAACTCGCATGTTCTGTAGGAACTCTGAAGTTAGGTTAGCGTCACCTGAATGGTTGACGCCTGTAAATTATAATTAGGTTTCCAAACTGGTACATCTCTCTTATCTCTGTTACTGGTACATAACAAGTAACAGTTTTAATTCTAGTGATATATAAATAGATGACATGTACCTACTTAAGAAAATGCGCCTGTGTCCGAGGCAGGACTTGAATACGCATCTCCAGCTATTCCGGCTGACGTCTTAACCAATTGAAAGCCTCTTTTTAGCCTTTTTCATAAAAAGTATATGTCAACTATTTATAATTGATATAGTAGCGTTACTACTTAGAAACCAAGCTAATGAAAAATAATTTAATTCTTTCTTACTTGTTTAGTGATCTAGTTCCCCTATGATTTATTCCTGGACATTTAGAAAGTATTCCTGGATACTCCGAAAATGGCCTTTTTCAGTCGAAAGTTTATGATCCCGTTTTAATTGACCATTAGTTACAATCTGTCATTCTAAGACCATTTTCGCGGATATACCTGACGGTACCTTCAATTTATGTTGTTATCTCTACGTCTAACACACACGACTCTACGATTTTCCAACGATTTATTTAGGTACGTAGGCAACCTAAAAAGTGAAAGTAGGTAGTTATCCAGGCACATGTTGTAGTTCTCATTCAATTCGTAGGCCGCCAGGGTCATCCTTGGGACGGCACTGCCCGCGGCCGCGGCCTCTCATATTGCAATGTCGGTGTAGTGCAGCCGTAATTGTAGCTCGTAGATCAGAACGATCCATTCACTGGTTCGCACACCATTAAATTCCATCTAATCCTACACTTAGAAGTATGAAAATATTGGGTTAAAGAAACCAGAGTAAACGTTATGTATTATGTAGGGTCGCGGACGCGGCTCTGTAAGATGTCTCCCAGAAGAATGAAAACGTGAAAGCTCGAGGAAGAGTACCTTACAAGTGAAGTACATTTTTCTACTTATTACTTACGATTAGTATTCATGACTGAAATTAAAATTATAAGGTACTATTGCCTTATAATTGGAATTGTCCTTGGATCTATATTCATTTACAATAATAAAATACGTAAAATATACTGGGTGGCCCTTTTAGATCGGTCAGTATGAGAAAGTCTGAAACTGAACGAAGATCTGACCATAGGGACCATGAAATCGATTTGAATGACAAGAAAAAAACATTTATATATAAAAAACCTGCACTCATCTCAGGAATCGAACCCGGACCCGTTCATTAATTTTAAGTTTGACGGAAATTCAACACACTATGATACAAAATGCAATAGTAAGATCGTTGCCTACACGCGACGAATATTGTATTAAAATGGCGGTGATCATTTTGTCAAGTTACTAAAATATATATAAGAATATGATAACAATGCATTTTATACATTTTACACATCATATTAAAAATATTAGTTAAAAGTATAGTAAAATGGACTGCTTAAGACTTACACTATTGATAACTACGTAGAACAAATGTTAATTTTATTTTTAAATCGTTTGGGCTCGATTTCCGAGTTGAGTGCAGGTTTTCTCAAATTGTGAATGCAGTCTTTTGTTTTTATTAAAATCAATGTCATGGTTATTAACAATAAATCTTCGTATATCTTATAGATTCAGACTTTCTCTTATTGACCGATGTAAATGGGCCAGCCTGTATACTGCCGCACGGTATTAACTCGCGTCAAGCATGCTATGTTGACATAATTACATAGAATATCGTCCTTGTCTATGTCAAGGGAATACGCGCGCAGGTGGCCGAACAAACAAGCCACGTAAAGACCTCGTGAATAATAAAACGTTTGCAACGGCTTGCGGCGAACACCGGGCGACCGCCTTCAGACTCTATTGAAGACTCGCTAATGAGTTATTAAACTAATGAATGATACTCAGACAAAACAGCGTTTCTGTCCAACGGCCGTAAAATAGTATTTTCCCCTCACTAGCTCGTAAAGCGCTTGTTTATCCTTTAATACGAGAGGGTAAAAACGCATTTTATCCACTAGTGTAGCGGGCGCGGGCAAGCCTCGCTAAAGCACCGAGTTGAAAATCGAAGTAGAACATTCGAAAATGGTACTGGCCACCACAAGCTAACCAAGCTAAAGGCACCTTTTGTAAAAATGTTGAATGTATCTAAACGCAAAGAAAAAGTCAATGCGATTTCAAAACGTTTTTTTGCATGTTTCACTTTCCTCGCTGTAGTGAGGGGAAAAGTTTTGTGTTACACACGGGTGCAATTGTAATTTAATTCTCGTGTATTGAAACACTCGCAGTTAAAATACAATTTTGCACCCTTGTATAACAAATAACTATTTTCTATCAGTTTTTGCCTTGTAAGCACAAAGTAGAAGAAAGTGCCGAAAAACTTGTTTGGCCACACCAAAATCAAATCCACGAGAATAGTTTTTCTCTCAAATTATTAGAATTTATTTTAACGACTCTAGATGTGAATTCATTCAATTATTTTTATATTTCGGTTCATATTTAAGTGCCTCGCTTTTATAAGTATATAATGGTAACAAGAAGGAATATACCAATAGTTTTTTTTTTAAACTTTAATATGCGCAGGTAAGCAACGGCAAAAATTTGCTATATAGGTCAAGTGTTTACGGATTTGATGAATGTAGGTGAGTTATGTGGTAGTCTGTGCAGGGGACGGAACATGTAATTCATGGAACAGGGTTAATCTGGGCTTTGCTTAGGAAGTGCAATTTACGGATAATTGAACAAGCCACTATGCAGTATACTGCATATACCTTGATTACAAAGGTTTGATAATGTTTGTACAGTGTTGTATTTTTCATAGGTAGCTATCAAGTAAACTAAAAACGACTCGTATTACGTTAAATTATTTTGTTAACTATTGCTATGAAATATTTGTAATGATTTTTTAAAGTCTGACCGGGTAGCAATCGACGGACGCAGTTCAACTTATTTTGACATAAGAAGTACCTAATACTGACATGACATCACGCATCGGTACCTTACTTATTATGGATGCAATACATTGCGTGCTTAAGTACTATATATGAAAAAAAAAAGAATGGAAGTAGGTTCACGAGGTCCAATACTAATTGCCACTACAATATACGCTCGTATGAAAAATACACATTGTATATAACTACAGGATAATTTCGAGGCAAAGTTAATTAAAAATAAGTTACTTTCTGAAATACGTCTTTTTATGCTATTCGAACTTGTCAAGTCAAATACTAATTCCTAGATATTATTCCTAGATTAGGTATCATAACCTGATCAAAAGAAATGACCGTTCTTTACTAATCAGTCGGTCGGTAGTGCATTGCTTATAAAGCAAAAGTTTTAAGATGATTGCGAACTGCGACCCGTTTCAGCGTACGTACATAGATACGTGCATACGTACTACTCGTGACGTGTGGTAAAAGACGCTGTATTCAAGTCGTGTCCTCTCAGCTTTTAGGTTACGAGGGCAGATCAGAATAACATCCATCGCCGTATTACTAGACCAAAGAAATGTAAATAATATAATCGCAGTGGAGCTTTACGTATATTCGTATTAGGTAGTTACGTAGCAGTTAGTATGAGGTAAAATGGTCGATAAAAAACGTTATACTATACGCGGTTAACGGCTCTAAAAAAAGTTTTGCGTCCAAACACATTGTATAGACTTCGGTATTCATTTCAAAAGTGCAAGCAGCAGATGACTGAATTGTGTTTTATAAATAGAATGACCTAGGGGTGTAGCGCGCTAAACGGGTCATCGCCCGGGTACGAAATAGGGCAGGCTGAGTTAGTACATACATGACGTACCTACACAGAGTATTATGTTTTCGTACATTGGATGGTTCTAAACATATTAAGCGGCAAGTTTATCTGGTTAGTTATTTACATTCACGTAGTTGCGATATCTTACCCAATTTTATATAAAAGGTGTATGTTGTCATATTTGAATATTTTACAGTTATACACAAAATATACTCGTATACCGCTGTCTATCATATCTAGTGCTCCATCATAAAGAATCAATTAGCAAAAAACTGTCGTTAACTCGTGGCCCTGGCTGTATAGGTATGTATGTTGCTATTCGCTACGTGACCTCGCGATTTGCTACACAACGGTTTATTAGTAGTTTTCAGAGACAGAAAACCCACTTTCAGAATTTATTTCAGACAAAAATTCCTTATACAATTGTGGAACCAACTATTAAAACCCTAAAAACATACAAATGGGTGTCTGTGATAATTGGTACATAATATATGTTAGATAGATCTTTGCTTCTTTCTCGACATTGAATTGGAACCAATATCAAAAATCAAATAAAGTCATATATTTTACCGATTTAACACAATATACGTGTATATTTTGGGGTTCTGACCTATATTTGCAGCGGTTGTATTGAAATTACAAATACCTGTGGATTAATGAGCATTAAATCTTTATGAAAATCGACTTTTTGCTTTTAATTATGTTGTAATATTGATTGAAGTTTATAAAACGAACATCAAAACCAAGTTTTTATCGAAATGTAACGCTTAATTATCGTCACGAAACGGACAGTGATTTAACTTTTCTTAACAACTTTCACTAATTGGGTGCACTATTTTTTGAAAACTTCCAGCTACCAAAGGTTAATTAAATAAACGATGACATATATTTAGTTCTGTTAAACTAGCTACCGATCAGACTTTGGGCAAATAATTATTAAGTTGAACTAGGCTTGTAAATGTGGCTCGATAATTTATGTTTTGCCTAGTGCCTAAGCGAGTTACAATTTTATGACAATAAAATTATAATTTATATTACCAAGCCGTAAGCCCTTCTTCTGCCACTTAGAAGGGTGGTCATAAGGTAGGTAATACCTATGTCTATGCGCTAAGCGTCCTCGCTTAGCTCCTTCCAGTGGTGGAGTGGATGGGTAAATATGATGGCTTTGTAAAAAAAAGCACTCGGTTCATCACTAAGATACCTATTAAGATAGGTTGAACGACTAGAAATTAGAGATAATCGTGTAATCTTAGGCTGGAGTCAAGGATATCAATTCCCGTTTTTCGACGAACCTCCTTCATATAATTCAGAATTAAAATCGTGAATAAAAAAGAGAAAGTTATTTTTAGTTTTGTTAGCAAGAACTTAATTATACTGTCCAGGCAAATTTCTCTCTCCTAGGTTTTTTGGGGCCTAAATAAAATTATATTGTATAAATTAACCAGTTTTAAATTTCAAAAGACATATTTAACCTAATACCTACTTCAAATTAGCAGATGTTTTTCTAAACACGTCTAAAAATTGTAATAGTGCATCAATTGATTTATAGGTATTTCTTTGCCAATTGCTGAAAATAGTAAAAGGCTTTTTGTGATTTTCATTTGCTGGTAAATTGTATCAACCTTACCTGCACTACCATAAGTTTATATGTACCTACTGCTGCCAAGAATTTACTACAATGCTTAAACAAATAAACTTACTTAGTCTAAGAAAATATAATATTGATTTCATATTAAGCCGATCACCTTTATTTCAACAGATATATGAAATGTGTTGCTTAACTTCAAACTCAGCTAACTCCAGTTTGCTCTAAGTTTGATTATCTTTCAGATTGTTATTTTTCTTTTTAGATAATCAATCTTAAAGCGGAATGGATTTACCCAAGTTTGAAGTTAAGCAACACAAATATACTATTACGATTTCAAAAATTGACATGTTACTGGTTACAGTTGCGATAACTTTTGCAGGTGTGTTGTTGGCAGATATGCCCGCGAGGATGATGAGCGCGCGGGCGGGCGCGGGCGGCGAGGTGAGCGTGGCCGACAGCCCGCTGGCCACGCTGGAGTCCCTCGCCCAGGCCGCCGTCATCGCCGTCATGGGCGTCGCTATAGTCATCTCCAACCTTCTCATCATTGCTGCCTTCCTTAATTTCAAAGGTATAGATATTTACAAGTTGCTTCCCTTGCGACATTATCACTATATGAAGGACCCTAATGGTTCCGATTAAACGTCACGCCAAAACGTGTTCTTATTTTAAAAATGTGTTAGGTATGTTGTAAAACAACTTGTAACTTGCAATAAGCTGAAGTAGTTTTCCAACTCCTTCAGTAGAAAGAGAGTTCCGATAAAATAATTACATGTAAATTATTATGCAACAGGCCCCTGGATATATCGTCTAGGTTTAGGCACCTTGTATCATATGAATGAATGCATTAATTTTAAGTAATACAGAGTCTATAGGTCCATTTGTATTTGTTAGTCGACTTATATATAATTCCTTGAAATATTTTAACTAGCAACAATATATTTTAAAATTAGATTGCTTGTCGAGATCAAAATGCATAAGTTAAATTATCTATTTACGTACCTTATCTATTTTGATCTAAACTTATCAATCGCCTTCATTTGCCCGACCAAACTTTTCAGTAACAACACTCAGAATATTGGATCGGTTCAGGCACATCTTGCGACATTTAGCTAACCGGGTGTAACACTACGAGTGTTTCGTTACTTTAGGCACACGCTTACTGCGCTACGGGCTACGGCGTAGCATAGCTGTGTTTTTTAGCTTCGTTTAAGGGAAGTGGAAACTAGTTTTACTGCAATTTTACGCTAAGTCGTATCCCTTTTTAACATCACACTGTTCAGTGAAGATATATATTTCGCTATTTATAAAAGATAGGTTAACTTAGTTATCATAAGGTTTCTTTTAAGCGTCTCATCCGCTAGTCCGGGGATTATCAACGTGTCATTTAGAAACGACTTAGACCCGCTGACTATAAGCATCTACCGATGTTATGAAGTTTTCCATTTCTAGCGAGTAGAAAAGAGATCGTGTTAACATTTTTTGCAACCGGTGTACATTCTATTTGTTTGTTGCAGGTCTCTCGAATGAGGTGATTAATTACTACCTCTTATCACTGGCTGTGGCGGATTTATTGTGTGGGTTGTTCGTGGTGCCTTTATCCGTATACCCGGCTATTACCGGCCGCTGGATGTTCGGCGACCTATTGTGCCGTCTCGCAGGATACGTTGAAGTAACTCTGTGGTCGGTCTCAGTCTACACGTTCATGTGGATATCCGTGGACCGTTACCTGGCCGTCAGGAAGCCTCTCCGATATGAGACGGTTAGTGCGACGGTAGTTATCTTTTTCAATACCTCTTTTGTGGACGTGGTAGTGATGTATTCACAACTAGATACTCCTTTAGGAATGAAAACGACACACATTATCTATAATGATGTATATATTCAGATCACATGCATCTTAACCAGAAGATATTCTGACGAAATCATTTTAATTTATAACATCATAACTTAAAATAATGTACAATGTACTTATTATTAATTAAGAAGAAGATGCAAAGATGTTTAAAATGAAATATCCTATTGTTGAAAACAACAAAAAATTATAATAATTAAATACCTATATTTAACGTATTTAGTTTCGCTTGTAAACTGACGTGTGTCCTTTTTGTTGGTAGAAGACCTATTATCCTTAATACCTTTAATACCTGATAAAATATTGAATACGCCCATGTCGCCCATGCCTTATTTACTGAAGTTGAAAACAAGAAAAAATAAATACAAGGATAATAGATCGGTGGTCCATTAGAGCAAGAGTTTTTTTCTCTACACATTCCTATACAGTAGGAAGCTTTGATTAATTTAATAAATCTCTTTCAATGATTACTTGCATGGTGAGGCAAGACTAGCAACAAAATATTAGTCTAACTTCCAAAGGCATTTTGAGACATTGAAAGGAACTGTATTGTTTTTTTTAATTCTCTTTTTAGATCATTTTCTAACCTTGCTTTATTCGGGCCTAAAGGAGTGTAGCCGCATTGCACTTACTGTGTGCTATTAATGTGCGTTTCTTGTTTAGTCTTAGACTGCCTACAAACTGAGTTGCTATTGCTAAGGCGACACCTTCGTGCATAGATGTTTGAAATTTATGATATCATATAATTAATAGCTCCCTTACGTACCGATGCATGTCTCTTTTGTAAATTTATAATTAACTACCGAGGATTCAAGCGAGGTAAATGTAAATATACAACTACGATGTAAGATACAATTCATGAAGATTAAGGAATAAATGGATATATTCTACTGCTTCGCTTTTAATTAGTGCACACATTCGATTGAAAAATAACGGTATTGCAGGACATTCTGATATCGATAAACTTTCGATTAGACTTAAATAATATTTCTACTGGCGCACTCAGTTAGAAGTTATACGTACCTAAGCATTATTTATAGTCGAACCACGCATCTGACCTAATGGACGAGTTTGTGCACTAAGCTAAATTATTTGTATTCAATGTTGTAAGAGGTTTTAGATCGTGGCACATTCGCATAACATAACAAATGTTGAAGGTACCGATGTGCTACGACCTAAAGAAAGGAAGTTGGCAGTGAACTACAACTTACAAGCGAGCGCGCGGCATAGAAAAGGAGTGTGTGCAATGCACTTTATAACTGACATAAGTTTCACCCGGATTCTTCAATCACCTACTCGAAATTCCTAAATAAACAATATTCAGACTGACAAGAGAAACTAAGAGATAAATCTTTCACCTCATGTCTAGGTATACGGTATAGTAGGTACATATCTATATTAACCAAATACCTGAAGGTAAATAATTTAAACAACTAAAGAATATTAGATTTTTGTAGAATAATGGATACATTAATATTATAATATTACTTACGAAAAAAGAATCGAAGAATCTATACTATTTCACCAAGACTTTAATGGTAAGAAACACATGTCTTTAATGTTACGACATGCATGCAATATACATAACTCTACACGGCCAAGCCACACTTTTTTAGAATTAAACGGATTTTGACTGACTAAAGTATGAATGAAGCATTGTCTGTTTGTCAAAACTACAATATTAGAATTTTGTATTTTCTCTTGCATTTACTTTTTGAATGTTAATTGACGTTAAATATATATCCGTAATGGTGAGATGGAAGTACAAAATATAATAATTAACATTGCGTACATAACCTTTACTAGCCACTGAACCTCGCAAAATTTCTATCCGTTAGTGCTATTTATTGCACACGTTTTACTCGTACATGAGTCGCCTAGAAGACGGTCAACTACTGCTACACTTCCGTACCTTTTTCTCGTATCTTCGTATAATTAATTCATATTACTAAGCCCACTCGATTACAACGTTCAGGTACAAACTCGCACTCGAAGTCAGTGCTGGATGGTGTTCACGTGGATATCTGCCGCAATGCTCTGTTGCCCGCCTCTACTGGGTTACAAGAAAGAGGCAAATTTTGACAAGGAGACATTTATCTGCATGCTGGACTGGGGCACCACGTACGCCTATACTGCCACTCTTGGAATTCTAGTATTAGGACCGAGTGTAATATCTATTGTTTATAATTACTTCTATATTTTTTCTATGAAACGCAAACTAAACAGCGGTGCACCTATTCACGATAAAGAATATGCAACAGCTTTGGCGGAGAATCTCGCTAACCCTAGTCACTGGATGAGTTTTATTCTCGTGTCAGCTTTTTGGCTCAGCTGGGCACCGTACGCCGGAGTCAGGCTGTACGAGTACTTCACTTCCCAGGAACTTAAGATTCCGATGCTGCACTTTGGTGTCGTGTGGTTAGGAATATTAAACTCCTTTTGGAAAATAGTAATTTTAATATCTTTGAGTCCACAATTTCGATTAGCTCTTAGAATACTTTGCTTAACAGCCTGCTGTCGCACTAAGGGCCGGTTACAAGCCGAGCTCATAGGTATGGATAACGATGACTGAATCATCTTCTGGTCTATACTTAAGTTAAGGTTAAATTTAAACTTTAATTACATATTAAGAGACAAAGAGTACGCATTACCTGGGGGTGCAAAACAAAAGTTTCGGTTGTGTAGTATTGAATATGTCTGTTAGTACGTTTTATTAGGTAATACAGCCGTGTATGTAATTGATCAGTGCCTGATAATAATTATAATACAATAAAAGTCCAAGAGTTAACGTTTTGCTCGTTTGGGTAATTCCAGTAGTAATCTCGAGATTATATAGCTCAATATAGTTTAATGTTGTTACTTCTCTTTGTCTCTAGTAGTTAATTATGGATAGTTTTAACATAGCTTGAGGATTCGTACGGCATTATAAGCATTTAAATATATATATATATATATTAATTTTCGATTGGGTGCAATTGTATTATTTCAATAATATTGTCTTATAAATGGTCATATTTGTGAATTAACGGTGCCTGTAAAATACTTTTTTTCGCCATGAATGGTTCTTCACATGTTTTAGTTTTTTAGTCGGTTCATAATTTTCTGTTATAAGTTCTTTTATGAATAAAATCTTGACTGTACCTGCAGAACAGCGACTCGACTCGCTGTTAATATCACTTGAGAAGTAATGATATTAGTAGATACCCATCTAACAAGCTTTTATTTGTCATCAACGCGAATCCTGGACTCGAGCCATTTGCTAAGAATGCAACCGGGATTGACGTTGAGATAAGAGAGAAGCTTTTAAGGGTAGACGATAGTTACTTTTAATTATATATACATAGTTGTACTTTAAAAGTAACAAAGTTATGAACCAACTCAGAGTCTTTTTACATTATCCAATAGGATCCGAGTTGACAATAATTAGTGACACAGTTTTTTTTTTGGTATCGGATGTTGAATTTTTGTGTATTATACGTATTATTTAAACACCAATCTATGTTGAACTGATGATATGATGATGTAGAGGCAATGTAATTGTGGTCCCGTGAGATAATGTGAAACGGCTCTAATCAAAGAAGTAATAACTAATAACGCTTTAGATCGTGATTTTCGCACTGTCTTACGTTTCTTATGAATAAGTAACTAGATTAGGGTAAATAAGTAGATACATTGTTTATAGGGTATCATCCGTAATATATTTTTTTACAATATATCTGTGAGTAAAGAGCAATATGAAAAGTTGAGTAATAAATCCATATCATTTTATTTGTAAACACTGTGTTAGCAATTTAATCATTTTATTGGTAATGATCTCGCTAAGATATTTGTAGATTGCATATTCTAAAGTTAAATATGATACATTAATAGGTATGATTTTAACGCACAGCAGTGATGGGGATTTTAATCATAAAATATTAATTCAAGTTTAACAGTTAAGAGGTAATCAAGTTAGATATCAATATAGGCAAAATTGCATGCGTCAAGGGTAGGCTATGTATTGTATTTATATAGCCGACTTACAAGTTTTCAACTAACAAGGCGTTGCACGGTGAGGTTAACGTGTTCTATCGGTGATAAAAGTTTCCGATATCCCAATTAAATTTACCCTACGATAATTCACATTTCACACTGTTTCCATTTGTGTGGTTGATAAAAAAAATTACAAGTTCACGCCCACCTGAATTAAGTTAATCAATTTTGTCTTAAGCCTTCTGGATCTCGCACGTAATGAGTTGCAACGTCATGAAATGTTTAAGAAATCCGTTGTATAAATATACAGACTCAATAGTACAGAGGCCGGAAAGTAAGGGGTTGCCGGCCGAGTATATGGAAGTTACGAAGCCGACAACGCCTTGTCACGCCGAGGTATGTATAGTGTTTTCTCAAACATACTAGAGTTTAAAAAAAACCCAAGAAATTAGTAATATTTTTGGAAAAACTAAAAGTAAACATGCGATATAAAATAGCAAAATGAACTATAAAATGATCATTGTTTTTTTTATAGGCGTAGTGGCAGAATGACATAAAACCAAAAATATTATAATGTCCAATCTCCACGATGCTGTGTCACGAATTTATGTGAAATGGCAATTAAAATAGAGGACCTTGCGAACCTTATGTCAACCATAACGACCTCTCGTGGCTCTCATCTAGTCAAACCTGCAACCACATAATAAGGAACATAATGTCAACATTACTATGCATGTTTGAGAAAAAACATTTTCTCTAACATGCAATGAATTTATTTCATTGCCTGTTAGAGAAAAGTACTATACATACCTCGGCGGGAAATATGGGGTTGCCATCCTCAAACCTATCTATATGTCTTCAGCTGGCAACCCCTTTCTTCCCGGCCTCTGTAGTAATGTACTATTTCGAGAATACATACATGTATAAACATGATATTGTTAATTTGTATTACCGTGTACTACTTGAATATTGTATTTTGTAGTTTATTTAGGACGGGTCAATAAGTACCTGAATATGTTTGATAGCTATTTGTTACAAACATGATATGTTGTGGATCCTGAACGAGCTAATGTTAGGGGATGAGTGTTAATACTGATAATATTAACTTCGAGGCCACATGGAGAATGAATTGCAAATAGATTAACTATGCGATTTTTTTTAATCATTCATCGCTGTTGGACTGCTTCAAAGCATGTCACTTTTATAACTAGTACTTATTTATAATCTAATAACTACCTCTTTATTTCCACCGCTTTAGATTCACCCAATAAGTAAATCTACCTATAGAAATGCGCTAATAATGACTTAATTATACATATTATAACATAGCAATGAAAGTATGTGTATAAGAGTAATAAATCAATAAAAATGCAACTATAAGTATTTTTAAATGAAACCAATACGGATCTTGCAGTAGCTTGCTTGTTTATTGCTGAACTGAAGACCACCGAAAAGGAAATGCCATACTTTATTATACGTTCCATATATGGTTCCAGGTCTTTCTGTGCATACACATTATGACTTTGAATCATTCTTGTTTAATTTACAGTGTCCTCCAATAACGATGATAGCTGATATTTATTGTAACACAATTTAGCCTTATGTAGTGCTTATTACTTGAACAGGAAGTATCTCATCCCTTAAGAGTATTTGCAAATTATAGGCTGTGCTTAGATAATTGCTGTTGTCATTGTAAATTTTGTCGTTTTTATGTACTTACTATAGAGAAACGAATTATCATAATAACTAGTGACACGACATGAGCTATTTCTACTCCAGCCGCCTCAATTGTTTTGATAGCAAATCATATGAAACGGTTGAAATGTTAAGAGGCCTGATTGCGTGTTTCCCATAATGTATGCGTTTGACCTGATTCGACACCCTTTAATATTAAGTATAATAGGGAATGATATTTGATTACACCTTGTATTTTTTTTCTAATAAAATTGATCATATTGTGATAATACTAGTAGGTATATACCCGTAAATATTTCAAAGCCTTAGAATATTTTGTTAACAATTTCGAATGATGTGTCAACCACTAGTCAGAATGTAACAAGTGCTCTATTTTGTATGACAAACTCAGGTGGAATGGCTTTGTAATGAACTATATGGACACTGACAAACTTGGCATTGATTTATTGTACTTAAGAAGTAATTGAAATCGTTTTTTTTTTATAAATTGACTCAAGTGTTACAGCAGCACCTGGTATATTCTTAGTTTTCTGTTAAGCAAATATCTTTCAATAGATACTTTGTATCATTCTCATGTTAAAACAGAGGCTTAATGTTATAAGTTAAAAACAACAAACTTGTATTAATAAAGCAGACTTTGTATACTTTCACAACCAAAGTAATAGTTTGACATAAATGTATTGTATGCACATAACATAACAAGATAAATCAAAAATATGGAATGAAGTAAGTTGATATACAATTTCCGTGTTACTAACCTTGCATTTGCAGTATTTGCACTCGTAATCTACAGAGCTTTTTTAAAGACAACGATTCTGTGGCATACTTTTGTTCCGTTGCGTCCTTTTTGATCGGACTTACGTGCTATAAACTAATACAAATGTACAAATCTAATTTTATTTTATAATTTTATTTTGACAAATATTATAACTTATAAGTTAAGCGAGGTTACTACCGAGTATATAAAACAGTTATTTCAGCCTTAATGCCTTAATTAATATTCAATTAATTTGTACTTTAAGTTATGTAGCACACGCATATCTGGACTTTAAGATATATTATGTAATCATTATATTGTACAGAATGAAGCCACGATCTGAAAAAAAAAACAACATCATAGTGGATGAATTACCCACACGGACGTATCTATATTAGAAGGCCGTAGCAAATATTTTTAAAATATGTACCAACTAATAAACGCCGAGATGACGCGAAGAGATGATGATGATTTACCAAATAATGTATATATTTTTATGAAAACTAAATAGAAACGTGTTCACGTGTCTGTGGTTCTATTGATTCGATACCAATATACTTAAATAAATCTGCATTGCCTTTATTGTACTAAATATTATTGTAAGTAGTAATACCTACATTGTAAATGGAGAGCTGGCCACCGTATATGGTACGCGGTATGATATTAGAGTGAGAGTAACGCAACCCTTTTATTTATATTGCATTTTTAATAAATAAATACGGTTACATGTATTACATAGAAGGGTTTCGTCGCTCTCATCTCATCATCTTAAACATTCGGCTAGATCTAACTATTATATGTGTAACTGCCTACCTTAGTGCATGATTCAATAGCAAAGCAATAGTATTAACATGAAAGATAAGTTTGTTATACAGTATAAATTAAGTAGAAGATTTTGCTCTTCGAAACATAAGAATAATACTCAAATGAATATACATAGAATACATAGCAGTGACATTTAATAGTCTAATAAACTTTAAATACTTGACGTAATTTTGAACATATGTTTAACGTGTTAACTAAAATAAATATGTGAGTATGTATTGTTATGACTTTGCAGTGTATTTCGAAGTAATTTGGAAAAAGTTATAACTGCTAGGGTGCTCCTTACTGTCTTTTTGCAAATTTCAAATATTATATAAAGCACCATCTTTAATAGTTATATATAATTTTTACATTAAATAAAAATTGAGTTTGTTTTATACTGACAGTGTTAAATACACATTCTGAACAGTGTTTTTTCTTTACGTATTAGAGTTTTTATAGAATATTCTGTATAGAGTACAGAGTACATTACTATGAAAATGAGACATAAGGGACGCCCTAACAATTATCTTTTAAACTAAATACCTATACATGTACCTGTTCATATAGTTTGTGTGTCTGTAAATCCCATTTTAATTCTTAATACCTACTTGTCGTGTACATAAGGCAGCTGGGGTTAGCTACGGACAGAAGGCGATTTAGGTATACTACGAGCGTATATTATAAATTATAATTGAAATTAATTATTAAATACAATCCAGCTGACTTTTAAAAGCAAAATGTAGCTTAATATACTTGAGTTTATTTGTTAACCATTAGTTTTTTATGAGTTGCCTTACCAATTTCATCAAATAATGATCAGGCTATACATGAAATTAATATTTAATAGTATTGTTTTCCTAACGTAATATGAACGATTCGTGCAATTTCGTTAATTCGGGAATTAAATTGACAGCATTCAGAAAAGTGCATGATAAAGGAAAATAGCACAGGTGTTATACTACAAGCGAATAGCAAGGGCTCGTTCATTGGTGATAGAAGATATCTAACCTATTTAATTTACTACATGAACAGACAATAAATTCGTCCAATGATGCTGCCATAATCATAAATATTAATACTAAATATCTCTTTAAGTATATCTTTAATATCTGTATTAACTTTTGTTAAACGCATACTAATTTAGACTGAAATGTGGTATATGTTACAGTTGCCATCCCATCGAGGTTGTGACTTTATCGAGTACCTAAATAAATACCGTAACGTGTAAAATAAATTTCACGATACAACCTATAACGGGTTGGTAAGCTTACAATAATTTTATGAACTAGGCGTGCTTCTCTACACGTATACATTTTACGAGGCATTTGCGTTACAATGTTATATCGCTTCTTTAGCGGGAATGTATGAAGAAACGAATCGTTAAAATTATAATTTACGCGTCTAAATAATTTGCTATTTGACGCGTTGTGCATCACAGTCGACTCGGTTTAAACACTGAAAAATAAACTATTCTTGCTGAAATATTCTGATTTCCACACTTTGTAGAACACCGGTTTATCAGCTAAATATGAAGGCTGTTATACGATTGTCACGTGGAGGGCATGCACCGTAGGTACTGTTTGTTTGATTGTTACTGCAAGTGCACATTTTAAATATTAGCCTTGCCTGTCTGAATCAAGAATCAAACTTACCGTAAACTTATTTCGCTATACCGACCGTTACCATAGTCAATCATAAGCATTTATTTCTACTGAATAACACTGAAACACTCCTAATGGAAACACGATGAAAACTCACATTTAAATTAAAACTCACTAACGAAAACGGTCCTTTCTCCGATTAATGCATGCTTTGTAATAAATTTTAAACCTTCTCTCTTTTAACTCATCTGAATGAATTTATAATAAAAATAATCTTACTGATAAGATTTTCTATTTAGAGTATTTAAGACAGGTACTTTCCCTCCAAGTGACAAGGTCGTGGGGGACTCCCGCATTAGTCTTCAGGGTACCTAATGTTCGTCTACTACAGGGCTGAACTATTATATGTCCGTAAATAAATAACCGTGAATGAATTGGCATTATGCAGGAATAGACATATCAACTTGAGGCAATATATTCATTATTAAAAAGTTTTGATCATGGCGAAATACACTTATAAATGATTTGTTTAATCCATACTTATAGTAATCTTATCCCAACACTATACTTTTATATCGTGCATTTCAAGAATTGTGTAGCTTGTCTTTGGTTCAGTGCGTTAACAAAAAAACAACGCCATGACGACTGTCCGTTTAACCTCAGCTTAAATAGTCAATTTTCGCTCGCTAGCATAATACAGTAAAATGTAAAGTATTTAGGTGTATCATTTCATCAAATTTGAAGTTTATTGGTGAAGTTTACTGTATATCGTAAGTAATTTGTTACATTATTCTAGTTTATTTTTTTTACTCTTATCTATAAGTATTGTTAGAGGTGGTAACCACTCATTATTAAGGTGCATACAAATAATTCTTTAGTTTACTAAAAACTTCGAGGGCTTCGTCTTAAAATGGCACTATTTAATTATTTTGTAAGTGTTAATGAAATACCATTATAAGTTTCTTTAGTAAAACACTCATGCCTATAAAAATATACCTATTATTATGTTAAAGTATTAATAGGATTTCAAGATACTCAGGTAAAGTAATGAAGATTGTTATAAAGATTTTGTTATTTATTTATAGAAATATGGAGTTCGTGTTTGCCACATTAAAATTTAGCGCCAAGAAGTGTTTTATTATTTCGTTGCCTACTTCTAAATAGTAATTTACCACAACGAGATAGCTCAAGCTTCTTTCCTTCCTTCCGTCCGTTCCTTTTTGCAAGATTTGGCTTAACCTAACACGTTCACGGACAGTACGTCGACACACGTGGCTCAGCCGTTTGTATTCCTTGGCATATATATGATATGATACATAACGTCGCACAGTGTGGTGGACGTGTTAAATGTTTAATTGTTACTAACGTTTATCACGTTGTAATTTGTTTTCGGAATCTTCATATTATTTTGTAGTTTATTGCAAAATTCGAGAAGATGAGATGCAAGATACGGCACTCACTAACATACTTCCGGTTCCAAAGTTAGAGGGGGAGAGACACATTTTTTAACAAACTATATTTTAGGCAAATACTACTTCTTCTTCCAATCTAACCTCACACTTTGGGGTTGAACCAGGGTTGAACAGAAAAGATTACAAGTGTATTTTTTTTAATTGACCCTTTTGTCCGATTGGTTGCTTAACATATTCGTACCGAATTACAACTAGGACTAACGGTAACCGAGCATAGTATGGAGAAACTTTTCCTGTATATGTAGTTGACTACGGAACCCTAATGAATTCAACTAGTTTTATGTAGTGTACCGAAGCAAAGAACACATTTAAATAAAAAAAATTAGACATTTTCCTCATTTAGCGGGTTCTAATCCAATCCACAATCAATCAGATCAAAATCAAAGTTCGTAATATTTGACATTACATTATTGAAGTCGTATAAATTTTTTCATACTCCTTCAGGAATCTGATATAGCTGAACTTTGTCTTTCATTAACTGTACTTACTTGATCTTATCGACTTAATATTAAGACAGTAAGGTCGTAATTTTTACATGTTCTGGCGCTTTGGTCGTCTTTCGTCTTTGAGCTTGACAGTACGCTTACGCCGTAGCACCCTAGCGGTAAGTATGGTATTACACTTACACGTAGCGCGCAACTCGCAGGCAGCAGCAGGTGTATTTAGAATTTGCAAATATGATTCTAACATAACGTCAGCCCACACTATACGGCACTATAGTGTCGTAAAGACAAGCGAAATAGCGGCACGGCCGAACCATCCTTTTCTCGAAACAGTTCAGACTATCTTAGACCACCTAAAACAATAACTTCGTGGTAATTAAATCTGGCCTAAATTTTCAATAACCGAGCAGGTATTGTATAAACACGGTACATGTAAATTACGTATCTGCTTTAAAATAAATACGACACACCCTTGTACGTCTTCACAGAAAGCGAATAGTAGGTACGAATTATGTATATTTTAATAAAGGCTACGCTACTATATAGTTCCTGAGCCTGAAGCTACGAAAAAATAAAATCATAGCACTCACAATCGCAACATTATCTGGCTTATTGACTATCTATTCTGTTTAGTCGGACATCATCAATGTATAATTCGTACGGTTAGTGGTGAGAACTATACCCCGTTATCTTATGCTCAGTTTAGGGGCAAGTGATTGGGCAGTTACGATAATCTAAGTAGATAATAGTACATTGTGCAACGAGGATGGTAAGTAAGGTATAGTAAACGCGAGTCTATTAGAAGCCCGACGACGAAGTCGGAGGGCTTTTAATGACTCAAGTTTGTTATACACTTACCACCCGTGGTCCACACAATGTTTTTCATCACATTTGCGAGGAAATAAAATAAATTCATTGGTAAAATATTAGTTAGTACTTATGTAGGCTTAAAATCAAAATACACTTTGAAAACTACAATCAGACCTCATCCACTAAAAAAGATTGTCAACAATGTCAACTTGTTTCAATGTCTTCCACAGATAATGTTAACAACTGCGTTTTGTTTTCGAATTTGACAGATCATCCTGCCAAATAGTACCAATTATCAAAATCAAATATAAAACAATTATTTTTAATAAATACTAAACATTAAATTGCAGTCAAATTGAATATAAAGATATGTTTTATACATATTAAAAGTTGGTTGTAGCAAACTTTTGAAGATATGAAATACACCTTGGCTGTTTGGAAACATCCTCAGTCCGAAGTGAAGTATGAGTTCTATATATTTTTAAAACTAAACTTAACAGCCCGTGTGAGCTAAATCGGTTATAACTGCTCTGTACTCTCGCAAGTAACAACGCCATTGATGAGCAAGTGTGATGAAAAGAATTAAGTTGACTTACTCAATAACATGTCAAAAGATCTTGGGTCGGATTTTTGAAATAGTCACCAAGTGATTTCCATAGAGAATGAATGAGAATCTCTATGAATATTACTCGGTGACTATTTCAAAAATCCGACCCCAAATTGACGATATTCGATATTTATAATTGTCGCCCTCCGATTTGACTAAAACGAGGAATGAATGTGTCTCTAAAGAAGAATTTTAGCTTGACAAATAACTTTTATAGATAAATATGAATCGACTAATTATGTGAAGCAACATCACTATTTTAGATTGCCCCCAAAATGAGCATTAGATAACGGGGTGTAGTGAGAACACGCCAATATAAAAAAAAACATAAAGGTTAATTTCCGCCTACTGTCAAAAGGTGAAGAGCACTGTGCACGATTCTATGCCGTTAAATTATTTAACAAACTACCACTAGAGCTCAAAACAATTTCAAAATTAAATGACTTCTTTACACACAAATTGAAGCAGTTTTTGTTGAGAGGGTGTTTTTATTCTGTGGATGAAGTGTTTGATTTGTCTAATCCGTAGGTGTTAGGTACTCGTTTTTGTTACTTAATCATTTTTTACTTGTTGCTTTTTAAATGTTGTCATTAGTTATTCTTATTTGTCATATTTATGTTCTGTTAAACCAATTAACTATACATTAATTAGTATGTCATTGGATAGTTGTAACTTCCATAAGTTCCTTTATTAGTATTCTTTTATTTATTTTTTGTAAATGTGTGTATTTGGACAATATCTTGTATTGTTCGTAAATAAAAAACTATGACTATGACTAGTTACAAAAGGTTTCCATATAAGGACAGGAATACGCTATTTTAGGCTCGCTGATCGACTACAAAATCAGTATTGTGCAATACTGATTTTGTAGTCGTTTACTGTGGCACGTTGACCTAAATAAAGCCGTCAATAGCCGCTACAGCCGATACTAACCAATATTTTCGCCGGATCCGGCAAATGATTTGATAAAACTGTCAACGTAAGGCGGCAAATAGGCTTGTTTATGACAAAGGTGGCAAACGAGCAGACGGATTGCCTGATGGTAAGCAATTACCGTCGCCCATGGGCACTCGCAACACCAAGGGAGTCACAAGCGCGTTGCCGACCTATAAGTGGGTTGGAGCTCTGGGAACCTTATTCACCATCAGGAACACAACACTACACACTTGAAAGGTAGCAGTGCTATTATGGCTGTGGTCTTCTGTAAGGAGGAGGTACTTCCCCAGTTGGGCTTCTCCAGATTCAAGCGTGATGGTACTTCGCTGTGCCCTACCTCTCATTGTTGGACGTAGTCTAAGGACATACCCGGGTCCAAAATTATTTCGGGCCTATTTCTTGAAGTTACTTTTTGACACCTGTTGTTAGAAAAAGACTTCCGCTTGTATCACAAGTTACAGTGTTCGAGAAACAGGCCTCAGCAGTCCAATCTGTACGTATATATGCCTAAAAATTCGAAGAATGGAGTGCTGAAACACTTAAGGGTCAAGTATCCGAAAACAATGTTTAGGAAAGAGTGAAGAGACGTATGACACGAAAAGGTGACCCACCACGGGAGACACGGAGCGCCACGACCGCTGCGAAATAATTTAAGTCAGTACTTACTTGATACTGTTTATTATATAATATGTTACCCATAAAACAACAAAGAAATATACATACATGTACCGATAAGAAATATACATTGATGGATATATTAAGTCTCTAGTTACATCTATGACAAAGATTTCTGATTGTGGCACGGTGAGACACTTGATTTGCTTAATCAGTCAATCAAAATTGACAGTTAGATAATAAATTACTCGAAAAATAATTCGCTGGAGGTTGCGAGCCCAACTAACGATATACAAATAATTCAATCACTGTAATTATTATCTTACCGTGTTTCTTAACATTTTATTCCGAAAGTGAAATTAGATTTATTTAGAAACGAAAACTAACCCGTAGTCAGACCCGCAGATGGAAACCCCGCGATTTTGTTAATAAATATGTTCTACGTTTTTGCTAACTAATATATAATGAAAGCAACAAACGTATGTCACGAAATACCTACATTTAAAACATTTTGTATTAAGACTTGACTATATAAAAGACTTTAGATAATTACCTACACAGCTTTTTTTCTTTGGCTCCGTGCGAAGACATAGATAGGTACAGTCGTCGTCAAAGATATGTTTACACTTTTACAAAGGATTAAAATGAAAACGAGTAAACATATATTTCACGTCGACTGTACAATACTAACGTGCTCGTAACTGAACTATATCTAATTGACCGTCAATAAGTATACTCGTATATGAAGATAAACACAAATCAAGGAGGTGAATATAATATTACAGGTTACTGCTTATTCTTGAAGCTAATATAAGTAGGTTTAGCCGGATGGAATCTGATGATATTTATGCGATAGCTAAGTGGATATTTCTGTATGTTTAGGTACGTATTTTAAATGGTGTAGAAGTCATGTAAGCCGCATGGACCGAAAGCCGATTTGTGATACTCTCATAGAAATGTGTGTTAAAGGATCATAGTTATCAAAAATTTTAAAAAGGTTTATAAAAATTACATATGATACACCCATCATCAGTGTGGTCGCAACCGTAGCCGAGAATTATGGTATAGTATCGAATAACATGGTTGCAATGTGACGGAAGGCAAGTCCTTTTGAACATTTATATAAGGATATATAATATATATAGTTTGACTAAGTTACTCACGTAAATGAATTGAGTCTTGTGATATTAATAATGAAATGAAACGTTTAAAGTTCTGAACTTTCACTTATATAGTATCATATAAGGTAGATTGATTTTAAAAATTTAAATTTCACCATAATAGTTTTTGGTCATAGATTATCATAAATTCATAATATACAGGGATATACCATAATTCAATATACTTATAGGTTTTTAATGTCAGATAAATATATGATGATATATTTTTATTATTTAATTACATTACCACAACTCTGTCTCCTGTGGAGTTCTTACAAACACAAGAAAATATCGAACTAAAGTTTACGTTTGTACAAATCACTTTCCGTGCGGCATGGGGTAAGGCTCAAATTATGATGGTAAACAAGTATGGCAGCGAAAGTGTTAAATTTGGCTTTTATACTTCAAGACAATTGTTTATATTCGATAATAACATGTTGCTATGAGCATTAGTGATTTTCACACAAGCAGTAAATACTGACCACATGAGTTACGACTTTCATTTAAAATTCTCTGTACAACCCTCTTCCGCAATAGTTGAGTTGGTGCGGCGCGGTGTGACAACCAGATCTCGTAATATTTACAACATTTTCATTGCTGTAAAGAAACATGATAGAAGAGACTTACCTACTGATACTCGTATAACATTGAAATATATTTCTTTTATAAATTCCGTATTATATAACGTGTGTAATAATTTGTGTACTTTTATTTAATTATATACTGTATACACCGTGTTGTATCTTTTATTTCCGTTAACTTTAAGTAATAATGATTAACGTATAATAGAGTATTTTACTAATATATAATAATTGAGAGACAAATAAATTAAATCACTGAATCAGTTCACCCCGCCTACAACTTCTCTCCTTTGCCTTAAAGTTGACTGGTAGAGAATCCCTCTATTAAGCATTAAGTTATTTTTTTAATTATTATTTTTCTTTTGTGCAATAAGGTTTAAATCAATAAATAAAATTAAAATAATTATTCATTTATTTGCTGCTTTGGGAAGCTTCTGTTAATGCACCGAGAAATGTCGATTATAAACAGAAATAAAAAAAACACGGTGTCCAACAGTGTAACTACTTAAAAAAACCAAACAAAACTATATATATAATAGTACAATTTAATTTGTTCTTACATGCTTATTATCATTACTTCGGCTTAAATAAGTGTATACATAAAGATTACAGATAACCTGTATTTTAAGATTACAGACTTGAATGAACTCGTACCCTTTAGGTTACAATAATATATCTACAGTATAAATATATATTCATTTATTGTAAACATGTTAAAAATATTAAACTCAAACAGTAACTATCTATTGCACCAAATAACGATATTAGTTTTAGGCCTATTACAAAAGGTCACTCAACACATCGATTTATGGGCTCGTTCGTGATCATTAGAAACCAGCCCTGGTGTAGGGTCACTCTCGATGCCACGATCCGACTGCGGAGGACACTCTCACACTACGTTGCAAAAAGTGCCCGCTGTTTATTCGTAGAAAGCAACGTACATTACGGGAATAAAATGTTGAGCCACAGATAGGATATAGATTTTCATTTTGATATATTTTAAATAAATTAATAGATTAATCCTATTTTTGCCACATTGA
This sequence comes from Grapholita molesta, assembly GCA_022674325.2. Classification (NCBI taxonomy): domain Eukaryota; kingdom Metazoa; phylum Arthropoda; class Insecta; order Lepidoptera; family Tortricidae; genus Grapholita; species Grapholita molesta. Next base: position 25,332,639 of record CP053120.2, on the reverse strand, counting down.
GTAACACAGACTTATTATGTGTAAATAATTTTCTATGCAGATAATTCAAATTGTATTAATTAGGTACATGCAGTTCTTTACAACCTATTACCCCCATGTTTATAACTGTTGATGTACGCTAAATAAATGTTCATACGATTACCCTAATCACCGGAATAATTTCCAGAATCATTAAATAAAGTTTGTTCTGCTTCGTGTATTTGTGCCTATAAATACTGATTACATAAAGTCCATTATATTTAAATTACTGGTAGACATAAAACTTACACATGTGTAGTATTTATAAATTAAATTTTAGAGAATATAATAGATTTTCTTGGAAGCCAAACACACATCATAACCTATATATAAAAATATAAATGAAGGTAAACATTAATATGGAAGTAACTCTCGGTATCTTAGGATCTATAAAGTCACAATCGATGTTATAAAAGCGTATAGCTTCATTAGTTCATTCCTTAAAAATTAAATAAATAATGGTAAGAAAAAAGACTACCCATCAATTGGAGGTCCATAAAGGATAATGAAGAAGTCGAAGACGTATTAGGAATGTTTTTTTGTATGCAGTTAGTCCTTCGGTTGCGGTTTCACCACCTCGCACTTACCGGGGGTGGCCGGCGTGGGATCATCGGAGAACAACGGGTTTTTCACCTCCATATCGCCAGTCTGCGTGCCAAAAAATTAATAGTGTTATTTAATAAAAAGCCTACATCACTAACAACAAAAAACATTTATAATTGAGCAAGCGCTAGGCACTTGTCCCACCGCGAGCTAGTAAGCTATGAGCTATCAACTAGTTATTTCAAGGGACAAAAGATAATCGAGATATATTTATAGCTCATCGCCCGCCGATGAACTACGATCGGCCGGCTCTTTTATTTACACGGGATCGATTATCTTTTGTCCCTTGAAATAGGTGATAGCTCATAGCCACCTCATAGCTCCATACATCCTTTTAATAAGAAAAATACATAATTATTGACATATTAAGATTTTAAGTAACCGACACACTAGTATAAAAATTCTCCGTTTTTGAAAGTTGGTTCAAACATACCGTGGCGAAGCCGGGGCATTCGTACACAGTGTAGTCGCCTTCCTCGTTCTCCTCCTCCGACTCAGGGTCCGACACAGAGCCCAGGCGTTGCTCCAGATCTATTCTACTGTATAAAATAACATTCATATGGTTATTACTACTTTTGCTAGATAAATATAAATGTTATGTACTACAAATATTAACATCTAGCCTACTCGTCCATATGTTTATTTATAAAGATATTGAAAAATATTTATTAAAAAATCTTCTTCAGAAGATAATGGAACGATCGAAGATAAATTATAACCTAAAATCTAAATTTATGTACCAGTAGCTTTATGATTGCTGCAGTTATTATTTGGATAACCTGTAGTTATAAAATTATAGTTGCCGATATTTCTCCTTTTTGTAGCATAATTTTAACCACTTATAATTAAACCTTTATCCCCGACACGATCAATTGTCCCATTCTTGGTAGAGACAAAGCCATCCATCAAAGTTATTTTCTAGACGTGAGATGAAAAAAAAATTACAGTAAAGACTTACCTTTCCATCGCAATGATTTGCTGTTTCTGGTGCTGATAGTGGTACATGTGCGCCGAGTGTGCGAGTTTCCTGTCGCCCGAAGACTCTACCGTTGGGCCTGTCACTCCGTAAGCGGGGTAGTCCACGTCTGCAGCCGCCTTTGCTTTCTTGGCCAATCTGTACAAATACGGGACGCGACATGTAGTTTTGCAATTAATCGGTCAAAATTTAAGGCACGAGTAAAAGTAAGTAGGTATTTAATATATTTTTGATGATATATAGCATAAAAACGTAAGCAGATAACCGTAAATCGGATTAATTGCAAATAAACTAATTACGTCGCGTTAATAAACATTAGACCAGTAAAATTAGCGTACCCTGGACATATTTCAATAACTCGTTGTTTTTATTATTTTATTGGATATTCATATTCAGTATTCAATATAAATTAGATATATTCAGTAAAATATTCCCGGTCATAACTATATAAAAAAATCGAGGGTTATCGTATACTACCTAACTTTTTTGTAAAAGCAAAAAAGATAACCAAATACCTTGTTAGTATAATTTTGAATAGCCTTTAAATGCTATCACTTAATAGCAAAATTAAACTGAAACCAATTTCGCATGTATGTTTTTTTTGTAGTTTTTATCTGATCTCAATATCTAGATAAGTAAAAATGGTAACTATGATATTTATATCTTTTTAAGCTTTATAACGTCTATTTAGACATTAAGACAAAAATTTAACGTTTGACATAGACAAAACAGACACCGATCTTTTTATAAAATCATTACCTAAATGACATGTAGACGTTTCTTTAAAACAGCAAAGTGTTCATCTTTTTCTTTCACTTACGTGTACCAGGCAAAAGTAAATCCAAAGATGGTCAGGCTGACAGCTGCCGCGATAGCACCGCCTACTGCAGCAAACAAGAGCGGGTCTATGGGATCGTTGGAAGCGTCAAGCACGTGAATGTGTTCTCTTCCCTTTTCTGTCATCAAGCCATCTTCGTGAGTGTTGCTGAAATGTGTCACTAATTTAACAAAAATAAGTAATCTGTAAGTTTAATGTACAACATATCATATCACTAAGGATGCAACAATGGCTCTAAAGTTAGTGATGTCTACAATGATATCTACAATGAAAGTGGGCTTATAAACAATGCCATAGATAACTTGTCAGCTAAAATGTTGAAGCATAAACTTTATAACTTAGTGCTTTAAGAAGATTACAATGCAAATAATATGTATAAAAGAATCAATAAATGTTAAGATATAAAAATAAATTAATTTTGCTTTCATGGGACGTGTAGACTGTAGATGTGAACTGTATAAGGAAGACTGCTTAATTCAGACTTGGCGTAGTAGTATGGAGATTTTGGAATATGTCCTGTAGGTTTAACTCCGTATATTCCTTTGAAAAACTACAGTTTAAATTATTTACATCTTTGGTTATTATGTTTAATTTGCTATTTTAGAGTACAAGGATAATAATGACTTTATTGTGCTTAGCGGTAGGAAGCAAGCATTTTTTTATAATTATCGCTCTGAGACTCGTAACTAGAGTAGCGCTTGACGAAGCGACAATGTAGATATAAATTTACATATACATAAGTGCATGTGATTTACAATCTATATGTATACACAATATATCATAGGCGAAATGAACAGGAACGTGGAGTACATGACATATTAATACACCGTCAATAAATAAAAAAATTATCATGTATGGAAATGGCAGATCACAATCCACAAACACTCGCAACATAACCTTAAACTTAATACAAAGCAAACTTACGGGGATATAATAAATATAAGTTGCAGACCTATACAAAAGCCTGAAATTTAGTAAAACAAAAGTAACAAAAAGTAGTACCTACTTTTTGTTACTTTTGTTTTATTAAATTACTTTGAATATAGCTAAGCCTAAACTTCACGGGTCACAAGTTCCTTCCTACCTAAGAGACAAATCTTGAAATTCTAGTATCTAACCAATAAAGTTTTGGACTACGTACGCACTCATTCTATAACTGTTTAGCATATCTTTTATGTATTTTTATAATTTGTATCCACATAATGTAGTACCCACAACACAAGCCTTCTTGAGCTTACCGTGGGGCTCTGGTAATTTGTGTAAGGGTGTCCCTGTAATATTTATTTATTACTATCTGACTCCGCGAACTTCGTATCGCCTCACAGTGGAATGACTTCATAGTTCATACTAAAGTCTACTGGGGTCCTCTGGTATCTAACGCCCATACATACTGTGTGTAAGTCTAATACGGGCGAAGAATTAAACTAGACATAGGATTTGCCAGTACAATCATTAACCAAAAGGTTTTTCTTTGATTTAACCTATTATACATATATAATTATTTTTTGTAAAATTTCTGAGTAGTAATGTACTACGAATATTACGCGATATAAGCTTTTGAAACTAACTATCAACGAACTGTATACATATAAAACAAAATCGATAATTATGAAAATTACGATTATCTACTAATAAGGGCAATGGTCTTAGACGGTACAATGTTCACGGGGTCAGCAGTTACCTACTTATATATATAAATGTAATTGACAAATAATACTTTGTTACTAAGATGTTTGGATAGGTAGTTAAATATACATTGATTATGCATTTATCAGCTAGTAGTTTGTATCTACTGAAAAGATCATAAAATATTGGGTTGGTTATTATACCCCTTGAATAAAGTGATTTGGATATATTTCTGGTTTAAAACGAAGGCAAATGAGTGCGTTTGCAGTAGGTATGAGCAGTTCAAGTTGCCTCTAACTTGTATAGTTTTTTTTACATTTACCGTCCGGTTTATACGTAACCAACACAGTAGGTAATTTAAATAAAACAGGACTTTATATAAAAACTAAATAAATAATAAATATAATGACACAAAAGTATTCACAATACGGGAATGGAATAGAGGATCAGATCGAACATGTATGTGCATGAAAAAAAAGGAACAAGAACACGGGTTTGCAAGACTCGAACCGGGTTATTACGGCCGCACAGCCTTCGACGCTTACTCGTAGTCGAATAGGTTGAAATTTACGAGTACATTTGGCTCTATTTGACAATTATCGAATGCATTGACAGTTATCTTTTTGCATTTTCCACTACTTATGATGAAATTTGACATAAAAAATAGCCTATGTTTTATTCTGATCTGGTAGTTAACTGAAAAATTCCATGACAATACGTTTGTAGTTTTTGAAATTAAGAGGTACGTACATTCAGCGCAACTTTCACATTCATAATATTATATGCATTTACAATTTATAAATGCAAACTGAGTACAACATGTGAATGTATTTTTGTGGCTAATTATTAAACAAAAGATTTCAATAAAAAATAACTATTTTCCAGAGAGATTGTTAACCTGCAAAAGGTAATTTCCATGCGTGATATGGGATATTGGGGGTAGCGGATAGTCTCTAAATGATGAATAAAATTCATTTCAGTTTCACCTCTCCTTATCCTCAACAGGATTAATTTTCAACCAGCCCAGGTTGGTAGGCAGTAAGGAGACAGGTAATCGGTAGTCCTTATTAGCCCTGTAATTAATACTTCACTGTCTACTGTGTCAACAATGGATCACAACTACAAGCAAACGTTTTGCCCACTAGTTATTTACCTACAACTAAAATACAAAGCTCTATTAAATTGACTAACTTTTCCATCGTGTTTAACTGAACAGCTTTTTGTCAACAGCAGGTCGAAAGAGTGTCTCGCTTATCAAATACGATTGTCAACTGAAAATATAAGTAAAAAAAGAAATCACATCGATGTACCTAGTGAAAATAAAATCTCTCAGTTAAATTTTCCTATTTACAAGTAGGTATATACGGGGTTATACTGTATTTTCGGAAATAGATTATTCCTAACTTGTCACTTAATTTTTTCACCATCGCAGTTTTCCCGAACGGATTTCCTCATTCGCGTTCGCAGAATTTCCCACTTACTTTATTTTCTCAATAACCTTTTTCCCGAAAGGATTTTGTTTTATTTGGCGTCACTACGACTCTTTAAAGAAAAATATCGTAAATAAGGGTAGATTAGGTAACTTTAGACGCCCGAAGGGTAACAGAAATAACAGCGCAGCATAGCGGGGCTATGTCGACATACATAGGAAAATTATCGCGTAAGAAATAAGATCGTTGTATTCAATAATAAAAGTGTATATTTAAGAAGATTTCCTTCGGGAAAAAACCTATTGGGAAATAAAAAAGTGGAATACAAAAATGATACCAAGAAAATAAACTTTGGCAAAACAAGCAAAAGTAAATAAAACGACTGGTAATTTTCCGATTGGAAAGATTGCTATCACAAAAAAATATGTCTTCAAAAATACTGTGTGTAAATCAAATACGGGCGAAGAATTAAACCACACGTAGGATTTACTAGTATGTTCATTAAATAAAAGGTTATTTTTTAATTATACTTATTATACATGTGTAATTCATTTTTGTTAAACTTCTGAGCAGTAATGTACTCACTGCGAAAATTATGCGAATAAGGTTTAGGAAACTCACTGTCAACAAGTGTTTAAGTCGACTGTGTTGCATTACATTGCAGACAAAATTATTTTGCATGGATAAAATTTTATAGTACTTCTAAGCAAAAGTAATCTATGTCCTATGCTATCCACAGTTAAGAGATTCGCTCGTATTAGATTAACACATCACACATCATTATAGTATTCATATTACAACATTAATTGTTATGTATCATCATCATCATCTTCCTCGCGTTGTCCCAGCATGCAATTGTTATATATATTTGAATTTAACTAAAAGCGATAGGTACCTACACCAGGTAGCTTTTGTCTGTACCACTAAGCAACATATGTAATCTAATGTAAAATGAATATCAAGATGTTCATATAATATTTAAATTTAAAGTTGTATGCATACATACAATATGTTTTCTTAACATAACTTTCCCATCCATTCCATTTGTTTTATTTTAGGTAGATTGTCAGTTTTTTCGAAGCTAGGTTAAAGGAACACAACTTAAGTCAGATGTTTTTGTTGGCTCAAATATACGTGGAATGCCGAATGATAGGTATAAACAATAAAAAATATCTTAAGAAATAATAATCTGCTACTTACAATCCACTTCGCAGTTTGTCTATATTTTCGGTGACAAGAGTTTTGGTTCGACTGAGATTAGGATTTTGCCGAGTTTGTCGAGGTGGCTCTATGACCATAGCTGCCAAAGGTTCATCGATACTTGGCGTATCTATTATGAATTCTTCCTCTAAAAAAAATGTGGTGAAGTGCCATAAGTATTAAACGGAGCAACCAAGCATTTTAACCACTTTTGTTTTACACAGCTAGGTAATGAATTGTCGCATGTACAAATTAACGAGCTACCACCTCTACCTATACTATAAATATTTGGTAACAATGTCATCGCCTTCATCGCGTTGTCCCGGCATTTGACCACGGCTCATGGGAGCCTGGGGTCCGCTTGGCAACTAATCCCAGGATCTCGCGTAGGCACTAGTTTTACAAAGCCTCCTGAAGCTGACCTTCCAATCCATAGGGTAAACTAGGCCTTATTGGGGTTAGTTCGGTTTCCTCACGATGTTTTAGTTCACCGAAAAGCCACTGTAGAAGTATCAAATGACATTTCGTACATAAGTTCCGAAAAACTCATTGGTACAAGCCGGGGTTCGCACTGCAAGTCGCACGCTCTTACGGGTAGGCTACCAGCGCTTAAAATTAAAATGTACCAGAAGATAAAATAGATCACAACAAAAGAAGTCAGTCTTGCAAATGCCAGTGTGCTTCATGAGGTGTAGTAAGTCCTTAGTAAACGTGTCAATCAACTTCTCGTGGATTGATTTTAATTTAATCATTGATTATACTTACGTTGATTTTTCGGATTTGGATCTGGTTCAAAATATCCTTGATCAAGAGGTGTAAGTGCAAATAATTTTCTGTCGTCACTGGCCGGTTTTTCAGGGCGTTTGCTTAAGCTTTTTATTTCATGTATGGACGGCTCTAGCATTTGACGTTGTCTCATCCGGGTTTCATCGGCTCTGCTCATGGACTCCATAAGCAACTTGTGACTAGGAACCGTTTTAACGGGATTTTCAAACATGCGCTGCAAGTATGGGTCACGCGCTATCCAATGAGCCAAATCATCGTCATAGGGTCTTATAATGGAATCACTCTTACCAGACATCTGATTGATGCGATCGATTTCCTGAAAATGTCTCAATTAGTCAAAAAATCTACTTTACTTGGTATTCTCCGTACCTAAGAATAGCACCACCCCATCTTCCCCCGCGGGCGTCGTAAGAGGCGTCAAAGGGAAAAATCCTACGGAAGGGCAGCAGCGTCTGACTAAACCCAATCTACAGCTACTGCGGTCGCCAATCCGTCTGCCAAGCGTGGCGACTATGGCAACTACCCCCCCAAGATGATACAAGTCATATTTGTGGGAGGCCTATGTCCAGCAGTGGACTGAAATGTAGTAGGCCTAAATCATATAAGTTCACAGTATGATTTGCTATATAAAAATATAACAAGTTCATGATTTGCTATATTTTAACCAGGTCGTGTAATGCACACAATTCTACAAAAAAAAATAGGCTTGTATTTGTATTTAATAGTTGTTTTCCTCCAAGTTATCTGCAGGCACACATAAAAATAGCTCCATTAATGTGTCCTAAAATGTTTTATTTCATAATTCATAACACTGTTGCACCAACTTAGTTGTCATAAATAGTATTCTGACCTTATTCAGCCAATCGTGATCAGGTAAAGTTCGCTGTGGGGGCGGAGGCATCCGAGGGCTGTCATCGTAGCCCAGAAAATGCGGCAGCAAGAATCTCGGCAGCAGGTATTCCCGAGACTCTGGAATAGGAACCCGCTGGCGTAGTGGACCAAGCGGCGCGGGCTCCAATGCGACTACTCGAGCCGGCGTAGGCTCTAAGACAACAATCTTACTTTACATACATGCCTAAACTAACCTATCTGAGGCTCTAGTGTAAGTTACTTTTGACGTAAAAAAACGTTTACGGACGCGTAAGTGATAATGTTATTTATATGGAAAACGCAAACACGTTCGTGACGTAAAGTTACGTTATAAACTTACACTCGGGGCTCTTTTACTTACAAAGTTACGATTTTCTTCGAAACTTCGCAGCATTCTAGCCTATTCGGTGCCTACAGCGAAACTAGAAAACCAGGGTGCAAATGCTGGCCAGGGCATTTATGCTGATTATTCGAATTATATTTATTTATCTGTTACAGTTATTTCAATATTGATTTACTTACAACAATTACAATATTCTATAACTACTTACTACATGAAATCTAAAAAAGGCCCTTGAGGCATTGTACTAAGGACGCTGTCGACATTTCCTACCTAATGAGACCATCATTGTCTTCATAACAGGCTATGATGAAGGGTGCCCATTGTTTACTTGAGGCGTATAAGAAAGTAAAGATCAAGCCAAATCTCATAATCCGGGAAAACAAATAAAGATAATCGAAAATGTTGTTTCCACACAAAATCGGTGACGCAATTTATGGATGCGAAAAACAATTAAATTATTACCTATAGGGCATTAAGAGTTTCATAATAGTACATTATGATACAAAGGTGCTAGGTTGGTCATTACATACGCCGCGAATTCTCAAACATACTATTTATTAAGTAACAAAATCAATAAAAAAAATAGTACGTATAACTAACTGACAACAATAGCATATCGCACACAGTTTAAAAAATCTTATATAATATTATAATTATTTACTCTCACTTATTTGAAATAATAATGATTATAATAAGAAAACGGACATAGAATAAAACTTGTTAATATGGCTCACAAAGAGTTTGTCTGACAACATCTTGGAAGTGTTTTTATTCTCTGTCTTCCAGTAACACATACACCATACATTTTTATAAACCTATCTTAAAAGTATAATCTGTATAATACAACGGTTATATGCTGCAGTGCAAATAAATCAATAATAATTTGATATTTTTATTATAATCTTTCATGATAAAAGTTTTATTATAATGTTAAAATTTAAGTTCTCAAAAACTGCGTTCTCTAGAGTAGACGTGCAAACTACAAACTATTTGTAGTTTACACGTCTTCGTCGTACTGCTACAATATGATATGTGGCAAGTTGGTTATATGTGACGTTATCTACGAAAAGGGACCTTATTGTCGATGGCGCTTATGTCGTTGTTCAAGACGTTACAATACAAACGCAACGCGATTCGACGTAAGCGCCATCGACAGTAAGGTCTCTTTTCCTAGATAATGACACATATTTTGGTTAAACAACAGTGACAATTTTCTAAGCCTACTCCATATTTTGGTAAAAGTTTTGACTGGTTTGTGTTATTAATTATTGTTCAGTATTTTAAATTTATTTTACAGACAACATGGTTATCCACCTACCTACCTAAATCATTATAACGTGTAATATGATATGAAGTTACTTAATAGTTTCATAATTATTTTTGCAGTTCAAAAGTTAGTATTGTTTATTTGACCATTTTATTCGCGTAATTTATTTACATATTCATACCAATTTACAGCTTTGTAAAACTAAGTCAGTGAGCACAGCCAGGGACAGACTGACAGACAAACATGGCGAAGGTATAAGGGTTCCTTGTTAACTACGGAACCCTAAAAAGTTTTAATACGACATGTTTAATCCTCAACTAACGAGATAGAGATCCATTAATATTATTTAATTTTCATTAAATTTAAATCTTGTGTAATATAATGATATTATAAATATAATAAACTTACGACTGCAACGTCACGTCACAAGATTTATTTTAGTATGATCATTTGATTAAGTGTTGGAACACCTTTTTTCTAGAAACAATCGTTTTTACCATATTTTTAAATTAAAACGCGGGAGTTGTACCTAAGATACACTATCAGCTCGACCATGCGCACTACGAAGGCCATTCGCAAGCCCGGAGGTATTTACCTTTTATGCTTATTATATTACTTTTATATTCAAATTAATATTGACACGATTGTTTGTCTGTACATCATACAATTAAATATGTTTAAAACAGTATCGTAAATGTGGGTGTTCAGGTCGCCAAACCAGTCCAATGCACCTGTACCGCTGGGCCAAAGTGGTAACAGAGTGGACCACCTAATTTGGCCGAGTCAGAGGCAGACCAAAGAAGAGATGGCGGGACTATGCGGAACTAGATGTTTTACGAGAACCCGCACTCAACCGCGCCGAATGGCAGAAAAGAAGGGAGGCCTTTGCCCAGCAGAGGGACACGAACTAGGCTAAGTAAAAACATTTTTTATAATTATTTAAATATATTATATGATATCCATTCAAGAATTTAATACGTATCATATATAAGTACTACCTACATTTCAGCAGAACGAATAGAAAAAGAGTAACAGGTGTCAGTCAGTGAACCCAATCGAACATTTCTGTCACATTCGTTTTAAACGGTATGTCGATGATTAGATTTTAGAACTAGCTGTGTCGTATAAACACCTATGCTTGAAAGGATAAATTAATTTCGCAACGCAACATACTGTTGACACGGAAACTCGTTATCAGTGACGATAAGGACTTAAGGGCATGGGTTGTATTGTATGTGATACTCGGTTACACTGGGTGTGTTGGTGAGTGTGGGTACCTGGAGGCCTGGCGAGTGCGCACGCCGCCGTGGCCGCGAGCAGCGCCAACACCAGCTGCGTTGGCATCCCGGGACAGCAGCACCTCCGACGAGCGTCAGCGTGCTCTCTGTTTACCGTCTGCGCCGTCCGCCACACGCTCGCGCATGCCCGCGCGTCGATCGATACTCCGCCCACATCCACCCGATGTCTCCAAACGCAGTACGACCTAACCGACTCCAGCTTACTTTAGCTCCTATATTTAATCCGTATAACATCACAACAGACCTTTCAGCGTTATTCTCGCCGCTTGTGCACCCATCTCATTTTTAAATTTTAGATACACTACCGTAGTGCCAGCGTGCATAAGGTCCGTTTTCAATTATGCTCAATTCATCAATGGAAATCTCTCTAAAAAAGATAACTAGCTATATAAAATGACACATCCATTGAAAACGAAATTTGTTAAGCGTGAAATGGTGTCAATCTACTTAAACATAGGTAGGTAGGTACTAGTTACGACATATATTGTCAATTTTACAATTTAGACATTTAATGAAATTACAATCGTATTATGATAACTACAAGTACTTAACTAGTTACAGTATAAAATCTAAAAAAGGCCCTGGAGGCATTGTACCAAGGATGCTGGCGGCATTTGCTCGTTGTATCGCACTGATACGTTGTGCGAGGAAGCCGCCAGCTCATCGGTCACCAGTTACATCAACCAGATGCTTTGCGAAATTAGATATGCCCGTGTATTATTGAACTACCCTTAAAAATCAGTAGGTGGCCGGTGGGTCACGCAAAACTATGTATAATCAGCGTCAATTAGTAGGCAGTAATGCAGCCATTACCCAAATATGGCGGTACTTGTTTATCTTCGCTTGCACAATGGGTTGTGCTCTGAAGAACTGTTTGACATGACACCAACGGCCGCTTTCTACCGCATCGCTCGCTATCGGCAATGCATTCATCGTCACCCATGGAGCCTAAAGGGTCGCGCACTAAGCGGTTTAAGAGGAATTTCCTCCCGCGAACGCTCCGGCTGTGGAATGAACTGTCTGCCGAGATCTCCCCTAGGGACTACAGTATGAGGTTCTTCAAAAAAGAACTGTATAGAATCTTAAAGGGTAGGCAACGCGCATGTGAATCCTCTGGAGTTGCAGGCGTCCATAGACTATGGTAACTGCTTACCATCAGGCGGGCCGTATGCTTGTTTGTCACCGTCGGTGTATTAAAAAAAATATTTATTTGTGTAATACGGTACTACTAGTACTTATCTATTAAGGATATATTGTTCGAATACTTAGTTGATTATTATATTTTTCAAAAGTTTTTCAAGGAAATTTAATTTGAACTTGATCAGTTAAATTCAACCGTTTTAATATGAATTTACCAGGCCCCTAATTCGGCACGTTGACAGATAGGCAATTTTTGAGCGTATAGTAGGTGTACTCGATTCATGATATTTTAAACTTTCTCGGAAAGAGAGAAATTAATTTTTGAGAATAAGTATTTATTATAGGAAAAAAATATAAGTGTTGAAACTATAAATAGATACTTCGTGTGCGATTATTTTAGCCCTTATCATTTTCGAGGTGCGACATATAATACATATATGTAGGATTCATTATTATTGGCCTTAAACGCGTCCACGGGCTACGAAAACCGCTTACCATTGGGGGGATGTAGGCCTGTTTGATCCAACACGTTATTTTTATAAAACGTAATTTTGAAGCAATATTAAGTATATTTCTACACAAATTCACTGTGACTTTTTTTTGTGATTCTGGAATAAGTATTTTAACCCAGGCCCCGAAGAACAAGCGTGTCTTAATACGTACTTTCTATATTGATGCAACCATATTGAACGCCTTGTAAAAAATGTATTTACGAAAGTCGGAGAAATGTGGGTTTATATGGCCTCTCTAAGCTAAGTAATGAACTGTCATACTACATTTTGTCTTGTTATATTCTTGATAAATATTCTTTCTTGATAAAGCGAAGCGATATGCCTCCCACATCTTAAATCGGTTATAATAGTCAAGGTTTAACTCCAAATCTCCTACGAAACATTAGGTATATCAATCATATTAATTGTATAAAAGCGGGTAACTCACGTTTTATAAGTCGAATATTGCTCGACATGTTTCACTCCGTAACGAGGAGCATATTTATACCATTAATGTTTCAATCTCACTATAGTTTTGTGTTTAAAATTATATCAATCACTGAAAATGTTATTTTATGATCTTAATTCACGGCACGCGTCAAAGTCCAATCATGTATCTTTGGAAGCCGTTTAAATGTTAGTGCTTTGTTTACAAATCCGTACACATTACTAACTTTAAGAAAAACACATGCAGATAATATCGAACCATTTTTTGGTATTTTCATGATTTTAATGATTGTAAGGTAATAATATACTTTTCCCCTCACTAGCTCGTAAAGCGCTTGTTTATCCTTTAACACGAGAAGGTAAAAACGCATTTTATCCACTAGTGATTAAAGTAAGTTGACTTTTCATAGCTCTTATTGCTATGGTTTTAAAGTCTAAATTCGCGAAGTACAGCTCACTTGCACCCCCGGTGGCGGCGGTAACTCGCACACGCACCGAGTTGGAAATCGAATTAGAACATTCGAAAATCGTACTGGCCACCACAAGCTAACCAAGCTAAAGGCACCTTTTGTAAAAATGGTGAATGTATCTAAACGCAAAGAAAAAGTCAATGCGATTTCAAAACAGTTTTTTTGCATGTTTCACTTTCCTCGCTATAGTGAGGGGAAAATTTTTGTGTTAAATACACACGGGTGCAATTGTATTTTACTTCTCGTGTATTGAAACACTCGCTACGCTCAGGATTTTATTTTAGAACCACTCGCTTTGCTCGTGGTTCAACTATAGAATCCATTCGCTTGCTCGTGGTCCAATCCCACACTCGCAGTTAAAATACAACTTTGCACCCTTGTATAACTAATAACTATTTCACCTCAGCAGCTCGAACATGTCTACTTTCCTCACTCCAGAAGTGAGGAAAGTGCGACTTTCCTCTCTTTTAGAGAGTGAGGAAAGTTGCTACTTTCGTCACTCCGGGGAGTGAGACAAAGTAGCTTTTTAATTGACGACCGGTCGGGCCTAGTAGGTAATGGCCCTGCCTAAGAAGCCGGTGGTCCCGGGTTCGAATCCCAGTCAAGCCATTCATTTGTGTGATGAGCACAGATATTTGTTCCTAAGTCATGGGTGTTTTCTATGTATTTAAGTATTTATATGTATCTATTTATTATAATAGGACATAATGGACTCCCTTAACACCACTAACACTTTTGGACCCTCACAAATTAATCAAATATTATAATTTTGAAATGTACATATTTTATAAAGAAAAATATTTAAACAAAATATGTATTAAGTAATAAAGCCAGTGCAGTTGCAGATAAAACACTTAAATGAATGTGGTTAACTTAATGTTCATTTTTTACAAGATTTTATTTAACTTTATGTAACTATGTATTTGTATATTTGAATGAAATCCTGCAACTCAATTTTGAAGCAGACATCTTTAACCGATTGAGCTGAAATTTAGCACACTTATATAAGTTCGGTGACAATGCAATATTATTTATGGTACCACTGATCTGATCTGATGCTGAAGTCAGAAGGTAGCAAAAGCAACTCCTAAAATACACAAGATAAACCCGTGGTGTTTTAGGCTCATTAGAATCCTTTCGAAGAGTAGATGACGATTGTGAAAAAAAGTACAGTCGGCAATAAAAGCTTGTACTAAAAATGACATTTTTGGCAACTTATTTAACCTTTAATATGTTCTCACTACTGAGGTGAAAAGTTGTATGTGTCACACTAGAGTAAAGTTATTTTACATCTCGTGTTATTGAGTGACTCGCTACGCTCAAGATTCTAACACTAGAATCACTCGCTACGCTCGTGATTCAATTATAGAATCTTTCGCTTACTCGGGACTCAAAATTAACACTCGCAAGAAAAAAAAACTTTCCTCTCTTGTTGCACAAATAACTATTTCACCTCAGCAGCTCGAACATGCCTACTTTCCTCACTCCAGGGAGTGAGACAAAGTACCTTTTTAATTGACGACCGGTCTGGCCCAGTGGGTAGCGACCCTGCCTATGAAGCCGATGGTCCTGGGTTCGAATCCCAGTCAGGCCATTTATTTGTGTGATGAGGACAGATATTTGTTCCTGAGTCATGGGTGTTTTCTATGTATTTAAGTATTTATATGTATCTATCTATCATAAATATCGTCGTCTAGTATTACTAACTTAATTTTTTTACAAGATTTTATTTAACTTGATGTACATATGTAATTTTATCCAGGTGGAAACTTGCAACTCAATTTTGACCTTTTGATCTTTAACCGATTGAGCTGAAATTTAACACACCTATGTAAGTTCGGTTACAATGCAATATTATGGTACCAATGATCTGATCTGATGCTGGAGCCAGAAGGTAGCAAAAGCAACTCCTAAAATAGGTACACAAGATAAACCCGCAGTGTTTAGGCTCGTTAGAATGCTATCGATGAGTAGATGACGATTGTGCAAAAAAGTACAGTCGGTAATAAAAGCTTGTAGCAAAAATAACATTTATGGCAGAAACTTATTTAACCTTTAATATGTTCTCACTACTGAGGTGAAAAGTTGTATGTGTCACGCGAGAGTAAAGTTATTTTACATCTCGTGTTTTAATAAACACTCGCAAAAAAAAAACAAGTTTCCTCTCTTGTTGCACAAATAACTATAATCAAATATTTTGCTAAATACTCCTACTGCATCCTTGTGATTTGACCAGAATTATTAGGATGTGAATTCGCTCTAGGTTGAACACAAAAACAGTTTTATTACTTAAATAAGTTTTTATGACATGAAAAGATAATTTACCGGGCCATGGGAAGAATAGCCCCCGCACAGTTAAACTCTAATAAGGCCATGGCATTTGCTTGGTAAAGGGTTAATAATACTCTATGGTAGGTACTTACGAGTATTCAAGATAATACGAGTTTAACTCATAGACCGCATATGATATGATAGCATTATTAGTTTATTAGCCATATAGAGAACGTGCACGAACTATAATTATGTGGCAGCACTAAAAGACAAAAGCGACACTACGCGGATTGCAAAGGAACTGTTCAAATAATATTTTCTAGCTGTCAAAACTTTTCTTACACATTATTCATAATTATGATAAACGTAATTAAGTACTTATGGGTTTTAAAAACGATCTGGAACGTGGCCACAATAAGACAAAAAGTTAAAAACTGTGTATTGCAGGTCGAAGAAATAGTTTGCCAAGAACAAGAGCCGTTATAACAGGTAAAATTATCGCTCAAACCAAAATATAATGTTTATGACGTAAAAATAAAGCTTACTAATTGTCTGAATGACTTTTTCATACTTATAACTTATACTATATTTTGAAAGTAGTTAGTACTAGTACCCAACCCATATAGCCCATATAAGATATATTTAACACCATTACATAGTTACGTGTTTCTTTACTGTACTAATATTTTTTTGGCTTTTTATACACAACCAGGGTAGGCAACGCGCATGTGAATCCTCCGGAGTTGCAGGCGTCCATAGGTAACTGCTTATCATCAGGCCATATACTTGTTTGCCACCGTCGTTGTATAAAAAAACGTATTGAAGGGCAACAGAGCAACCGACTGGACGAAATTAAGTAGGCTAGCAACAGGCTGTCAGCCATCTGGAAATATGTCTTGAAATTACGTCACATTAGTGTATGTAGTCTGTCCTTCTTGAGCATAATGTGTCGTTCAACTTTATCGTATTCAATCGAGATTTAAATTTTTTTTTTTTTAATTTCATTTTATTTGTTATTAAAAACCAATAGAATCACATTGTTTATCGAGGATAGGGGAATTAAGTAATTCTATTGGTTGTTAACAAATTCCTCGCAACGCATCCTCGCTCATCTCTGGTGGAAGCGGAGCCTTATGGCATTTTCTAAATTCTGCTACTAGTATATGTACTTATATACTTACATTACTCTTTGACTGATTGTCAATGGGTGGGGTGGTGGGGTGTCTGTACTGTCTGTGTTTATACTGTTTTCATGTTTTTCAATTTCAATTTATTTATTGAATACATATTAGTTTACAGTGTGGTACCAATTCACTTGTGTATTATGCGCACAGTCCAAAATTTGTCAGTTACAGTAGAAAAAAAAAATACCTCCACTTTTTTCTTAGTCAAGGAAAATACAGTAAATACATATGTCTCGCATGCAATTTCATCTTGTAGGACCAATGAAGAAGAACACAATATAAATGACTTTATTGACTTTGAACAGAGTCGTTGAGCATTATTCCATTATTCAAAATGTCGGACAAAGATGGGACATGAGACAAAGTTGCCAATGTTTTACCTATTCATATTACGGCCACACATTCACACGAATATCGAGGCTAATAAGAGTAATAAGGCTAGCAACAGACGCACGGTTTGCTAATAAAGAGGAACCCATTATTTTCTAAATTTGCAAAAGCAACTTTGTGTCATCACGCAAGAAACGATATTCGTAAATTTCGGACGATTGTCTCTGTCACTCTCATGACTAACCCTCAAATAATCTTCTCTGCGAGCAAGACAGGTAAACGTAATCAGCGAAACGCTGAAAAAGTGTCTCACAGAGTACTAAGGCCACACGCCATACATTCGCACGAATAGCGAGGTGAATAACGGGACGAAACACGAGCGCATATGTGTACGCTAGGTGTACGCGGACGTTTCTTTATTCGTCTCCTCCTAGGAGGAATAATGACAAGGACGGGCGAAAATATCGCCGTCTCTGCCATACCTATGGGAAGTTTCATATGACCATCCCTTTCGATCGTATGAGGTGTTCACATATTCGCCATGGTGCTGGCATTGACGGTGATAGTTAAGCGTGCGTTGTAATTATATTTTACGTACAAACTAAATAAGATTAAATATGAATTTGTGATACTGATAGCACGCAAGCTCAATTAAAGAATAAGTTGGCAAGGTAGCGCAGAGAGATAGTTTTGTTTTGACATTAACATATAAACCTAAAACTTCCTGTTCACGTATTCCTGTGGGATTCCATTGCCGAGTTAACTGCGCTATTCATCGAACGTTTCGACGAATAGCGCAGTTGATATGAATGGTATGAATGCCAGATACACATAATAACCCCAGCTCATTCTATTATACTGCGGCGTTACCGCAAAAAACGATATTCATAAATTTTGAACGATTATCTGTGTCACTCTCGTGACGCCTGAATTGGAGTAAAAGAGAAAGATGAATATACGAACTTCGATGTTCACGGTACCGGCTCTGATGTGCTGCATTCGTCTGTAGCGTCCTTGTCCGGTACCGCGAGCATCGAAGTTCGTATATTTCGAGCATCTCTCTCTTTTACTGCAATGAAGGTGTCATGAGAGTGACAAAGACAATCGAATTTTAGGTATATCGTGTTTTGCGGTAGCATCGCTTGACAGAATCGCAATTTTACAGCGATTCGTCCAAGTTTCGTCTATTCTGTGAATATTTCGGCTCTATGGTGAGCAATAGACATTAAAAAAAGAATGAATGACAGCATGCAATGTTGCTTGCGAGTTGCGTGACGTGAGAGTACCTAGCTAGACGAACACGACGTGAACTATCGTATGACAGTTTCACCATTTGAAAAAATGTATTAATATATTTATAGCAGATAAAATATTTTTACATTTCTAATATAACTCAGACAATAGTTCAACGGAATCAACGTTAAAATTAAGTAATAAATACTATATTTTTCGGCTGGAAACAGTGACAGTCACGTTTGTTTATTGGTTAACATCCGCCATTTTGTACTGTCGTTTGTTTAGTGACTGGGTCCTTTCTTAGTGATGCTTTTTAGTTCTTCCGAAAATATATGTTGTGATTTTTCAAGTGTAGTACAATGTTTTTGCTAGAAACGTTGCCTTTAAAGGTATTATATTGAATTGTGTGACTTGTCAATCTGACGTCGGTAAATCATCTACCTATGTGCCGGATGTGTCCTACAATCGGTTAGGGCGATTTTACGTGCCACCTTGAGTGGTGTACGTGTCCCGACACCTATGCTGCCAAGATTATGAGTGGCAACGGGAATCAGGTGCCGTTGGCGCCGAATCAACGTGGCCCCGGACCGTATCCTTTTTTAATTAGTGTGTTATTGTTGCTTTATCATTATATTTACGTAATATATGCCACTTCAGCATCTGGCAGAGCCGCATTCGCGAATCTCTGTTTACTGTACTTAAGTTCAAGTAAACTTACCTATTGTATATACTTTTAAATTCATTACTATAGTTTTATTTTAAACTGTTTATATTTTGGTTTGTTCTGTTATGTTTATTAAATGCATTACAAGTGAATTGACTGTATGTTTTTATGCTGATCAGTAATGGTAACATGTCAAACACTTAATGCATTGATTATAACATGTTTGTCTATCTAATCAAATTTGACACCATTAAGCCAAATATTTTATAATAAACAATAATAATATAAACAGACTTAATCCAATCCCTTGTTACTGAGAGATGATCAATTAGTATACTGGACAATGCGAGTGCCATTTGCTGAATTGTGCGAGTGATTTAGAATTATTACTCAGCTGATGTTATTTTCTGATGTTTACTGTGCTTTTTAGTCCCAAGTAAGAACATAAGTAGTGTAAATAATTAGAGTTAGACTGTGATAAAATTAACAATATTTTATTACATATTATGACTATTGTTTGATCTATTCACTATACTATGAAAACTGACAAAAGTGATACTATTTATTAGTAAACTAAAAACATTTAATGATAAATATTTTTAGAATAAATTGCAAAAATATTATTTGCTTAAATAAATCTGAATTTATGTAAAACTTAATAATAGCCTGTAAATGTTGGTAAGAGTGCTAAAAACTATTGATTATAAGCACCAATTAGCACCAATCCTAACACTGGGCACCCATTACTTTATCAATACAAAATATATTAATTACAGTAACAACTAACATTAAAATTTAGTAATGTGATAAGATGAGATAACTCCTACTTACTGACATTAGCTTTATGATGTTTGGAGAAGTCAGCTGTAACTCTCTTTTTAGATATTATTACTATTAGTATTCTGTACATTGTACAATACTTGCTTTACAGTTACTAGATCGCTTTACATTAATTGGTGATTACCAAGGAAATAAAGCAACCTAGATTAATTTACAAGTGAGGTTTTTTTTAAATATTAGGAAAGATGAGTTACATTGCTGTTTACTAGGCAGCTTGGAAGTTTTGCAAGATGCATTTGCAAATTACATCTTATAGTTTTGATGATGGCAGGATTAAATGTGCTTCTCAAGTAGGTATGTCACTCTGTAGTGCTGCTTATAATATTCTTGTTTGACATGATAAGGGAAAAGTGCTAGAGCTAATTACTGAATATGTAAAAAAGTAGCTATTGGTTAAATTAAAAATAATATATATCAGCAGATTATAGATAAAAGTGTAGGTTTGAAACCTTGTAACACATGTATTGCATGTTATTTCCTTATTGACATGGCCCGAGATGCCAAAGGTGGAACAGACCCAAACATGTTGATTTTGTAAATTCATTATTAGTCTGGAATATGGAAATAATAAGAAATATTATAACAATGCTAAATGTGTTTATTGTTGATATCACTGCAAAGTCTGTTGAAAAACAATAGCATTCTCAGTACTGACTGCAGAGGCAGTTACAATCATTGAGGTATTTTTATGGATTACATGTGATTTAGCCTTACCACTTGATTCTAGGGAGATAAGACTAAAATAATTCCTTAGTTGGTTTGGTTGGTTATTTTGTCATGTGATCTTTTCTTGAAATAAATATTAGTCTTCTCTTAACAGTGGGCAGACCAGAGTGTTTGTAACTCATATGCTGAAAAAGTTTGTTCTTATTAGTGAGTTGTAAAGTGTTGACCATTAACACAAAGATATAGGTAACCGGTTATTAATGGGCTTTGTCGAGTGCTTACATATGAATGAGTTTGACCAATTGTACAGGATTTACTTGGGCTCAGGTTGTGCATTATAGGTATAATAATACAGGTACACAAAACAAGCAATGTGATAACTGACTAGCGGACATGCAGCTCCAAACTTTGTTACCAGCATGTGCACCTGTTTTGTATCTACAACTGCAACAGAGCAGCATTTATTAATGTCCATGTAATAAACTTTGGTGGGGGGGTTATAAAAATACCTGGACATGATAATGAATTAATGACAAAGTATCACACCATTCATATTGATTTAATTTTATTTAACTTTTACAATATTGCAATGTTGAATTGGCTATTCTGTTCTCTATGATTGGCCTAATGTGAACCGTACAAGGACAGGACAAGGCAGCAAATTTGTTCTCATGTAAGATGTTACAGTACTTGTGTCTTTGTTGTTTGATTTATGTTATTAACACAGTGAAATAGATGGAATATACTGAAGAAAAAGTTAGCAAGCCCTCCAATGTCCAGCAGCTATGGTCTTGTTGGTTAGTGTGTCAAAACCAGTGGTCAGTCGGTGCAAAAGCTGTCAGATCCGGCCTCGGATGGTGAGCATAGTCAATTTGTCTTAATTTTATCATCTATTTCAATTTAGTATTGATACATGGTAGTTATACCTTAAAGACCAATGCAATTAAGATATTTACTGACATATTTTAATTTGTTTCTAGTAGGTAATAGTGTCATGAACTTGGTGTATAACAGAATGTTTCATACCTTAAATTTTTAACACATAATATTAAGCATGGTTGTGCTAGATTGAACAGTTGCAGGATGTTTATGTACACCTTTTCACTGAGTACTATCCGTAAAGTAATGAGAAGCATTTTGGTCCATTTTTTTTGTTTAAACTAAAACATAATATTTATTATGATTTTTTATAACAAATAAAATTGGCCAGAATTCGAACCCGGGACCTCTTGCTTCGTTAGTCACTACCAATTAGGATAGTAGCCCGTTTCTTACGATCTTAATCATAGATAAAGTAATCAATTACCCAATACATAACTATATTTCCTGCAACATATATATGTGTGTGCCATGTGGCTTCATTAAAAAAAAAAGGTTAAATAAAACTTTTTGTAGCTACTGTATATTTTTGTAAGTAAGTGCTAAGTACGTGTAGTCACAGCTGTAATCCCAATACTAATTATGCGATCAATTAAATGGGAGGCCTCCTTTTACAAAATTAAGTGTGATGGAAAATGCCACTAGAGGCTCGAATATGTCATCTCTAATTAATTCAAAATTAAAATATTGTGAAACCCTCTTCTAAACAAAATGTAATATACTTATTCACAGAATAACTTATCCTTTTCAACTTATGCGTCACCGATTAGCAAAAATCCGTTGTCTACTTTAATTTTGACGAAACTTCAATTTATAGTAATATGCTTTCTTTGGAGGCAAACAATGAATACATTTTATTTTCTAAAATTATACAAAATATAATTCTGTGCATTGTACCTACCTAGGATGCTGGCGGCATCACCTCGTTGTATTGCAATGGTGATACTTAGGTACATTGTGCGAGGAAGTCACAAGTTACGTCAACCAGACGCTTGGTGATTTCTGTAGATTTAATTGGTGATGTTAAAATGTAACATGTGATCCCATGCATTCTAGTTAGTACCTATGCCACTATACACGTGGGTGAAACGTTCGAAAGATTTTAACTACATAGATGTAGGTATACTCATACTATTTATCTATCGTATGTCTATTACTTTACATTTTTGTATTAGCTTGTTTCAATAAGTAGGCCATCGATTGATCCATACTTTAAGTGCAAATACGATGCAAATTTTGCTATACTCAATTGTTTTCCGGGTTGCTTATCCGTAGGGTGCGAACAATAAGTAAACGACTACCTGTGTCCGTCCGTACTTTTACAAACTCAATGGAACAGTAATAGATAGCCATTACATACACCAAACCTTTTTTTTCTATAAGCTTCTATCGCCGACCACCGGCATACCTACTTACGGTCGACCAGCAATTTGCCAAAAAAAATGGTTAGCAGATATTGAATAAGTGTAACAAAAATGACTTAGATTCTGCAGGATTCACCAGAAGTTTTTTACACATATTTAGTGATCACAATTAAAAAGTAAAACTACCTAACTAAATAATGTTACAAGTAAATATTTTTATTTTATTGTCTCTTGAAATCCTTATAAACGTAAGTAGAATTTAAATGGCGTGTTTACAACGCAAACCATACGTACATTTCATGCTGATAAAAAAATATAATAATTCTCCTTGGATAGTTAGACAAAACTGTCATACCTAGTCGGATTGAGTGCCCTACGCGTAAAATTATTTGAATATTTACAATACTACGTTAAGTAATGTCATGAATCTCCATCAAGAACGGCTTTAGTTTACAGTTTTTATTTATTTAGATTAGTGATTCTGTCGATTTATAAAAAAAAAAAATGTATTTCTAGGCTATCCGACGATATCCGAGTGCTCACATTTCTCTGTGAAAACACCAGCCGACGGCTAGCAACCCTTGTAGACTCGGGAACAAAAAGTCACACTCCCCATTGTCATTTTCATTGGCTACCCATCGCCTGTCTTTTTCTCTTCAAACGGGCACGGACATGACGCTCGTTGTTGTTAGAGATAGACTACCGCGTTAGTGGTAATTTCAACATCACCCATAGAAATAAAACGAGCAGTGTATACTGCAGCGTACTTCGCCCTCAATAGGCTTAACAGCCGCTTGGTGGGGGGTCGACTCGGGACACTGCGCTGGGTAACGCCCCAAATTGGTGGAGGTGAACTAAAAGATGTCTTTGTCCTTTTCTGGCACAACATCCCCTTTTCGTGCTTGGCAAAATGAAATGTTCAACGGTGTGATATCTCACAGTTTTCTTCGCAAATAATTAGTGTTGTTAAAAGAAAGTAGTTTTTTTAATGATATTAAATTAGTACTTTAGTATAGTACCTAGTGTAGATTGTTCGCGATAAAGTGAAAGTGTCGCGGCGGTATTAAATTAAGTGCTAGCGTAGAACCATGTAACGCGCGTTTCCTTATCGATTTTCTGTATGCTGCAATAAACTAGTATTTAAATCGCGAATGCGGTGTGTTCACACTTCACCAACATGCGTAACCTCGTAAGATTTCATGATCGAACCTCTTGAAGTAGAATAGTACATTAACGGCGCTGATTTTAAGGTTCATAAACCATATTGTATTTTAAAACGATTATTACTATCCTGCCTGTCACAGACACGGCAACTCAAAGAAGGTTCTATACTTTATGTAATTTATAATGAGGTGAAACGTTAAGAATTAAGGCCTTATGCCGATGATCGTATCGCCATTGTTCTGGGAATGGTTCAACATTTGGCTCGTTCAATTCTTAAAAGATTTGTATCATGAAATTAAAATGGTGGCACTAAGAGGAACCAACAGTTCGCTGAATTCTCTGCCGCATGCATGTGCCAATCATGGAGGCCAGCCACAACAGGGCGCGATTGACGTGGCACAAAGTATACAAACATCGCTAACCATGCCCCAGGCGGCCGTCACGCAGCACATCAACGCGAATCAAATCAATTTGCCACTGAACAATGTCTCGCTGCAGTTCATTCCGCAGCAGCCCAACTCGAGTTCTCTCAAGCATGAACAGACCTCTTCTCGTTACTCCAACTCCAACTGTATGCTGCCGTCGCACCATTACAGATTGCTAACTCAAGCTAGTAAGTGAATACCTACACGTGATTGGTCAAACCCGTTTATGTTTTATTTACTTTTTTTTCTTGTGAACAATTGTGTTTTGTATTGTGTATCTTATTCTTATTGGAAATGTTTATCTATTATTACATATGGTTAATTGGGACTATAATGTTTTGATCGGTGATCGATATGATCATAAGTTCATAAAAAAATTTTAATTTTGATTTTACCGAGACTTTCCTTAGCAAGTATATTCAGTTATCCACGGGCGCCTACACCACACAGTGAGTTTTGTTTTATTAGTTTTCTTTTTTTGTTGAATTCTATGTGAAGAGTGGAATCGTTATTGAGATGTGTTATACAGGAACAGAATGCTACCACCCCTCGGGCGGCAGCGGGGCTGGCTTCATGCCGAGCACGGGCGGAGGCGCGCAGCCCACACCGCAGGCCGGCCTCCGCGCACAGCCGGCGCCCCGCAGGCGGCGCCGCCGGCACCACCGCAGGACATGACGAAGAACTCCATGGTATTGTCATTCTATCTTACCAGCTCACCCTTCAGGTTTTATTTAGTCGTATCCTCCAGTTAAAGTTAAAATAGTGAACACTGTTCACTGTTCTGTTTAGGAAAATTTGTTGTGGAATACGCGGAATGAACATTTGGGCAAAGTTTTTAACTTTTTAAAACCCAAGTGTAAAGTGGGAGGTGCTTTTCGATCATATATAATGTCTGCGCTTCTTCCATAGTTGTTGTTCAAGTTGATCTAGTTTAGATTTAGTCAACTTAGGTCTACAAGGAAAAAATATTAAATGTAAAAATGTCTATTTTAAAAATATAAAATAGTCAGAATATTTTTATGTTGTGATATAAAAATGACGATAAATAAAATTGCACATAATATAATTATGAAATATAAAAATACCAAGTATAAAAATGTCGATAATTAAAAATGTCCATAAATAATTTAGTCGTAAAAACTTTGATAATGTAGAACGTCTAAGGGCGAAATCTGATGAGTTTTTATAAGAAAAGGTAGGAAAAAATTTTTTTGGCATAAAAAAAATATTTGCATGGAATTTTGGCCTATTTTAACAACCTGCTCAATTTTGGAAAAGGGGAAAAGAATAAACATATATTAGATAAAAACTGTTTACAACGGGTTATATGAAAAGAATAACAAAATTGTAAAATAGTAAGCACAAAACACTTCTTCATTTAAACTAAAGTAATGTTAACTTCTTTGGTAAAAACTAAACCGTTCATCAAATATTAAACTTATGAAAGTAATAAAAAAATAGACTTTCACCTACATTTATCCTCTGTTCCCTTTCCATCATACCAATACGTAGGAAAGGTATAGACGGTTGCTGTCAGGTCGTATATTAAACGTGAAAACACTTCACGTGAATGTTGAAAACCTTTAGATTCTTGATTTATGAACTTGTGTACAGTCAAGTGCAAAAATATGTACCTAAAGAATCCTTTCATAAATACGTCCTACAACCTTATTTACTGTACAATACAGTTGCTCGGTACACATTTTTGAAACTTTGGCAGTGAACGAATTTTTACACTTGACTGTACGAAATAGCATTTGATATAATTTACCAGTCGCTCGTCTAGTTTTCAAATAATTTACGGCATTTTTACATTCAGCCATTCTCGTCATTTTTATTCTCAGTCAAAATTCATAGTAGTCATTTTTAAATGTCGGCATTTTTACACTTAGTAAATAATATTTTCTTCTAATTTTCTTTCTCGACAATATTCGTAATACCGACTTTTTACACTTAGTATTTATTCCTTATAGACCTACTTAAGTTGACTAATTCGTATCAGCATCAAATAGTTAGTAGCAGTCAGTGATTTAAACCGGCCGCACTGTTATACAAATTAAGATATGTGGGATATATTGCTAATTTCGTTGTTATTCTTTGATACCGACCAGCGGCGGTCCGTATTGGCAAAAAAAAAAACACACACCGCCACTGATACCGACTACACGTTAAGCGGATTTATTTATATCCTTTGGAACATAAGGCATTCCTAGCTCCTCTATTTGTACTGAGTATTTTAAGAATAATAGTTGAATGCTAGATTAAACTAAAAGACAAGTTTGTTCCTATGTGATATGTTTGTATAAAATGAAACACAATCGGCAAACAAACAAACTGATTTCAACACGGTCGACGCCGCGATGCCCCGAGGGCTAATCGCAAACCATAACAAGACGTGGTAGCGTCGGTGTCTCCACATATTTCCCTGAGTGATAACTTAGTGCAATTTGATAAAATTGGTCATGTCATCATAAACTGCCCTGTCTTTAATTACCACTATTTACTTATTATACTAATTATGCTAATCACCATCTAAAGTGAAATAGGATAGGGCAGGAAATGAATCATCCGTAGTGTAGGTACACGGTCGCTTTAAACAGAATATTTTTTGACTAATTTTGTAAGTGCGTGCTTTGGATAAGTTTTAGTCTTCTAATCAGTTGTTTTCGCTCAAATATTCTTAGGGTTAGGGCTTCTGAAAGTTGTAGGTATTTTGAAAGGAATAGAATGTCAACATGTGGTAAACCTTACTTCTCCCCCGGTTGAGTGTTTCTTCTATATCTCAACTATCGATTGGTAATATTCATAGATGACGAATGAAGTCTGCATAATGACTCCACAAAAAAATATCCAGAAAGGCGGAGTCTAAAATATAGTCCATCAACCGCGCATAATGTTTGACGTATGAGATTTGATTTTATTGGACCAATGACAAGTTTTTGTAAAGACTGAATTTAGTCATAATATTTCAAATTTGTCATAATACACAAAATATACATGCAATTTTTTTTATATAATATAAATAAATATAGAAGTGCTAAAGCATCCATGTTATAAATATCAAATCCTTTACTATCTAAAATTTTAATGAAAACTGACTATATTTAAATCCGCATAAGTTAGGTGTTGTATAATTTATATAACTATGGTTCGACATTGTGTTCCTTAGTAATACTTTTCACATTCTGCTTAACATTAACACGTTCACAGTCCAGTGCCCCATACGTGGGTCACTATAACCGACCAAATATGCACTGAAATCAAATCACTTCCCACTGGTGCTCATCAAGTCATCATATAAAGATAATTCTGATTTCTCTATTAATGTTGTATGACTGTTATTCATACAACATTATGCTGTAATATAGGTATATATTGTAATAATCCGAGTACACACCTGGGCGTTCCGTACGTGGAGAACGGACGTGCGATGGAATGGTCGTATGAGGAATTCAAAACATTTTGTATCGGGACTGTGACCGTAGCAATAACGTTGCACGTATGTTTTCAGACTGGGCACAGTTTCGTGGCACCACAGAGCCAAACGCCGCAGACCCGGCCGCAGTACCACAACTACCAGTTCCGGCCGGGCCAACACGGCGCCAGGCCAAATGCTCATCCTAGGTATTACCTAATATCTGCCTTATCAACCTATTCACTTTACATATGTAAATCACGCTTCAATCTATTACCCCGCTACCCCAGCAAGTGTCAATCTCTACTGCCAGTACCATGAACCTGTACTTTTTTTTTTTAATAATTCGTATGTACACTAAATTGGTACTAACACACATTATGTACAATAATGTTTGCATAAATTGGCATACGCAAGTTTTTCCGTGCCCTTTTTTATGGTTATAATAAAAGTGGAATAATCTTAACGTGCTCTTTCTTTGACCCCATTTGTCACCACCTAGTTGACAGGATTATCATTGGCTTTGAACAATGCGTGTAAAGAAGGAAATAAATCGATTACAGCACACTACGCGACATACACGTGCACTTTATTACAAATGGTTACAATTTTTTACAATCTATAAAGTAATAATTAATGAGTGAACGTTTAAGCAAATCACCGTGCCGTGATTGAAAATTGGCACTAAAAAGAATACAGCAAACGACATCACCAATATCTGCCATCTGTTAACTTGTGTGCCTCTGGGCACCATATAAAACGCTAAATCTTTTTTTTTTTTGGTAGGTGGTTACCTATGTCCGCACATTTTCGATAATCTACATAACGATTAACTGTACCTATTAATTAATCTCTATCTATTAGTTAATCTATAATTAATAAATTAGGTTATTGCATAATTATTCCACCCAAGTTTGACGCGCTCCACAGAATACCACGTATCACATCAATATATGTACCTTTATATAGGTACAATTCGCGTCGCAATTCTTACATTACCTTATCAGCGCATTCAAGCAATGCCAAGCGTGTATGCATAATTGGATAGATTTGTCAAACCAACCAACATCGATATTATTTATAAATCTGTGGGTAGCGCATGTAATTTACTGACTTGGAAATAATACCACGATCGACAGGGATGGTCTTATGTAACTTTCCATAGGTATGGCAGAGACGGCGCTATTTTTGTCCGTCCTTGTCAGTCTCACATATTTTTGTTCCCCTCCAAACTGGACCCTTCAGAACTGTCAAAATTGGAAGGGAACAAACAAATACAATTGGAATTTTCTTGGACTTTCGACCAAAGTTGCAGTAATTAATACAGAATATACTAATATTTTTGTTATAAAGAATGTCCTGTAAAAATTAGTGAATTGTTACATTTTGGGCTACAAAAGCCAGAATATCTTTGTCCCTTACTGGCGCTCGCGGATGCGTTCTCCAGTCATTACTCCTCCTAGCGTGGAAACTAGGCTTTAGTTTTTACCACCGGGTTGCCAGTAAAATAATTACTAATTAAATCGGAAGGTAGCTTCAGAAAACCTATTTATGGCAGTATGTCCGTCGTTTCTCTCGAGTCAGGCATCATTTAGAAAGAGATTTTTGTGAAACTGTAATTTGTGAAGTAAACATTTAACATTTATCATGTCGCAAGCCCAAGAACTTGTTTCAGACAAACATAAACGAAGGTTATCCATGTAAGTTATGATTTAATCACTGTTGAGTCCAAAACTTCATGGCAGAATAAGTTTATTAAAAATTAATTCCTTACATTAAAGATAAATCACGTTTAAGTTACTTGAATTAAAAATAAAATAAGAAGGACTTTCATTAAAAAAAAAAAAGCATTGTCATATGAATTCTATTCTAGATGTACAAAATGTTGTTTATCGTCAGTCGTCACTACTTTAAAAAAATCGTATCCCCCTCACACAACGATTTTAATTGAAGAACGCAGTAACTGTATGCATCTCGTACGTTGATACTACATTTCTCTTTTGATCACAGTAAAGCCAATTTTTTTTTTCAAAGTAGTGACATCAAATATCGATTTGTTTTGATTGATTGATTGACATTTTGACACATTCGTCATTTTTTTTAAAGTGCATGTGGACTAGATTCACTAGTGGTGCTGTTTATTAAATTGTAGCTACCGTACCATACTGTCTTTGTAACTAAGTATTTGAATGATTTGTGTTACATAATGTGTAATAGTTTTTAGGAAATGCATCATATGAAACATAGGTAAACAGCACACAAATTAATTTATATTTTTATGATTTTGATCACGTCACAAAATGATGATATTATTAACGTACAAGTGTAAATGTTTAATACAGCTACTTACTTTATAATGTTATTTATTTTAATAGAAATGTGGAATCTACCTTACTACCGGTTTCGTAGATTCCTCGTCCCTTAAAGATATCGCCCACTCAGTTATGGCAATATAGGTACAGTGAGAAGGCGTGCAAGTGGGCGTGTATTTAATACTAAATATAACTAGAGCATATAAACGATAAGAAGGATGATGACGCGATAATTTTATTATCAGTTTCCGTGTGATCCTGGATCAGAATTTGTAAAAACAGCAGGAATATAAACAGAGATATATAGACAGATACGCAGACTTGTGTATATATATCTGGAATGCTGTGTTGTGTAATTTAAAAAAGGTTGTGGCTTGTGTTTGAATGAGTATCTACAAGAGTGCATATTTACAGGCAGCAACAACCGTTTATCCCGAGCCCCGCGGCGGCTGCGGCGTCGGGCCCGGTCATGTACCACCCGACTCTGGTGTTCCCCCACATGAGCCTGCCGCCGCAGTCGTACCAGCAGCCGCGCTCCCAAGGGTAACTAGTATAACATTACTTTATTCTAACTTTGGTGTTTTTATTTCTTCATACATCATACTAATATTAAACCTCGTGGAACTTAGATTTTGAGCATTTTGGCATTGAACAAAAAGAAAACCGTTTTATTAGGCAGGTGTCCGATTTTAATTTAATAGCCCAGTTTATTAGTTTTTATTTAATATTTAAGCTAGTCCATCCACACCATCCAATAGCTCTTTACATTCAATTAAAACTTAATAGTCCTTACACCATCGCGGGTGCTGACCCTATGCGCGTCCCATGATACGGGCAGGGGAAACATCCGCTTAGTGTACCCCTTGCATTTCATTAAATTGTCGAAAGGGCCTCTGAGCGTTGGCTCCTAAATCTCCGAAACACCATTGCTCCTACTTCAATAAGTAACAAATAATACAGATAATCTTCCTGACATCAAGTGAAGTCACCTATAAGTTCCTAGTAGCGAAATTATTCTTTAGTAACGAAATTATAAATATAAAATAATAATAGTTTTGTATAATTCTGTTTGTGATTACATTTATTTAATAAAAAATCAAATCAATATCCCAATATGAGTAAAACACAATTTTTGAAAGATGTTATCTTTGATTGACTAATTAAAATTATATGAACTGTTAAAAACATTGTGTACATAAATATTTTATTTTACATTATGGCACTGGTCCCACCGCAAGCTACTAAAGCTATGAGCTATCAGTTATTTCAGGGAACAAAAGATAATCGATCCCGTGTACATAAAAGAGACATATGTCATAGCCGGGCGATCGTAGTTCATTACCGGGCGATGAGCTATAAATATATCTCTCTCTTTTATTTACACGGGATCGATTATCTTTTGTCCCTTGAAATAGCTGATAGCTCATAGCTTACTAGCTCGCGGTGGGACCTATAGTTGTGTGTAAATAATAGGGGTTGATAAATAATTGAAAACAAAGCTGAAGTATAATTTTATACATTTTCTTTGGCACATTCTCTTATTACTTATATTATTAATTCTAAAAAGAAACTGTAATGCGAAACAGTATTTAAATAAATTTCATGTCCAGCAATGCAGTTATTACAGATCTAAAAAAATCCAATGAGTACAGTCACCGCCAATTATATCTAATGGCGGCCAAAGACCATGCTTCCTATCGTCCAATTGGCATGAAGCTAGTGATTGGATCAGTTAGAAATGACCGTGTGTGGGAGTGGATTGGCATGACGTTATCGCAACGAACTAGTAATACTATAGAAGTCTGACTCGAGCTCAAAAATGACCCCACGGCTAGTGTGCCGCGAACGATCGACTGAGCCACGGCGGAGTTTGACAGCTTTAGTAGTACAGAAGCTTTCTATGACATAAGATGTCAGCTAATATAAAATTGTTAAATTAAAAAACCCTATAAAATGCCTTCTTATGCGGTAAAATGGTACCTAAACAACTCCACAAAAATACAAAAAAATCGAGGGGATCCATTGGATTGTGTAAGTTTAACCCTGAAGATGATAAACAATTATTTAAAGTAACATATTGAGGTATAGACTAATACGCTGAACCAAATGTCGTAGCTCTATACTAGTTTTATAATGACTTACGCCTTTAGGATACTGAGTGACAAAATGGGGAAAATATTATGCAAAATTTCTACTATTAAGTAAATTATTAATTTTATTTCCAAGTAACAAGCAAGTCCTATTATTTGTTTTTATTTAAAAAGCAAATACCTAAGCTATAAATGTAGGAACTGCTGGTAAACTGTTCATCATAATCTTTCTGGTTTTTTTTAGCCGCGGAAAGGATTTATTATGTATTATAAATTGTGTTTTTCACTTTTAATTTCCTGCCCAATCATTGAAATGTCGTTAGACATTCGGGATGCCTTAAGGTTGAAAATTGTATTTCTGTAATAGGATTAAAATACTTATTATCTGTCTGTGCATATTCCTACAGATAACCTGTTTGTGAAAAGTTATCATTTTGTTTTATAATTTTGAAAGCGTGTCAGCTTCTTAGTGAGTTCTTTACGACTCTGTCTACTGCGAATGTCGATGAGCGAAATTTTGTTATTTGCGTCACTGTTATTTGAATTTTGCAAGAACGAAAAATATGAATAAAAACTCGGTAGTCGCCTATTGTTGGAAAAGTGCCTTGACGTCCCAAAGTTCAGTACTCCACGTCGATGTATGTTCGATGTTGTTAATCTGTTGCCTAATAAACAAAACAATGCGTGTTAGCAATATATCAAAGTAACGTCTTATTCTAGCTTGCTCTTATGGTGACAGTTTGTTATACGATATTGAACCTTAGGTGGGATGGAAATCAAACTCTTTGACTGTACCCACACTATTACGATTATTCCAAAATACATATGTACTACACATTAATATTATGTTCCAACGTTTGAGTATAACGATAAACGGGACTTAGTCGCGCAAAAACTTACGGAAATTCACCCCCGATATTCCAGAGCGACATTATCCCATGGTACCCACTGGAGAAAGACTGAGGCAATGCCGTAACGCAAAATCGTGGGAGTGTTCTCCAATACGTCATTACTATACATTCTTATAAAGTATGGAAAACGTAATCTATTTAATGTTTCGGCGTTAAAATATATTTTCTTTCATTCTTAATTAATAGCAAAATAGTGTCAGAATAATACTTATATAAATTGGTTCCATCTCGGTTAGTATCATCCCTGTAAGTTTGACAACGCCATAATATTGTAACGCCGCGCATGAGGTTTGACGCTTAAAACTTTTATTAACCAATCACAACTTTTTTTAATAGCGCGTAATTGTCTATTGGATAAACTCCAAGCTGCTCTGACATATTATGAAGAGGGGATAGCTGTCAGTGTCAGCGAGCCTGGGGTCAATTTTGGAAGGCATTTTTGTATGGAGAGCTGTGTCTATATATATTCAGTCACCGCGTTATCGCCATTACGATATCAAGACCGCGAAGAATAGCTAACAGCACCTGTAGCCTTTTCACATAATGTGACATCAGATATTTTTGCCTAATTCAATTTTCTTACACTATTATTTAACTCCCGTTTTTTTTCCTTCTGTTGGAACCTTAGGTATTTACCACTAAATTTTAATTGATCTATATTCACATTAATAGGTTATTCTTAACCCATTAAGATTAACACATTTGCTGCCACCCCCTCCAAAAATGTATGGAAATGAACGTCGTGGCAGTGAATGCGTATATGTGTTTAGTTTTAGTATCAGAACATTGTTGTTGATTTTGTCAAGTCATTTTATTTTATAGAACTTTAATTAATGTTATGTTATGATACTTATGATGGTTCATCTGGCTTCTGCCTGACTGAATAACAGATTTAGAAAATGAAAGTATAAAGTACACAACATTACAAATATGAATTGTGGAAATGGTATCCTTACAACAGATTAAATTATTCAATTTCCTATATAGTACTATATTTTATAGTGTATGTTTATGTCACTACTCTGGTCTGTACTTGATATATCTACTCTACTGTATAGTAACAATGGTTGTAGGACTAACGATAATTTGAATTAAGTGTGATTTATCAAGGATCATAGAATACAGCTTAAATGCTTATGGGGCTTTTAGAAAAAAAATATCCTCAATTATTGTGCCATGTAATAATTTAAATTATATCAGTTTTGTAACGATAATTAAATATTCAATTTTATAAATGCTTATATTTGACTATCGTTCATAGTTACTTTTCTACAAGTCACGGTAATTGGGGACATTGTGTTTCCGAAATCTCTTATATACAAAATCGCGATTCCAATACAGGCAAATTTTTGCTTATATCCGCAGAAAGGTTGTGCTATGCATGATGTCAAGAAATTTCTAGCTGTCCAAATAACCCAACGTAAATGAGTTCACAGAGACGATACATAATTCCCTAAAAACCTTTCGGCCGCGTATGTAACCAGGCACAAAATAAAATTCGCGGGGCTCTATTGAAATTGACAAATTACTACAAAAACCGTTGTAAATATATAAGGAATTAATATCTATCGATCGTAACTGGCTTCGTAAAAATAATCATAATCGATATTAAATGGTTACAAAACTCGGTTGGATAGGTACGCGGCTGAAAGGCGTAAAGGAATAGCCTGAATTTTCAAGCAACGCTTTGTATGGGCAGATTGTATGATCCCTGTCTATATTCAACATGACGTCCATATGTGACTTGTTTCACTAACTCAGTGAACCATGTTTTATATTCACCAGATACTGCTTTTCAATGTACAATAATAACATTGTATGTCTATATTAATAATATTATTCATTGTATAATTCAAGTATGGTATTGTAAGAAATGTTTGTTTGTTCTTGCGGCTGCGCATCCCAGGAGGTACTTATTTTATCTACTAAATAAAATGCAATACGTAGTGGTTTATATTTAAAACTAATAATTTATAGGATGGTGTGCTAAAGGTACCTTATAGAATATCAGAGTAATGCTTCGTAAAACTGAAAATTAACTCCCTATTTCATTAAAATTAGAAAATGTTAGATACATTTTGTCTCTTTCTAAAAAACAAATGTATAAAAAATTTCAAGAGACAATTATTGAAGGCATGTAAGGTGTGAATAGGCGTTTATGAATAGCACCATAAAACTTTAAATGTAACGGTGAATCAACTATAAACCGTTGTTTTTCTGTCCCATCAGCCAGGAGAAAAGAGTGGCATAGTTTGCTAGAAGAAATGTGGCACCGCGTTATATTAACATGTCTGACCCATACAAAAATGTATGACTACTGTCTTTAGATGCAATGGGTAGTTTTCAGAGGGAACGGAGAGTATCATAATCATGTCCATGAGTGACATAAAATAGTTGAGTCAGCCATAAATAAATACCCAAAAAGACAATTTTTTGGAAACCTGACATATTTTGTATTACTCAAATAAAGCCCAAAGTCAAATTTATGTCGAAATCTTTATATGAAAATTGTTGATACTAAAAAAAATGATGGCAAGCATCTTCACGACTCAGAACCAAATCGCCAAATAGCTGTTAGATTACCGTTGCTTATGCAAATTTTGTGACCGTTACTATGGCAACGAGTGATACGGAAAAGTTGATTCACTCAGTTATTATTAATATTATTATATTTTATTAATTGAGCAAAACCGACAACTGTCTAAAGAAGCCTACATCAAGCACCTATATGCAGAGTCTGGTGTTTTATACAAAGTATAATAAAATAAGTATATCTTGTTAATTAATGAAATTACTCCATTTCCTTAAAATAGCGGAAGACATAATGAATATTTTTACGTTGTTAAATTGGCGTTTACACAATGTTTATTAGTGTACTTCTTAGCAAAATGGTGTTAGGTTAGCCGTGTTTATTTAGACAGCATCACAGTAAAACTATCCCAAGTAACCAGTGTGATTTCTAATGGTCGAACTTAGACTGAATTAAAATAAATAAATACGTGTTTAATTCCTTATGGAGGAGGTTATAATATGAGATGGCATTTCTGTTGCTGTGGTCAGGAAACTATATTCGTTATTATATACTACAAATTTTGATATATTTTAATGAATAACACACACTTTCTTAGTTATACATATTCAGATAATAAATATTCTTTACAACACAATTGTGTATTGTATAACATTTGAAATTTAATTAATGTTCCTGAAATAATGGAAATCGGCAGTTTTGAAATGTTTCGAGTAATTTAATAACTTTTGATAAATACAGTAGAGCCTTAACATAATCCGTACATTGGCTAATCCGAATGTCGTTGTAATCCAAACTGCCTAGTGACTCCTTTCTCCCCCGCCGTAACACCTGACCCTAGTTTTGTTTGTACGTAGTAATTATAAAGCTATATCGGCACTAACCACTTTTCTGGACTGACGATAAGGCACCGACGTCCGAAAAATTATGCTACGTAATTTAAAGGACAAAGGCTTTGCTCTGTCAATAATTATTAGAACTCTGCAAACTACATTAGATGAGTTATTAAAATGATTTGTGATTTGAAGGTACTAAAAGTTGCTTTGTTTTTTTATTTCTGACTCTCAATAAATATGTTTTTAGATAATACCATTTTTTTATAACATACTTAATCCGAACGCTTCGCTAGTCCGCAGAAGGGGGTATTTTTTTGAAGTTTGGATTATCGAGGCCCTACAGTAGAGACAATGAAGTTGTTATTAATGTTTCGTATTTTCCACAGATTCTACCAGTATGTGACGCCGTACATAAGTTACACGAATCCTCCGAACCATACGCCGCCTTGTAAGTACATAATTTAATGTAACAACTTATTATATTTGGCTAGTAAATTGTGACGACAGGAATAACTTTTCCTACATGATTCGCGAAAGTGATATAACTCGCCTATTGCGTCAACATAGCCAATCGGTTGAGTTTGGGCAGCTAAAAGAATACGGGTGTGTTATTTTAGACTACTCTATGATATATAGAAAAATATATCAAATCTGAGCCGGACAGTTGGATACCTTTCCTTGTTAGTTGTATTCTTTGATCCGTAAATATTTTAGTGGAGTCCATATTTTCAGATACTGTGTGTGTACGTGTAAATTTCAGTACCTTATCTTTAATTACATATAAATGATGACTAACTATGTATATATCTAAGATATTATAAATATGAAAAATTATGTCAATCATGTATGTCATCATATTTACATTGACTATGTTTATCTTTTTCTATCGATGATAAAATGAGTAGTGTAATCTCAATATATATCTGCTGGTCTTCTGTATATTCAACAGTGGTAAATTAAATTAGTTTGCTTATTTATAAGTGCCCATTGTTTCAGATTACTACCAATCAAATAGCCAACAACTGCCGACGCAGAGTCTGCAGTCGAACGCACCCGGCGGCCGGAGCAACCCCACGACGCTGATGGGGCCGCAGGGCACGCCTCCGACACCGACGGCGCCCGCCGTGTCACTCTCCCATTCCCAAACACCCGCTCACATGCACCAAGCCATATCTGGTGAGTTTCCAAATTCTAAGGCAGACTTGGCCACTACTCATGCATCAAGTTAGAGGTTACTAAAATAACGGATAATAAAATTGTTCTAATATTAATAATCAATAATAAAGTAAGTAAATGTGGCTAATAAAATAAAATTACTTCTATGTGATTGCGAATATAATGATTATCATTTTGTAGGTATACGTCAGACGCAAGCGAAACGTAGTCATAGGCTCGCAATAATTGATCCTGTTACTAGTAAGTACACATTTTCACGAGACTTTATTTCTAATGTACCTCAAAAGGATATTTAAACATCTATAAACTTTACTTGCAGGGCAAGACATATTGACTGATTTATATTCAAATAATGATAGTCAGTATTTAAGCGGAGAGTCAAGCGAGCGACAAACGCCTCAACCTGTAAGTATTGTGTAAACGAACTGATTTGATTATTTAAAATTAACAAGTTACTAAAACGCACTCTTTGTTGGCAGGAACAGACCCACAGCATTGCTGAACAATTCTCTAGAATGGTCAACGAGGTTGCTAATCAGCCAACGACATGCGAAAGCTCACTGAAGCCAAGTTATAAAAATGTAGATTTGCCTATATCTTCCGCAACCCCTATGCAGACGCAACTAAATGCAATAAACTCTTTAAATAATAATTTAGTAAAGTCTGAGATATTAACTGTTAACGAAAATAAAATATTAGGACCTGATGTTGCTGCAGTACCTAACGAAACTCCAATAGTATCAGCGATATCAGACAGTCCTGTTATAGTGCCTAAACTGCCGAATGTTAAGCAGCTGCAAAAGACTAGTGATCCGAATATACAGCTTTTAGTAGTAGACAGCAATAAGATTATATCCCCAAATAAACAACCACAAAAACATAAAACTAAACCAGTTGTGCCTCAAGAAGAAGAAATAAATAAGTCCACAGAGAATATAAGTACTGTAGGCCCCAATGCAACGGGTGCTGCGCCGGCGGCAACTAGCCCAGGAACGCTCCCTGCGGCAAGCTTCCCCGCCTCTGCGTCCACTCCCGTGTCCCTTCCCACGCCCGTCCCCGCCCCGCTGCCGGCCGTGGCGCCCGTTCCGGCGCAAGTCGCGTCCACTGCAATGATGGCTCCACAGCCACAGAGAATACGAGAACCTAGGGAGAGAATAAGATCGGAAGAAAAGGAAAGAGATAAAAATAAGGACAGAGAAGCCCAACAAGATGTAGAATCCTTGCACGCCAGTAAGCAGCAGAATGGACCTACAAATCTAGGTAAGTGCTTAAAAATGTCAATTATGTTAAATATACGGAGTCTAGCAATAGTCATGTAAAGAAAAACCACACAGAACCTAATCTAGACCGGAAGGACATGGTGTGACAAAATTTAGAAATAATAGCTACTATGTTTTTAATTTAAACAATTTTAAAACCTTTTTTTACATCTATAATAAACCACCTTTAAAACTGAAAATATGTAAAAGCTCTACTACTGAGACTGTTTAAAGTCTAATTTCCTGATCCTACTAAGAGTAATTAAATTTGTACTATGTATACAGTCTAAGAAAAAACATGCATCGCATAAATTTGTCAAATATAGTAATAAATAATAATGTAATAAAAGACCATAGTGCATAGCACCATCTTCCGCCAGCTTTCTTCATTCACTTATATTCTCCGCGATCGCACATGCTTGCTTGTCACTCGGTCTCGCTGTTCGTCGAAACCTTAGACAATACGACCGATACAGGATGTCTGCGTAGAATATTGACACTCGTACGTGAATAAAAAACTTTAGGTTTATAAGTAAATGTCAACTAATTATCCCTCTTTGCTACCTTGCCAATTTATTGTCTAATTGAGCTTGTCACTTATATTATAAATCAGTCAGTTTGTACAATAATTACAGCGCACGCTTAAGTATCACTGCCAATACCGGCACCATGACGAATATGTGAACACCTCATTCGTCTCACTGCTCGTTTCCTTTGACTCGCGCCCGAAAGACCGCCTCTAAAGCTACCGTCCCACATTCGCGCGAGAAGCGAGGCGATCTGTGATGTGACCTGTCATGAGTACGCGGACGTCTCGCTATTCCTCTCGCACCTCGCCTCGCGTTTTTGTATTGGCAAGGAACGTTTCAACGAACAGCGAGGCGTGTGACGAGCCAGTATGTCTAAACGCGCAGTAACGAATAACGCCCGAAAGACCGCGAATAACGAGACGTCTGCGTACACATGCGTGCTCGTGTTTCGTCTCGTTATTCACCTGGCTATTCGTGCGAATGCAAATGTGTGGTCGTAGGATTTCATTTATTTAGTGTGGTGGCATCACTTTCATTGCCATATTAAGAAAAGAGATACAACACATAGTAAGTAAAGCCGCAATCGGAAAGAGGATCCCATTATTTTTTAAATTTGTAAATACAACTTTGTGTCATCAACTCATCACGTCCATCTTGTTCGCAAAACATAAACACAATCAGCGAAACACTGAAAGAGTGTCTCACTCTAATTCGTTAACATTCATTTATTGTCTAATAGCGACATAACTCTCTCATCGAGAAGAGTCTCTTAAGCTTATTCACCTATTCACCACGTGGGAAATGAGGGACCCGTTTTTTAATGTGCTCTACTAGATTTTGTTCAGGATGATGGCCAGCACGCTTTAAGCAAGCTATAAGATAAAAGTAATTCTCCCATATTATGTACATACGATGCGTTATGCCGCTGCTGTCATGTGTTTTCGCTGTCTTATTAAAAAAATACAATATGATGCCATATTTACACTAGTGAGTAAAAATTATAATATAGAAATAATTCAAGTAAATTGTTAGGCGGTAAAAGATAACTAGGGTAGGTACATAAGAGTAGAACAATAAATTAATTGAGAAATTGAGTACTTACGGGAGTTTTCACAAAAATGTTTAATCTCCCAATTAACATGACGTGAAAAACGTTAAATTTTGTCAGTTTTGTGACGATAATTAAGCGTGAACCTCGTGAATTGCCTTTTTTTGCATTGTATTAATGCTTACTTTATGAAACGAGCATCAAATTTAAGTATTTATAGAAATTTAATACTTAATTATCGTCACAAAACAGACATAATTTACTT
This sequence comes from Grapholita molesta, assembly GCA_022674325.2. Lineage (NCBI taxonomy): Eukaryota > Metazoa > Arthropoda > Insecta > Lepidoptera > Tortricidae > Grapholita > Grapholita molesta. The sequence goes on along the minus strand of CP053120.2, from coordinate 25,291,441 downwards.
TTCTAAAAGACACCCTAATTGGGGGCATTTTTTTCTGAAAACTTACACCAAATATTTATGATCAGTATGTTTGTATTTATTATCATGGTATTAGGATATAATCCTGTAATATATAGAATATAAAACATAATATGTAACCTAACCACCTAATAATTAATCTACCAAAACCAGTAGACATTGATAAGACAGATTTTGTAAAAAGAAATTACGCATTTTGCTTCTCTCTTTTTACTCCCTGTTGGAAAGAGATGCACATGTGCACGTCACATGAATCCAGTAAATAAATACATTTAAAATGTTGCCAGCTCAATAAATTTAATCGATTACCGGTTCGTACTTGCGCACAACACTAGCTGTTCTTGGTCGACTGTCCGCATGGAATATTCCAATATGGCGGCCTTTACTTCACAGTCACTTGGAGCATGGCTACGTTAAAATTATAGAACTTTATTACTCTTGAGTTTTATACAATAGCTCTCGTAAATCAGCATTTTATAGAATAAAATTTTAAATTAAGTCATAATCATAAGTAATGTGGTTGAAGTGAAATAAGTGTTAAAAGTCAGACATTTTTTTAGATCCTTGAGTGACCTTTTGGATAGACTTTCTTTTTACCATATTGCTACGTGCGAAGACGTAGACATCTGTGCCGTTCAATAAATATTGGTGGATTTCGGGACTGTGATATAATTTATCTAAAAGTGCCACATTTAAGTCTAATCTTCAGGTACTACGAGTGTAAGAACTCCCACGTGGAAATACCTCACGACTCTATTTATAGATTCGAACTTGGTTCACTAAAAAGTGGTAGGATAGTCTAAAAGTCAAACGTATCAAACGGTTTTTTCTGGTAAACATGTTACTAATACATAATTTCTTTGGAAATCAAGTAAATATGCTTGTAGAACTGCATTATCCTTTTAATTGAACTTTGTGTTGGCAGTGTTACCTCATCAGCATATTTTACCTCTACAAATATCTATGCTGCTAAATGGCCATGTCAAAGTACTAGCAACTATCATAAATCACACAGTTTACCGTAATAGGCTAAAATACTAGTTAATTTGTTTAATAATGTAGTTTTTATTTACTACATTATTTATTAATTGAACATGTGGCTAATTTAGCAAATATACTTGCAGTATCTATACAACTTTCACTTACGATTAGTTGCTTCATGACATTCCTTGGACTAATGGTTTATTAATTACCAGAAACAAAATTTTATTTGCCTATTTATTAGCTTTGTATAGAAATGATCTGCTTATAATGGTTTCTTGTGACATGTGTTATTTTTGTGATTTCAACATGTAGTTTTAACATAGGGAATTTATATTTTTAGTATCTTTGCTAAATTTAAATACCATGCTTTCTTTGCAGTGATTAGTAGTTCAGTTGATGCGGAAAATATCAACCTTTCAACTAGTCAAATAAGTCAAACCCCTGATTCATCAAAGAGGCAAGATATAAATGTGCAACCTATAGTAACTGAGATTGATGCTCTACCTCAAGTGAAAAATATTGAAGTGTTTAATAAGATTGAAGAGTTACAACCAACACAAGAGCAGACTCCTACTGCTACACAACTGTTATCAGCAAGTATTGAAAAGCTTGCAAAGGAATCCCCTACGGTTCCAGACAGTAAGGAAAGTAAAGAAGCTTCCAGTGCTATACAAGCACAAGTAAAATTAAATCAGAGCCTAGCTAGCTGCCTTCGTTCTACTCAAGCTGATCCTAAGATGAAAGACGTCAATCTTAACAATAAGACCATAGGTTGGTTACTTTCTTAATACAGTATGAATAGAAGTATTTGTTTCTCTTCGGCATTTATGTTATTTTATTCTTTATAAAGAAAACATCTTAAAACGGAAACCTGTACTAAGATGCTGCCTGCTAAGGGTTAGGGCTCAGAAACTGCAATAAAATGATTTACTAGTAGGCAAAGTATACCCAGTGACCACAAATACTGCAAATTGTTATAGATATATGTTTTAGTTGTTTTACTTCACGAGTAATTATGGCTACTGAATGTAATGTATATTTTTTTTTATTTTATAGATTCAGATACTGCCAATGGTAACACTACTGAGTTAAGTAAAACTGAGACTGTTAAGGAAGATATTAACAAAAATGAGAAACTATTAAAGAATTCCAAAAATTTGAGTAAGAAATCATCAAACAAGATGGCAGGTAATGAGAAAGAAACAGAATCATATGAAAATGGTAAAGATGAGACTGATAAAGTAAGTGTTGTAGAAGAGGAAAAAGATTTGCCTAACAAAGAAGAGGTTGCTGAAAAATCGGCAGGTGCTGCTGACAAGCCTGAGGCTGCTCCTGTATTTGTTCCTAAGTACAAATATGGTGAAGGTGTGTATAATATTTACCTGTTTTTATTGTTTTACTAACCATTTTCCATACATGTCATTAAATTTTCCTTATTTTCAGATCAATGGTCTCCATTCAATACAAAGGGGAAGAAGTGTTACGACATAATGCTGCTCAAACAAATTAGAGATGACCCACTCTCAAAGGACAAGCCAAATGCACCTAAACTTGAATCGTGCAATGTAATTAGGGTATGTATTATTAATTTATTGTTAGTTCTTTATAATTGCTATGGTACTTGATTTTAATGGTTTTATAATTTCCAGACAGTGCCTATGCAAGAGCCAATGCCTTTTGCTAACATTTCAAGGCCAATGAATGACTCACTCTTCCCACCATTTTTGAAAAATGCTGGAATGGGTTCAAGGAACAATTCTCTCAGAGATGCTAAGAAGGATGGAAGAAACATGTCTGCTAGTGGTATGTTTGCTTAATAATCATGATTTTTAATAGCAGTATACATTAAAAGATAAAAAAGTTGTAGACCCACTGTTTCTGACCTACATTTAATATTTAAATTTACTTCTTTACCTGTCTACTTAAAGAATAATGCTTTAATGATTTTCATCAACTGTAAGATGCTTTTTTGTATCATTTGTGCTTTTGGACTGGACATCCCATATCAAACAGACATCCAAGCATGGGGAGTTCATCTGAGCATATATGGTGCACTTTATTGCCTTGAAAATACAGGCATTGTTCAGATATTTGTACAAGGCTGTACTGATAAAGTGACTGTACTAATTATAATGAAACAGAATTAAGAACCACTTAGTATTCAGTACAGTACATTTGTACATACTGAAATGCACTGTATACCAGCGTTTTATTTGCTCCTTACGAATATCTAAACTGGTGTTATAATATTAAAGCAATATAAATATATGGGATTATGTACAGGTAAGAGCAGTGGGAAACTCCCACTTACACCAAGCGGTAGCGGATCCCACAAGCAAGTCATCTCCATCTCATTACGAGAAGATGTCAGACTTTCTGAGACTGAGAATGCTTGGAAACCTACTAGGTTCAAGAAGGAGAACCTCACTGAGGGAGATGCTAAGACTCAGGTAAATTCATGTTATAATACTTATAATTATTTGCTTAATATAAATTTCCTGTTGTTACAACATGACAAGACAAGAACAAGATGTCTGGACATATTTAAAACTCTTTACATTTACAGGAATTATACAAGAAGTTCAGAGGCATTCTGAACAAGCTCACACCACAGAAGTTTGACACATTGATAGAAAAAGTCAAGCACCTAGAGATCAACAATCAAAAGCGCCTAGAAGGTGTCATTGACCTGGTGTTTGAGAAGGCTATTGATGAACCGAATTTTTCGGAAGCCTATGCCGCTATGTGTAACAAACTCTCCACACTAAAGGTATGATTATAATAACTTAACAATAAAAAATACTGTTGATAACCAAGGTACCATGAAATTAATCATTATTGATAAGCAACAGTAGGAAATACCATGTTTTATTACATAACTGAATACTTAATTTAATACACTTAATACATTTGATGTTCTGGTAATAAAATATATCTAAATAAATATAATAAGATAATTTACCCACTGTTTAAATATGAAGTCACATATGTAATTTTATTTCTTTCCAGGTTCCTGCTGACAATGCTTCCTCGCCCGATCAGTGTGTCAATTTCAGGGCTCTCATCATTAGTAAATGCCAAAATCAATTTGTCACTGATAAGGTAGATGAACAAGTTATGAAATTAGAAGCAGAGTTAAGCGAGTGCACTGATCCTGTAAGTATTAATTGATATTTATGTATATTAACTTATGTATCAATATTATTAATAGAAATAGATGACATATACTTGAGAAAAAGTGACTAGGACCTCCAACATCCAAGACAGCATCGGAGACTGACACCTTAACCAATTAGACCACCCGAATACAGCAGAACCTGTCGAAATTTGTCAAGTATTCTTTATTTTTTACGGTTTTTGGCCAAAGTTTATCAACTCTTTAAGACAAAACAACGTGCTTGCGACTACTATATGAATCACTATCGGGTTTCTGACGTAGCTAGAGAGACGGTGCTGCCATCTGTGGAAGTAAAAACAAATAGCTGAAGATCGTTACTTTTTCTTAAGAATATGTCATCTATTTCAGTTTATTACTTAAAAATCAAAGCAAAACAAAATAATTTATAAAAAAATATTTGATTGTTATTCTCTTGATGATATTTATTAATTTGTTTTTAGGCTAAGAAGAAAGAACTCCAATTGATGTTGGAAGAAGAAAACCGCAGAGTTAGAATGAGATCAGTTGGAAACGTCAGATTTATTGGTAGGTTTACAACTTGTTTTATTTACTACTGAATTCATATATTCCACATAGATAACCTCGATAATATAATGTGACCCTATGTGTGCTAACATATATTGACAACATATTTTTCAATCATTACTGTCTTTTACAATTTAAGCGCTGGTGGCGTAGCGGTAAGAGCGTGCGCTCTTACCAATGAGTTTTTCGGAATTTATGTACGAAATATTATTTTATATTTACCAGTCACTTTTCGGTAAAGGAAAACATCGTGAGGAAACCGGGCTTATCCCAATAAGACCCAGTTTATCTTCTGGGTTGGAAAGTCATATGGCAGTCGCTTTCGTTAAACAATTGCCTACGCTAATTCCTCGGATTACTTATAATATTATGGCTTTTTAATTTATTGACGCAAGGATCATTTGAAAAATCGTATTATGTTGGTTTTATGCTAAGCCTGCCATGATGATTAAGAAACAAGACTACTAAATGTATCTTCATATCATTTTGCCTGCTAATGTCTAAAGATTCCTTACATCCTTACTACAATTGACTGACTTGTGGGTGTGTTAAAGTTCATGGATCCTTTTATACTTCAGAAGTATAAAGGAAATACAGGTTCAATAGTTAAGTCAATTTTGTTGGAAGGTTTTATATCGCAAAGCGAATGTTATTTTATCAAGAGGAATGCTGTATCTCCTAAAATCTTTCTTACTTGCTAGGCGTAAACATTTGCTCATGTAATGCGAAAGGAATTTCAAAGTTCAGTATGTATAGCGTTATATATCTGTACAATATTGCTGCACATAGTAAAGACATTATTCTATTTTACAAATATTCCTGGTGACGTTCTAGACTTGGACTAGTATGACTAAAACTGATACAGTGTATTTGCGCGAGTGTTTGTGATAATTTATGATGTATTACTTTAATGAATATTAACAAAAATACGGTGTGACCAAATTAATGCTACATTTATTTATTCCAGGTGAACTGTACAAGTTGAAAATGCTGACCTCAAAGATTATGGTGTACTGTATGAACTATCTTATTGACAAACTGGAGGAAGAGAAGCTGGAGTGTCTCTGCAAGTTGCTGACCACTATTGGCGAGCAGGTCGAGAGTGAGGTCAAGGATAACATTGAAAGTGTATTCAAGAAAATGCAAGATATTGTGGACCGCAAGTCAAATAAAATTAGTAGCCGTGTTAGGTATGTTCGCTATCCTATTGTTGTCAAATGCTACAATTTCTAATAAAACTGTTTTATTCATTAATGATATTTTCCTGTTTTAGGTTTATGATCCAAGATGTCATTGAACTAAGGAAACGAAGATGGGTGATAAAGAGTGTAGTTGACTCACAGCCAAAGATGATGGATCAAATTCAAAAGGAGGCAGAGCAACACCAGCGACACATTGAGGTTTGCATCAACAATTATCATGCTATGTAGTATAACAAAACTTATTAGCGACATGGTTTCATGTGTATTGTGTTTTCAGTTGATGAATGCTAATCCCATGGGCGGTGGGTTCCGCCGAGATGATGGCGGCCGGGGCAAGCGTGGCGATGGTCGGCGGCAGAATAATAATTCTTTCATGGACAACAGCAACAATTGGAAAACTACAAGGCCAAATTATAGTGTTGATACTTCTAAATTTAAGGCTGTCACTCAAAATCAAAAGGTAATGTAAATATAATGATGCTAAAACTGTCGTTATTGCTTAGTGATTATGAATTGTAATGTTATTTCTTACCTATTTTTGTTTGTTTGCAGATTAACAGTATAAAATTGGCTCCACAAACAGGCTTAGGGTGGAACCATGGTTCGGGCACAAAAACAACAGCACAGGCTAGTGCGGCTAGCAATTCTATGATTAGCCTTTCAAAGAACAAATACAGTGTCCTAGAGAATGTTCAGACTGACCCAACTTCTATTAGGAGTAAGTAATTTGAATTTGTTCTTCTAATTATGTAGGTAACGTATTATTGTTGAGAGCTATTATTTACAATGAAATGTTTTTGTTCCAGGTAATAAAGATATGAGTCCTAGTTATCATTCTAAGGGTGCCTCTATTGAAAGATCGACATTTAACTCGAGAGGTGACTTTAGTACGTATTATTATTTACTATATAATTAAATTCAATAGATGAGGCAAATCATTAAAACATCAAAATTGATTTATTTAAATATTTTTACGTATCTATAGTTGACCGAAAACACAGATTACTAGGGCTATAATGTGTAATTCGTAACTATATCGCATACTTTATAAATATAATTATAGGTTCCATGTTGTTACAATAACTTTCGCAAGTGTGTAGTCGATTTCTTGACGTAAGCTTAACCCTTTTCCAGGCCCTATCAATCCGAATAGTTTACCTAGAAATTTCAAATATATTCAAAATAGTTACCGTTTCGGTAATTTATTTTATATAATGTATTTTTTTAGCATAGTCCAATCTAATATGAACCTTAAAGTCGATTGAATGCTTCGGTTGAAATTAAATTGCATGCATGCATGTGGCCTGGAAAAGCTTTACATTATCTGCCACTAAGCATCATTTTACATGGATCTCGTATTTTGTTTGACGGGAGATATAAATTATAATGTTATGTAACAGGTGGCCCTGGCAGCGGAAGCAAGTCAGGCTCAATGGGTGTGGCTCGGTCCAACTCCGGCACGCGCGGCACGGGCGCGGCGCCCGCGACGCCGGCCAAGGCGGCCGCCGCGCCTGCGCCCGTCGAGGCCGCGCCCGCGCCGCCCGCCGCCGTGCCGCAGGAGCCGCTCCCGGATCCCAAGAAAAAGACTGTCAAGTCTATGATAGACCAATGTCTCATCAATTCCGACATTGTAGAACTGGCTGCCGATGTCAAGAGTTTTATCGAGCTCCAGTACCACGCGGCTCTTGTCACTGAAATTATTACAGTTGCAGTAGAAAAGTAAGTTACTTACTTTAACCTTAATACCATAATATTTGCTGAGGTGATACTGAGTAATTAACGATGCATTTTCTATACAGGTCGCCTAAGGAAGTCGCAATAATCACCAAATCACTGCTCCATTTAGTCTCAACCAATGTAGTCTCAGGAGAAAACTTCATAGCAGGGTTAAAAGAATTCTGCGAATTTGCTCCTGATCTGTATATTGATATTCCTATGTTGTATGAATATTTAGGGTGGTTCATAGCTCCACAAATTGAAAAGAAAGTAAGTAGATTCATTATACTTTTTAATTATTTTATAGCTGTGGCGTATCTTTGTATTCTAGATCAATATTAAATGTTATTCTTTCTTTTCAGTATATAAATTTTGTTCAAGTATTTAGGCTTTGCAATACAATACTTTCGTCGAACCACGGGCATTTGCTGCTTAAATCGATAATTAAGAATATGAAGGAAAGTATGGGACCTTCCTTTGTGAAAAGCAAATGGCAAGAGTCCGGGCTCAAACTTAGTGAATGGATGAGTGAAGATCAGGTAATGTCAATCTCATTTTATTAATATGGTGTTACTTATCATTTAAGGTGACTTACAGTTATGTGCTAAACATAGCAATAAAGGCAATATTCAAGATGAAGTATGAATACGTTTTTATTTTAATCATTGCTCATATGTTTAAAACTGCCCTTAACTGTAATTATATCAAAATGAATTGGAACAAATAAATATACGAAAATGTTTTCAAATGAGAGCCAATTTTATTTGACTTATATCTTTTTCACTTTAGCTGTCTTTCATAATCTCACAACTGTCACTTCCGGGTTTCTATCAACTCGGGGAATTAAGTTTTATGTGAATACTGCATCTGCGTTTGTTATTGTTACCAGTCTCCCAATGATGTATTATTTCCAGGTTTCAAAATGGTTAGAAGACAACAAATTTGAATTCTTAGAAGGAGCAAAGGTTTGTGAAGAAACGAAAAAGATATTGACACCCGCCGATACACAAATCAAATTGCTGCAGTTGATGAACTCTGATGAAAATCGTGATTGTATACGAGGATGGGTTCAGGTATGTATATTGTGTAAAATTATTTAAACCAATCGCAATATCCAATTTTCACTAGCCTAGCTTTCATTTGTAGTTAAATGAATTCTATAAGCTATCTCAAAGTTATCGTCAGAGCTGAAAGTATGATTATATTTATGTAAATACATGGTGGGAATGATAATCCTACAGATTTCTAAGGTCAAAAGAAATAAAACATTTACCGTTAAATCAATTCGCCAAAAAATATTTATTAGCTTTATATTGATAAGGTTTTATAATAATTTTACGTAACCCGACGCTGAGCGTGGCCCGACATGTTCTTGGCCGTTTTTTGTATTATTATATTCTATTGTATAGTAAAACGAGCATCAAATCTAAGTATTTCTATTTTATTTACCTAATGCTCTATTATCGTCACAAATCTGACATAATTTAACTTTGCTTAACATCTCACGCTAATTGGGTACACTATTTTCTGAAAACTTCCTTATAATTATTTAGTATCTTATTTCCTAAAATTTGTTAATATGTCGTTTTCTTTGCCACATGCTTGTCAGTTTGGTAAGCCAATAGGGATGTGGTTGTAGAGTCTAGGCTTTCATTCAAATATAATGAATTCCATGGAAAACGCCTTCGGGTGAGGGCTTGACATATTGCAAATGTGCCCGACTTTATTTATAAAAACCCAAATTTAAAAGTATGCACACAGCTACAGATGGGACGCTACCGGTAAGTTACCAATTTTAGTATGGGGAATGTAACCATTTGAGAACATTCCCCATAGTAACTTCGGTAACTTACCGGTAGCGTCCCATCACTACACACAGCGAGAAGTAATTATTTTATACTTGTGTTTGATGTATCAGGATAACCTGGGCAAAGCTGCAAACGAAGAGTGGTTTATGCGTTCGCTCATTCAAGCAATTTGCGAGCACGCGCTCTTCGGTGCCGAAGGTCGCGATGCGCCGCGATTCAACCAGGACAGAATGAACAAATACTGCGGACTCATCAACGAGTTCGGCGAAGTCAGGGACGCTAGGGAAGCCAGCTGTTTATTAGGCATTCAGCAGCTCATGCATAATCTAGAACACCCCCAAGGTTAGTATTTTGAAAAAGGATGTTTTTATTAATTTATAGATACGGTCAGCAGCAGAAGTTGCTTAGCGGGTCAGGTGTTCAGAATGATCTTGATCTTGAAGCTCATTCACCTCACCTCGCCCGCTTAGCAACGCCTGCGGCTGACTGTACTAGAACAAACATTTCAATCAAACTGCATTGTTCTAATCGGTTGGCGTTTAGAATCACCCTCCATTGACTTATTTCAATATAGACTTAGTCGTATTTATTTAATATTGTTCCCTGTTAAACTCTGCCATCTAGATGCCCTAGGGCTACACAGATTTTGCATAACTATGGCATTTTAATACTAACTATATGCAATATATTGTAATGTCTAGCCTTTAGTGATCGTAGTTGTCATAGTTGGTATCATCCAAAGTGCTCATAAAGATCGGTAGACCATAGAATGTGTATCGCCGCTACTTTGAAAAAATCTCGTATCTGACAGATATTCCAAGTTAAAACGCAGTGACTCTGTAGTCATCCCATACATAGTTACGTTATTTTTCTTTTGATTGCCAGAATGAGTGACGAGGTATTTTCAAAGTAGCGACGTTATTGTGTAATTTGAATGATGCAAACTATAATTATGACGCTGGCTGTCCAACGTCAATTTTAGTTCAAAGTTGTAAATAGAGCTGCATCGAGCCGTGGCGCCCGTGATCAACACGGCAACCATTCGCTGAACCATTTAAATTACAAAATTTACGTATGATCGATGTTTTAATCAATAACGTTTTTGTTTCAGGCATAACACTAGAAATTTTCCAATATTTACATGAACAATATATAATTTCTGTGGACAGTTTTATTGCTTGGGAAGAATCACAAAAGGAACTTGAAGGCAAAGGTTATACATTAAAATATTTATTTTGTACGAAACATTAAACCACTTCGCACACATGCCCATTCTGCTACATTATTTAGTTGCAGTGGCCAAATACGTCGTAACACTACTCGTCGTAACAGTTACTGCTAGACAAATAAAGATCTGTACCAATATATTTGGTTATGTGGTTGCTATGAACTGAAGATGAAAGCAAATTCACTACTCTGCGCATATTTTACTTCAAATATAATCAGTGATTCAATTTCACCGGTTAAAAAATGTCCCTGCAACATGGCCTTCGAGTTAATAGTATATTACATACCCAGGGCGGTAAAACGAAGAATGGCTCAGATCGCGGGTATTTGTGGCCCAAACCGGAGGTGAGGGCCATAAACAAGCGATCTGAGGCCTTCTTTATTACCACCCGTGGTGCGTACATAGTTTTACGTCTTCATCTGGGTGTAAAGTTTTCCGTCGCGCCCTGGGCGGTAAATCTTTCTTAAGCTCTTCGCCCAGTGTGACGTAAATGATATTGCGCCCGCAACGGATATTTTTGCCATGCATTTCTGACGAAAAGTTTGATATACTTAATGATAAAACCCTTGTAATGTATGGCGTTGGATAATCGTAGACAAGTATCCTATCAAATCTCGTAAAAAAATAGTCAAAAACGATCCAGAAAATCGGAAACAGGGAAATCACTGCTGACGGCAGTTTGCGATGGTCAGGTATTTATATCACGACCAGAGTTGCGACAACATCGGTGCAACGCCTGACGGCACTTGCTAAGAATGTGTAATGTTGCTATAAATGTAACTTCAAGACCAAGGGCCGTAGAAAAAACCGCAATCGCTTATAGAAAACTCAATCCAGCCAAAAATTGATGTTTCGTAATAACAAATCGAACAAAGAGATTCACGTGATTTTCTCCATTCACTATTTTTAGATTGTTTTTTTTTGTGATTGCCAGTTACTACGGCCCTTGGTCCACTACACCTGGTACAGTCCTAATTTCCTAATGTAACTTAAAGAATTCTCATTGGCAAGGGTTTGATAAAGAATGATTGCACAAAGTGCACTGTGTCGCTTTGTTGTTAACTGGATGTTTGTGTTGTAGCGGTGATGATGAAGGCGCTGACGTCGTTCTTCACGAACATCAAGGAGGCGGACAATGAGGACTCGTGCAGCGAAGACTGACGTGGGGCCGTCGCCGCCGCCGCCGGCGCGCCGCCGCCGTACGCGCCGCTCGCGCCGCGTTCGCCCGACGCAGCCGCTTATAATGTCTTCTATATTTTTATATACTAGAATCAACCTACACTGAATTCATAGAATAATAGATTATATTATTATGTAATGCTTACTAACAAGGCTAGAAAAGTTGTATGATATTTTTTAAAGCTATAGTTATTTATAATGTTTAATAATGACTACGTACTTTGAAACTATAATTGAGAATAATTATGCTTGGGATGGATTAATTTTAAATTATTAGCAACAACGTATATATTCAGTACATCCGACTTGCGTTGTTACATGGTAGACTTGCAGGCCCAAATATTATTTTCGTAGTTGTCATGAACTACGCGTCTATGTATCTATGATGTGTTGCAATGTAATGCTAACGAGAAACAGGCTTTCGAAAGTTACAATTTACATATCCTATATTTTGTCGTAGTCTGAAATCAGAAACGGATGATTATATTGACTCTATCCCCAATCCCTTGTAATTTATGTTTTGTATAATTTTTATACACTTGAAACGTAAGAATCAAACTACGCGAAGCAATACGTGTATTTTTTTTTCTATAAAATCTAGTATTTAGTATAGAAAAAGCAAAAGTTAATATTTTATATGGAACATATGTTACGGGGAGATAGTTAATAGAATATGTGCTACAAATAATTAACAGAACCATTGTAATAAATAATTGTCGACATAAAAGGTCACATGGCTTAAATTAAAATCCAAGCAATAATCATTCGTAATAATATAGAGAAACCTACAATTATGTTAAATGATGGTTGTCTCCAAATCCTAGTAATTGGACTATGTTATGAGGTCAACATGTTGAATGGTTTTATAATATTTAATATGTATATCACTTTGTTTTTATTGATATAAACATAATTAATAAAGATGTAATTTCTTAAATGTAAAGACCATTGAGAAGTTTATTTTGGCCGTTGTTCATTTGGTTTCGTGTATATCTTCATACCCAATGAATGAATTTCGTTAACAATTTACACCTATTTCCTTGAAATTCGATTCTTCAAGATTGCAATTAGTACATGCCTTTATAAATTGTAACTTTTTATTTTATTAGATATTTTATTGTTTAGTTATAATTATATTATAGTGGCTCAGTTAGCCGTGGTTCCGAAACTCCACCGCGCATCAGGCGACTGGTGCCGGCTACCGGCCGCTCCCTTCTGCCCCTCGTCTTTTACTTCCCTATTGACTCCGCTACTGAGTTTTATTTTTATTACTATAGCTACTCTTGTCAGTTAATATGTATGTTATGTAAATAAACTTTTTATGAAAAAAACTGTTTTTCATAACATAATCTGTCCTGAATATCAAATAGGTACAGAGACAGGATTTAATCATTACGGCAACGTAAGCATAATGTACTGTACAAAATACGCGGAACGCGCAATAAATAAATATATATTACAGGACATCCTTACACAGTGACTGAGCACTACAGTAATCGCAACTTGTTTTTCGCTGTAGGGTGTTGGCAGTTATTTATAGAAATGGGCATTGCGTAAGCAAATTAAAATTCTAATTATTTATTCGAAAAATAAAATTTAGAATCAATGATCCATAAATTGAATTGCGGGCATAAAATTAAATTGATCTTAATACAGATTACTTGTAGTTAATTAACTTTTTACCCTTCGTTGACCGTTATATACATGGTCACGTAGCTCGTAGGTACTATCTGGTATCCGGCCGAATACCGGTGTGAAAAAAATAATTGTGGCCGGATGCCACCGCATAGAAGCCGAATCTTTATTAGTTCATAGCTAGTCGAATAATCAATCGCTGGCAATAGTTTGTCAAAAGATTGTGCATGATGTGAATAATTTTTTTACACAATAAAATTCCCAGTCCAAGATCCTAGAGCGATCAATCAACTTATTTTCACACAGATGAAACATTACGTACGCAGTAGATCCTAACCTGCTTTGAATATTTATAAATAATTTAGTAGTATCGTAAGTGTCACACTTTTCATTGAACAAAACTTTTATCAGACGCTCAAAATGAATGAACTTTAATAATTTGTAAATATGTTCTTACTATCACGACATTTTATTTAATTAGTCTTAAAATAGTAATGACTAAACATCCGGGCGATGCTCTAAATGTAAAATGAGCCACTTGCCTATGTTCACATAGGTCTGTAGCTTTGAAGATGGCTCATACGGCTAACTCTATTGTAAATAAAACCGCACGTGCTACCTGCTTACCAAAGCCCTTAGTGTAAGTTTTTAACGTAACTTTACGTCACGAACGCGTTTGCGTTTCCCATATAAATAACATTGTCACTTAAGCGTTCGTAAACGTTTTTTTACGTTAAAAGAACTTACACTAGGGCCTCTGAATAAAAAAAACCGGATAAGTGCGTATTTTCTTACGTTGGAATTGTATTAAGATAATATATCCCAGGTTCGACCGTGTATGGAGTACTGTTGCCACCTTTGAGACGGGCCTGCCAAGTATCAGCTGGCTGCTTTGAATTCAATAGAGCACCGAGCTCGCAGACTCATTGGTGATCCTGAGTTGGTGAGTGTAAGGTTACAGAGCACCGTCTTTGTTTGTTTTACAGGATTCATTATTTTGGAGAGTGATGTGCACAGAAATTGTAGGTACGATTTTCGATTTAATTCCGTCAACTCCGTTCCAACATCGTACTTTCAGGCGAGAGGAATGGTTTCATCCTTACGTTGTGAATATTTCATTCATTCGCACGAAGCGATTCGCTTCTACCTTTCTAATGCAGACTGCCAAGGAATGGAATAATTCGCTCCGCTCGACTGTATTTCCGGAAAGATATAGTTAGGGTCCTTTCAATGCTAGAGTTAATGGCTATTACTAAACCAGTGTGCTTCACCCTCGACCTTGTCGACACTTACCATCAGGTGTGACTGTTGACTGAGGCCAAACGCTAGTCAGTCTGATATAATCTTTTTTTTTTAATATTTTCCGAGTAAAATGACTATGAAATGACATCATACGGACGTACAGTCAGCGTCATATAGTTGGTAGCATCCAAAGTACTCATAAAGTTCGGTACACCATAGATTTTGTATGGTGTACCGAACTATTTGACTACTTTGAATGCTACCAACTATATGACGCTGACTGTACAGTTCCGTTTTTGCCATTTAGGCTACAGAACCCTATAAAAGTTCAGTCCAAAAATAAATTGCAATAAGAGAATGGATGTACGAACAACTTATTTTGATTTTGTGTCTGACTGTTTAATGTTTTGGTCTAGACTATGTACCTACAGTCATTATCCTTACAAAGCAGTACTTTTGAGGTTTTTTTTTATATGCGGTTCAAAAGTTAGAGAGAGTGGGGCACATTTTTTATAACTTCCAGAGTGATAATTTTCTAAAAAATTAATAATTATTATGAAAAAATGTTTACTGCATAACCTTCTTAAATAATTATTTTTCAAATAGGTACATAACTAACGACACCTCACACTTTACAGTTAAAAAGAAAGAAAGTAAAATACAGAGAGAAATGTTAAACTATAATAAGGGTTGCTAGTTGATACTAAAGTGAACGCAAAAAAACGATGCATTAGAAGAGTGAGAGGTCTAAAATGTTCTATATAAAATATAAAATCGTCTATTGTGCACTGACTGAAGGAATAAGTAGTCTTATCTTATGTCCATGATTTTATTTATCAACTTTTGTAAATTTCCAATTCAAATAGAATTTCATACATTTTCATTACATCTTTATATTCTTCCAAAATATTTTCGACCACACTCTTCCAGTAGTTCCTCTTGGCCATTTCGTCTTGAATTTGTATTTTTAATTGTTTTAATTCTGTGAAGTAAAAACATTATAACTTATAACTAGCTACATCGATCGACCTGCACAGAACACAGAACGGGGATCGGCACCTCCGGCTAGGACTGCTGTAAACGTTTTGGCCTCGGTGCACCACGACCGCTATCGGGACAATTTCATGCGCTAGGTAGATTTATATATAGTAGGTAATATATAGGGGCCGGAATTTTGCGTGCTGTTTTGGAAAAGTCTAAGGGAGAGAACACTAACGTTTATCGATGTATCGATAAATCGGTCGTGTACTCAAAGTCATTGAGATTAATTTATTTATAATGAAATAATACTTGCATTATTGCAATCAAATACCTACTCGGGTTATCAATTCTTTTGAGATAACATACCAGTCTAATATAAGTAATATAACATTATTTTATATTATCTACATACATTTCGTACATTTTTCATTACTAATCATTGAAAGAACAAAATGCATCATCGTATAGTTAGTTATTAGTTAAAAAAACGCTAATATAAAAACTCGGTTTATCGATACATCGATAAACGTTAGTGTTCTCTCCCTTAGACTTTTCCAAAACCGCACGCAAAATTCCGGGCCCTAGACTAATATACCTATACCAAAACTGTTTCTGATTCTCGAAATTAACTTGAAAAAGCAGTTCCCATCCACCTACCTATACGCTGCACATCCTCATAATTATGTTACGGCGCTACCGAGATTATAAAGCATGTAGATTTGGTTAGAAATTTAACAATAATTAGGTAACTTGTCGTTGCTACTTCACTCACTGTCACAAACTCCGCATGCAACGATGTGCAGCATTCGCTTCAGGTCGACGTCATCCTGTACCTGGCCGAGGTAGAAAAACCTAACCAGCCGCGGCATCAGCTCGAACACGCGTCGCAGCGGGAATACCGCAAAACGCCATTGGTGAATACTCAGGACCGCTGTCGACAACAGTCCATTTAGGCCCCTTCATATTATGTTAAATTCCGGCAAGAGCTCAAAAGATAGGTTGTTCTATAGGTAGTAGGTGTTCTTGGTTGACTACGGAACCCTAAAAATGGTTATTAGATCACTCCGTGTCAAATGAGAAGCAATCAGCTAGTAAGCTACCATCGTATTTTATCATGTGTCAGCAAAAGTTGGGTGAGGTGTCAAGATAATTTTGGATCAGCAACTTCTGCTGGTAGCAGCAGAAGTTGCTAATTCACTACTCTTCTGTACTATGATAGATTCAGATGTTATTTAATAATAGGGGTAGGTACTTAGGTTCATCATATTAAACGAAAATGTTCATATATTCACAGTGGAAGGGTATGTGAAAGGGAAAGGGCTTTCCCTTTCAACAATTACAACGCTTCTTATATTGAAAGAAGGAGATTAAGATTTAATGTGTTTTAATGCAATTGTGATGCAATGACACCACCAGATTTATGATTTCAATCTAGATTGTACATTATTACACCATCCTGGGTTACCCAACTAATCCCTCGTATGTTAACCCTGGGTGGTGCAAGTGGGCCTTAGCCAACTAAATCATAAGTTTTACTGATAACTAAGTTTATGGTGATTATATTGTTCTATTTTACTTAATGGGCTTTTTATATTACCCCTTCCACCAAAACCAATCTATTCTGGCAGGTGTCCAGTAAAGGAGTAGTCACACAAAAGCCATGTAAGGACTTATGTTCAAGTTTTCAATGGAAACCCGACTGTTTACTACTGATTCACTATTTTACCTAGAGTGCTCGCATAATAAAAGGCGAGGTGGCGCACGATACAGCTCACGTCAGAGTCCTGTCTCTGGGCTGGCGCCAGGTCTATGCCGAACTGGAAGTGGACCTCCCGTAGCGGGATGCTGGGAGATAGGAAGCGGCGGATGTTATCGTAGTCGCGGACGCGGCCTGTAACCACCAATACACATATTACGAGAAAAAAAAACAATTACGAACTGTTGAAAGCCTAAAATCGTAACACAATTGGACCCGCGGTAGAAACGCTTGTGAAATCCACCCTTACGAGCACGCACTACGTGGAATCTACCCGACTAATTTTATAGGTAAATAGTTACCTATAGTCAACCCTAAAAAGAGGCGGAAAGTCTAGGTACGATGAAAATAATTAAAATTATATCGTTTGATCTTCTTTGCCGCATTTTACACTATTGTTAGCTGTAGGCAGGGTAGGTATCTAAAGTAACCTACATTTTCACCTCAGCAGCTCGAACATGTCTACTTTCCTCACTCCCGGGAGTGAGGAAAGTGCGACTTTCCTCACTTTCAGAGAGTGAGGAAAGTTGCTACTTTCGTCACTCCAGGGAGTGAGACAAAGTAGCTTTTTAATTGACGACCGGTCTGGCCTAGCAGGTAATGACCCTGCCTAAGAAGCCGGTGGTCCCGGGTTCGAATCCCAGTCAGGCCATTTATTTGTGTGATGAGCACAGATATTTGTTCCTAAGTCATGGGTGTTTTCTATGTATTTAAGTATTTATATGTATCTATTTATTATAATAGGACATAATGGACTCCCTAAACACCACTAACACGTTCGGACCCTCACAAATTAATCAAATATTATAATTTTGAAATGTACATATTTTAAAATGAAAAATATTTAGCGAAAATATTAAGTAATGAAGCCAGTGCAGTTGCAGATAAAACACTTAAATGAATGTGGTTCACTTGATGTTCATTTTTTTTACAAGATTTAATTTAACTGGATGTATGTATTTGTATATTTATCCGGATGGAATCTTGCAACTCAATTTTGAAGCAGACATCTTTAACCGATTAGGCTGAAATTTAGCATACTTATGTAATTTCGGTTACAATGCAATATTATGGATCAGATCAGTGGTTCTGATCTGATGCTGGAGTCAGAAGGTAGCAAAAGCAACTCCTAAAATACACAAGATAAACCCGTGATGTTTTAGGCTCATTAGAATCCTTTCGAAGAGTAGCTGACGATTATGAAAAAAAGTACAGTCGGCAATAAAAGAGTGTACTAAAAATGTCGTTTTTGGCAACTTATTTAACCTTTAATATGTTCTCACTACTGAGGTGAAAAGTTGTATGTGTCACACTAGAGTAAAGTTATTTTACATCTCGTGTTTTTGAGTGCCTCGCTACGCTCAAGATTCTAACACTGGAATCACTCGCTACGCTCGTGATTCAATTATAGAATCTTTCGCTTACTCGGGACTCAAAATTAACACTCGCAAGAAAAAACAACTTTCCTCTCTTGTTGCACAAATAACTATTGCTACTGTATTCGTTGGCGGGCAAAACTAAGTACCTAAGTACAATACAAATAAATACTTAGGTATTCATAATAAAAGTATGAATTGTGGATCGAAGTTGTTGATTCTGTTACAAGATAGAAAGAATTGTATATAAGTACTTAAATGATTAATACAAAACAAATATGACGTTTTAAGCGTTGTTTCCGATTGTTTTATCTACTTGATGGCCCGGCCGAAGATATTTGAGCATTCTGACCATAAAAAAGGACGAGGCAAATTTTTGTACAACTTTGAAGATCATAATATTTAGAATGATCAGCTCACGACTTACAAAATGCCATTAGCAGGTAGAGATCTGGACAAGTGATGGCTACCCGCCTCCAGGCCCAGTCAGGAATGACGTAACCGCCTGCGCCCAAAGCCTGGTCGACGCACCCAGGGATCTGATCTTCCCGGCACATCAACTAAAGTCATATGCATTACAGGGTTATGGTAAAATATGACGGCTTTAAAGAAAAGTTTTGAATCATTTCCCTATACTCAATATAGATAGGTAATAATAATAATACTTCGTACATCGCGTAATGCTCAAACACTATGTATATAGATCCTTTAACCTTATAGGGTACCTATAGATTCTTTAACAATAGGTAACATTTATAATATAAATACATAGATTAGTAAGGCCGTAGTATCTAAATTATTACAAAAAAAAAAAAATTTTGTTAATGATTACAAAAATAATCGTTTTTTTGTGATAATTTAGATAACATTATAGCTCACTAATTAATTTGTGGTTTTATTGCAGATCAGACATATCAGAGCTGTGGAGGTGGCCACAAATTACTGAACATGCCTTTTATCACTAGAGGCGTTGTTCTGATATTTGTGACCACCTGAGTGGCGTCGAAATCAAATCACGCTACCAGTCCTGGAAATATCCGGTATAGTCCGGTATCCTGGAAAGGGTAACCGATTTACACACCGGTACACCCTGGGCTGGTTTTAAAGGGTTTAAGTCTATGGTCTCCTATAATCGCCGTCGGCCGCTTACAGCGTCTGCGTCACAATGCTGCCTATAGAGATGTACTGTTGTGGTCTCTCCCACACGTCGACGTTGGCGTCTTTTTTGTTCAGGAAAGTTGACGCTGACGTCAGACGTCGAGTGTAGCACAAAATAGGAGACCAAAGCCTTTCGGAAGAATACGTATGCGTCACGAAGACTATAGGTAAATAAGTACTTGTAAACGCATGTGCGGCCGTTTAAGGACGGTGATGAGAGAGGTGAGCGCGTCGCCCGTGGCGTCGGCGAGGTGCGCGTACTCCAGCGCCAGCACGCGCAGGTTGCGCAGCTCGCCGAGACTGTGGAGGAAGCAGTCCCGCGTCTCCGGCCGCGGCACGTGTTGCCCGCTGCCTTGACACGAGAACAGAAACACCGATCAACTGCCCTGTACATGAACACTATGAACATCACACATGTAATACTGCCGTCACACATTCGCCCGAGTAGCGGGGCGAATGGCGAGGCGAAACACGAGCACACATGTGTACGCGGACGTCTCGCTATTCCTCTCGTCCCTCGTATCGCGTTTTTGTATAGGCAAAGTCTCGTCGAATGTTTCGATGAATAGCGAGGCGAGTGACGAGCCAGCATGTCTAAACGCGGAGTAATGTATTGTCACTGTAGTATCAATGAGTAACAACATAAAAAGTAAGTAAGTATTATAAACGCACGTGTTTTGACTATTGTACCTTATTACAAAGGAGTGTAGGCTCCTTGCGCCATGTGCGTTTGCAAAAGTGTAAACATGTCTTTCATGTCGACGGTACATTCAGCAGCAGCGCTCTTATTTTTTTGACGATTAAATACTTAGTGTTCGATATCATTTTATGATGAACTAGGTACTCGCTTAGCCCCTTTTGTTAATGTCTGTACCTAGAGAAAATGCTTTAAGAGACTTTTAATAATTCGCCATTTTGTAGGTATTGTCGAGAAATTGTAGCTATGTTACCGATACTGTGTCACACAGAATTGTAGGTAAGCGCCTGTTCTGAAGGTATTCCTACAATGAAATGTTTTAATGCCTATTTTTTGGTTAGTTTAATTATCAGCACACAACGTTTCCTTCTCGTCTTCGTTACTATAGGTACCTATTTCTGTCAGGTATGATGATTGATGATATTTGTTTCATTCAGTCCTTATGACATTATGATAGAATAGAGGTCTAACCCTCACGTGATTGAAAGACTTCTATTATAATAAAATATGGGTGACAGCTGGTAACTACGGCTACCAAAAGCACGTGAGTGGTTAACAAACTTAATACCAGTAATGTAGGAGTAGTTGATGAGGATAGGGTTCTCGCGGGGCAGGACGAAACGCCACAGGAAAAGGTACTTGAGCGAGTGCGCGGTGAAGCAGGCCAGCTGCTGCAGCAGCCGCGCGCCCTCCAGCCGCGAGCAACACAGGTTCTCCAGCGACACCAGCTGCAGGCGGTCCTGGGAACTGCTCCTCACTCGTCACAGCCTAGTTCAACAGAACTGGGAAACGTAGCCAACATGGCAACCTTTTACAAAAAAAAAACGCTATTTAAACGAACTTAATGTATGAAAAAAACTACGTGACTTTTCGTTCGATGAGCCCTGCGGCGTTACCGCAAGAAACGATATTCGTAAATTTCGGACGATTGTCTCTGTCACTTGCATGACGCCTTAATTGGAGTAAAAGAGAAAGATGCTCAAAATATACGAACTTCGATCTTCGCGGTACCGGGCCTGTACCCTCACCATGAGTACAACGAGTATCGAGTTGACTATCTGTGCATCTCGTTCGCACTAAAATAGTACAAGCGGGATGCACAGATAGTGAACTCTATACTCGTTATCGAAAACGTCAATGTCACAACTCATGGTAAGGGTACTGGGTATAAGTTTTAAACATAACTTTACGTCACGAACGCGTTTGCGTTTCCCATATAAATAACATTATTACGTACGCGTTCGTAAACGTTTTTATACGTCAAATACCTAGTAGTTTATCTACGTACATATCATAAGTGCTCTAAAATGCGTCCAGAAACCGTAGGCAATGACCCCCCCCCCCCCATTACCAACCATCAGACATGAATGGAGATGTAATGTTAACATTACCTACTGAAATCAGTAGGTTATGAGTTTAAATTTGGAACAGCTGTCAAATTCAAGTGGGGTTTCTTTTCTAGATCTATAGATACTAAAACAGTCATTGATACGAAACACCAATTCCTTATGTTTTTTAATATAAATCGAACGACATTTGAACTCGAGTAACAATAGAATAGGGCGTTCATTCGCTTGACTATGGTTTAAAAAAATATTTGACTGAGATACGAAATACGCAACGCCGCCATTCCAAGCTGTCATTGGTTTTGTTCGTTGACTTTTTAAGATTTCAAGTAACTCTAGTAATAATTCAGGTTATGTCCCTACGGTTCCTGAACCCACCTTAAAACACTTATGATATGTGTGTAGATAAAGTAGTGTATGCAACTATACTGTAATGCCCTTCATTATGCACAGATACATAAACTATACATCATGGTACAATAAGATGGTACTGTGACGTATTTCTGTACAGTCGACTACGAAGATATGTATACAGTTTTGCACCTTATCACTAAGGATTAAGGTGAAAAAATGTATACATATCTTTGTAGTCGACTGTACAATGACATATTTTGCCGGTTAAGCATGCAAATGTTACAATCTTATATCTATATGCACATAAGTAATCATCATAGGTGATACAGATAGGTACACTGCTTATAACTACCTAGATAGCTACTTAAAACTATTATCATTAGAACCCAGAATTCATTACAAAATAGGTACTATAATATTGATTACAGATTTACAATTGGTTAGCAATTTAACAATTCATCAGCTAGTGGTAGGTACTAGGTGCGTAGGTACTTCCGTTCTTATTCTCGTTACAATAAAAATATGTGTTGACTTCATATAGCCACTTCTGTTGCTGACTGTACCTACTAGGTAGGATTATGTCTATCTAACCAGATAAAGATATATAGATGCATAGCCAAGTATTTATGGAGTGTTGGTTTAGTAATAGATACCTTATTATGTTATTAAGTGTGCGAAAAAAGGTTTTCCTCTTGAAATAGTCAAGGCAGTTTATATTCACTAAATGATCTGAGATAATAAGACGATCCATTTGAGCCTCCTTCGCTTGCATTTTCTGAAACGAAAGTTACTAGCGAGTTAACCTGCTATCGTATAATCTTTAGCTGAGCTGCTGGAATAACTCACTACTAAATAGATGCGTAGGCAAAGTTACTGTCCCTGGGAGTTTGTCTAAGTGATTTAGTTAGAGAATACCCACTATACCAATAGCGATATCGAATAGCTACTTAAATTGCTCGCTCTAACCATCAGTGTCGTTTCCAAGGCCCTATGGAACTCCTTCAGATAAAGCCGGGTAGGCAGTTTGAGAGCCGTGTTGGAATTCCACAAATGGCCGCCCAGGCGCGAAGGCATGTGAAGCCTGGGGTACTGGCACGTGAACAGCACGCGCTCGCAGTGCAGCTCCAGCTCGGAGTAGCGCTGCACGTCGTGGATGCTCCAGTACCGCGTGTCAGTGCTTCTGGACTTATCAAACTCACCGCTCAATTTTAATATATTATATTGTCACATACTTCTTTAGCGAAAAGAAAAATATCAGTCTTAGGTAGGTAGGTACACCTACGTGAATCGATTTCACGGTGCGGGCTTCGAAATGCAATCGGGAAAGCATTAAGAGGAAACTGGACTGATAATTTTTCAATACAAATGGTCTCGGCTGTTTCTCTTTGCTTTTTGTCCCTACCTAACCGTGTCGGACCATGTTGTTTCGCTTTATTTTAATACAATAAGCAAAGCAGACTAACACAGTATAACTCCTTATCATTCTGATACAAAAATTACGTTCCGATTGATTAAATTTTGGAGGAAGAAACAGTCAAGAGCGAATAATAGAGTTTGTTATTACGCAGGATTTTTCGTCAAAACTGCAGTTGTCCTTATTCTCTCGGCTCTGGTACAAGATAATAAGGAGGTACAATGTACCAGCGGCAGCGCATCCATACAAGCCGATACCCACTGGCTTAAACTAACTTTCCCGCATTTCAACAGTTTTCCTTGGGCTCATAACTCATATAAAAGGCAATCGCCAATCGTGACATCGCCTTGCGAAAGCTAGAAAAATTGACCTACCGCACTGCCACTGACAGGTACCAACATACATATATGTAATTCCAAGAAAAAATATGACCAGGAAAGAAATAAAGGGCACACCGCAGCACGTCGTCGTCGGGCAGCAGGCCGTCGGAGCTGGGCACGTAGTGCAGCCACACGTGGCGGCTGTCGGCCCAGTCCCCCAGCGCCAGCGCGCCGGGCGACGGCCGGTACTCGCGCGGCCGCAGCTGCCAGCGCACCGCCTCCAGGTGACCGATCACTTTCGTACATTTACAGTTTACTGCGGCGACAGAATTTGTTTATATTATTATATAGACAACCGCATGCTAACTAGGAAAATAGCTAATTAACTTTTAACTCACCTTCCTCATCCATCACCTAATTTAGGTTGGTCAACTCAATCGCTAAATAAGGTTTTTAAAAAATATGTAAAATAATAAGCAGAAATAAAACGACGTTGTTGTCGACTTGATGTTGATGACATTGTGTCGTAAGTCGGAAGCTATCAAGAAAGTGTCATGTTCATCTATATTTTTTTATAATAACTAGCAACACAAGCTTACAAGTTACATTACATTTTTATACCACTTGTAAGAGTGTACATACGTTATATTGGCACTTGCCTAGATAATCCGCACCACATGGTGCGTGCGCTGTGCATTCGTGAAATGGATTTCATAGTTTTTAGGGTTCCGTATCAACAATTGTTATCTTTTTAGTGCGTTTCTAGCGATTTAATAGTGTGTGTGGAATAAGCAATTATTTTATATAAAAATATTAACATATAAAATATGAGCCGAGTAAAATGTAATAATTATCTAGTTACTTAGTAAAGTGTGGTAAGCTTAGGTAGAGCTTTTCCCTTCTCTATGATTTATATAGTAGGTATATTTGACATCTTAAGTCTAAAGTGTCACAATATTGCTAAATGTAGTGTTTCGATATATTAAAATCTAGTTTTCTAATATCTCTATAGATTGCTCGGCTTAGCACGGTTCACGTTCATAGTGCTCTCTTCGTCGTTTCAGGTATGACACGACGGGCTAGCCTCCTCTCGTACATACTATATGTTATCCACCATCGGGACAGGCGGGCGACTGCTCGGCGGTGAACAAGTCTACCAAAGCGTTATAAAAACAACTGATAGTAATTTGGATTGGAAGAAACATTTGAGTCAGTTTCGCGTTGCAAAGAAAGAAGAGTTAACACACGAACGAGTATTATAATTGGGGGGCAAAACAGAGTTAAAGTAGAATGTTTAAAAGAACGTTGCATATACCATCATTTAATACCGTGTATGCGGGGAAGGTGAATTGATTAATTCTTACAACAGTAAAACACATATCCGATTTGAAATTTCGTTATATTTGAAAAAATATACAAAGAACTAATATTATAATTAATTTGTTCTGTACAATATAAACTTAGATACCAATGAATACTAATAAATGCGTTACATAATATAATAGGTATAGAACTAAATCGTATCCAATAATTAGTTTAAAAACGTCTGTTGAAAATAGTAGAACCCGTATCTAATATTCCAGTTTAAATGTTTATATTTAAATGCTAACATAGGTCAAATCTATTAGTCGGTACAGTATAAATTGTTAAGTTACAAAGTCAGCCTCAGAGCTTCGCACCCCATGCAATATAATTAGTCTTGATTGCCCTATGTGTAAAGATCAATGGTAATAATTAAGCAGTGTATAAATAAATATAGTCATACCTTGTTAACTGACCAGTTAGCAATATAACTATACTATGTTAGTACCGGTTGCACCAAGCCGTCTGCAATGGGAATTTTGTTTGTTGCAATGTTATATTTGGCAGTTTGATACCTACCTACGTAGGTTTGTGTTCAGTCACGTAACCAGTCCATAGACCGTGATTAGTGCAACCGTACCTCCGTCGTGGCCTTGTTTACGCGATAATGGACTGCTGACTCGCCAGGGTTGACCTACGCGACAGTTAAAAAAGACCGTGTAATATTCCTAAACATTATGCCTCATTGACATTTTTTGGACGCAAGTTTATTGTCAAAATCGGATCAGTTATGCTTTCAGTCTTCGTAACCCGAATTTGAATCTGGATGGATTCTCGTTGCCTAATATATGTGGGATGAATACTAAATGAGACTACTTAATCGGTTCAAATATTATTGGCATAATTTTATGAACAATCTACTCACAATGGCACAGTGGATGGTAATACCAATATAGGACTGGTTAGGTTATAATCTTATGGTATATGAGGTATTAAACGCTTGACAAATCATATCATTACACCGATTACGCGTGAAATTGGGCTTTACCGTACAATTACAATTTGAGTTGATTACAATACAGAAAGAATGTTTAAGTCTACTTGTCGGTATAATTCTCCTTTTTTTATTTATAGTTCCTTATTGACGACATCGACTACTGCTGCCGGGCTAGCTCATGACTGGCGCAGAGAGATACTGCCCTTCTTTGATAACATAATATGTTAGAAAAAGACGGGTAGTTTATATCGGTGCGAAAAACTGTCGCGCCAAGCATGTGCTAGGTCTACTGACGCATCGTGTATGCGTATCCGAGGGCTGACCGGTCAAACCTTATAAGTCAAGGGAAAGAACCACCAATCCCTCGATTTAAAGTCTACTGTGCTCTCGTCCGAGTGCCTATGCTCAACGAACCTTGCCCTACGATGGGTATAAATCCAAACAGGGATACAAATGTATTTTGTCACACGGAATGGAATTCGGAAATTTTGCTCGGGTTACATAAATTCAGAGCTAACAATATATTTTTACAATAGGTACATATACAATTCAATGTCAGAAACTAAAACAGACACGAAAAAATCACAGCCCGAACATAAAAATAAGTATAACGCATTCTGCCCACAGTGAGATCTCTATCACATTGGAGTACATTTTGTCCCTTTCATATGTTACTTTGCTATCGCAAGAGCTTCTCAGAGAGGTTATGTTAATATGTATAGTTGACATCAGAACTATCGTAGTTCAAAGTGGTCAAACACGAGCGCTTGTCGCGACTACAATATCAGTATATATTCCAAATGTAATGTTACATCTGTGCAAGTATCTATAAGTACCACACATGCTAACATGTTTTATCTAATTCTAAATAAAATAATAATCCAATAGATACGTTTCGTCTATAATAATCTGACAGTATGAATAACCCTGGCGAAAAACAAATAACGTTTTCATAATTATGGCACAAAATTAGGAATTATTGGGTATTAAGTTACTTGTATTCGCCATCTGATGTCAAAGTTTACAGCTTCCATGAGATAATATCATTTCCCTAAAATGTTAACCGTTTTTGTGTGTTTATTTGGGCGATATTTTATTTCATTATAATATTAGTCAGAGAAACAAAAGCAGAAGAATTGTGCACCAAAGTTTTGGACCGTTATATATGATTTCTTGAAATTAATAATACAAAATTCAATGAACTTTATATTTCTATTACCAAATGTACACTTCATCATTTGAGTTCAAAGGGACGAAGTCGACCGCTATAGATTCCAAAATTGTTCCCTGCTTCACGTATTATTTTTTGAAATAAGTAGATGCGTTCATTAATGCTGAATATGATGATTCATTCACGGTATTTTCATAAATTAAGTACTTTTATTTGTGGTTAAAGATATTAATTAACATTTTAGGGACTATAAAAATCGTCTTTTTCGTATGAATAAATAATGTACGGTGGAATGGTAGATATCCTTAAGTAGTTCTACCACAATGTAACTACAACCAATGATTTATTTGCTTTTGATGATATAAAACATTCTATAGGGCCCGCGACTTTACAACGCTGGCTTCGACAGGCATCTGCATCGGCGGTTTCTCCACTCCACTCGAGGATATCTAGCATATATATCATACCACATTAAAATATATTCTAAATAAATACAAATTGTACCAGCAATTTGAGTCAAACACTACTAGTGCACCATACTGGTGATTATCCGTTAGAAGAGCCAGCTTTACCTTACTTTACTTAGTATTGCCGGCTGCATGTCAGTTTGCGCTTGTAAAATGACGCATAAGTATGTGATGTAATATTTAGAAGACTAACAATTCTACATAGACTCTCCCAATTAAGCTGAAATTTAGCATAAAAATTTGCCCTACAACTCGTTTCATTCCCGAAATCAATTTATTACGTTTTTTAAGGTTTAATACTTTTTCACTAGGAACACAAAAATAAAAATTTACACATAACTCCAACTTATGCCCTGACCCATTTTGTCTGTCTACTTGTAACAAACTATCTTAAAACATCAACATAACCAGTTATGTAAATAAAAATTTAAAAATAATTTAATAATATATTGAATAATTTCACTTATAAATAATGTGTAAGTCTAGACATTATTATTTAGCAACCTCGTTTTTTAAACAGATACGTTACAAGTAGACGTGCAAACTATCTACAATACATAATAGTATACCTTTTCAAAATAGCACCGCCATTCAAATTACGATAAATTATTTACTATATTTTTCGAAATTATAACATTTTTCATTTTAACATCGAAATTGGTCTTTACTTTTCTTGTCATAACCTGACTTCTGAAAAATTACCTAGTTAAATCACTTTTAGCAGGTAGATAAACGTACAAGCTTCTACTAGCACACTCAATTTTTAAACCACGCTCATAATTTCATATTGTCCTTTCCGCTATCCCGATATTTAAAGACTTCTGCGCTTAAAGTATTTTGCAAACAAATCATCAGACACAAACTGTGCGCGCACGGTTCAGCACTAGTAATATCAGTACCTTACTTGAAATATTATCATAAATATATTTTGTTACTACAATAGGTTCACTTGTCGGTGAGTCCCTAAACAGTAAACACCCATAGCACATTTAGTAATAAGTCGTGTAAATGTATACATATAGGTAATTATAATTATTCTATAAAAAACAGACAAACTAGTTAACCATTCATCTCAATATCATGTGCGTTTTATACAGTATTTAAAAGCATGTCACGCACGACCGTCAAAGGTACTCGTGGAGTCGTCACCCAGGTCGTCGGCGCCGAGCGGCCGGCCCGCCCACAGCCAGCAGCACACGCGCCACAGCGAGTTTCAAGCGGAGGGTGCACGGCGGACGGCAGCGCGTGCGAGCTCAGGTGCGTGGAGTCGCTGCGGCGCGGCGGCGCGGGCGGCGGCCGCTTCTTGATGGGCTTGGGCTCCTCGCGCCGCGGCGCCGCGTTCGTCTCGCGCCCGTACACGTTCTCGTAGAACGGGTCCTCCACGGCGCTGCCGTAGTGCTCCTGCACCCACATCGATACGCTCGTCTCCTTATAGTCCTCCGACAGGGGATATTCTCGAAATCCCAGCACTTCGTGAGGTGTCGTCGCGGGCTCCAACTTACACTTCTGTGCGACCTGCCACTTCTTTCTCATCACCCGCTGCAGATCTTTTAGAAATTCTTTGGGCGGGTTGCTGTTGGAATCTGCTAATTTTTTGGGAGACGACAGCCGTGTGCTTTCGTTTCTTTTTGGCGGCGGCGGCTTGCGCGGCGATAAAGGAGGCACCGCCTCCTTTAGGTTAAATGTAATTTTCTTATTCTTCTTCGCAGAGTCGGTGCAAGTCGGTAAGTCGTCAGCGAAATTTACTTTTTTTATCGAGCCCGTGCGTTCTTTTGAGGGCTCTGCAAGTATTTTCTTTTGAACGGAAGGACTGCCGTTGTTCAGCTTTTTGTTTTGAAGTTCAGCTAGACACGCACCGTATGCCACATTCTGTTGACCATAGATGCTCTTATCGGAATGAAGGGAGGAAGTTCGGGACGTGCCGGAACTGACGCTGTCCAAAGAAGGTTGCCGTGGGAACGAGCGGCTCAGATCGGAGTTTCGAGAGTTGGCTCGAGACAAGCCCGCTCGGGAGGTCTGTTCGATCTGATGGGAAGTCAGTTGATTGACGATGTCGTGGACGCGGCCCGGTTGAGTGTCTATTGTGTGTTCGGGCGGCGGAGGAGGCAGGCTTAGCTGGGAGCCGGAGAGGTCTTCGACGGGGTCGGGGGGAGGCGGGGGCGGAGGCAACGAGTCCAGGCTGAGCGTGGAGCTGAACATGGCGTCGGGCTCGAGAGCGGGCGGGGCGGGGCGGCAGGTCGTCGGCGGGCGGGTCGCGCGCCGGCTCGTACAGCCCGGCGTACCCGTACAGCGACGAGGCGTCGACGGCTGCCGGCGCGGGCTCGAGCGGGATGCTCTCGTAAATGCCGTAGCACGGGGAGGGCGGCTCGTCGCGCGCGGGACTGCTCACCAGTGTCGTTCTGCCGTAAACTGCACTCTCTGACGAATCTGTAAAAAGATCACGCAAAATTGGAATTAGACAGATTTTTGACTATTAAATAATAAACTACTCATCTGGAGAATTCTATGAAACACATTTTTCATTATATACTATAGTAGACGTAAGGATCACTAATTGGTCCACTTAAGCGCCCTCGAATTTCTCGCATCCAACGTATTTCAAATCCATACAAGTTTAAGTTTTATATAAATTGAACTGACGAAGTTGTTTCGCCACAAAATGTTTGAAGTCCGACCCCGTTGGTTCGTACTAAAAATAATAGTTAACAAAAGTAGTGACGTACTGTGTGGCCTGCGCTTGCGCGTGGAGTCGTCGCGCGAGGCGCGCGGCGTGCGCGTGAGCGTGCCGCTGTCGCCGCCCGCGCCCGCGTCCCCGTCCGCGTCCGTCTCCGCCATCTCCTTCAGCTGCCGCGTCATCCACGTCAGCGGGATGTTGGGCTTCATCGACGGCTTGCGCTTAATCGTGCCTGTATCAATAATACATTCGTAACATGAGAAACGATTTGTTTTATAATATTACCTACGACCAGATCTCTGTTTAACTAAAGCTTAAATGGGCATTCGAGTACGGATTATATTAGGGAGACTAGGGATACTTAATATTTATTCTTAATATTTGTGCAAGAATTTTGTGTAACATTTATCATTTATAAAAATTACATATATTTCAGTTTCACTTTCATCCATCCAAATTCTAGGAAGCCAATACTGACAACATGTAACCTATAATTTAGAATGCTGGCACTACCTACATGTCTTTGCTGTCTCAAATAGATAATAGTCAAAGTATTTTTTTTGACTTTTTCTGTGAAATAATATTTTCGACGTCTAGTATTCTGTTTTTGAATTGCATAGTTTTTGAGAAAAGGACTATATTTGACTCGACGTGGCCCTTGCTGGCAGGAATGTTCTCCTACGCCTGCTCAATAACAATGTTCTATTTCTCACCCATGGGAAACTCGCAGTCGAAGGCGCTCTCGGAGGCGGTGCCGCCGTCGGACAGACAGCCGCTGGAGCTGGAGGAGGACGCGCGCGAGTGCCTGCACACAGCGACACATCACTAATGCTCATATGTTCATGTTACACTCAACACAATCGTCTAAAGCGGCCGAAAACCTTAAGCACTACAAATACCGGGGTCTCGCTTCCGACTACATTTTTATGCCACTCGGAGTCGAAACCCTAGGGGTCGAAGCCCGTGGGGTCCCAGTGCCCATATCATGTTCAAAGACCTTTCATCGACTCCACTATGGTGCCCGCAGAGCAATGCTGCCAGCATCCTCGGCACCATGCCAAAGGGGCCCAATATTAACGACGATTTTTAAATTTCTATTATTATTTTTTCTTTAGTCTTATCGTCTCTTAATATACATATGTCATAGTATTGCTGATTTCAACTTTCACGGTTTCTATACATTATTATCGCGGTTAAGTCCCGTTTAATATTAGTTGAGATTACTTGTATGGAAACTAACAATTAAGTAAGTATGTAAAGTAAAGATTATGAACAAGCGGGTTAGCGTATAGCGGTGCGTACCTGCCGCTGCTGATGTCGGAGTTGGCGACGCTGGCGCCGCTGCAGATGCTGGCCGCTTGCGCCGGGCAGCTGGCGCCCGCCGGCGCCGTGCCGCCGGTCTTCGTTGGGATTGACGTTATCTGCACAAACATCACTTTCACATAATATCATCACGAAGTGGATTATTCGTGGATCAAAAGCAAAAATAGTGAAGAGCATAAGGTACCATTTTTATATATTAAGAAAAATATTTGAAATATATATATTTATATGTCGTCGTCCAATTTACTTCACTCAATCATAACATAATATGAATAAAATAAAACTGTATTAATGAGTGCCGTTACTAGCCGTGTTACTAGAAAACGCGCGAGAAATTACGATTCTTTTGTCATGGCACGGATATGCATTTTTTATGTAATGTGATAAGTGCATACTATTATTTGAACCGTTTCCACTTATTTCAACTGTTTAAGATCAATTCTCAAACATTTTGTACAAAGTTAGATTTCATTAACGTTACAATAATAAACAGCTATTTATACAGAATTAAGTTCTATGGACGTTCCACTACTAGTCGTCACGTTAACCCTTTCAACGCCAAGCACCACTAAAGTGGTCGCGTGATTTCGTGCCTGCCACGCCATCGACCCCTAAAGTGGCTATGGCGGACGCTGTCAAAGCAATTGTCCCGCTGACAGATAAGGTTTATATTTGTTCTTCACAGGTCGATACGTTGGCGTACACGTCACATTTTGATGCGACAAGAAACGCGTTCAAAAGGTTAAGAGAGAAGTGATCTTACCGAGCACGAGCGCGCGTGTGCTAGGTGATCCAGGTCTTCTTGCGTCAGCTCCTCGACAAGAGACCGGTGGTTTTCCAGGAGTTGTCTCCCATGCTGTAGGAGCAATAGGATAATACTAAGTTTTTTTTTCTGTACTTACTCAAGAACTCAGGACATTGCGAAAACAAAGTAGGTTTTTGTACAAATATTAGAGTCAAGTATCCTAAGCATCCTTAACAATGTACAGTTTTATCAAGATGTACGTTATGGGTGGTGGGTACGTAAGTATGTACACAATGTAAACGCACAAGTTTAAATAGAAAATTTAATTTTGTCTTCGGTTGCAGTGATAATTATTCATGATGTTGAACAATTAATATCGTGTTTTCTCGTTGTTGCACACGGCACAAATTGTTTACATTCGCTACTCTGCAAAAACTGACTTATAAATTGAACTCATCATAACAATAATAAAATATGCAATATAAAACAAACAGTAATTCAATAACTGACTTGTTTATCTGAATACTTAGATGTCGAATAATCATAACACAACGATGAAAATAAATGTAATCAAGGCGACAGTAGTTGATAGCTTAAACGGCTTTTATTGTTATCTGGTAAAACATGACGTAACCCACCTTGGCTATCCTCATGGCGGTGACCCATCGCTCCAGCGTCCGCTGGTCGTCCGCGCAAAGGAACTTGATAAACTTAACACTCTTTGGTTGCTGTAGCCTAGGATGCTTGATAGCAAAACAGTAGTCGGTCGGCGACTTGTACTTCTTCTTCCAGTTCAACCCTAAGTAAACTTCGTTCGTGTCGAATGTCGCCAAGCAGACCAGCTCTTTCAGCGTCTTCACTTTATCCTTTGGCGAATAGTAGAGACCTATTTAAGGGACAAATCGTAATGTAATATAATAGGTACAAAAATTACATATATGCATGGGCGCAAGATGTATAAATTCGCAGTGGCTTAAAAATCGCAGAGCGTACAATTAAAATTACTTTATAAGTATAATTATTATAAAGTGTGGCCACACAAATAGTTGTACCCTCAATGTTTTTGCTTAAGTATTACTAAACAGTGAGAGGACAACGGGTAGAAGGATAGGTAGTTTACCGGAAGGTCTGAGGACGAAGTGATACTTCTTCCAACCCTTCTTAACGTCGCTCTTGAGGTAGAGCGGGCCTTCCATGGGCGGCACGGGGTGGCCCGACACGGACGGGGCCGAGCTGCTGGCCGCGCCGCTTTGGCCGAAGAATTCTTCTAATATCACTTGCCTTGAATGTTCGTCGTGCTCGCTAGACCACCCTGGTACCGACAAAGTTATGTATACATACAACAATCAACGCGGTTCTCAAGTCATGATTAGATCGTTCGACAATTGACTTACCTCTGTCGTCCTCCGATAAAAGGAACTTCTCGGGCGTTTGAAACAATGATATTTTGTCAGGCCTTTCGGCGAACAATATTTTGTTTTTCGACTCCCTGGTCCATAACATTAAATTATCCACTAACATTTCGTGATCTTCATACACGCGCTCTGCGAAAATGTAAATGTTGACTTTAATGTGAATGCCTTTTAAAAATATTTTCAATAACATGCTTTTTACTAATTTATTTATTTCTATAGCGTGCGAGGCCAGTAATGAAGGTTGATTTGTTTAACAGATGTAAATATTTAATTAGACATGAGAGTAAGAAGTTACCCATGTGTAGATCGGGCAGATGCTCCACCACGGCCCACCGGGGCTCCATGGACACGTGGTTCTTGTCGGCCAGCAGGCGCGCCACGTAGCCGCAGCTCATTTTCTCGTCCACCAGCAGGCTCTTCGACGACCCGTCCGTCGAAAAAGCCTTGATAAACAACTTTTTGATGTTCGCCTCGCGCATGCGCTCTAACGCTAGCTTTATCTTGTCAGCCTTTTGTTGGAAACTTGCATTCTGGAAATAATTATAGGTTTAAATTACGATGATGATTGGCGTTCTACTTACAATGATAGCAAAGTTATAGTTCTCAAGTTATAAACTAACATGTTGATAAGTGTTGTCGACGTATTTACCTTTTGGTCTTGATGTAGATTGAGTTTCATCGCTTTACATTTTGCACTAGCACTACTCGAAGCCGAGGATTCGCTCGACAGCATGGAAACCTATAAAAGTTGTAATTGTATATAAATCAGTTAACACCAGCATTACCAGCAAGCAAGACAACTTTAATGGCCAAATCAGTGGTTAAGTTTAGCTATAATTACAAAAATGCGACTACGATCACCACTAGATTTTATTTCTACACAATAGCTAAGTATTAATATATTTTTAATGTTATGTCTTATTCATATGTTTTGAATTCGAGAAGAAAATAATTGTTCACTAATATTTGTACGAAATTTTAGGGCGTAAATGGGCGTTTTAAAAAAAATGGGCACCCAATTAGTGAAAGTTGTTAAGAAAAGTTAAATCACTGTCAGTTTCGTGACGACAATTAAGCATTAAATATCGATAAAAGCTTGGGCTTGATGTTCGATTTATAAACTTCAATCGATATTACAACATAATAGAAGGCAAAAAGTCGATCTTCATAAAGATTTAATGCTTAATTGTCGTCACGAAACTGACAGTGATTTAAATTTCTTTTACATCTTTCGCTAATTGGGTGTACCAAATTTTGAAAACTCCCAGATTATAAATCTCGAATGCACGCGACTCTCTAAAATTGGCCCCAGTCACTTGTTTAATGTCAGTGGCATAGATACGATAAAAAAGTTAGTTACAGTATCACTAAAGGCGGAGTCATTGTCGGGCGAGTCGGTCCTCGCCACGGAGGCGCCGTCGCAGCCGTCCTTGCAGTCCTGCCGGCGCGCGCAGCCCGACCCGTCGCGCTCCTTGCTACTAGAAGAATAACCTGCACACACAAATACATTCACTGTTAATCCTAGTCCTAAGTAACTTTTAGGAAACGTCAAAGGCGTAGATGAAGATATGCAGGCAGGCAGGAACATAACCCGTAAAAGAATCGGACACGGGTCAGTAGACCATTAATATAGGAAGAATCCTATATTCGACTGTTGCTTGGCGTTTACATTGCAAAGTGTCACAGTATCGAAGCGTCATTAACAATAGCGTAAGCGCCAACCGCCATGAGGTACCTTTCCATGTGGACTACCACATATTTCAGATGCATACCCGAAGAGACCCTAGATATCTCCTCGTCGTATGAGGTAGTCCACATGGAAAGGTACCTTATGGTGCTTGGCGTTTACATTGCAAAGTGTCACATTAGTATTGAAGCGTCATTAACGATAGCGTAAGCGCCAACCGCCATAAGGTACCTTTCCATGTGGACTACCACATATTTCAGATGCATACCTGAAGAGACCCTAGATATCTCCTCGTCGTATGAGGTAGTCCACATGGAAAGGTACCTTATGGTGCTTGGCGTTTACATTGCAAAGTGTCACATTAGTATTGAAGCGTCATTAACGATAGCGTAAGCGCCAACCGCCATAAGGTACCTTTCCATGTGGACTACCACATATTTCAGATGCATACCTGAAGAGACCCTAGATATCTCCTCGTCGTATGAGGTAGTC
This sequence comes from Grapholita molesta, assembly GCA_022674325.2. Classification (NCBI taxonomy): domain Eukaryota; kingdom Metazoa; phylum Arthropoda; class Insecta; order Lepidoptera; family Tortricidae; genus Grapholita; species Grapholita molesta. The sequence continues at coordinate 25,255,051 of CP053120.2, read as the reverse complement.
CACATGGAAAGGTACCTTATGGTGCTTGGCGTTTACATAGCAAAGTGTCACATTAGTATTGAAGCGTCATTAACGATAGCGTAAGCGCCAACCGCCATAAGGTACCTTTCCATGTGGACTACCACATATTTCAGATGCATACCTGAAGAGACCCTAGATATCTCCTCGTCGTATGAGGTAGTCCACATGGAAAGGTAGCTTATGGCGCTTGGCGCTTATGTTGCAAAGTGTTACATTAGTATTGAAGCGTCATTAACTATAGCGTGCGCGCCAATCGCCATAAGGTACCTTTCCATGTGGAGTAAGTAGCACATATTTCAGATGCATACCTGAAGAGACCCTAGATATCTCCTCGTCGTACTCGGAGTCCAGCGCGCACAGCTCGCCCAGGATGGCGTCGAGGTCGGCGTCGTGCGTCTCCTCGAGGTTGGCCATGGAGAACCGATACGTGTCGATGCGCGGCGCCACGATCTCGAGCGGCCTCAGCGCGCTCTCGCCCTCCTGACTCGCATTGAGACCCTGCAATCGATATGCACTTATGTTATTAAATGTTGGGTTATTTTAGTATTTTTGACTGAACGAAATTACACAAATCGACCTAGTCCTACAGTAACCTGTATGAGGTATGTGTTTAACCTCTTGAACGCCAACCAAGCACCACTAAAGTGGTCGCGTGATGACGTGCCTGCCACATACGCCACCGACCACTAAAGTGGCTACGGCGGACGCTGTTAAAGCAATTGTCCTGCTGACAGATAAGGTTTATGTTTGTTCTTCACAAGTCATACCATGGCGTACACGTCACATTTTGACGCGAGAGGACAAGCGTTCAAAAGGTTAAACCGGCGAAAAGGCTCGTCGACTCCACTGGTGTCCGCAGAGCTGGCAGCTTCCTCGCGCAACGCATTAGTATCGCGAAACGGGGAATGCTGCATGCTTTTGTTTTATCGGTGACAGTTTGTAATTCAGTGATAATGCCTTATTATCCTACTCTGAACTCACAATGGTGAATTACAAGCAATAAAAAACCAAAACCAAACCAAAACCGATTGCAAGCATCAAAAACGGACAGCTGTCATCGAGTATAACAGCTTGCATTTCCTTATAGCGAAATAGATGTATCTCGAATTACAAAGTATCACTGATTACTAGCCTAGGTTTAGATCCAGATTATGCTTTATAAGTATATACCATTGTTCAGAAGACTTACGACGTAACACTTTAAACATATATTGTTGTGGGACTTTACCTCTTTTCAAGTAGGTATTATGATCATTGATCGAACATCTCAAATATCTCTCCGATTATCTCTCACCGGCTGTGAATGGTGCCTATTATACCGTGGGTAGAGCCATGGACAAGTGCGAGCCCTAACGAGTCGATTAAGCATTCCAACGAGCACCTTTAATGAGCCCCAGGAAACTAATTGTGAGCTATAAATGTGCCCAGTAGACGCTTTGAATACGAATCAGGAGTCCCTTAACGTTAAAGAATCAATTATTCGAGAACTAACATATTCACTTAAAATATATAACACAGTCATTCCCTTACGAATTGCCAGTTGAGAGTATATTGTGTAGCAAGGTTTGCTAGAGCTTTGATGCACGAGAATAAAATGAATAATTAAGTTCTGTATTGGCTGTTTCAGTTCTTTGGCATTATCTTATAATCATCGTAACTGTACTTGTATTACAGTGGGGGCGAGTCATTTTTTTTTCTTATTCAAGAAAAGCCAGATATGGCTATGCGTTTTCTTCATGTGGCTAAGGAAAAACTGTTAAAATGAGGAAAAGTTGGTAAAGCCGGAGGAAATCGGCTTAAATGACGACACCACTGCTATACATACATTCTACATATACCTTTACTGAGCTCAGAACACAACAGCTGTGGATCAAGGTTCCCGAATATGAATATTAGTGTCGCGTAGGACGTGCACATATGTGGACCACAAACATTAGGTTCTAAATTCAAAGACTACTTTTTCCAACGTGTTCTGAAGCATTTTATATCTGTACTAGGAACGGAAATAGGAACCTAGGTACCTATAGATAAATAAGTGACGTAATCCATTTCCATAACACGATAGAACATTATTCTCTGGCCTAAAAACAGGTCATTTACCAGGACATATCCCACATGTGCGTCAGTTCATACATAATGGATACCGGCTCAAGTCATGTATAAGGATGCTTGGTAACTAAGTATAAAGAAGTCTCACGCATTGTGGGTTGTGTAGGGATTATCCACGATTATCTAATGCATGCCGTGTAGTGTAGGGAAAATAAAAGAACTTGGTAAATCGTGGCCACTGACATGTCTGTGCGATCGGTTCACCATTTTAAAGTCGCTCAGAGTGATGGTTATGCTCGGTATATCTTTAATGGGTTGGATCCAAAATGAAGTGATCCGTACCCATACCATGAGTTGTGACATTCAGGTTTTCGATAACGAAGTATCGAGTTTACTATCTGTGCATCTCGCTCGTACTGTTTTAGTGCCTCAAAGTCACAACTCATGGTACGGGCACTGATCTCTACAGAAAACAAAACGTATCCACATAGCCGAAAGTGGCAGTAGGCCTGTCATATCTGTCGCAGAACCGACTATCGCTGGGGTAAATGTGTTCTAGAATGGAGACCACCATTTGGAAAACGTAGCTAGTGTTGTATTGTACGACGCCCTCCAGCTAGATGGATCGATGATAAACTTATTATACCTATATCTAGTATAAAAAAGTTCAATATAATCTACATGTGAAAAATAACATTCTAGGGATTTATAAATATAGATGCTAAATAGTTAAAGAACTCGTAGGTATATTTTCATGATATAAAATGTCTATCTGATATAGGTATATCTATAAGTAAGTACCTAAGTGAATTATAGCTGCTTACCTAGGTCATAATAAATTTCTAAATACGAAAGCGAAGTTGTCCTTATAGGTACTTACTTACATTTATAATAATTTTTACTTCTAATCTATTTAGATTTCGCCTACAGTCAGCAACATAAGTAGGTATTAGGTAGGTAATTGACAGTGCGCAGGTAGGTACCCAACTTCAAATAAGAGGACATCATGGGACTAGATAGCCATATTTTATGAGGTCAGTAATTTATTTCTGCTACTTTTACTACCAATATATATATATTATGGTAAAAACGAAGTACCGAACCTAATAACCATTGCGTATTTCAACTCTTATTATGTTTTAATTTCATTATTATTGCCGATTTCAATTTGACAAAATTATATTGAATCGTGTGATAGCGATCTTATAAGAAAAAATACATCAGTGGCGCCCTAAGACATTAGAAATGTATTTTATAGAATGGAAATAAAATAAACTTATTTAGCATTATTTACATAAATGTCTTAACTTTATATTTTTGTTAACTACTGTCTAAACGAGGAAAATTAACAAGATAAGCAACCCTTTGCCGCGACTAGTGACAAAAATGGAAGCAGTGGAACTTATACATATATAGGGTTAGGGAGCTTATATCAGTTCCTTGTTCCGGAGTCGGGCCTACAGTGCGGGCTGAGCATGTGTGGCGACTCCCGGTCGACGCTCCGGCGGGCTGCCACCCTCCGCCTCCCTCTAGCGAGCTTCTTCCACGCAGAATACGCACGTATGACTACGCGACTCACGTGTTATTATTGTTGCTCGCACTTATAAAAATTACATTTGCAAGTTTGTTTACCATTATCACTACAGCTAGCCTTTAGTCTCCTTCGTAGTCCTCATACATTGGATACGCATCAACACAACATAATACGAGTATTATTCGTCAGTTTAAAAGTACTTACATCAGTTGACATCTCAGTAATGCTCATAATTGGTTTCTTTTCAATATAAGCGCTTTTCGATTTGCCACTGGCCAGTCGAAAACTTCTGTTAATCGTACACAAGAAACCCCCACGATGCCATTTGTCCGGCTCGCTCACTTGAACATCCATCATTCCGTTTACATTGCAACTCGTGACTCATAAACCAGAACTTCACATTTTATCGGCTAAGTATGCCAATGCGCCGGCAGGGAGCTAGACTTCAACCTTATACAAAACAGTTCATAACTATTGAAACTTGAGAAAAATATATTGTTTTATAGGATATTTCTAAGCGGAAATACCTATGCAACATAGGAAGAAGTTCTAAATGGATTAAAATGACCGAGTGTCACAGGAGTCTGCGCGGGACCTAATACCGACAGTTATTCGTACACGACCTCGCCCATTCACTTAAAAGATATTGAATCTTAGTACATAAACACTTGATTACGACACGATACTATTTATTTATAAATTGTAGGTCCAAGAATTTTTACACTTTTAACTTATAAAGCGCGTATAGCGTACGCAATCTCAAACACAACTAGAGTTTTGACACATTATGGACCGCGAGTGCCCGCCAAGCAGCAGCGAGCAAGCTACAGCGCAGGGGGAGGGAGACAAGTATAAGCACACGGTGATGTGAATGTGTGCGGGGCGCGGGCCTGTTGGTGTGCGTGAGTCCCCTCGGTTGAAGCTGGCATCGCACCCGGCACTTCCCTACTTTCCCGACCGCGTCGGGTGGACGGGACACCTACACTCCCGCACCGCACGCACACAACAACAACAACCACAACGCATCGTGTTATGTCACGAACATCGTGCGTACCGGTCCTCACTCGCACATGCACACTTACAACCCGCGCGCGACTCGTGATAGTGATTTCATGGGGTGAAGGTGGAAAACAGAAATCAAGTCCTTATGATTTTCATTCACAAGCAGGAAGCAAGTACCTAACTTAAAACTCAACTAGCAAAACTTAAAACAGAAGAATCAATTAAATACAAATATAAAGTCAACTTCCTTTAATATTTTTTTATGGTTATGAGTTATGACTAAGGGCGCGTGGTACTGCGCACAATTAACGAAATGGAGGCTGATTTTTGGGAGTGCACTCGAATTCAAAGAACTTTGAAGCTGAAAATAATCGCACACAAAAGTTTTACATAATATTTTACACAAAATGTATAGTGTCGATACCCATAACTATAAATATTGTATCATTCGTGTTATTAATAGTTATTTGTATACAAGGGAGCAAAGTTAATGTTTACCTTCTCGTGCTATCATTGGGACCATTGGGAGCATTGGGAGGGTCTCAAAGCACGAGAGGGGAACACACTATGCGACACACAAATGAAACACACAATTTTTCACCTGACTACAGAGAGGACAAAAAATACTCTAAATCTTTAAAGAAATCTTCAAAATTATTGGCATCCATCATTCATCATTCAAAAACATTAAATATAAGAACATCCAAGAAACAAAATTAGTATGAAATTGCTTTGCACTCTTGTGAATAAAAAGCAACTTTGCTATCTGGTTTTAAAGAACAAAACCGTACTTTCCGAGTGAGTGAGGTAAAAAATATAATATCTTCGTTTCTGACAGAGTTTAAAATGTCACGATTCGAGTAGTTGACGCTCATAACTCTGCCCCTTGGTCCTTCCTTGCTCCCCTTAAGGGAACCGGGCGCCAAGTTTTTTTTAAAGCTTTGCCGAGTTAAAGTAACTCATTAATTTTATTTACATTGATAAATAATAAAAATGTGTAACCTATTATCATTTTCATTCTGTTCTTATTTTTTTATGATTATAATTTGACTCCAACTCTTATAATTAATAGGGAGCAAAATTATTGGTAAGGGTTGATTTTACTCTACTGTAACAGTCAGCGTCATATATAGTTAGTTACAGTCAGTATGGCCAAATATATCGATACAGATCTTTATTTATATAGCATTAAGGATGTGTATCGAATATCGATATATTTGGCTGACTGTAATTAACTATATGACGTTGACTGTACAAGAGGCAATGTTACCTTTCTGTAAGCGAAAGGCATTATGTATCCTAACCCGCATAAAAAGTTGGCCGAGCATAAAAAAAGCAACAGGTGGTATCTGCCTCCACCTGCCGCCGCGACAGATGTGTCATCGGCAGTCAATCTCCGGCGCTGACAGACGCATCAATTAAATACGCCAAAATACGACCACCAGCTGTACACCTGTACTTAAGTTGATAATAGTCTACTATTATGTTCTCTATAATAAAATCACAGTAAAGATGATATGTATGAACTTACCTACACAGTGGGTAGAGTATACCCATACTGCATGGTAACATTATTTAAAATGCCTTATTTTACTAAGTATACGCCTTCGAATATCTACATATTACACACCTATTTTTTTAAATCATCATACCATTCCGTAAGGTAAGTAGTAACTACAGGATGCGCCGGGATTCAAGGGTAATAGGATGTAGAGTGTAAGTCAGCGCCTAGCTCCCACCGCTGTACTGACTTCAAATGAATTTACTTGGGTATCTCGGGTCAGCGCTGACTTGTCTCGAAATCGAAGTCAGTTACTGTTAGTTTCCCTGTCTAAACTCGCCTTTAAAGTTTAGTTTTAATAGAATCTTATGTACATTTTTACTCTGTTTGTTCTCCTAATAAATAAAAAAAAAATGTAAAATCAGTGATTTTGGTGCACCTGCCTCTGCCTCGCAAGGTGACCAACGCGATCTGCCGCGCCGCGCTACCGCCGGATTACTCGTACAATACACACCTGGCTCTCAAGACAGCACACACTGTATACAATTACATTTTGGACTAAATAATTTAATAAAGAAATGATTTTATATTTATAACTTCATTTTCAACACAAACTTTTATCGCCATCTAGCCTAATATGGCCGGGTTTTGATTATTTGTCACGCTCAAACCGAGTGCGAAAGTGATGGATAGCGCGATAGACGAAAAAACGGCAACCATCCTATCCGTTCTGTATTATTTATCGACAGTCATCTATAAACCGACAGACATCTTTAACAAAGTCTAGTCAGTTTGCGTTGTTTATAATAAACGCTTCAGCTCAGTGCCATCATAAAGAAAGTACTACCACCGGTCATTAATGAGCATGGAAAATTCCAGTTGAATCGTACCCTAGGAAGAGGGTTAATTTTAAGTGCCTTCCTAAAGAGACCGGGATATCCACTAACAACATTAAAAAAGCGCGCACTTACGAGTAATACATCCCCAAATCCCAAAGCGAGTCCTGCTAATTTACACCTGAGTTTATAAGGTTAGTCATAATTAGTACAAATCTTTAACATGTCTGGATCCACAAGAGATTTAGCAGGCCGTGAGCATACCGGCATGGAGCTGTTCACGCATACAGAACTAATCGACCGGCTTTCGTTGAGAAAGTAAACCAAAATTTACATTTGCATGAGGGAAGACTCTTTGTCATTCGCGAAATCTGTATTCCGTTAAATCCGTTGTGTGGCTATTAACGTATCGTAAATAGATAATTTCTCAAGAGCTGGCGCCTATTGTCTACGAACAAGTTGACAGTACGCGCAAGAATCAGCCGATACCAGTATGTAAATTTTCTCAAACTTGTACTGCAATGTTGACATTAGTTCTTCATAATCGCTAAAACTGTCTCCTCCCGCAGGCGACAAAGGGAAACAACGACGGATGCAGCACGTCCGTCTAAAATCCAATTTACAGCTACTGCATCGCCAATCCGCCTGCTAAGCGTGACGACTATGGCAACTTACCCCCAAGATGATACAAGTCTCATTTGGGGGAGGCCTATGCCCAGCATTAGACCATTTACGACTGAAATGATGAATCGCTGAAGGCCTCGAAGTATCTCGTTGCAGGTTGGCTAGACGGAAACCACGAGAGGTCGTTAATGTTAACATTACAGGCCTAGGCCGGCTAGGTCCTCTTTTTTAAATGCCATTCCACATAAAGTTGTGACACAGTATCATTAGCAGTTGGCCATTAAAAAAAACATTTGCTGGTTAGTTCGGTGACATTCTGCCGCTACTCCTATTAAAAACAATAATCAATTTTTGGTTTTATTTATAAGTAGTCATGCATGAAAATTACAAATAAGGTATCGCCAACAAAATTTAATATGTTTATATTTTTTATACACAAATATAAATTATTTCCTTGTATAAGTTTAACAACCTATATAGTGATGATGATGATGAGGGATAAGTTAATTCATTTAATCCCTTCCTATTCACCAGAGCCTTCAATAGTCACCCATGATTTCTCTTGCTTCCATAATATTCAAGTCGCATGCCAATGTAAACAAATTGAGCGTGTTAAGTGCATAACATACCTTGGCATGAAAATAGATGAAAACTTTTCATGGTCATCGCACATAGAGTATATATGTAGTAAGTTACGAGTCCTTCTGGGTAGATTCTACCACCTAAGCTATAGAGTTCCAGCAAGCACCCTAAAATGTGTATACATCTCCCTAGTGGAATCTATTATAGGTTACTCTCTGGATTCCTATGGCCTCACTTTTAAAACGAATTTGGAAAAAATTGAAAACAAAAAACAAATAAGATTTCTAAAGCTACTAGTAAACAATAAAACCAAAAATAAATGTAGAGATGATTATTACAAGCTATTTAAATTATGTAAAATTCTTCCAGCAACTTTAAAGCACAAATATTTATTAGCAGTCCAGCATCATAGCAATCAAGAGAGTTACCTATCTCAAATGAGCCATCAACATGGCACTAGGTCTGTGGCTGCAGGTAAATATTATGTCCTCAGAGTAAGCAATTACTATGGGGATAGACTCATAGAGAAGCGCTTACCTTATTTATTTAACGCCTTACCTGCAGCTATCAGAAATGAAAAAAAGAAAAAGAAATTTAAGAAAGCCCTTTCCTAACATTACCTGGAAAGTATGTCATTTAAGGTTATATAAATTAACAATTTAAGTATTTAATGTAAGTAGATTAGACTCTTATGTTATTTAATGTTAGTAGATTGGATCCCGCAGTCAAACTGTGTAAACAGTTTTGCGGGACGATGTACGTAATTTTAAGAATTGTAAATAGATTTATCAAATAAATAATAAATAAAATAAAAATATATATATAACTATTTAAAAAAAGCAAGCATGACTCCATTTATGCGTCTGGATGTTTAAAACTATTTCAATTTTCTGATTGAAAATTAACCCATTTAAGACTCAATCCCATTTTTTTTTCAAAAGGATTGGTTACAACAAGAATATATGTGACATTATCTAGCAAAAGGGACCTGATTGTCGATGGCGCTTACGCCGTTGTTCACGGTGTCGCAATTCAAACGCAACGCGGTTCGACGTAAACGCCATCTACAATAAGGTACATTTTGCTAGAAAATGTCACATATTGTACGGATTGAATACACCCCGTGACGGGCGGAAAAAGCATGCACGTGCTGATCTACCCGACCGACATCGACAGTCAGGGCCTACCTACATTTAGTAAGGCGAGATGTTTTTTGGCCGAATCGGCCGGATGACGGGCCACAGCTGCCGCTGCTTTTAGCGGTTGAGAACCAGAAAAAATAAAACACTCGCCCTTGCATACGATAAGATAGGTACCTACTTAATAAATCCTGGTCTTTTTAGGGTTCCGTAGCCAAGGCTAAAAACGGTACCTTAATTACTGAGAGTCCACTGTTACCAGGTTGTATGTCATAACTAAACCGTGATCGCTAGATATAAATAGATAAATCAAATAAACATCTTATCTGGGACAACTTTACACAAATCGACCTAGTCTAGTCTAACTGTAAGCTTCGTATAGACAAAACAGATATGATGTAGATATTTTCTGTTTCCGCTATAACAACAAATACTATAAACAATAAAAATGAAATATGAGATAGACGTGAGACTATACAACAATAGTGACTTTTTTTGCCGTTTTTCGTTCGATCTTAAAAATCTAATATTGTATAGATAATGGTATTACGGCACTCATTGTGCGCGACTCCCGACTCGAATTGAACGATTTATATAAAGTATTTTATAAAAATTTAGTACCTATTTTAGTGCATAAATGCACGTAGGGTCAAGAGGCTCTAGTGTAAGTTTCTTCTGACGTAAAAAAACGCCTCGAACACGTAAGTAAAGTAATATTACGTTAAAAACTTATCTAATTGAAGTTTCAACGACAGTTTTTTTATAGTGTAATGATTTAAGAGGCTGTAGTCGATTTTGCTCTCTCTCTCACAAGTAACAAGACTTCTATTACTTTATAAGCATATTATGGTAGAGCGTTTCAATTTCGATTGTATGTATCAGCGGCTTACTTTATTTTCCGAGTTTACTTAGTACCTAATCTAATCATTAGGTAATTTTTGCTTGGAGATGAAGATTGGGAGCTTTTTATAAATGCAATGCTAGTTGAGAAAAGTTGGAATATTAGTCTTCTTAAACATAAATTGGTCAGTATAACCGTAGCACTAAATATTTCTATGAATACTTACTACCTAAAAAACAAAAAAATGTTCGAATTGAGAACCTCTTCTTTTTTTTGAAGTCGGTTATAAAGACCGCGACCGGCATTAATAAACTACTAAGTACTTAAATTCATACTGTCCCTTGTTTATATACTTTGCAGTATTTGAAACCTACAGCAAAAGGTGTGTCGATCAGAAACATTAAGTACGGGACCAGAAGGTAGTAATTTAAAAGGTTTCGAGCACGAGCAAAATCATGGCGCGGGCGCATACGGTCGCGCACCTGCCGCACGCAGGCGCGGGCGCTCCGCAGCCACACGTGTGCAACCACTCAGACCTTCATTTATATTTCACATTTTTTTTATCTCCATATATCTGTTATGTTTCTCGTTTCATCTGTTTTGACCAGGTGGTGTTTTTGAATCATTAAGTCGAAAACGCGAGTTTAGGCTATACGTATATCTACATGCTGATGTACTTAATATAAAAAATATAACACGGCACTCACTTGAATCGATTTCTTATTTATAATTACAGGTAGTAATAGTATTAAAAAACAAAATACCTAGTTCAAGTAATGACACTTAGTCTGTACAATTTTATTCTTCTATGTAGGTAAAGGTACCTATGAAAATAGTAAGCGGACGTGAAGACAAGAGAGTCCATAAAACAATCATTGCATAAGTGGCTTTCATTTGTGTTTTATGATATGTTTATAGTAAGGTAGCTTAAAATGACTAAAAATAAACTAATATACAGGAAGTTCTGCCATTATCCCTCCTAGCCTATAGGTAGTAATCTATAGGTACTTGCTCTTGGTTGCGTATTTAGCTATGCTTTATCTTGGAGGTCAAATGTCACCATCGCAAAATCGCTATAATTACATACCTATCAACAGCGAAACTCGTAGAAACTTGTTAATGAGTTAATGACGTACCTAGTGTAGCTATTTTTTTTTTAATATGATTGGGCGTAATAGTAATTACTGTTTCTGGCCAAATTGAAGGAATAGTTCACAAAAATAGGATAGAGTAGGTAGTAGTGTGTTTGTCTAACCGCTGTGAGGACGGTGAGCTCGCCCAGCCACTCGTTCAGCAGTGCCTCCGGGTCGTCGGCGGCGGCGCCCGCGCCAGCTTCCTCAACCAGCGCCATCTGAAACAAATGCAACCGTCAGCGAACAACCAAACACAAAAAAAATGCTCCCCTCGGCTCTGGGTATATCTTTGCCCCCTTTGCGGTGGAGACGGCGGGCTGCTGGGGGCCTGATGCAAAGCGCTTCGTCTGCGACATTGGCCGTCGTCTCAGATAAAAGGGAGAGGATCCCCGCTCAGAGTCGTTTCTGGTGCAAAAGTGGTCCATAATCATACAACGCGGCAATGCGTCTAGCATTATGGGCACTTTTGCATCAGAAATTAATTAATTTAGGTATGTATTATTATTTTTCTTTTATTTTGCCTATTTTGTTTTTATAATATTTAAATTCTTAACTTTCGATTAGTTTATAATGTTACATTTTTTAATTGCACGGCGTGGTGGATGCTACATTGACGCCATACACGACGTGATCTGTCCGCCGGTCACGCCTCGGATCTGATCTGCAACTTTGCCAGCACGGTGATGGATATCAGAGTTCATTATGGGCATTGTACACTTCATAAAGCTTAAGTTAGCGGCCATATCGTCGCATCTCGGTGCAACTCTGCTATCTTGATGTGCAATCGGGGCATTGTATGTACCCATATAGGAATATGTGACGGGCTCGCAGATAACCGAGTGAGAGTTTACGACGATAAACTTCAATACCTACTCTGATATTATCAACAGCTTTGTATATATGACGACCTACTTGATATGGCGGTCATCTGTGGTTTTGAATGTGTATCAAGCGAAAGGTTTCATTGTTCCGTAACCAAGTCATGCAATATTGTGTGTGTGGAATAGTTTTAGTAGTCAAATGATTTAATATTAAACTCACATTAGGTATTAGTTAGGTCTGCCTAAAACGCACAGGACGATTCACAATAAATTTTAGGTAGGTACACGTATTTTTTTATATCCTACTAACTCCTAGACTGACTGGACTCGGTTTCTACATAAATAGTTATACATTTTAAATAAGTAGATTTATCATAAGTACCTAATTGACGGAAGTAGAACGTCGCAATACTGGTAATACAGCCACGGGCAGTGAATAGGGCACATCGGCCCTTTGCATTAAGTTTTTGTTATAATATCGCCATAACCAGGAAGGAAAGTCGGCCAACTATTACGTCTTACGTAACGTCTATCACAACAAAATATAACTCGCCTTTTCATAGTTATCTTTCTGACGGTGTATACTACTGCTTACTTACTACCAACAACTTCAAGCAAACACGATATTACGCAAAAGCCCTAATAATGGCCAAAATTTATTATATCTGTAGGTGTATGTACTAACAGTCACCGGAAATATTATCTTAGGATATCAAGACCGATCTTAAGTAGGTATATGAAGGCCATACGGTGCAGTCAGAAATCTTAGCGGCATCGTAAGACATTATTGCCGGTGATTATACCTAATGAAAAATGTAGTGAGTAAGTAAGAAATACAAATTCGCAGGGTTATAAGCAGTGATCGGCACTATCGGTGCAAAACTTTAACAAAACTTGTTGAACTTATGTTTAATAATACTTATACCATCAAGAAAAATACGAATAACTTTGGCAAATTACTGTCTAATTTAATTGTATATCGGAATCTCAATATGCATGTATTTGGGTGTAAGCATATAGTTGCTTTTATGGCGCTATACACTCTTCTATGTCCACTTAACAAGTTTTGTTAAAGTTTTGCACCCATAGTGCCGATCACTGGTTATAAGTTACAATTACTTATGTTTTATTAGTTTTTCACTTCACATTGTATCATTATACTTCCAGCATAAGTTATGAAGAACAATATCTATGCCATTTTATGGTAATATAATACCAATTACAACGGAGAAACTAATAAACTTCACTTACTACGTACTTCACGTAGGTACTTAAAATTGTTTTGGCATCTAGGATATCTAGATATAAACGTAAGTAACTCAACAAGTATCTACATGGGTACAATTGTACTCACTTGCATCCATAATACGATAGATTATTATGATTCTGATAATCATCAAATATAATTTTAGTACTTACATAAACGTCAGCACACTGCAATAAATAGGTACATATATCGGTCTGTAAGGTTTGTTAACTCAAAAAGTGACAGGAAGACTGATTGGGTTATAAATCTAAATACTAACTATAACTATAAATCACAATTTCTGACAGCCCGCCATAATTGCACTTACAAGCGAAGCGAAGCCACAATAACAACTTTTACCAAGTGTTAGTTCCGCTATCAGCGACCCGATAGTAAAGATCCAGCCAGACCCAAACCCAGCTCAAATTAGCTTGTGGGCCTGCATGTAATCGCGTAGGTTAAAAGTTACACAACGTGCCATGCTGTAATGTATACACTTAATGCACCAGGCGAGCATTAAAGCTTTCTCCGAAAATAAATAGTCCCGTTTAATGGGGAAAGTGTAGCGTAAGTTGTGGAGATAGATTAACATCGTCAACGCGCGTCGCTATCAATGAGAGCCCATGCGGGCAGCTGCCACCGTGTCGTCTGCCCAGTCTGTGGTTTCTGCTGATTTTGAAGTAGTATATATAAAGTAGTTTTTTTTTGTAATTAGTTTGTAAAAATTAAGGAAATACAGGCTTATTATTATTATTTATAGTTTGAACTTTTTTTACTCTCTCCAAATAGAGGTAAATTTACTTCTAGAATCGCGGGCTTTTGGCCAAGCGTATACAGAAAGATATAAGTAAACACTAATTATTATTATGTACGCAGCACCTACTGCAGAAATCACGAAGCGTTTGATGGACGTAACCGGTGACCGAAGATCTGGCGGCTTTCTCGCACAACTTTGATAAGTTGTGCGAGAAAGCCGCCAGCTCTTGCTGAAGCTGATGCTTGCGATACAACGAGGAAATGCCGCCAGCATCCTTGGTACTGTGCCTAAAGGGCCCTTTTTAGATTTAATGTAGTAAATAGTTAAGTACTCTTGATATTGTAATTAACGACTGCAAGTATGTTTTCCTATCAAGATCCGATACACACTGGGATCTGATGGAGGATGAGTTTGGTTGTCGAGCAAGAAACCAAGGTATGTCATAGAATTCATAGGAGAAGCTAATTATGTTTAACATTTACCGTAGAACTAGGTCGATTTGTGTAAGATTGTCCAGAAATATTTATTTATTTATTTATTTATTATAATTATTATTTATTTATTTATTATCGCCATAAATTATGATTATTTCTAAATGCTAGGAGAAAAAAATCTTTGCTTACATTTGGTAACGTTATTCGGATCAAATACTACCACAAGATAATATTGATCAGTTACTGAGTTAGTAAAACTGGTTCTGGGTCACGACGCAGAAATCAACCTGTAGAGTAAGGTCTGCGCAAGACGAATTGGTTCATAATGTGAGGTATTGACAGTTTATAAGATTAGGTACACTAATGCTTGAAGGACATTATATTTGTAGGTATTAGGAAACTACGAAATTAAATATAAGAGAAAGTCTATAAAGTTAATTTTCATTCAAAATTGTTAAAGAAAATGAATGACGACGTACCAGCATTGCGATACGAGGAAATACCGCCAGACACAAGGGCCATTTTTAGATTTGATGTAGTAAGTACCTAGTTATTGTAAAATTGTATTCCTTGTATATCATTTAAAATTAAAGTATACAAATATGGTTTAATGTAAGTATGAGTTAAATTGTCGTATCAAACCAGACGTCGATTTAGGTCTATAAGTAATATAAATGAAATGTGCGTTTGACCCGCGGTGGCACCCGATCACGGTATCATTAATTAGCGTCCGACGGCTGTCATTACATAAAGTACAACGTGCAACGTTAATAAATGCTCTTTCCTGTGGGTCTATCTTTGTAACCTAAGTTGTGAACATGTACATACCTACTTGATCGTTCCGATGGCTACTTTAATTATTCCAAACACGGAGCACTTGTAGGTAATTGCAAATATACCTCTACAACAATAACAATAGAACATTATCATTATCAAATCATTGACTTAATGTGTTATGCGACTAATTTGTAATGCTAATTATTTAACTATTTTATTCTTATTTGATTCTAAGCTTCACACACATTAATAATTATAATTTTTTATATAAGTGTTTTTTGTCACACGCAATAATGAGAATAAAATGAGGACCCTGTTATATATACATTGTTGTGAGAAACATAATACGGTGGCACTAAGCGATTAGTATGTAAAATTGTTTAAGATCTGCAATCTAAAAGCATGTCAAAAGGTTTTTAATAATGGAAAATACCAAGCTATCTACCTATTGGCATTCGTAATGTGGGCTCTAGGGATTTAGGACACCTTCCCAAATGGAGACAGCCTTCCCCAGAGCGTCAACATAACTGTTGCCGAAACAATCGCAACCGACGCCACCCCCCGCACTATTGCACAGCACTACAAACACACGATGTCTCCGACACAGTGGACAAGGACAACTGGTAATTCGCTCAGCACTCACGATCGACTCACATTCAACTCAATTCGTTTAACGATTCCCGACACAAATGATAAAGCGTTATTGTTATTACATGTTTGCTTCCACTGACAACGTTTAAACGAATGAATAAAGTGCTCATATGCTTCTGGGTGACGTCACCGCTATGATAGATATAGTAAAAATGTAAATTGCGTCATGTCATCATGTGTCTGACTAATGCCTCCGAGGCGCCGCGGCAGGAAAAGCGAGAAAATGCACGACTTCACTGTAATTTCCGATTCACAGGTTGGCGCTGCGTGCGACGCCTGCCGTGGACCTGCGGCCCAATGTAAACTCTCTGCACACTACGTTACATTGCAAAAGCAAATGATTTTCCCGACACGAGGTTCCTGCCCTCGGGTAAATGACTCATGCTGCGAGTAGTAAGATGCTTTGCCAAAACTCCCATAGCCTGGTTTGTTTCTGTGTCCGCTTCATAACAATTCCCAAATAATGCGAAGATATTTTAAATCACAAAAATCATCATCTATTTAGTGTGTCTCATGCTCTTTAACTGTAAATAGGTACAGAAGAATATTAATGGTTTTTTTTTTATAAACGTGTAAATTAGGTATCAATTACTTAAATAATAAATATGCAAAGGTTTTGGTTGTATGTCAAAAGTTATTCCAAAAGTGACGAAAGGCGTAGAACAACCGACAAGCTAAACGTTCACGTGCACATTAGAACAAAAACACCGCAGAAAACAAAGTAAACGCGTTCACAGAAAAATATGTTTGGGTAAAATGTAAAGTTGGTTTAGTACCGCCGTTTCTGTTTTCGCCCGTTAAACTGCAATGGATTAAACATATAAGGCCGTGCATGTGCAGTGTGATGCAAGCGCGGGTTATTTTAGTGCGCGACTCCACAAACGCATTAAAATTAACACGACCAGCCAATTGGTCGAAAATGGCTCTTAACTCTTTTACCGAAGGTTCAACAGCTTTGTACAAGGTTACAGTCGTTACACAGCTTTCGTCGTGCTCGACACCGTTTACCGATTTCATCTATCTAAAATGAATGAACTTAATGATCTTCTACATATGGAATAAACCTAGAAAATCAAAGTTCAAGGTTCAACAGTTCAACATTACTAATACACATCTCAACATTCCAAAGCTACACTAATTATAAACAACTTTTAGACAAGGCGCCATTTTTTTTAGCGGTTGATGTGTTACGAGTATTTCCGTAAATGTTAAACAATATGATATTAATTGATGTTTCAATTTTATTGTATCTAACAACTGACCAAATATGGAGCGAATTCCATCTGTTTGAGAATCTCTCTTGTCTCTCGCACTCATCATCAACTCACGTATAAACATGAATATGAGCCATAGAAATAAAGCAATCCGTTACCCGTTAAGTTCTTATTGCGTTGTACCGTGACCGCTACTAGCGAAAGCATTATTTGTATATTAAATGGTAATTGGTCATAGTTAGGCAGTGAAGCGTTCGTCTTAATCAGATTTTCGTTGATAGCATCAGTCCGTTATTGACGTTGTGGTAGGTACTTATATTATAATTATGTAGTAGCATCGTGACAAGACGAGCGAAGCGACTATAAAATTCTACATAGCAGTATGGGTAAATTGCCGCATATAACGCAGTCGCATAAACC
The DNA here is from genome assembly GCA_022674325.2 of Grapholita molesta. Classification (NCBI taxonomy): domain Eukaryota; kingdom Metazoa; phylum Arthropoda; class Insecta; order Lepidoptera; family Tortricidae; genus Grapholita; species Grapholita molesta. The sequence continues at coordinate 25,237,469 of CP053120.2, read as the reverse complement.
AAGCCCTTTTTAAATCAATGTTTTAAAGTGCCTACTTGAAAATTTTGTCTGATCCAGTGGAGTGTACGATAAACGAATGAGTGGATAATTTTCATATGAGTAGATAGGTCTTTGATTATGTATGCCTTTATCATCACCATTCCACTATCGCGACGCGAGTGCAACGATTAGACGCTTTTAAGCAAGCAAACCACCTACTCGTATTTTGTAGATATTTTAGTTTACTCGTTTTAGTTACTTTTAATAAATCCTCCATGGTTTGTAGTAAAAACTCACGTAAGTCGTTACACGGCTGAATAACCAGGAATTTCATAACTAAGGGGAGAGTGGGGTCTTAATTAAAATGAATTCTTCGAAAGAGCGAGTGCGGGCGAAACGAGACGGTTTAAAGCTGTTAGCGCCGGGTACGCGGTTCTCTTGTTTCCAAAGATGCCGCAGTATACAATACTGTATGTATACGCTTACTACGAGTGTAAAGATTTGAACAGTTTAATGGCCGAGAAATAAATGCGACAAATAGACAGTATCTCTTCGGATTTCCGGCTGAGCGAGATATGCTGATATGTTCTAAAAACAACAACATAGCAGGCGTTACTTTGCGAAAATTCATATTATTAACAACAATTACATTGCTTTTCTGTAGTGACAACCCGTTGTACTACATTTTTCCGCAAATAAATACTGAAACATATTGTTGTTAACCTAAATATTTAACCCAAAATTTAGTTTATTTCTGAATTTTGTTTTTGTAACGGTTTCTGAATTTTGTTTTTAATGCTAATTTAGGTTTAACCTAGTTAAGTTTCATTATGTTCCAATTTTAGTTTTCAACTTTAACTATGGTTCAATTTATTTACAATAATTACATTAATTAAAATACGAGTACTGAACTAGTTATTAAATCTAAAAAAGGCACTTGAGGCATTGTACCAAGGATGCGGGCGGCACTTCCTCATTGTATAGCAAAGCTGATACGTTGTGCGAAGAAGCCGCCAGCTTTTCAATTTTTGTTTGCATTGTCAGCGTAGGTACTCAGCAAAGGTAATTCAAGATCAGGAAGTTAAGAATTCTCGCCGACTGCACGATGTACGACTTATTTTTACTGAAACCCTTGTTACTTGATGATACAGTAAACATATGTATGCGGATGCCGATTTTAAATGAGACTATATAAAGTTGAGCCGGACTTTGCTGGGCTGTGTCCCGTGGCCCGTAGTGCTGCCGCGGACGAGGGAGGGTGACCCACGGTTGGCCGCGAGGTCGCGTGTGCGTTATCGGGGCGCGGACGCTATCTGCAATGTCTCGAGATTAAGAGTAACCATCCTTGGCGTGCCAGAGTGATAGGTCATGTTCTGAATATAATGACATATGGATGTTTTATGTGCAAAGCATTAATATTAATCTAACAACGAAAAATTTGATGTTTCGTGTGTTTGTTTGTTTAAATTGAATAAGCTACGAAACTATTGAACCGATTTGAAAAGTGGTTTCGCTCTTAGAATCGTAAATTATGCGTGATGAACATAGGGGAAATTATTTAGATGCTATATCTACCCGTGCAAAATAGGGGCGGGCGCTTAGTGGAATATAAAAAAAAAAAAGATTTCGTAACCGCTTTAAAAATATGTTAAGCCCTAAATGTAACCTATTTATTTTATTTTAATTGTTGACTGCATTCATACATTTATCGTTATTGAATGCTTTTGTTCTACGATTCACATCGAAAATTCATCTCACTTGAAAGACTTTTCTCGGCAACATGGACGCCAGAAATCGATTTGGTTAAAACACAAATGGATTAAAATAAAAACGGAGCTGGGATGATACAAAACGAAGTGGTTTAAATTCGCAGCCATTTTTCACTGGAGCGTGTTAAATAATCGCATTTCATTTCGACTCAATGGTGTTTCTTATTTTTACAGCAAGTTGTTCCGAACAACCGAACAATCAGGTATTAAATAGATTAGAGAATTGTTCATGGCAGTCGGCTAATCTAAACACTAACTTTGGACTGCAGTGGCTACCAAATAGCAACAGACTTAAGGAATTCTTTCGTACTTGAAGAAAAACAAAACCGAATTAGCTCTGGCTTGGATCAGGAAAAATTGGCTGCTGGCCATTGTAGGAAAATCACATTTTGGTCCCATGTGATGGAGGTTGGTGATATATTTAAACAAACATGCATATAAGAAAACCCCTTTTATTGTCTTTGCCTTGAAAGTCTTATTAGACTAGTCGTTAGCAATTCTGCATATGGTGGTGTACTCGTAGGAGATTCGGATTCGGGTATTTTTATTTATCAGGTCTATTTTTTTATTATTAACAGTATCTATGTATTAAGGGGTTGTCGGCCCACAACACCTTCCATGAACATTGTAGGGTAGATCTTGGTTTATCGGTGATACTTGGTAGTTCACTGATAGTGCAGTAGATCGTACACGACTTTCGGTATAAGGCAAGCTTGAAAATCGATGGCAGCTATCAGTGCTTGATGCTTGAAATTCACCATTGATATTATGAGCTCAGCGGAAGTTAATAATGCAAACGAATTACGAACTATAACCGCTAAGCTACGGTTTGCCCTATGTACGAATGTAGTCGTATATTAGGTATCTAATATTATGAGCTTGCTATAAGGCTAGTTCGTCGTGTCTTATCATTTTAAGTAGTAATTTTAGTAATTTATACGAACAAACGTTTAGTTTATTCTAATCGCGTCAGATTCATGTGTGATACGTAAGTACGTTAAAATATTAGTTTAATAAAGTTTGATTTTAATAGATGATTGGGTCGCAAGTTAGTCGCGGCGGGCACGGCAGGGCGGCCGGCGCTGCAGGCGCGCTGGGCGGGGCCGCGGGCGGCGGGAGGCGGAGGGATATTGATCGGCGTTGGCGAGCGGCAATGCACCACCTGGAGTTGCAACTCGCAAAATCGCAATTTCACTTTTCCAGTAACAGGTATTGGCAAAAATTTAAGGACAGCTAATTCTACTTAATTCAGTTCCACAGTCTGTCATTTTAGTCAGCAAAATAAATGGACCGAATGAACAATATTTGCGACATGCATGCAGTGCCACCCTGTACAACTCTCCATGTAAAAAGCTGTTACGGACCTACTCGCGTTTAATCAACGTTATCTGCGAGTGGGCATCGCTTTGTCGGGACAAATTTATTAAATAATGGTTTGCCCTTTTTATTCCTACATGGGATACGACATCACGCAACACTATGGCTAAAACAACTCGTGTACTTTGTAATTTGTAGTTAAAATCAGAATGTTTACAGAATGTATACCAAACGAGAATTTTACAATCAAAGAATTGTAAAAATGAAGAAATGGTATTTAAATATGAATATGGAAACTACAACTACATAAGCACAAGGCGAATATAACAGAGTGTACACCCAATTTATTGAAAACATTGCTTAAATTATGTAACAATTGATTAAAAGTAGCACGTAAATGTTAAAATTAATTATCCACAATTGAAGCCCGCAAATATCATTTTGCTCTAGTTAAGTGGGGCGTAAAATTGTCTATACGAAATATATTATAATTGTTTCGATTTCGACACCGCCTTATTATAGCCATCAATTCCGAGCTGGAAGGTGAGTGGATGAATGTGGGCGTCAGAAATAGTATTCAGCGAGGGTGGGTGTTGGAGAAGAGAATGGGAGGTGGGTGAGCAGCGGCCCAGACCTTCAAGTAACGGTGCTATTGACCTGCAAACAGATTTTGTAATGTCATGTGAGCGTAATCGAGCGTTAACGGACGGGCCCGCGGCGCAAACATCGACAGAAGCCGCTAAAGTAACACGTACCGACACTTATTCATTTAGCCGACAGACGCTGCAGCTTGTCTTCAACGATGTCTTAAATTGCCTTGTCCTGGTCAATGCGCTCATATGCCTATATATTTGTGTCAAGCAAATCCTTTTTATGGGTAATAGATTTGCTTGTGCTCGATACTTGTCTTGTGAAGGCTTGTGGCCTGCGGACCTCCAGGAAGCCCGGGCGGCGCCGCTGGCAGCCCTGCTGCTCGGCAAGGTCTGGGTTGCCCGGGGTCGACGCCCGGCCGCCCGCCGCCCTGCCAGCTGTCTCCGCCCGCTTATATTTAGACCGGATGGTAAAGCTCTCACTGTAACAGTTTCTCCCTTCTGTTTGCATAACTCTCCAAATTACTCGCAATCGGGCGGGTTGTACCTATATTGCGAAATTTCCAAATGCAACGCAGTGTCATTTGCATTTTTTTTAATGGGTAAATAGATTATTATCCTAAAAGTCAGTCTTAATATTGTTATATCTTATACTCGTGCCGTCTCTTCTGGTATTTATGTGGTTCATATGTGTGTTCGACTCCAATGCTTTTCGCATTTAAACGTTTATAAATGGATTCTATTCCAAAAAGGGCGGGGTACCGTTATTTTACAAATGCAGCAAGATGCAAACGACGCCTGAGGAGCGCCGGTGAGCACAGTTATACACACAACGGAGCCTCACGAGCCGGTGTGAATATCGCTTCTACAACTTGGGACAGTATTATGTTATTAAGAAAATTTACATCCATACTAGGTAGTCTATACTAATATTATAAATGCGATACTAACTCTGTCTGTCTGTTCCGTTTAAACCGCTGATCCAATTGGGATAGTAATTTGGTATGGATGGAGTTTGAGCTACGAGAAAGGACATAGCATATTTATTAATCCCGCAACCATATTTTAAAGGCGGGCATGGCTGGCAGACGAAGGAAAAGGTAGGGTCGATAAAGCTCGCGTATGCTGATGCATTTCTATACAAGTATTCTGTGTAAATTGTTAACTTATACAAACTTTTTGTTAGGTAGAGTGCTTATGATTATGTTGTCGCTCCGTGTCTGTAAAGCCTGCATGCGAGACGTGCTAGCCTAATACGGCCGGGTTTTTATCATTTGTCACAATATCTGTCACGATCCAACAAGTGAGTGAAAAAGTGACGAATAGCGCGATAGGCGATAAAAAGGCAACCATGCTACCCGTTCAGCACTATCGACCCTGACGTAAATAGGCGGGCGGCACGGACTAACAAACTCGGGTTTAACGAGGCTGCGTTGCAGTCACCAGTACCATGAAACGCATACAATACTAAACTCCCTGCTCAACTTCAGGGGATAGTATGCAAGCTAGCGCAAGGCTCACATGCAATGATCCATTCTATGAAAAATAGCGTGTCTCATTAGGATGTATCAAAATAAAAAGATGGGTATTTTAAAACATTTACCCATGAAAAAGATAAACTCACGTGTAATTTATATCGCACTAGGCGAGATGCTTTGGGTAAACTCTGGTACCCATTTTCAAGTTGAGTCAGGACACACCGCTCGCGTTGAGAGTGTGTCGTCTAGTGCGATATAATTACACGTGAGTTTATCCGTTTGTAACTAAGTAGTAGTAACATTGCACACAACAGTTTTAATTATATTATGAATAAGATGTTCGCTAAGTATTATTAATTATGTTTGCAATGTTTATTATTGTTTGGCACTACAATTAGGAAATGTATTATTACAATCAATCAAAACTAAAATAATTAGATATTTTAGTTTTGATAGAATAGTTATTTGTGCAATAAGAGACCAAAGCTGGTATTTATTTCGAGTGCTAATTTTGAGTCCAAAGCAAGCGAAAGATTCTAATTTAGGAAGTCGGACAGTCCGCTGAAACATGGCGCCCCATGAAAATAGGGCTAACTGTTAAACGTTGCCGATTCCCAGGAGAGAGCCGTCATTCAAACAGCGTGCGTGTCCGCCCTTTGAAGTGTGGTAGTCTGCTGAGCGGTGCCCCTCGGCCCGCGAGCTCAATGTATGTACACCTCGGTGGACCCGAAACCTACTCAAACTCACAACTACGCTTCATAAACTAGGCAAAATCTAAATTAGAGTGTGTCTATTTATCATATATCTTAAATGCCTATTTTTATATAAATTGCATAAATATTTATAAAGATCTCAAATAATTTACTTTTTTACTAAACTCCAATACGGTTAATTTGTGTTTAAATAGAAAATAAAAAAATAAATAGTACACTACATTTAGTACAAAACATTATTTATGATTAAATACCCATAATTATGAACACAGTTGTACTCGTATAATATGTGTTATTGTTTACGATTAATGACAACAGCATTTGGCTGGCCCGATGCCGTCCTCTCCAGTTCCTAATAGGACTAGGATACTAGGACCTAGGAAATAGGATTCTATTATAGGATATTCCTATTATATAATCAATGCCACCTACATACCAAAGCTGTCTAATATTTAAACGATAATATAATAAAACTCCCCGAGATCGCCTTTACCTTTTTAGCGATTTGCTTAAACAAAAATGCAAACTAACAGTCAATTCTTAGTTTTATTCCACTCACCCGCTAGTTCAAGAAGGCAATTGGAACTGCATTCCCTGCAATACCTGAAATAAAATAAGAAAAATTAGGAGGTTTTGTTAAGGTTGTTTCGAAATCAGGAGGCAAGCCCGTCTGATGGGTGCCTGCGACTAAATGAACTGTTACATATTCTTTTTTTGATGCATGGCAAATAATTTACTTAGTTATACCTCGTCTTCGTAGGGTATCTGTATAGATTTTCACGCCAATCCTAATATGTTTGTTCGCTGGTCGATAGCTGCCATTATTATTTATTGTCTTTCTCGCACAGGGTACAATGGTTTTCCGGACATTTGGGAAACGAATGCGGTGCCGGATCCGGTCAACGCGCAGAGGCCCTATAGCCAATTTAATAAAACGCGTGTCGTGGGATGCGCAAGACACAGCACTACAGCACCCGCCATGGTGTAATGACTTTTAAGTTTTCATGGAATCTAAAATGTATGTACTATACGCTATTGGGTAGAAAGGATGAAGTAGAATATTGAGAATGGCCCCCCACAAAAGGCAACATCAAAGATGGCTGAAGGGCAACACCGGTGCAAAGGGCTAAGGGTGGTGTCACTGGACTTTAAACATAGAGCCACTTGCCCACTGTCCGGGAGGGCACCTTGTTATTATCATTTTATTTCTGCATGTCTTTCCCGTATATAGAACATTAATGTTATTTATTTATTCTTATTTTATTTATTATTTAATTCCATAACAATGTTATTGGTATGTGCGTAAATAGTATTGTTTTGTAATGCAGCGCAGTTAAAGGTATAGTGCTTGCTTAGAAACGTACAAGCCACTTCCATTCACGGCAGTTAAATGTTGCAAGCAGGAAACCACGGTCCATGTAAGGCATGCGAACAATTTACCTACTCCGACGCGACATATTTTTCTATCAACATGTTGGCATAATGAACCTTGAATAAAGAAACATGGCGATCTGTTCAAGTTTGCCATTTCTGTAAATAGACACATCTATTATATTAAATTATCCTATCCCACGGTTCGTATTATAAACAGAGGTCGCAGGTTCGACTAGGAGGAAGGCGCGCCCTACCATCTGGCATGTATAATCTGATATGCATAAAGCATTACTTATTGTGTCTGACGTGGGCAAATCCAGAACTCGCGAATGATTATATGACCTCACGGGCTCTAGGTCAGTTTTAAAAAATCTGCTTATAGAATGTAGGCAGTACATAATACTCACTACCTACCTACTTGCTGACAGGACGCGTGATAATGATAATATATTAAATAGTTATTCAAATAATCTTGTGTAGGTATTGTGCACAGTCATCCAGCATGAATCCAGTCGTGTAACGGATGAGTAGCTGATGTGGATTTACTTAAAATTAATTATATATCCAATATCTGGTGCAAATACAACCTACCGATATTAAACGTTTCTATGCGGATACTGCGAGTATATGTATATGTGTACTAGTAACTACAGTAATTTGGATAAGCTTGCGCAATACCTACCTGAACTAAACATATATAATTAGTACAATGAATAGCAAAGTAGGTACATAATTAAGTACCATTGAAACTTCTGACACTGGTCGTATTGCTCATGGTAGGTATGTAGAAATATGTAAGACATCAGTACCTATGTAATATATGTAATGTATAACATCAAAGCTACTGTACAACTTTTTTAACGCAACTGCAGTAATAACTGCAAGTTGGTATCTTCGTCGGAAAAGTACTTAAAAAAAATCTTTGTCAATGATATAGTCTGCGATATATAGGTAGTATAGTTATCACTCAATGTGGTCAAATATGTTGTATCACATTCTTACTGCTACAAAAATAAAGATCATTATCGATATATTTTTTCTTTTGTTGTTAGTGTTGCAACTATCTATTTGACACTTACTGCAGCATGGGTTCCGAATGAATTACGAATATCTTAGCTTGCGATCAATTAGTACCCTTACCATGAGTTGTGACTTTGAGGTTTTCGATAACGAGTACCGAGTTTACAATCTGTGCATCTCGTTCTCAGTAAAATAGTACAAGCGAGATGCACAGGTAGTAAACTCGATACTCATTGTGGAAAACCTCAATATCGGAACATGGTAAGGGTATATAGTTCTCAGATCCAACCCAGGAAGTATTAAGTAAGTGCTGCAGCTTGATTGCGCCCCTTCACAGGCAAATAATGCAACACTGCCTTATCACTAAACCAACTATAATCAAACGTATATATATAAATTTAATCTTTCCAGTAAAAAACTCAGACGTCACACAATATAATGTACTTGTATAATAAACGGAACAATCATAAATGTTATTTTAATGAACTATGCCGAGAGCCCATACGTGAGTAAATGTGGGTCTATTATTACCAAAACCAAACAAGAACCTAAGTTATTCTTGTGCGTGGGTCGAGAGAGACAATGTCCTCAGACAGTCACGGACTCCATGTGTCGAACGGATCGTTAAGTCGGTGGGTTGAGAATCAGAACGGCAAACAAGTCATTAACTATTGGGACTGAGCTGATAGCAAATAGATTTTTTGTCGAATCACGATTGGAATTTCTATAGAAGAACTGAGTCTACACATTAACTTTTTCAGGTATTTCGAAGGCAAGTAAGGCTTTGGACAAGTTGGAACAATGCTGCTCATTAAGTATGTGGTTGAGGTACCTTTGTCGGCGAACTCCCGGGAATATGCAAACAAGTCACGAGTGACATCTGCACGATTTGCAGCGAGTGTGTATGATAGGAATTTGAAACAACTGATTATTTCACACTTAGATCTTGATTTGCTAATGTCGCCAAAGAGGAAATTCCGGAAACTAGTGTTTCTAAATAACTTTCTTGGTATCATGAAAATTTCGAAAAGGATGATTCCTGGAATTTCGGTCATCTATTTAACTGCACTGAAAATAAATATAGGCTGTAGCAATTATGTAGTACAGAAAATAAATATAAAACCTAACTAACTCTATAAAATAATAAATTTTTATTCAAAATAATGGATATAAATGTGAAATTTACTTTAGGTTGTCTCACTATTTTCAAGCGCGCAAGTATCTCGGCACAATGGGTCACTTTCAACCCTCGGTAAACAAAATTGCGTAAATGCGAATGTCTAATATATGCTTTATTGTTATGTTCTTGTTTAATATAATCTGTATTGTTGACATAACACAATACACCATTCTACAAGCAAACGGTGTTTCCACAAGCATCATACAAATAACAATATATCAAATTACGCAGTGACTTTCACAAACGCTCTAACCAAAATATTTAATAATTACGACGTAAAAATAAAGCTTACTAATTACTTTTTAATTTTTGAAATTTCATCTTTTCAAATTTAGTAATTATTTATTTAAGTTCTCAACTTTTCACCTTGACTGCAACAAAAAAAGGATTTTTGTCGCCTTAGATAGACTTCAAGAGTTCAAGCACTGCATATTGTTGTGTATGTACAGTCAGCGTCAGAGATATGTGACCCCCCCTACATAGATTGGTTGTATGCAGGGGGGGGGGCACATATCTCTGACGCTGACTGTACGTGGAAACCAATCATATGGATGATTTATGAACATGATTAGATTGACAATATAAAAATTAGATATTTTCTATATTAACGTTACAAATTGTTTTCTAAATACTTAAAACTTAGACACTAGACAGTCTTTACTGCATTAATCCATTTTTGGCGTATTTACATAACTATGGCATGTGAATGTTATTAATTATTTGTATGTCTTTTCCGTACACGGAACAATGGTGTTCCGAACATTTGGGAGGCGTCCGCAGAGCCGAACGCGCAGAGGCCCTTTCGACAATTTAATGAAATGTAAGGGGTACATTAATTGTTATTATTATTACTAGAAAAGCAAAAAAAAAAATACGCCATTTGATTTGTGTTTTTTTACGGATGTGTTACTACATCAAATGCAAAGAATAACAAGTATAACAATTAACCAGAATAGTATTTTTAACTGGTTAAACTGATTCTGTTTCTAGTCAACATTATGTTGACAAATTGGCATTATGATGATAATGCGTCCTTATGTGAAAGACAAGACGCGGTTGTAGCGTGCATATCTGTCCATCACTTAATTAATGTATTAGGTACCCGCAGCTATATAACGTTTATGCCATTGGAGCACGTCCTTGTAACAGATACGGGCTTTAATTGAGAGCAGCTCGCGTTTAACATAAAATACTTGCCTATTAAACCAGCCTCTGACAAACTGTAAATAATTAACTACAAAACGCGGCAATATAAATAATTCGACTTTAATTATAGGTAAAACTCCCGTGAAAGTCACACATGTAGCAATATTCAGCCAAAACTCCTTTATACTCGTAGGTATATTTGAATATTTCGCTTTTATATACGAACCAATTAGGGAACAGAATAAGTAGGTGGTATTTGATATGAGTTTCATTTACATTTTGTCGGCGTTTAACGCCAGTGTTGTCGCTACCGTCGTCAGCAGTTTACAGTCGCGGCACGTGTAGTCGTTGTTAGGGTCCAAAACCGCCGGAAGGATGTCCTGTCCCGACTCGAGCGCGGGCGTGTGTTAGCATAACTTGTTGTTGGGTCGTTGTCGCGAGAGCTACTGGTAACATGATTATTTTCTACACATTACATGGCGATTAGTACAGTTGTAATGTTTACTAGTAAATACTTTAAGTTTCTTCAGGCTTTCTTCAGGCTTCTAAAGGGTGACAAACCGACCTTATTATTACCTACTCTATCTAAATGATTGGATATACCGACTATATAAATTAAAAGACTATAGGTTCTATGCACACTGTCTACTCAACCTTGTTAATCAAGTCTCCTTTCTTAAATATAAATTTCACTATAATATCAACTTCAATGTAGTTTAACCTACAATATACCTTTGTTAAATTGAATTGCTGCGAATTTTTGAGACTTCTCCTTAGTGCATTGCTATAGTTGCCGAGATACTTACGACGCAGTCGAAGTGGACGGAACTGTTGGTTTACGAAATGTCAAAAATTATGTGCCTGAAACAGAATAACTAGGTAGTAAGTTATACTAACTCCTGTCCGCGTCCTTCGTCTGTGTAAGATCCCATGGGAACGCAATTCATGTAAATTCGTTCAGCCGTTATTGCGCCAGAAACAAACTTTCACGTTTATAGTATCAAGGATAACCAAATAATCATATTTTTTGGGCGATTTACGTAAAACAATGTTTATTTAGGGATATTAACATAGCAAGAAATAATGGCATGTATACTCAATGTTGACGCCATTATAGGACTGAAAGGCGCTGTGAGACCAATATACAAACCACAGTAAAGCTAATAGGTACTACGTCTGTCCCGTACCATACATCATTAACGACGAGGCCGCGCGATTGACGTCGACAATCTCCTATGGGAATGTAAACATATGGTGCATAATGGAGACAATCTGTGCGCCGGCACGGCAACGACCGCCCGGACTCTGCCGCGCCATCATTCTTGTCATTTTTAACTTTGCATAATGTACTGTGTATTTTATTTAAGTTCATAGATATATCTTGTTAGATGCCAGTGAACATTGTAATAGGTAGTTAAATTGTCAACTAAAGAAATGTCGTATCAAATTGATTCATTCGTGATCCGTCTTTGCAAGTACTATAATTCTGGTTGTCCCTCCCCATGCATATGATATGACTGATTTATGAAATAATAAATAAAAATCAAAAGCAAATTGACGGGCCGGTAGGTACTAATGTACAGGCAACTAAATTATTTGTAGTAATTGGGCTTTTTTTTTTTGAGTTCGCATTATTGACAATTATTTCGAATGCGTTTAATTGTTTTCTGGAATGCTTCCTATTGAAAATTTTTTTTTTTTTATATATCCTTATATTATGTAAGCAATTGGATTACTCGCTAGAATAGAGCAAACCATATAACACCAGTTCGGCGAACCCACACACACGCCCGCTATGACGCGAGTATAATGTTTATGGCCGTACATTTCTATAACTATTGTCGGCTAGAAATGGTATAACAACCCACTGTGGAAAGCGAGTGTGTGTGGGAAGAAATTTTTGTATAAATATTATGATCTACGTTCAACTCTGGTTACTACTAAGGTAGGTATGGTAAACCTCGACCGCTTCGTCCTCCAGAGGCACAACTTAAGCGGTAGGTAGTGGTATCAGTTACAAGTTCAATGCGTGAATTGTTTCTCGAACCCATATGCATTATCGCTGCGTGTTATTTGGTCCCATAGTTGGCCGTTATGTTATATAGTTCTTGGTAGTCGGGCAGCTACAATGAAATACTCGCCCACTTCGTCAAAATATTTATGAGTTATCGTGAGGTAGGTAGCTATAGCTGTGTCTTTCGAAGTCAATATTGATGAATTAAGTAAATTATTTGTGTTAGTAAGTTATTGCTGAAAGATTGTGATTTTATTATCATTAAATATTTCCTAAATATACCTACAATGGAAACCAATAAAAGATACAGTTATGCTAATTGGCATGCGATGATAAGCCGGAATAAACTAGGACATTAAAAAATATGGTAATTCTGCGCTTCCAGATTACGCCAAACTATAAAAGCTGGCGAGGAAAACTAGCCGGGGACGGGTCCACCCACGAGGCTCTGCCCACAGTGCCTCCGACAGCGACGCCTGCTCGCTCCTTTCACAACATTGCCACACCGACCGAGCGCGCCCTGTGGACTAGCCTGTGGTTGATTCTAATAACACATGATTGAAATAAAGTAAATTGTAAATAAATTCCTATTGTCAGTTTGAAATGGAACTTTGAGGTGTCAATAAGGTTGTGAAGTATCAAAACATGTTTAATATAAAAAAAATCTTACTGTAAGGTAAAAAACATCCGGGTGCCCAACAGCGTCCCAATGCATGCCACTTTCACTTTACATATTAAGTCATTGTCAATAGAGGTGATAGAAGGGTGTCATCCATTAGGCATTCCCATGACGAACACTGGTTTACCTAATAACTACTGTTTATAAATTGACATTTCATAGTAAATACTCAGAATGAAAGCGTTCACTGACTGCCAAGCCAGTACACTTCCAGCTAGTAAACGAACGCGAGTACCCTCTTTTCTCTCACTTCCACATCCGTTTTAATCCCACCAAATTAATACTCTAATCTCGTTGATGCTCGAAACGTACAAATGCCACTCTGAGCGCTGAGCTGTCCTAAATAAATTAATTCTTTGCATTCGAATGCGAAGTCCTATACACAATCGGATTTTATGTATGATTTTGTTCTGTATTCTACTACATAATATTAGAAAATATTTCATGCTTGATACTGTAATCAGTTGAACTTGACTTTTAGGAACGGGTATAATGTAGCAGTGTTAGTAAGTTCTTTATTATTATCTGGCTAATAGTAAGCTGCAATGATGTAATGTTACGAGATATCGTGGTAAGCATTGTTTGTTGTCAGATACCTATAGGTTTATCGTAAAAGTAAGTGGTCACAATCAGGTTAGAGACGGGATTGCGTAAGACCATCACCGAGAAACACAGTTTACTAATCAATGTAATAACACCAATGGCGGAGACCGATAGCTGTGGGCTTCAAATTGTTCTAGCAGTTTCATAACCTGCCAAAGAGTTCAGTTGATATGAAGATAAAATGCAATGCTAACACGTCACTACTTACACACAAAATGCACATGCTTGTAAATAACATGACCAAAACAATAAAAGTACAATAATGTGACCATTAGCTTTGGTAAATAATTTCAGTTCTGCGTAGGTTAGTCTGGTGGTGTTGGTCAATCAGGCTCCCCGGCCTAGCGCTGACAGGTATACCTAGCTTCCGGCGGAGGTTAAGAAACAAAAATACATTTCTCTGGACATATGATGTTCATATGATGTTGTCTAAAAATGTATCTGGAAAAAAAATAGTTCGAATTGATAACCTCCTCCTTTTTTTTGAAGTCGGTTAAAAAGGAATACAATTAGTGCGGGACTATAACTTTATGTGATATAAATGTACTATTATTTATGTATTTATTAAATATGATTGTATATCATTTATTAGATATCTAAAACATGCCTACATACTGATTGAAACACTCGCGCTTCGTACGCATTATTACAAATAAATAGGACTTAACCGCGTATATAATTTGTATAGATCCTTTAATAAAGGAGAAACCATTGGTTAGTTATAAAAAATGGATTAAATCAATAAGTAGTGTCGTGTAGTTGGTGTATTCTGAAGAAACATACATTTAAGCTCTAATGACCCACTCTTTTATGAAATTGTAGAAGAGCCCAAGGAATCCATGAATACCACATATAATTGTTTGAATAGGTACTAATTCGTATTAAAATTAATTGAGTGAAATTTTGCAATCATTACATACAGTATAGTTGGCATAGGTAATAATATTTCTATAGCGGTTTTTCTACCTTAGAACTCATTTGTAAGTCAAATGTTAACTTACAATTTTTGCCCAGTAACCCGGTATCGCAACCGTATTTTAGGTACTAATATATATAAGTGTGTAAAATAAAAGTTGGTAGCTATAAAATTAAATCCTAATAAAATTTAATGAAACTATGTACATATGTGAGACATAGTCAATATAGTAAAAAACGTACGTACGTATTATAAAAATTATAGGTATGACATGGTCGAATGACGTTCAATGGGTAGCCAGAATTATAATTAATTGGATGGAGGAATAATTGGTTCAGTCAGCGCGAAGCAGAGTGTTCCTGGCATTTTGATAGGTCGATCTCACAGTTCGTTGGTTTACAACGCTGTTTTATAATTGCTGGAGAAATTTCAATGAAGCGCATTAACTAATAGCACGAGTACATTCTAAATAATAAATGATGTAAGTTAATACAATAAAAATATCATAACATGGTATCTGGGTCAGATTAACGATATTATTATTATCTGTAGTCAACGTAGCTGTTTATAATTTATAATTATTTATTTAACATTGACATGACATATCAGCGCGATCCTATTATCTTCAATATTTGTGGCATTATAACAGGAAGTTTCTGTTTTAATGATAGTAATTATAATAAGGTAGGTACCTACTTATACCATTGCTTATAATGACGACTAATCGTACACTCTACAAACAAAGTAATACGTAGTGGAAACCAAAGTTAAAAGAAACTATAGGGTTAATAAACTTAGCTCCACTTTTCATTACCATTATTTAGACGCTCATCCCTTATGAATTTATCATATTTGACTTTCTGTACCACTGCCGCTAAGTCAAAGCCAAGTACTGTTTGTGTGCGATGCGAAGCTGTTTATAATCCCTCCCTCGCTTCGTGACGCTAATCTGTCTAAAAATAGTTCTTCCATAAAAACTCCATTCTCGCACTTCCGTTCCCGCGAAACGCCTGCATTTTGATCGCTTGAAGTGGCTGTTTAAAAACTACGAGTAGCAAGTTGGTGCTAGGACTAAAAATGAATACACCTTCATCCTTTTTTAAGCACCATGTATATATTACCTGTAGTTAGCCATCTAACGACAGGAGACAAACATAACTTTCTATTGCTTCAGTGCTTCAGTAGAATCAGCTCCTACCTACCTGCGTCATTATTATTACTTATCGAAACGCACGTAGTGATCGGGCGTGACAGTAAACATCTCGATAGTAAAAGGACTGGTAGTCTATGTCGCCGCGAGATTGTCGAGCCCCTCTTGTGCTAGGCCTCCAGGTGTCACTTGTGGGGTCATCGGATTTGGATTAGGTATACATACTTATATGATATGCCTATGTCATAGTCATAGCATAGGCATGGCTAAATAGTAACTGTATGATTACGGTGCGCGGCGACGGTGATTAGGCGCGCGCTCGCGCCTCGCGCCGCCGCGCCGGCCGGCGGAAGCGTCTTCCGGCTAACAACGCACGTCCCCAATAAGAATGCAATGCATGAGCCGTCTTAACTATACCCCGCAGGCATGACTACGACATAAAGTGACAAACTTTATTTCCTACCACATTGATGGTTATTTTATAACATTTTCCTTAAATAAGTTATATTAAAGGGTCTATGTGTAAGTACTTACACATAATATAAACGTAGTTCCAACGATACAGCTAACAATAGTATAGGTACGCTATGACCGGCTATTTTAAATACGTAAATTTAAAAATCTGACATTAATAGCGGTTAGGTACTTTAATTAAATCGTCCCATGTCCCATCTTCAACGCACTAAAGTAAAGCGGGTGCAACGGCGGAAAGCGCCGAAATATTGAAACGTAACAAATATAAGAGCCTGTGCAGAGAGTACCATTTTGTACCGTTTGGCGTAGAGACGTTAAGTCCATGGGGTCCCAGCGCGTACAAACTCTTTGCAGAAATCGCGAAGCGTCTGGTTGATGTAAATGGTGACCAAAGAGCTGGCGGCTTCCTCGCACAACGTATCAGCATTGCGATACAACGAGGAAATGCCGCCAGCATCCTTGGTACAATGCCTCAAGGGCCTTTTTTAGATTTAATGCAATAACTAGTTAAGTACTCGTAGTTTTCATAATATTGTAGTTAGGTACATAAAATAGTTTCATACTTAATGACAAGCAACTGCAGCAAGTCGTGAGGGAAACACTAGAGATCCTATTTAAAGCCGTCTAAGGCTAAATTTAGCCTCGCCGATAGTGTCGGATGACTGACTTCCAATAGGGTGTGTGACTGTGGGCCTACTTCGACAGCTCTAAAGTACAAGTAACTGTCGGGCTGGCGCACATATTATGTCTATATTTAATAGGCAACTCTAGATAAAACTATTACTGCCCATGTCATACATAAATACGCTCATGGTACAGTGAGCAGCAGAAATTGCCAAGCAGGCTAGGTGTTCAAAAGTTCAGTGAATAAGTTTCAAGATCATTTTGAACACCTGGTCCGCTTGACATTTTCTGCTGCTGACTGTACTTAAGTGTAGTGTTTGATATTTTTGCAGGCTGTATTGTGTTTGTGAATGCGAGTGAATTTTATCAAAAGTTTCAATAAGCTGCAGGTAAGAAAAATTAGATAGGCCACAAGTGAAGTCGGATGACTGACTTCCAATAGGGTGTGTGACTGTGGGCCTACTTCGACAGCTCTAAAGTACAAGTAACTGTCGGGCTGGCGCACATATTATGTCTATATTTAATAGGCAACTCTAGATAAAACTATTACTGCCCATGTCATACATAAATACGCTCATGGTACAGTGAGCAGCAGAAATTGCCAAGCAGGCTAGGTGTTCAAAAGTTCAGTGAATAAGTTTCAAGATCATTTTGAACACCTGGTCCGCTTGACATTTTCTGCTGCTGACTGTACTTAAGTGTAGTGTTTGATATTTTTGCAGGCTGTATTGTGTTTGTGAATGCGAGTGAATTTTATCAAAAGTTTCAATAAGCTGCAGGTAAGAAAAATTAGATAGGCCACAAGTGAATTGCTCGTAAACTGTTATCGACGTGTACCAAACGCCACTATTACAGTTTGTTATTTTTTTACTTCTTTTAAAATCCAATCCTAGTTACATGGAATCGAATCCTTTCCACGATGTGACTTTACTCTGTCTGTTTAGGTAAACAATCCTGACATGACTTTTTTTGAAAATCAGTTTTGAAAAATAAATCATGACAAGAATGTGACAATTATGAATCACATATGGTTACTTACATTATTTTGCTTTCGTAAGTAGTAGTCACTGGAGCGGTACCGCGAACATCGAAGTTCGTATATTTCGAGCATTTTTCTCTGTTACTCCATTCAAGGCGACATAAGAGTGACAGAGACAATCGTCCGAAATTTACGAATATCGTTGTTCGCGGTAGCGCCGCTGATTTTTTAAAAGCGTTTTTCAATAAAAAGACACGTCAAGATTGTTTATCTTTTTTTAACTACCTAAACAGACCGAGTATAGCGACTCAGCTTTGCCATTATAAACATTATAGTATTTCGAGGCACTTTTATTTGCACGTGTGCCCGGAAATGGGCCGTCGTTGGATATCGCCGCGTGATCCGTCGTGATGGATGGTCGTTTCCGGCGCTGTGCGCGGGCGCCGGCCAGGTCAAGGGTTGACCTTTTATTGTTCGAGTGTCGATAGGCGAAGCTCCGCTTTCTTGCCACTTCACTACTGTTCGCGTATAACGAGTATACCCATAATCAAAAATCTAAGCGAACTAAATAAGTAGGCGTGACGTAAATATTTATTTTTCACCTCACTAGCTCGGAAATAACTGTTTTGTTTTATAAAAATAGATAGCAAAGTTGCATTTTATTCACAAGAGTGCAAAGTTTTGGAATCTTTCGCTAGCTCGGGTCTCAATATTAGCACGAGAAGGTAAACACTAACTTTGCCCCCTTGTATAAGAAATAAGTATTTCAATGCTTTTCTATGCAGTTTTGTATATGCAGAAATACTGACTGAAGGCGTCAGATCTCCTTTTGTTTTAAAGTGCGCTATGTAGTTAAGTAAATAAGACACCGATTAAATAAAGAAAGAGTTTCTTTCGGATAATTATGTTATGGACATTACTTATTTCAGATTTGTTTTAACAATCAAGAATCAAAACGAATAATATGTTAATGACAGTTTATAATTATAAACAAATCGAGTATATGATTCACTGAAGGAATTACAATCGTATAATGATAACTACAAGTACTTAACTAGTTACAGTATAAAATCTAAAAAAAACCCCTTGAGGCATTGTACCAAGGATGCTGGCGCCATTTCCTCGTATCGCAATGCTGATACGTTGTGCGAGGAAGCCGCCAGCTCTTTGGTCACCATTTACATCAACCAGACGCTTCGCGATTTCTGCAAAGAGTTTGTACGCGCTGGGGCCCCATGGACTTAACGTCTCTACGCCAAACGGTACAAAATGGTACTCTCTGCACAGGCTCTTATATTTGTTACGTTTCAATATTTCGGCGCTTTCCGCCGCTGCACCCGCTTTTACTTTAGGGCGTTGAAGATGGGACGATTTAAAGTACCTAACCGCTATTAATATCAGATTTTTCAATTTACATATTTAAAATAGCCGGTCATAGCGTACCTATAGCTAGCTCTTCGGTCACCAGTTACATCAACGAGACGCTTCGCGATTTCTGCAAAAAGTTTGTGGGCGCTGGGACCCGATGGACCTAGCTGAATAGAGCTACAATAGATGGATACGTTCGGTCAAAATAAATTATCCAACTTTTATTATCAGTCAGTTACTATGTTACTATTAATAAAATGTAGGTAATATTTATATAAGTAGATAGTAAAATGGCGGTCGTTGCCGGATCCCTCTCGGACGGAAACGGCGCGGCGACCTCGCCTGCTGCTCGCCGCCGCCTCCCCAGGGGTGAATGAACGTCTTACTACACAGATTTCTGTTACGTGAAGTCGATCGCCAGACGTTATGCGCTTCACCTAAATAAACGTAACCAATTTGCTGAATTGTACCCAAACAAATTGACGTTATTGGACAAAAAAAAATCCTTACTAAAAAGAAGGAATTATTTATGCCACGTGGTAAAATAATTATTTTCATCTCGGGCGTTCACAATTGCTTCATTATTCATTACGCTGGTGATTATATAATTTTTACCAGTTAAATAAAGAAACTCTCGATTATGTGTGACCCGACATTGTGGCATGACATTGTAGATGTAGACTCATTAATATTGATCGGTATTCAGTTTTATCTTTTACACGAATAAAAGAGAATCTAGGCTAAATAATATTAGATGTATAGGTACTGCTTTCTTAATCAGGCGTATAATATACGTATCACAAGTGTTATCTGTTATTTCTGGTGCAGTCGAAGTCACAAAGTACTATTTACATTTCTTGGACTTAATCTCAATGCCATAAGGCGCATATTATTATACTGTCCTGGCGGTGATAATTACTGTTGCAGTCAGACAATCGAAGTAGGTTAAACAGACCGAGTCGGTTGACGGGCACGCAGACCTGGTCCACCACTGATATCAGTCACCAGTATTTAAATAGTTTTGAATTAAAGAGCATTTGTTTCGTCCTGAAACGCTCATGCATAGGTAGTTTGTTTTATTATGGATTATACGAGATTTATGCCATATTGTTTCCGCCTATGCACAATATGAATTCCACACAACTTACTTTGATCACATGCGTACTGCTTCACAGTCAGTTCTACGCAATATTGTTTGCCTTTTCGCGTTTCTGCTTAATATGAATTAAACACAACTGAATTTCATTTCATCGCACATTTTTTTTATAATTTTCCGCTTCTAGAGGTTACATTCATAATTAATATATAAATGACCTGTAATTGATATATATCATACAGCATGCATTACATTAAAATAATAAGTATCATAGAAACATATGCCTGTTTAGGGGTTCTTTGACGATTGTCGCGTAATGTGCACTTGCACATCTTCAAATACATCACCCAACTCTTATGAATGTAATTTTACAAAACTGCAATAAGGGAATGGCTATGTCAAACAGTGGACGTTGGTTAGCTGTTATACCGGTTGGTTACAACAAATTTTCATACCCTATTACATAGATACTTTGACTAAACTTGACGCAGTCCCAAAATGACAAAAATCTCAAATAGAATTTCTATCTTTATGAAAAAGAAATCATACCTAATGACCTTCACACATTACGCTTTCTGAATTCACATAATTTTTCAGGAAACAAAAACAAACTTAATCGTAGCACGATACCATACCATACCATGGGGGTACTATACCATAAATATATAATAAAGGCAAAAACAAGACAGCATAGAAATAAATGACTGTGAAGCTTTAAGATCAAACTCAGTTGTGTGGACTTCATAATGAGCAGAATCGCGAAAAGAGTATATATTTAATAGTAACGTTTGTATCTTTGAATAATATCCACGAGGAGGGTGGAAAGGTCGTCGTGACGTCACAGCCGGCAGGGCACTCCCTTGTCGGGGCCGGGCAGTGACTCATCACTTGTCAGCCTAATAATATGTATGTAGGTATACATACGTTGCCAAAAGCCGAAGGAAGCCCCAAAATGATGGAGGGGAGAATGTCCACACTCCGCTGGTGCACGCGAAGCAGGGCTGGCATTTGCAGCCACTAACATGCAATTTAAGTCAAATAAATATAGCTATTGGTATGATAAAGAAAAACATAAGTAAAATAAATAAATATTACAGAGCATCCTTACACGAACTAAGACCCACGGTATGCTCAAGAAGTGTTGTAGCTGTAGTCAGCGAACGATATATATAATATATATAAATAAATAGAAAACATCCATGACTCAGGAACAAGTATCTGTGTAAACAAGTAACTAAAAAAGGAATTATTAAATGAACTGTGGGCCCATTTTTATCTCAATTGTATTGTATCACCAATTTAATATCTTGATTTATAATTTTTATTTAACATTACAACTATTACTTAAAACGGGATAGTTATCATGTATGTAAGTATGTTGAGAATTGTACCATGCGCATGTACCTCTAAGTACGTAAGTAAATATACATCAAGGTGTATTTCTAGGTAACCGACACTTCGCGTCGCGGTCTTGGCCTCAGATCATATCACTTCTCTGATCCAATATCAGTTATATCGCACGGCACAATGCATTATAATTTAATTACAAGTGTTTGTACCTACGCATCTCTAGCAGTCAGAATACGCCTTTACTTTGTAGATCTGCTAGATTAAAAAGCACTCTTCATGGTCATGTTACAATCTTACGAGTAAATGAATCAATTGAAAATGCCTTCATTTCAATCTGTTACAAAGAATATAATATATGTAGCAGAGATATGAACAAATCTTTAAGGGATATGATCATATCACGTAGGATGTTAAAATGGCGAATCCATTTCATCATTTCTCTAGAAATTTCGGTAATTTCACCAAATCCCAGATGGAGTTAGTGAAATCTTAAAATCGACCTACAGACCCACTTTGTCATTTCACTAGATTTGTTTAGGGATTTGACAAAATCCCTGAACTACGACAATAAGCCGACGAAACGAACTCAAAAAGTAAGTAGTTTTAATATTTCGCTGAACAAGTTTAGTTCACTAAACATAAAGAGTAACCTGTGGTATTTAGTTTAGTGACCTTGCCTGTGAAGCCGATGGTCCTGCGTTCAAATCCCGGTAAGGGCATCTATGTGTGTGATGAGCACAGATATTTGTTCCTGAGTCATGGGTTTTGGATATATGTAAATAAGTATTTGTATATAATTTATTTCGTTGGCTGATTACTCACAACTCACGACACAAGGCTTCTTGAGCTTACCGTGGGACTCAGTCAATTTGTGTAAGGATTTCCTGTAATATTTATTTATTTTCAGTTAGGCTTGTAAGGTAATGGGTGGCATGGCAGAATAAAGTAATTTTTAACCTACATCCAAATATTCTACGACATTCTTTGAGTGTTTGAACTTTTTATTACACAAAGATACAAGGTGATATCATATTTTTCGATGGGCTAAATGTACTTAAAAATGAAGTTAAATATCTAAGGCCTGCACTACCTATTATATTACACTCCAAATCAGTGGAAACGTCCTTCTATAGAACGTGATCCGTTTCATCCATGTCGAGTGTAGCATGTATAGTCCACCTACCCATTGCTGAGCAACTAAATAAATCAGGCGCCTACGCGGTCTGCCAGTGGTGATATTACCTTCCTAAGCACCTGTAACGGGAAATTGCGTAATTTTGCTAGTTTACTATAACACGATCTTGTGTAGGTTTGCGTAAAATGTAACGCATAAATACATAAATGGGCAGGACTGGGGGCTGATTTAAGCGCGTCGAGTACCTATTCGAAGCGTGACATTTTAAACTCTGTCAGAAACGATGAGATGGTATTTTAGAAACATGAATGATGAAATTAATAATCGTGGGTAATATAATACTTATCGAATTTATGGTGAGAAACTTTTGTGTGCGATTTTCGTTGTCAAAGCTTTTTGAATTCGGGTGCACGACTCTCAAAGATCGTAGAATCGTATATGTAGATATAGACATATGCTTATGTAGATAATAGGTACACAAGTTCCAAACAAGAGGCGAGATAAAAAAGACATGGGAATGGAAATAAAAGACATATTTAAAAAAAGAAAACCGTTGGCTTATTTAATAAAGTAGGTGTTAGTTCTGGCCGCGAATTCGTCTGGCCATGATTAGTCTTCGAGTAGCCTATGTATTTCTATTCAACGAACCCAATTTGAAATTGAAACAATATCATTATATAAATTAAAATAAAGCTAAGCTAAGTACTTATTTAGTTTTATAAATTACGACCTAAGTTACTTTGTCAGGAATGAAACAACGAGCAGTTGAATGCGACCTTTGTTTGATTTCGAGCGCACCATGTAATAATTAAATACTTATATTTATTTACATAATATATTTCTGTAAAGTAAGTTATTACAAAAGGTAAAGTGCGAATTTTAATAATATACATTTTTTATACAAAGTTTGTTTATAATAATATAGGTTTATATTGTATATAGTGGGCCGGAAATATTTATATTATATTGAATCCATTCATAATTTAACATCTTTGACCACTTACCTAAAAAAGTTTCAACACATTTACGGTAGATGTCGCTAGGCGCCTCCTGCAGCGCATTGAAGGATATGGTGGAGAAATTCGCAGCCTTTGGCTAAGCCTCTGTAGCTCAGTTGGTAGAGCGAAGGGCATGTGTTCCAGAGTCGCGAGTTCGTGTCTCGCCCGAAGGCAGTTGATTTTTTTTAATTCGTTTATTTCTAAGAATTACCACTTAATTTATATCTATTTCACAATGCCATATCTTTCGACATACCTATTACCTAGGTATGTTAGCAGTGCTATGTGCCAGCAAATACGTAATAAGTGCATATGTGTTGCTGGTGTATACTAAAGACTCGGTAGTAAGGGGAAGTAATATAAATTGAAGTAGTCAGGCCTAGTGGAACACTGAAAACAGCAGTTGCAAATGCAGCATCAGAGGCACCACGAGCGCAGCGGGACCATTGATCCCGCCCCGCGGCGTCTATTGACCCCTGCAAGTCTAACGTGGACAAATGCATTATATAACCCCTGAAAAGGCTTAATGTATCCACCCACCCACTTGTGAATAAGTATTTTCGAGGCAATTACATTTTTTCTGCTTATTGAGCAAAACACCTTGTACCTAAATAAAAAGTATTATAACATACAATTCCAAAAGACAGAGAAAAGAAAGACCTATACGAATAAAATACGTGAATAATACAATGTTTTTAAATGACGAAATTTTATAATAGTATTTTATTCAATCGTGTTATAATAGAGCTTTTCAGTCGAGTACCGTATTTAGGCCTCCAAACTTGCCGAGAACGCTTGATTATAACTTGATTGTATACAATACTTTTTCTACGAGTAAATTATAATAATAAAAAAGTCAATGTTGTGAGAACATAAGAATTATAAATATCGTTCTCGGTCCGCCATGCCATAAAGTTACTACAAGTTTTGTTGTACAGACCCTTTGACTTTTCCTGCAACAATGAATAGTGTGGCTTCCTTAGCCATATTTGTGATTTCTTGCAGAGTTAAACATTCGCAACTGCCGCTACTCATCGTTTTATTTAATATTACGTTCTAGTAATTATTCCAAAAACAAAACTCAATAAGTAGCGTTGCTGTGGGTATCAACACCGGTATCAACACAGAAGTTTCTGGTAACCAAGTGTCATTAGTTCATTACAATTGGCGGGTAAAGTAACAGATAAAATAATGTATGTTCAGATACCGAAAAATTTGCCAGGTCTCGCAAGTTAGTATACAAATTGTATGAAGTACTATTTTTGAAATTATTATAGTTGTCTGGAGCGTATCGTAATGAATATTATAGTTGAGTTGGATGTATCATAGACAATCTGATAAGTATGATCTTATAGTTCTGTCTATGTTCTCGTAATTGGCAGATTAAAGTCGGCGAGTAGAAAATAAATAAATACTTAGATACATAGTTGAAAACATAAAAACAATACTTAAGGAACATTTGGGAAAAAAAATAAGTACAATAAATATACTAAAAGTAGGTACCTAGTGTCTATTGTAATATATGTAATAAAAATATTACAGCAATTAAATTATGCGAATAGTAGATATGGTACCTATAAATTTTTACATAAGTAGGTACCTACGTACAAGACTGCCCAGCGTTTGACCTCAGTCACACCTCATGGTAGGTATTTAAGTGTAGCATGAGATCGAGAGTGTAGCACGCTGGTTCGTCAGTACCTAATCGCCTAGGTATTCACGCTTGCCTTTTTTCTGGAAATAGACCAGAAAAAAGGCAAGCGTGAATACCTGGACCCGTGGACCCGGGTATGTCCTTAAACTACGTCCAACAATGAGAGGTAGGGCACAGCGATGACCATCACGCTTGAATCTGGGGCAGCCCAACTGGGGAAGTACCTCCTCCTTACAGAAGACCACAGCCATAATAGCACTGCTACCTTTCAGGTATGTAGTGTTGTGTTCCTGGTGAGTAAGGTTCCCAGAGCTCCAACCCCTCTTAAAGGCCGGCAACGCGCTTGTGACTCCCCTGGTGTTACGGGTGCCCATGGGCGACGGTAATTACTTACCACCAGGCAATCCGTCTGCTCGTTTGCCGCCTATGTCATAAAAAAAAAAAAAAAAAATAGAAGACGAAGGGACCAAATTCCAATCCTTAGCAATCGGCAAGGTATACGTGTGTTGAAATTAAACTCTTTACAGTTACTGTAGTGGCATTCTCTTCTGCAGGGGAGGTAAGGGTGCATTGGGCAGTCGGAAGGCTTGGGCACCACTTTACAAAAGTCTCAATGCCCGGTACACGTTTAGATATTAGAGAATCTAGTAATTTGAGGGTGTTGTCATAACTAATAACAACGCCCTTAATTTACTAGTAAATAGCGAATACCTATTTACAAAGTGGTGCCCAATGCACCCCTGCCTCCTCTACTGTGTATAGGTACCAGGTAGGCAGGTATAGTGTATGGACTGTATGGTTTTAATAAGTATCATCCTATAGGTACTTGCTGGGTACGTAATTTAGTTTACAGCTAAGTTCACACTTCCCTAGTAAATCAACTGTATGTAATTCGCAAGCAAGCGATTTCTTCTATAGGTAGGTGTTTTTGTTTAGTATCGACACCTATTGGGTTTTAGAACACACACCTAAAGTGCCTACGAAACGATTTGAATCATAATTTTGTCATAGCGACGCGGAGTCAGTAATACCTATTTCATTCATACATATACCTATTCATGGAAAGTACCAAATACCTATCATACTTTTGTCATAATAGCCATTTGTACCCAAATTGTATGTTGTAGCCAAATCGGGAGTAGTTAGGTACCTAATTTATTCTACATACGTATATCAATGGTCGCCGTAGGTATTAAATAAATGGTTATAGGTACACTAGTTATAGGACAGTGTCAGAATAAACTTAATGCCAAATCATTTTAAAATTATTAATATCAAAAGAAACGAATGGCCAACACAAAATTAAATGAGTTGAGTATAGTATGCTCGTAGCAAGGTATAGATACTATACATATTATATATCTGCCCTTAACTACCTTTACTTTCTCCCATAAAGTATAATATACAGTGTATGGACTATGGTTATATCTAGATTCTGGAAGTTATTCACCAATATTAAATAAAAAAATATAACTAGGTAGGTACTCAATCTTTAATGCGATATGATTATTCATAGAGCACCTAAATACTATAAAACCATAGTAAACTTACCATCATACAACGCCGCTTGTTCACAATTCAAAACATATAGTTCACTCAGTCTGTAAAGTAAACACGATTTTTATCTCACAATTTAAAAACATAGGACCGAATTTAACTTCACTTACGGAATGTTCGTAAACAAACGAAATTATCTTTTGTGTTCCCCAGAGTCGTCAATGCACATTCCGGTAACATTCATTATACACTGAACTGAAACTAAGCCCGTACAGTGAGTGAGTACGACGGTCGACACCCGTGCCGTACCGAACGTACTGACTCCATAAGGCTACGATAGGAGAGGGATACCTAACTAAACATAATGTGTAGGCGGAAGCGTATCTTGCATTGGTATGAGTCGCGACGGCTCGTGCTATTGCAAGTGAGTTCATTGCTTATAGAAACATGCTGCGCCATCTATGAGCTCTCACTGGAAATATCAAGTAAGCCAGCTAGCAATTGCTGTCGCCATCTGTAGAAAGAAATGTTAGGCTGCAATGACAAGTAGGGTTCCTAGAGGGCGCACGAAACGTTATTGTTGATGTATTGTTGTTATACTCACATATTTTCATGTGATAGATACTTCTTGATGTTTTATTATCACATCAACACTTTCATTGAGTAGTTGCCCTTTTAACTTTTTATGACCTTTACTCGTTACCCGTCAATGTACAATAGGGAGCGTGCATGAACTGTAGAGGGCAGCATAGGAGCCCATTGTTACACGAATGGACACATTTCACGCAATAAACAAGGACACACCTTACATAATATATACTTACTATGAAAAGAAATATTTTTTTAATGCGTTTGGCGCATTGAGTTTGACACTGCGGTTGCTGCTGCGTTTACGGCGTAAAACAATATTTGATAATAATTAGTTAACTTGGTGTGTAAATATGTGCATCAATCCCATTGCGCTTAAAGCAGCGTCTAACTTATACTGAGCGCTTTATAGGGCCAAGTGTTAATATAACTCACTAGTGGCCGAATTACTGTACTCAGACCCTACAATGCGTAACTGCATGCGTCTACAGCAGATGGCACATGATTTTCGCGTGAAGTAGCTCTGGTAGCTCATGGTATCCATTTAGACTACAAAGCCCTTTAAGTCAGTGTCATATACCTAGTTAATAGCAATTACTCGTAGAGCAGCCAAAGCAAATATATGTTTAGGTAGTCGCCACAAGTCTTTTTTTATCACTCTTGATGCCTGCTACTAACTTATAAGTAAATATAAAATACAATATGAATACATATTGCATTCAAGTTTTTAACCCCTTTTAACTCAAGAGGTTAATTTACGTAAAGTTAATTTGTAGTTAAATTACGTAAAATTCTGAAGTATTATGTGTAGTACTGTTTGTCAAATGATACTACCTAGTACCTAAACGGACCTACCTACGTAGTTTCAAATGTCTAATTTAAAGTCCACTTTAATTTAAATAGCTATTTTAATTTTAATTTTAATTTTAGTTATGTTTGGCTGCGATGATGAATCAGCCAGGGAAAGTCAAATATAGGCATTATTATATAATACTCGTATATTATATTAAAATAAAGTTAGGATATTTACTAAGCGCGTTAGAGGTTTATGTTGGATTTTTTTAAGTTAGGTTTATATTCTAAGTAGCTTATTTAATAATGATTCTAATAATATAAGATTAGTTATGTCATTAAACACCCCATGACATATACACTATTTAGAAAATAATAGATACCTCTAACGTTCTGAGTTCGTTACTACTTATTATCCTTCTGAGGCACTAATGTAAGTTTCTTTTGACTTACAAAAACGTCTCGAACGCGTAAGTGATAATGTTATTTATATGGGTACCTAACTCTAACGCGATGGTAAAGTAATATTACGTTAAAAACTTACACTCAGGGCTCTGGTTCCGTAGACAGACTGTTTACGCTATGTTGATATTTTAACGTTTTCTAACCGCACTAGTTTTTTTTTTTTTTTTAATTAGTTTATTACACAAAAAGATACAATTTAATGGTGACATGAGTCCCACAAAACTGTTTGCACAGTTTGACTGTGGGATCTGAGTCTCAACTTACATCTAATATTATTTACAAATTCAATTATTAAACTAATATACTATTAATACTGTGTGTAAGTCTAATACGGGCGAAGAATTAAACCAGACATAGGATTTACCAGTATAATGATTAAACAAAAGGTTTTTCTTTAATTATACCTATTATACACATGTAATTATTTTTTGTAAAATTTCTGAGCAGTAATGTACTGCGAACATTACGCGATATAAGCTTTTGAAACTAACTGTCAACGAGTGTTTAACTCGAGTGTCTTGCATTACATTGCGGGCCGAATTCTTTTATATGGATAAAAAAAATATTGCATTTCTAAGCAAAATCCTAAGTCCTATTCTACCCTCCGTTAAGAGATTCGCCCGTATTAACTAGACTTACACACTGTATAAAACTTAGGTAAATAATTTTCTTTTAAATCTTGCTTTGTCGGCCTCCAGTCTGATATCTGCAGGCAGACAATTTAAGATGTAGGGAAGACGTTTTTGCAGGCATCTATCGCCATAGTAATTTGTTACCCTTGGTACAATATACTTGCCCGCATCTATCGACCTGGTGCCATAAGTATGGTTTACAAGCGACAGCCCTTGTTCAGAGTTGCCATGGTGATTTAATGCAAGAGTAAATTTGTGCTTAAGGCTAGCTGGTAGGATCTTACATATTTTAAATAATAATTTATAATAATCTGCTTTACATGTATTTTTAGTCTTTTTGCTGACTAGAAGTTTTAAAAATCTTATTTGTAATTTATCTATTTTGCTCATATTTGTCTTAAATGTTAACCCATAACAAGTAAGAGCATAACCTATAATAGACTCTACTAGTGACTTATACAAATATTTTAATGTATGTAAAGGAACTTTGAAACTTAAGTGGTAAAACTTGCCAAGCAATATCCTTAGTTTATCACAGATGTAATTTAACTACCCGCACTTGTTTCTGTTTTACATTTTGAAGTTAGAACCGTAATACTCGTGTGTAGTGATTAAGTTATAAATTTATTGATTGTAGCACTCGTAAGTAATGTGTACGAACCATCTAAGGTTATAAACTAGTTGTTTAGAAGTGCGTATTATCGACCTTCATAAAACTTTAGGACGAGTAATAACTATTGCATGGAACACCCTAACACTCATTGCAGTGTAATACATAAATTTCCCGGAACTTAACTTCCGATTATTTTATTACATACGGCGCTATTGTTTATTTTAATATATTTGCATTAAATTAGCATCGGTACTTAAGAAGTATAATGTTTCCGCATGTAGAAGTACACACTCCTACGGAATATAATATTGCCTTGATCTACAATACAAAAGATTGCTCGGATGCGCACTTTACTCGCTGGACCCGTCTTATCTAAGGCCATATACAGCGAGTCTTGCCACCGACGGTGTGGCATACCAATGATCTTACTAAGATTGCTTTCCATTTCCGCTAAATACTTCCAACTTTATAAATTACAGGAAATCTTGTGTATGCAGGGTTGAAATAAGAGCTAATGGAAGTAAGTACATATTTATATTTTTAGCCCCTAATCGTTAATCATTTTTATTCACTGAATCTTTAAGTTTCATCTTACGCATAAGCAACCTTACGTAAAATTGGTAGAAATCTTAATATTACAAATTCCTGAGTTAATACGTTCGGCGTTTCGGTTATGGAAGCATATACATACATCTTTCTTTTTCGATCTTTGGAACATTATTTACCTTAATAGTAATTAATATTTTTTTAATAATCAAATCGTCGTCATCCTATGGCTTTTGGCATACTTAGTTTGGGAAGAGACAAGACGACACATTTAGTAGGGTGACCAAATTGTATGCAATTTTTTTTAATTATATTTTTTGGTGATGATGATGAAGAATAACATATTCTATGTCATGCCTTGTTTTCTTGCTCCACGACCCCCAATCAACAACTTTAAAACAAATTTGTTTATGATTATTTAGTTTATTTCTATAGGTCCTTTGTGATTTTCATTGAGTGTATAGGTACAATATATAGCAGCTACTAAGTGATAATCATATACCTATTGTGTAAAGAAGAAGTAAGGTGTGATAGAAGTGTTTGTACAAGTGTTTGGATACATGTATAAACAGACTATAGGTGCGTGCCTAGTTAAATTTATGCATATATTTACAATCCGGGTTGCGGAAAAACCGGTCATTGTGGATCGCTTTGGGGGAGGCCTATGCCCAGCAGGGATGTCCTTCGGGTGATGTGATGATGATGATGATATACAATTACCATATTTTTAAGTTGCCAATACCGTGTATAAAAAAGATATGTTAATTATTTTCCTTTATCTCTTTCGCTACGGCAATAATAATAGTAGATAGTTTGACAAGGGGCTAAAGTAGGCCATAGTACCACGAGATGGTTATTTTCCCGAACGAATTGAGGGAAAATTGTTCGAGGGGTAATATGGCGTTTAGACCCGAGTTATGCATACTAGTTTTCACTTCGATTGCGAGAAAATAAGATAAAATAACATTTCAACAATTAACAAATACAATTTTATTCACCCGCAATGAATTCTGAGTCAAAAATGTTTAATTTGGCAGTCTTTGTATTTTTTCACTGCTTTGATACAGATAGGATATATACCTACGCCGTGAATAAATGCCATAGACAACGTATAATTGGGGCTTCAAAGAGTTTGCCAACGATTTAAACTTTTTTTTAACGCTTGTGAAGTAGGAACTAAAAATCACCTAATGCTTTGACAATTTGATTGCGTTTCCTCATTGGTCGATTTTAATATTGTGGTATTGTCTGATTGGTTGATACTTTATACAAAGTTTTTTTAATAATTTCACATTTTTAAACAGTATTCGCACCAAAAAAGAATCTAGAGTTGCGATTAACTTCGATGTCTGCCGTGATTGGTGGATTTAATACGATGAAGTGTTCTGGATGGTCAATTTAAAACGTTTTGTATATCATAAATATGTATACATATTTTCCCAAGAGGCTAAATGTATTACTTTAGTCCGCCTTGGCAAGCATAATATGACACACTTTTAGAGCATGAGAAGTGAAAAAATACTTGTATGCGGTCGAGTAACCCGTAGCCGCGATGACGAGTAATTTATTAAAAAAAACTTCATTATAAGTTAAATAAAATCGTGTAGTTGGTAGGTAAGCTCTCGTGCGTTCCAGAGACAACGAGCTTAGCATTGGAAGACAAGCTTACGTACTTACCAGCTTGCCTTCAAAAACCCTACCGAAACTGAGTGGAATATTCTGGATGCACCCAGTGTTCTATTAAGCTTAGGTATACGAAGAAACATAACAACAATACGTCAGTATTTAATTTCCTTTGACAATACCTACTGAAATAATAACTTTAGTTGAAGTTTACATCCCAGGAGAAATAGCAGGAAACCCCCCCGGCAGAAGGGTCACCGGACAATATTCGTAAAACAGAACAAAACAAACAATTAATCAAGGACTTTGCCTGCCCGGCATCGGAGGCCCCACTCTGTGATTCAAGTTACTTTTAGACTTCGACATCTGCTTGATGCACCTCTGTTTTATTTATTTAAGAAAATTATGAATTACAGGTAATTCCTTGATAGTGCGGTAAAATTGTTTTAAACGTGAGCCCTGCAAGAGTATAACAATTACTCATGAATGGTCCAATAGTGACATCAATGAGTAGATGACAAAAGGGGTATTCTGGTAATTCCGAATTTATAAAAGTGACGGACAATTTCAAAAATTAGTAATATATCGCATGTATTCCTGTAGACCATTTTTGGAACTCACTGCCGTTTTACCATTAGTGAAAACACCTTATGGACGTTGACTCTTATTATAAAGAAATAAGGTCCATAAATGTTACGTCAATCAACTGTCAACCACACGATCTTTGACTTAAGAATGTGTGTGAGTGTCCATCACTTCAACCGTCCACCATTGGTGCCTCTACCTTATTTCGATCGAGATCCTAGTTTTCCTGATGTAAAATAGTTTTGCCTTAAAATAATTAATTTGCGTTTGTCACTATATTATATTTTTTGCTAAAGTATGGATGATTTCTATGTGCTTATTAAAGTATTTATTTATAAATAATCAACCGGAAGATAGTCACAATATATTTAGCGCAATAAAGAGTACTATGTACATACTTATATTTCTATAATAAATATTTTTTGTAGGTACCGGCGAATAAATATATATATATCGGTGAAAAATTGTATACTTGTAAATATTTATGGACTGAATTGTATCTGATATACTTGTTCACTTATTCTTACATACAATACTGAGGCTCTAGTGTAGGTAAGTTTCTTTTGACGTAAATAAACGTCTCGAAGGCGTAAGTGATAAAGTTATTTATTTGGGTAACTCTAACGCGATGGTGATGTTTTGTTACGTTAAAAACTTACACTCTGCGGGGGGGCTCTGTACTTCCATGAACATTTATTTTCCTTGTAGTTGAACGTAGATTTTCTTTATATTTATTATGGAGAGTGTTTTACATTATTTACTCGTCACCTTGCGTGTCTAATTTTTAAATGGCGCTAACGAAATAAAAAGTATTATGACACAGACTTACATGCAGTATTCATTTGATTTTGTAATGTCTAATTAATAGGTTTCAGAATAAAAAGTAGTAACAACGAAATATAGTCTTGACACCCAAACTCGACAGACAGACAATAGAGTCTGTAGTTAGCTCTTTTTTGGAGTGATATTACTATTGAAAGACAAAGACATTATGATAAATAAATATTTTTTTTTTCTTGAAAGATAATTACAATAATGGTTACAATTTTTCTTAATGGTATCGTTAACCCGATGTGGTTTGTCTCGATACCACAAATTAATACAGGGCATCATAGTATTGTGTTAGGGATACTCCGCAAACAATATAATAATACTTAAATACACATAGAAAACACCCATGACTAAGGAACATATATTTGCGCATAATATTTTATGTGTATGCTATAAGTAAGAAACGCCCTGGCCCACCCATAGTTATTACACGTAGTACAGAGCTAAGAAGTAGGAGGCAGCTAATAGGTATCTTACTCTGAGTAACAACGCTTGTTCAGTTTTATTTCTCCGATAAGCTTTGCATTATTCATCTTTATTTAATTGAGTACAATGCTTTTCAGTTGTAGAAAAAAATATTTTTGCTCTTTTAACTTTTGGGTTAAACGTTGTTCGGGTGCTGATAGTGATAATATTATATAGCGCGAATTATTATTCAGTATATATTATAAGCATCTCTTACATAAAACCATTGAAAGCGGCTTGTTCTGTTAGCTCTTAACTTAACGCTGATCTCAAGGTTTATATTTAGGTATATATTTGCTGAATAATTAATAGCCCTCTTTTTTAACCGTTATAAGTATCGCGCTGCTAGTAGTTTATAGACAAGAAATGTCCGACTTGGTATAAACATAGCATTTGAGTTTGAGGTAACGTAACACATGAGTTTATAGCTGAGGTTTAACTGGCAACACGAGTTAGAAGACAAGCACTTCGTAGGTAAGTACATGGCAATCACAACTTTATCCCAACGGAAAGTCATAGTCTGTTCATATTGTTCGCTTTAAAACTGTACTGAAACAACAAATAACATATTAACTGTCATTTTACAATGTGGATGAACTGTGGATCTCACGATCCATGTTAAATGTATAAAAAAATACATTTACATATTTTTGTATGAAGAATTTTTTTAATAATTTATTTGTGAAGGTAATTAGCCTACTGTCAACATTTACATTATTTATTAACATTATTTGTATGTGGACAGGGGCAGCATCCGATTAGTGGCCCCTTTGCATTTCATTAAAGCTGTAAGAAAAATATCGCTTTACCCTACACCCGTTCATGTAGACATTTAAAAATGCGTTCTATTCCATTATATTTTCATATATCCCGAGTATATTGAACTTTTCTTGACAATTCTTGATTCGTAGGCGGCTAGACAATACGAAGATTTTTTAAATGTATTAAATACAAGCTTCTTGTAAATATGACGTAACAAAAAAATCATTAGTTGCTATCCCGAGACAAATGAGTTGTAAAACAATTATGTTGTTTTTGTAGCAATTCGCCCCGGGACTGGCGCAGGTGCGACAGAAGGCAACAACGTCAAAAGAGCCAGGGTCCCTCAAGAAAAGTGACTACAAAGAGCTAACAGACACGGCCGCCTAAAGTAAGTAATCTTTCATACTTTCATTATCAAAATGCAAAATCCTGTACTTTTATAATTAATTGTGTCTATTGTATCGTAGCTTATTTAGTACGTTTTATTTAATATGTGAGTTTCTTTGGCTAAATAATTGACTTAATAGTTGCTTAGTAAATAATACCATTATGCTATTTAGTTTAGATTTGTTTATTTACCGTTAGTGATAAACCGTGCGTATTCTTGTTAAATTAGACAAGTTTTTATGTGCGTATAATTAGGTAGTAGGTTTATGGGATAAATCTATTTAAATAGCTATA
The DNA here is from genome assembly GCA_022674325.2 of Grapholita molesta. Lineage (NCBI taxonomy): Eukaryota > Metazoa > Arthropoda > Insecta > Lepidoptera > Tortricidae > Grapholita > Grapholita molesta. The sequence continues at coordinate 25,201,783 of CP053120.2, read as the reverse complement.
ATGTACCACCATTATGACTTATTATTACTTTTATGTAAAACTGCACATTCTGTCTGTCATACCCAGTTTCCTCCCAACTTCTAGCTAGCCTGCTGCAGTGACCACTATTATAAATGATTTTTAGTTGTTCATAAGCGCTGGTAGCCTAGCGGTAAAAGTATGCGACTTGCAATCCGGAGGTCGCAAGTTCAAACTCGGCTTGTACTACCTAATGAGTTTTTCGGAACTTATGTACGAAATATCATTTAATATTTACCAGTCGCTTTTCGGTGAATGAAAACATAGTGAAGAAACCTGACTAATCCCAATAAGGCCTAACTTACCCTCTGGGTTGAAAGGTCAGATGGCAGCCGATTTCGTAAAAACTGGTGCCTACGCCAAATCATGGGATTAATTGCCAAGTCGACCTCAGGTGGCAAATGCCGGGACAACTCGAGGAAGATGATAAGTTGGTCATATTGCACTCAAAATAAAATGGTTATATGAACATGTGATGTCGTCTGGCATTTAATATCTACGTAAAATGCTAATTATGAGATTCACAAATATATATTATATTTTTAACCGACTTCAAAAAAAGGAGGAGGTTATCAATTCGAACTAATGTTTTTTTTTTTATATTGTAAGGTTTGTACTTGTTGGTTGCAAAAAAGGTTAAATATGACATTTCTCTCCGAACCATTGGCCGTTTTATAATGAAAGTAAAAAAATAATTATTTCAGTTCTTCTAAAATACAAATAACCTGTAAGAAAAGTATAGCTAATCGTTAGACTGACTTAAGAAAAAAAGGTAAAAATTGAGTAGGTTCCGTAGAGTGAGACCGACTATAATTTGTAGCCTTTTTATAGCTACTAAAAACGTGGTAAAATTTTTAATATTTGATTTAATATTTGGAAACTATTTTTTTTTTATTTTTGTAAATTAGGTAAAAATAACACCAAACTGTGTGATCATTACAGAAATCTGGACAGAGTAATAATCAGTCAAATATGGTTTTACCTGTGGTACCATTGGTGTTCATTGATATTCTGCTTACTTTAAGGTCAAAAAACTTATCAAATAAAGTCAAGACCGTTTACTGAACAGTTGTAATTTATTCCTAAACAAAGTTTATAACGGTGCCATTGTATAAAGATCTATCACCGGATATTTTGCAAACAAAAAAACCGGTCATGCGCGACTCGCGACACAGAGAATTCGAATTTAATTATTAGGAGACTTTACATACGGATTTTCTGTTATTGTCTTTGTATTGTGATTACTTACATATCTACAACACATCTATCAAATATGGTGTTTTATGGAACATAATATAGGGGCAGACCGCGACGCACCGCTTTGAATGGGAGCCTTATAACATGTTATAATACTTATAATAATTTTCACTTATTTTGTTGTAACTTCGGAACCAATTATTCGGAAGGGAGAAGTTATACCGTAGTCAATAAACTAAAATACTCTGTTCATTCTACTTAATAGGTAGGTACCTATTGTGACCGTGATTTCCGACTAGATTAGGTAAGTATAATCATAAAACAATAGACAAGCACTAACTGACGGCGAAGGACAAACCGAATAATACTGGTACTAAGTAATATAGGCTACGGGGCCGGCGCCGAAACGAATAATCTGAAATTTCAGACATGACAGTAATATTAAGCAATCAAAAGTCCTATCAAACTTCTTAATATTTCGACTTGTCATAAGTCTCATAAGAATCATAACAGCAATTGGAAAACTTACTTATTCAATTTAATTATCGGGATAATCGCTTATCAATTTTATTTTAAACTGTTTTTATTATTTATAATGTTGTATCTCGTGTAGTGAATTGTAAGTTCTTAATAAGATTAAATAATTTTAAAAATCAAGTTTAAAAAAAAATTAAACAGCTCATATTCCAAATAAGTATATCGTACAAATACGTCTTTGAGGTGTAAAACTAACAGCTGCCTTTTAAAATAACGATTAAGTATTGCCATATTCCGTAGGTATTAGATAAATCTACAGCATGGGAGGAAAACTCATCATCATCATCAGTTAAAAATTAAGGATAAAATTGGTAATCTCTGATCACAATCATAAATTGAAATAAAAACTAATTTGATTACTCGCAGAGTTTCATTAAATCAACCGTTACGATTAATAAAAAACATTTTTAGCGTCTCTTTCAGCCTTGATGAATCAGGAAGTGATTTGTTGTGATATTTTTGGTTGAGATAATTTTTATAAGCCTAGACCCAAAGGCCTAGAAATAAGAAATTAAATTAGATATATTTAAATAAGACTAGGAATCAATTAAAAATAGCACCAGCATCTCGAAATCATTCCATTTTCGTATAGAAATTGCAACAGCAATTGTAAATGCACTAGTATAGACAAATAATTTTCAATTTAAATGTCAAGATTTATTTTAGATATAGTTTTTAATAAGGTAAGGCAAGTCGACTTTCAAGCCGGTTTTACGCAGACCCCGCCACTGGGACCGGGCCTCTAGACCTGGGTCTTGTAAATATATAGGCTTACGGAGAAATACTTCTGTAGGAATTACGCACATACCTTGCAGTTATTACATTCGTTATTCAGTAAACATACTTTTGATACAGGTGTAGTAGGAACCCAAAAATACAACTAATTATTAGTGTTATAGGTTCATACCTATAACACTAATAATTAGTACGAGTACGCTAGACCTGAAATAAATTGTACTCAAATGAAAAAGTGTAAAATATAAAGAGTTTTATATCAAAGACAATATTAGTTGTGTTCATTTAATGACAAATTCTCTCTGACGTGCGTTCAGAAACTACGTTAAAGTCCGGCTACCGGCATATTGGCTCGGTTAGATAGTCAGTGGAGATTTGAATAAATGTTTCAATGTTTGTTTTGGTACATGCTTAAACCTAAGATAATGTAATACTACGTTAAGATCTTAACATTATGACTAGCTGTAACTTATAGCTAGCTAGTGCTGAGCTCTGGCAGTAGAATGTTTCAGTAATACTTGCTATTCGTACAGAACTTGTTTTGTGAAAAGACTGTTTCGGCAAGTTGTCACATCATAATTGATTATTTCTTAGTTATACCTCAAAATATATTGAATATTACTCAAGCATCACGACATGTTTGTTTTTATTAAATACATAGGTAGGTACCCAAAAAAATCGATCGCAATTTATACTCATACTCTGTAATTTTTATGAACTAAGTAATATATATTGAGTTTAAGTAATAATTGTTTCGTTACTTACTTCAGGGGTGCGCCAAATTTCATATGAAATTGCAAATTAGATTATTCGAAATCCGATGTTTCTCATACAATTTGCGATCATAATGATCAGTATACGTAATTGTATGATTTAAGTATATAAATGAAAAATATTTTGAAAAACATTATGGTTAGCTATTAAATAAACCAGCTCGAAAAAATCGTACTTTGAAGTATTATGAATGATGTTAGTTGTAATAAACTTAGAGTACCATCAACATGATCAATGAAATTTAAATTCTCGAATTACACAAAAGGAGAGTGAACCGTTCGACTCTGTGCTTGCCCCTCACAGAGATCGGATCTCATACAAGTGGAAAAAAATTAGATGGTCAGCGGTATAGGCTTTACTGGTCCTTCCCCTAAATAAAACAAAAATATTTTGTACATAAGTTTTGACAAAAAATGAGAAAAAAGCGGATATTTGAACCCGCTACCTTCCGTTCGGACGTCACGCCTCCTATAGGCATAACTTCTATAATTCTCAAAAACAGCCGATACCTTTAAATACATAGAGTAAAAATTGTATTGAAAAAGATAAAGATAAAACTGTAAAGATAGTATTGTAAAAAGGAAAAAAATATTACTTGAGTCAGACGCGGTAAGCTGTAACTCTGGAAATAATGCCTCTACGACTATGAAATAAGTGTCATTTTGTAGCTTAATGTATAAGGTATATAACTTCTTTAGACTATTTTATCACCACTCTTGTCGTTTTCCTATAAATGGAGCAAGGAAGAAAAAAAAGTGCCTGTTTTTACAATTTCATAATACGTTGGTGGCTGTATACAGAAATATATTAATCTTACCACTATAAAATGTAGTATCGTTTTGTAGGTAATTTATCGACGATGATTTGGTCTCTGAAAAGTAAACTCCTCAGTCTTATGGTTTTTGTAGAAAATTCGAAAAACCAGAATGAGGGAGATAAAAAGGGGGGAAATGGAGGGAAAAAATAATTTTTCGACATGCTTCCATATCTGCATTGAAGCACATATATGACAGCTACATTCATGCCAAGTTTCATGCTTTCTTCAGGATGGGACCATAAAACTGACTTTTGTCCGGACATGGAGCCGTACTATAACCGGGCCGAGCAGAGCCTTTTTACATAGCTGTAACGTCCGTCGCACGAACGGCCCGTAGGGCTCGGTGATCACGTGATTCATTCCATACAAAATGTAGCGACGGTGGCCTCGGCTCGGCGACGGGCCGCTGCAACGTGAGTCAACCTTTAACCTACTCCTGTAAACAATTCTACAAGACCAAATCGTGCAAGGCTATTGGCGGTTGGAGCTCGGGAACCTGGTTACTGGCTACATGCCCATCCTTCGCCGATATCTATTGGCTTATCTACCGATACTTTCTTGGATCCCACCTCCCTTAGACTGGTTTGCGACTTGGAGTTTCGGTGCTCCTGGGGCATGGAAAAGGACCGGCTTTCTAGACAATACATCGCTTAATGTCATACATAATCCGTCGGTGTCTTGCCACCATCCATATGCCTGTTCTTTCCCTAATTTTGCGAATAAATAATGACTGAAAAACTACGAATGTGGTCATAAACTATTGTAGTGCAGAATCGCGCACAGAATCCCGAATAGGAAATAAGAATAATGGCATACACCTACTTCGAATAATCTAGAATAATAGCAAAAGAGAAAAACCAAATGTAAATGTTCTAATTGCCAAGTCAAATAAAATTCTCAACTCCCAGATTACCTTGTAAGCAATGAGCATGTATTGATTTGGTATATACAATAAGATAACTCTTGATAACTTGGTTGTACTGGTTCGTGATTTAAACAATATCGTTTTTTGACCGACAGAAGAAAAAAGCCGAAGACTGACAAGTGATGTCGTATAGAAATTCTGTTATTTTTTTTTATTTTAAAGCTTAGTAGTTTAGGGCAGTCTTGTGTAAATTCTGATGCTTAATGTATACGAAAATTTTGACGGTTCAGTAGTACAAGCTTCGCGAAAGCTTTTGTACCTAAATGAGCATTACGTTTACATTACGTATCGAGCGGTCGGTATGCACCTAAGGAAACGCACCAAAGCTCGGCATGCGAATGCCCAATGGATGACACCCTTCTGTCACCTCTAATGACAATGACTTAGATTAATAGTGGCATTCATTGGGGTACCCGGACGCTTGCCTAATAAGAATCAACCTTAAAATTAAGATGTAACGCAATGCATTTTTTTAATTACATATTCTAACTAGTAATAATTTGCCGTAGCGTGATACCGTAAATGATGGCAGTATTTCCTTTGTTTGCTTACTAATTAAGTTTTGACATGCGTTGACTAAGTTGTTTAAAAGGTCTTACTTTGTTTGTTCACAATTTGGGTTTTGCTCGTATTGTAATCGGGCAAAAGGGGTACTTTGTGTTTGCAACCGTTTAAGTATCTACTTGCTCCTCTAAACTAGTACCTAAACATAGCATTAGCAATGTGTGTGAGTAGGAAATAAATTCTAGTAAAATCATTCGTAAATATGTAAGGCAATCCGTCGTACACATGGTAAGTAAGTAGTCGTACCTGTTACAAATAAGACTATGGTCATAAATATAGTTAATTGCGTTTTGCCCTAAGGGCAGGAAATTGTACAGAGTGTGAAACGAGCGTGCGGGGTGCGGTAATAACGGAGGCTGCAGCGCACAAGTCGCTGCCGCAAATTCCTGGTCCCACAGGCTCACGGGGAAAAGCAAACCTGTGTAAGCAGCAAGCTCGAGAAGGGGCTCGATATATAAAAGAGATGGTGTGGTTGGCGCGTGACTCAGTCGGTCGCAGTCGACAGCGCAGCAGAGCGGCCGCTTCCTCGACTACTCACAAGCAGTCAGGTGAGCCCGGAGCCGCCTCCTAGGTCGAGATCGGTCCGCGCTTTCCTCAACCGGCGGTAGTTTCCCTAGCCGCTCAGTCTCATCACGCAAGGCGCAGACTGTGAACGTCGCTCGGTCGCGCCGCCTGCCACTCGCGCCGCGCTCGCCCGTTGCCGCATGTCGCTCGCGTAAGTGTTCTAACAACATAAACAAACAAACGGACTCTACTTCAATGAGGTAAGTTCATAACTCTGCGGTTTTATTTGGAAGTGCTAAGTGTCTTGTCGTTGTGCTTTGCGATTTACGAGTTGTTATTGAGTTATAGTCACTTTTAGGTATAATGATTTCAAAGACAATAGAAAATTTGCTAACTAACTTAACTCAATGTGTGTCTATATACTATATTTCAGAATGATTACTTATATATTCACATGACATTGTATTATCAAGCAAGCTCCGCATATGCCTTCTACTTAATTGTTTAACTACTTAGGTGCTAAGTGGAGAGGTACGACATCTACGTGGTACCTACTACCTATGTGACTGAGCCTAAATTAGTTTTCTTTATTTTTGATATCACTTAAATTCGAATTATGTAGCAAATGACACAGCGATTATTAGTATACCTACTTTATTATCTATTCGTACAAGTAATGAATAGTAAAGAATTATATGATTTATTTGTATACGTAAGTATCAACAATATTTTTAATGTGTTGCGTTTGAGGCCGAATAAACTTAAACACGTATGTTTTAACTGATAACCGTTTTAAGTATGTGCGTATTAGTTGTACCTACCGACTGATTAATTGGACTTCGCGGGTCATGCAGCCATTTCAGAGGAAATTGTCATGTCCACTATTTACAAGCAGAATTACCGAGGGAACTGATTTTTGAGCACTCGACGCCCTATCATTTTAAACTCTTTCAAACACGAAGAAATGGTATTTAAGAAGCATGAATGATATAAATTAATAATTGTGGGTATCGAAACTATATGTTTTGTGCAAAAATAATGGTAAAAACTTTTGTGTGAGACTATTTTCGTTCTCAAAGTTTTATGAATTCGAGTGCACGACTCTCAAAAATCGGCCCCCAGGTACGAGGATAGTGTCCCAATTCAAATACAATAAGTTTTTTTTCTTATGTAATGAAAGGCTGTAAATCCTAATAGATTTGAATCTAACTATAAATATCACATTTAGTGTTCCATTGGGTACAATTAGATTTATTTAGGGGTATCCTAGGATTTAATATATAATATAATTTAGGTCTACATAGCGCCGGTAAACGTTTACACCCGGCCTTGTAAGACACCCCATGTCCATTTTATGTGGAATCTTTAAGCCCTTCTCCAGTCCGTTGTTTTTAACTCCATCAACCTGTAGAGTCCAAAGGAATATTGTGAGAGCTGGCAAGTACCTGCGACGGCTTTCATGTTACAGTTTAGACTTTACATAATATTGATTGTCGTCTTAATGATTATACAAACCTAAATTAAACTATTTTTATTTAGTTAATTTTCCATATTTTGTGTTACTCGTAGTTTGTATCGTGTATATTTCGATTAATGTATACAATTTTCCTTTACTCGCATTTGATATTGATCTATAGGTACGTTGAGAGCAATAAAATAATTTGGTACCTACTTTGAATTCATTACTAATATTAATATTTTGAATATACATATTATATGTTACTCGTATATATATAAGTTACTAATATTTTTAATTGAATTAATTAATAACTTTAAGGCTATTTTATGCTAGTGAACATATTGCCTGTGGAAGCTATAGGACAAATATAATAATGATAGAAATGTTACGTATCGATTCCTATTGTTTATACATAATGGCGCCGCAGTACCGCGATGTGAAATTGTTAATTATCTATAATATGGGTATGGTAATTTAAAATGAAAAATAAACATTTAATTACCTATTTTTCATCCAATACGATAACGGAACACGTCAGGGGGCCAATTTTTAAGAGTAGTGTACATACTCGAATTTAAAAAAAACTTTGAGGTTGAAGATAATAGCACACAAAATTTCCTCGCGATTATTTTTGCGCAAAATGGCTAGTTTCGATACTCAAGGTTTAATTACTTACATTCATGTTTCTAAAATACCATTTCTTCGTTCCTGACACTTTAAAATGTTACGATTCGAGTGCTCGGCGCTCAAAAATCGGCCCCCAGAGAGCCTGGCGTAGCGTATTCTCTATGTCAGAGCTTAGCAAAAATTGTACTCGTATTATTTTATTAGTCCAGTAAGGATACGGTTGCCCAAAAAACTAAATAATAATATCCGAATTTACCAAAAAATAATTTTAAAGTAACATTTAAAGGTAATACACGAAAACCAACATAGCAGTAACTAGGTGCCGTACTTGGTTTACGTACAATTTAATATATAATTTTTCTTAGTTCCTCTAATTGACAATCTAATTTCACACCCGTTAAGTATGGGAAATATAGTCTTAATCATCCTGTTGCATCCTCTTATTTACTTTTTATGTATTTATTTCCCTTTTACGCAGATAGGGAAAGTCCTTTATTTATTTATAAAACTACGTAACAACTTCCCACTACTTGTAAAAACCCCTTACGTGTATGTGTACGTCTACGATGGGTTTAACAAAAAAAAAGTTAAAAGTTAATTTAAAGCCGCCTTATAACCATTCAACTTTTTTTTATACCAGACTGACCAGTGTTTGAAATCAGTCACACATGATGGTAAGTGTCGAGGGTGTAGCATGCTGGTTCAGTAACAGCCTATAATTCACTCTTGCCTGGAAAATACCCAAATAATATACCGGGAATACAGACGAAGGGAGCGAATTCCAATTTTTTTCTTGTAATAACCTTTAAGCGGTTAATTATTTCTTCTTAGCTTTTTATCTTCAGTAACTGAGATTCTGCATTATTACAAATTTAGATTTCCTTTTCGATCCCTTTGAGAAGAAATTCCGAAAAGCGTTGTTGCTAGTTTTAAGTCTAAAGGTCTCTTCCCACTAAGTACTCCGTATTATACTATGACCGTATTAGGAAAGTGCCCGGCAAACAAATTTTGAGATTAGGTTTTGTCACCTATCGACGCCGTCGCATGCCGTGCCCGGCCCGTCAAAAATTGTCGACGTGACTATTTTGCTAGTTGGTGGGCTGTTGTGGTTGCACGACATGCAACGTTGTCGGATCGGAGCACGCAAGCTATACTGCAAAAATCTTTCGGGGAGCAATTTTTTGAAATACTGAAATCAGTTTATTGTATTTAAATGAAAATAAAAAAAGATACAAAAAAAAATTCTCATTTAAATATTACATATTCTACAAATAAAAATAAAAAAAACATTATTAGTATATATACGAAAACCAATTATCTAAAGTTAACATTCAACCCTCTTTTAACAATTGTGGGGTTGAGTTTTTCAAAATAGCTGCTTATTATTTATTTAAAGTAATTACAATTGGGACCTAAACTGCGAAAAACTTTCGGGGAGGAATTCATTAAAATGCTGATATTACTTATTTTGTATTTTTAATGAGAAGTTAAAAAAATAGCATTCAAGTTTCTCATTCAATTAATTTATACGTTTATCATATAAACTTTCAACCCCTTTTAAATCCCACTCAGGGTTGAATTTTGGGAAACAGTTACTAGGTATTTTTGGATAATAAGCGCCAAATATATACAAAATTACACATTGATACTTATGTATATAACATACTAAATCGTATATAATATAACTACCTTTACCTGTTTTCGATTTCGGGTTTAGGTACAGAGCACGATATGCAAATTATATGTACGTCCTTTAACTAAGAGTAATTTTTGCTACGCATGTTATTATAGCTCTACGATCAACATACATATGTGATTTTACTTTTGTGTGTTACTTACCTCAAAGAGACTTCTCTTTATAATTCCGTTAATTACCTAGATTCGACCCACGGGGCGTCGGAGAAAGGAAGCGTTAGCCCGTTCGTTCCCCGAAGGGTTTTTATCTTAAAGGGATCTTTCCTTTAACCTCCCTTTAACGTTAGCGTAGCGTTGTCTGCCTTGTTGGTTGTTTTGATTAAATTAACCTTCGATGCTGTACGTAGAACCATTTTTTTTCAAATTCTGCTTTTGCCACGATGTTGATAAGTCTCGTGAATGATCTTTTTCAGTTATCATTTTTAGTTTATGATACATTGGTAGTTTATGATTTTTTAGCTATTTATAAATATTGATGTACGAGTAATATTATTACGCAACTTATCGGCTTTTAGTTTTATCGGTGCTGCTGACGTGTTTGTTTGGTATGTGGATCATTTTGTTGTTCGTCTCCTAACAATTTAGTCTTCCCAGTTTGACGTAATAATTGTTTGGAAGTAAAAACTACTAATGAGGAAGTATCTTAATCAAGTATCTCAGTTTGTAACAAGTAATAATTTGATTTGTTTCTTTATGTCTAATTGGTAGAAGAACCCCAAGTTACGCCAAATTTTAAGACACAGACTTTTGCAGAATGAAGATAGTAAGGTACTTCATGTTATGAAATTGGGTGCTAAGCATATTTGTTGTGTCCGCGTATACAAAATAAATTGTGAAATTTGTCCAGTGTCTAGAATAAACATGCAAAACGCGAAATGTTTTTTGATTCGCGATTATTATAAACCGATCGATTTTTTTTAATAAATCCATAATAAGATTTATCTATTAAAAACAAAAAAAAAATATTTTTACCATCGATGATGGGACCATCGTAAATGTTGATAATTACTTTCTGCCGAAAGTGTCCGCCAGAACTGTATCAGGTACTTAACCGCAGGACTCTGCTTCATTCTTTTTTATACCTGAACCTACCTCCAACGGCCGAATATTATATGTATAACATATAATCAATCAATCAATCAATGTATTGTACGAAGTAGATTTCCTTCATATTGTTTTGTTACTCGATATTCGTTTAACTCGTAAAGCGAGGATCCGTTAATGTCGAGTGTGGCGAGCCGAGCCACTCTTCCGTTGATGCTCAACCTTACGACTACACTCCACAGCTCCTGGCTTGCCTGCGTCATATTTACACCTCTTCTCGACCATAAAAATGTCTATATTTTCCGAGAGCAATCCATCCCATCATCGTAAAATGCGTGTGGACGTCGGCAGTAAAAACGGCAGTATCCCATAAAGCAACATCTTGCTGGTACATTGCTCACAATCACTTCTAAATCGTCCCGACTTGTAATCTAACCGGGAATATATTTATATGGGCAGAACTAAATATGAGATTTTCCAATTTTACCATATTTACTTACATAAAAACGAACTGCTAAATTGCGTTTTGGTGATATGCAGTAATTTAAAAAATAAATAAAAAAATAAACTGTAGATATGATAAAAGTATACGAGTATCAATCGTTTTAGCGGCTAGAAACCAATACACCGAAGTTTTGAATGTCGCACAGACTCTGAAAAATCAGACCGTACGAAATACTACGGAGTGTTGTAATAACAAAATCTGAGAGAAAGTAAATAATAAATCCTTCTTATATTGACTGCGTTTAGACTCCGGGGAATCCCGAACTGAGATTCAAAACGAAAGCTGAGATGGGACATTCATATGGAGAATAGATTTAATGTTAAAGCCGAGTGTCGCAGGCTTTGAAGCGGGCCAATTCACGTAGCTTTGTATTGTGTACGTCTACTCGTTGCAAAGTCAACAAATAGTATAGGTATTCATATGGAATTGAATAAAATAGATGTAAGGTAAACGTACCAGTAGGTATTCGACACGCGAATGCCCAAAGGATGACACCCTTCTTCCACCTCTATTGATAATTATTTAACATAGAAAGTGGCATCCATTCGGATGCTGTCGGGCACCCGGACGTTTACCTTACTTAAAACTGAGTTGTAGTAGTACCCGTTGTCGTTATGTTAATACAGTTGATTTAATTAATGTTTTCCTCAGGTGGCAGATCAATGAATCTATTTACTGAACACTATGCCATTGTCTATTCTCATAATATTCAGACATATATACAGAGGTAAATAAATATTGGTATTTTTTTAGATTGCGTAAGAAAACCTAAGCGCCTTGTTTGATTAGTTATGCTTTAAATCTAGTAGATTTTCATTTCAACTGATTTGTAAGCATGTGTACTCGTAACGTAATTATGGAATTATGTTATTTTAATTGATAATGGGTACCTAAATGTTATTAAATTAAATAATTATCGATATTAGTATATGTAAATAATTACATGATGTACTTTATTAGAGCGCATATGTCGAGTATAAATAGTAATACACTTTTCATTACACTTCCTTGTAACATATATATGCTTACTGCGCCTTTAGCTCCTTAAAATAAAGATATTATCCTCGCTGGTTTAGTCATTATTATAGTGATTTAATAGGATCCAACCGATTACTTGCACCCTAGTAACGAGTTTTATACATGGATACGAAGTGTTTTAATTTAGACGGTGGAAATAAGTTATTTTAACCGACGAACAGTTTTATGAGGTTAATTTCGTAATGTAGATTAATTTAAGAGATATTTCGATAAAATAATAAACATTATGCATTTAGGGATTAAATCTCATCAACCACCTCGGTATAATACAGTAAGCGTCAAATAGTTCATGGCCACCAAAGTGGGCAAATATATCGATACAGATCTTTATAGCAGTATTAAGGGTGTGTTACGATATATTTGGCTTATTATGTACTGACTGCAACTAACTATATAATGCTGACTGTACATACGTATATATGTTTATGTTTGTGTTGGTCGCAAACGTGTCCATGCTTTTATACTTCAAAATCGTGGACGTCGACTATAGTGATATCGTGCGGAATAGTTTTTAAATTGCAGTGGACGTGACATCTCGTCTGTACCGTTTACCGTTACCTTGGACGATGAAATAAAAGCGCATCACGGTGTTTAACGATAACTTAGATTTGTCCATATACTTATATAGGTAAATAAAATACATCGGACTTGCATTGATCTTACTTGAACAAGCCAGCGGATAAAACACACCACCAAATATAAATGGGAGTGGGTTCGTACAGGAAATAAACGATTTCTATTTTCACTCCGTGTCTGTCATGTGGGTTTTAATAATTTTGTGCAAAAGTATTGGTGGCAAACTGCGATTATTTTCGTATTCAAAATGTTTGATTCCGAACGCTCGAACGTTAATAGTCGCCAAGTGCAGTATCTGTATACTGCTCTTAACAACTCATCATAACATATCATAATAATAATATTTTCATACTTAGCCTTTGTATGAATTAAATTTGTTATGACACAACTGTACTAGCAATAACAAATAATAAAAGAATGTGACTATTACGAAACGAAACGTGACGTACGCGAACTTAAAAGATTATAAAAGCGACCATTAAACCGTATGTTCCCATATTTGACACTGTCGTAACAAACACTTACATGAATTTACGGCACGTGTTGTATTTTAAAAACTTGTTGACTGCAGGCTAACTTATCAAAAGGCTGGTGTTAATTTTCCTATTGATGGAGCACTACTTACAAAGCCACGAGGCATCGTGAGATAAGTAGAAACCGGAATAGTGTGGTAATGCGCATTACGGTTCATGCGCACAACAATTAACGTAACCTACAGAAACACGACCTATGACTGGGGTGATATTTTAAATCTAATATTTATAGGTAAAAACAGCCGTACTCAAAAGTTTGTCATAATTATTTTTGCACGAAATGTGTAATACGTATATTAATGCCCATCATTTTTAATTATTATTACTTATATTTCTAAGTCCGTACCATATCTTCGTTTATGACAGAGTTTTAAATGGAGTCGAGTGCTTGACTCTCAAAATTAGCCCCTAGTACTGAAAACTAACAAAAACATCTAGTCTTGGTAGGTATAGGAAGTTACACGTATGCACTTCAGTAGGTACCCAGTTGCCCATTAAAAGTACCTATTCTGATCAAAACTCAAGGCGATCATATTAAATCTGAAGTTGAAAACCTTCAGGAAATTGAGGCCTTCATAAAATATTATTTCATTACGTGGAATGCGAACGAGATGGGTATATTCGAGCTACCTTTATCTTAGTATGGAGGACACGAAGTCTTAAAAGTGGTTTTTATTCAATATTAGCTGTCCCGGCGAACTTTGTACCGCCTGAAAGTCTTTATATATATATATATATATATAAAGACTTTCAGGTGGTATATATATATTATTTTTTAAGCTTACTATAAAACTTTTGGCCTAGACGATCACAACAAACCCAAAATCGTTCAAATCGGTTCAGCCGTTCTCGAGTTATAAAAAGCCGGATCTAACACAACTTTGTTTTATTAATATACCTATAGATAGATTATTCTCACACATTGTCCTATTTTTTTCACACCAACTAAAAACGAAAAGTACCAACATCATCAATTGTTTTGGTTTGGCGCTTTAACGAAGCTAAAATTATTGTCTAATAAATGCTTTTAATAGAATGAAGTTAATAGTTTGGCCGACTGCGGAACGGATGATATATTATGTGATACAAGAGAAACAAAAATAGCGCAGGTTATTAAATCAAACGATTGTAAGGAAACGGTATTGGCATAAACAGTTCGCCCCGACCTCTGCCCCGCAGCCGCCTGCGGCCGCCGCCGCGAGGTGCCGGCCGGCCGCCCGGCCGACCGTGTTCCAGCAATGATCTCCGGGAGTGCGTCACGGCCACGGCGTGGAGCACCATCTGTTCGATTAAAACTCAATTGAATGACATTTATGGTTATTGAATATTGATTTGTTTCCAATCTGACTGTAAAAGCATTGATAGTGGTTAGGTACCTACAGCAGAGATTGAGTCAGTTTACTACGTTACATTTTTGCTCGTTATATCGTTTTCGCCGCTTTGCTTCAATGGATATGACGGTAGTATTTCAAGAATAAAATGTAGGTATTCATTCTTTATAATTGCGTCGTCAAGGTGCCACAATAATTGAACAGTTGTGGATTTGCATAGGGCATCTCTCAGGGTGACACTCTTGCTAATAGCGATCGACATTTATAATATCTTTATACTTCGTTCATGTAAGCACGCCGCATGAAATTTCTTTAACGTCACAGTGGGCGGTAAGAGAGATTTACCGCCCCAAGGGCGCGACGGAAAATCTCACTTTACACCCAGAAGGCCTCAGATCGCTTGTTAATGGCCCTCACCTCCGATTCGGGCCACAAATACCCGCGACCTGAGCCATTCTTTGTTTTACCGCCCTGGGTACGTAATATACTATTACACCTTCTTTACTTCTAATATATAAAAAAAATGAGGCCCTTGATACATTCGTATTTTCTAGTGTTAGTGCAGCATAAAAAGTGAATTAGGTATAGTTATATAATCAAATTACTTTTATTTATTTTGAACAACTGAATAACAATAACATTATATATAATAAACTAATAAATAAAAAACTTATTAATAGTAAACCTGTCCTAGATATCGATATAATTAAATTATAATCAAATTGATTTTGAAATACATTCGGTACGATCACACTGGCTAGAGGTATGTTGCGATTGTTAAAATATTATTTAAATTTGACAATTTATTAAATTAAATTTGAAATAAATATTAAATTCATCTACCAACTACTACACAGATTGTGGTTTACTTAGTCTTTACATAGGCAAAGTCATGTCCGTGTCCGAAATCTCGTACATTTTAGCCGGTTGGACCTTCTATTTATAGTATTTTTATAGTGTAACAGATTATTACGGTGTAATAACTTACTGTTTTTGCACCTTTGAATACATTTAAAGCCAGTAGTTCCGAGGTTCCTATCTCGTTATACCTCTTAGTCCTAGTATTACCTCTTAGCTTTCCCACTCGAAAGCTGGACGCGACCAGGCGATTTCACTACCGCTTTTACTCAATGAAATCTTCTATTAATAAGACTGCGTTTATCGACTTCCAACAAGGCCTATTTCATGCCTTCTCACCGTGCGTGTCTAGAACAATTGGTAACGAGTTATATAACGTGTTTGGACACCTATGTTGGAGCTGCTAGTCATGCGACAAACAGCCTCTTATCCCTAACTACGAATATCTTCTTATGTTCAATCATTTAATGTGCACTTATTTTATAACATAAAGCTTTATAGGTGGGGAATTTCTCAAAAACTGCCACTTATTACTTAGGTACTGCTTTTATATAATTTATTTACAAGATCAATATACTTCAGTACTCTATTTCGATAACTTTATTAATTTGTTTATACAAGTACAAGCAAACCTTAGGTAGCCAAACACTTACTTATTCTACAGTGCTAAATACTTACTTATTCGTCGGTTGGATGTTATTTCTTGTGGTAGTTTTTACTGCACAGAACAAAGAAACATTTGCGCAATCCGGAATCACAGATCTGATAGTTACGTATGATGGATACGTACAAAACACAATTTTAATAAGGCAAATACACACATCTAACTTAAAATAAAACACATGGAATTTCCTTTGAGTAAGTATACCTACGGGTGAACCATTCAAAATGACCTACACGCGCTCTTATTCTCTTGTCAATAGAGATGTGTTAACCTCATTTTGAACACCTAAACCGCAGGTATACTTACTTACGGTTACCTGTCAGTTAAATGTACTCGTTCATTTACAGTCGCCCGCCGTTAAGAAGTAAATCCTGACACATCGTTTGACATTCCACAACTATGAAGTTTCTTAATATTGACAATGTTGTTCATAGGAGAAAAAAGTGTACTTACCTGTTGCGTTTGGCAGAATAGTAAAGATTAATAATATATCGATTCACGTATACAGTTTGTAAAACCAAAAATATTGTCTAGGGGTACAACATGTTTGTTGATAAAAGGAAGACCTATTTATTACTACAAAACATATTTAAATAATATTAATGTATTATATGGTCAAAGAGACATTACAATTGACAATATTATAGAAAGTAAGTATATTACATTAAAAATGTATACTTATATTGCGGTGCCCTTACAGGGTGAATATTTCATGTATATTCCATGTATATTTGTGTAATAAAAATATTCTATTCTATTCTAAAAAAAAAGTGAATCTGAGTTAATAATTAATACAAAAGATTCGAGTAGTGATGAATATGGTGCTTCGGACAGTGTCACGTACGATAAATTATGAAGTAATAAACCTATGTTTATTTCTTTTTCTCATCTTCTTCTTATAAATAATATTCTCATATAACTTATAATCAACTGCTTTCACACGACTCACTCTTGACTCAAATTTTATCGATACATTTATCGATCGTTTCACCACCCTAGAGGTTTGAGTTTGACATGTGTCAGGATTTACTTCTTAACGGCGGGCGACTGTAGGAATTGGAATTTCAAGTCGAGCCAACCGTCAGAAGAATTACGCAATTAACCGGCGGCACATACCTAAGCGTTTTGACATTCTAGGAAACTGCTCACGAACGCGCTAAAGTAGGAAACTGCTCATTTGGCATCACATGCTGATATATCACTGTCTCTCATTGCCCTGGGCTTGGTCACTTACCGGCGGTCTTACAAACAGTAATTGTTAGACCTTATACCGTTGTAATAGGGATCACAAATGGTCAGTTCGGTGCGACTCGAAAATGCTTCTTTTTTGAGATAAATTTTTTGTATATTTATAATGGCCTTCTACCTTACCATAGACCTAAACAGCACTAGCTTTCAAGTAAAACAATATCGATGCAATTAGGAAAAAGTTCGGAGGACAAATATATGAACAAAATATTGTCGGTTTGAGTAGTTCTCTAGTTATATAAATATAACAAGCGTTTTGTATATCATTATATGATACAAAAAAAAATAGTTTCTTTTAATAGAAAATGCTAATTATTACCTATAACCACATTAATGTCAACCTAGAGCCACATACGACTACCTACTCCACCTACCTACCCCAGTAACATTACGCGTGACCGACGCGGCTTAATTATCCTATTGTCTCCATGAGAAATGTTAGCTAAAATACATGGATATTGCGTTGTACCTAAGAATTACATTAATCCGAAGGCACGATTGTCTCGAAGACCAACAGAAAGGTTCCTTGAAACAATATCCGATGTAGCGACTTACAATCTAGGCTGCAATTTCCTTACTTAGTTGCGGTTCTTTGTGACTTATATATTGTTCAGTCAAGGTTGAATTGCAAACTCAAAGTATCTACAGTTGAGCAGGCAATAATAGGTATTAGATGCTGATATATCAACTAGATGACTCCGTGAATTTTGACCCACCTTACAGTATCAACACTGGTAAAAATATTACCCTTACTCTCTCAATAACACCATAGTGCGTTAGGCTTACGGTTAAAGGCGCCTGTATATCTTTTTTGTGGAAATCATCTGACCAAACTTATTATATATACCGGTTGTATGGTCATTTTTAAATGTTTACAGACAACCCTTCCGAAAAAATAAAATTATATTAAAAGCTTCATTAATATTAATTAATTATAGTCATTGGGTAACGTACTTTCGATATCATAATTTTTTTGTATTATATTTTATACTTACGGAATAGTCGTGCCGAAATGTCAACTAGATTCAATGCCGCATAACTTTAGAAATATATTCGTAAATTAAACAAATTGTGTTAATTTCATTAGAATGCATTATATCTCCAACTAGGTTGATTGACGGCCTAGTCCAAATTGAAGGAAGCCAATTAACGAAAAAGTCATCAGTGGATGTTTTCTAACATACGTATTATGAAACTATAACCAATTATAATAGGTATTTATTAATACATATAAATATATATTTAATTTCTCGCCAATACAATTATACAAATCTAATGACTACTACAGAAATTTCACAAACTGCGTAACAGTTTGTAGGCGAATATACAGGGCTGAATCCAAATGGGAAAGTCAGAAACTATGAGAGATAGCGAAATCTGTTCTTAGGAACCATGGCTTCGATTTTAGATTTAATAATAATGAATGTGTAAGCAAAGGTAAGCTTAGACACGTTAAAAACGTTTGAACAGGTAAGATACGACTGACAAGTAAAGCTGTTAGCACCTCCCTGCTAATAAAAAAAATATGGTAGTAAGACAACAGATCACTATAGGTACTGATTTCACCAAAATGTAATGTTTCATGTGACTCTTTTGTTCTAACTAGCCTACATTTGTTGCAGTGCGGACGGAGAATATATCGCGACAAGTTTCAACAACATGAGAAACAACGTCAAGTAAGTATTACTTATAACATAAAATATATATTTAACACCACATCATTATTTTTAGGTTTTCCGTTAAATTTAAGGAAAGGTTCTTCTTGAATACTATTTAATTTGTTCGAGAAAATTCGAAGTAATAAATTATATATATTTTTTAAGTTGTAGAAAAAATGTTGCTACGTTCGTAGAAGCGACCGTAAATCGAAATACGATTATTGAGAGTTTTCTCGATAGACTAAAATCTAGAGTTGGGTCTATTTAAATATAAAACCATTTTAATTTTCATGACCTGTAATAATGTCAGTTTTTCAAATTAAGCAAGCCGCATATTATTGCTGGCCCAACACGATTTCAGGCCTAAGCCAGTAGCTATTCCAGGCAAAACGGGTGCCTGTTAGCTGTTTTTCCTTAATCGCCTACAAAAAACCGGTTATTAACATGTATAACTTGATCTGTATCTTGCAACTAGTCAAACCATCCGATGTTATTAGATTTCACATTTTTATTATATCTCTCCTATTTGGCTTATTACTTCAACTGTTCGTGTATACAATAATATATACGATATTCCGTTTCTGGTTTTGGTGTTTGTAGATTTGTCGATAATTAAGTAATATTTAGGTAACAATCAATTTATCAACACTCATTTTTATTTTTAATGTGTTGTATTAACATTGGTAACATTTAAGTATATAATAGTTACACACAGCTAAATGAAACAGTAATTATATTAGGTGATGCTCATGATCTTGACTTTTCACTACATATTAGAAAATAGTGCGTAGCATTTGAATTTCGCACCGTAAATTTTATTTTTTTAAGATTTAATATAGGTACAAGTTGGAATATCGAATGGGAAGAGAAAACACGAATATCGGAAGTCGTATGCTAGTATTTTGCATTAAAGCTTGTTTACTTAAATACGGATATACATGATAAGGATAAGTATTTAATATTTTTACTTATCTGTTAGCATGTCAAGTATGTCGATGCTATCGGTTGAGTACCAGGGACACAGTGCATGAAGGACCTCCTGTAAGTAATGTAGTTAATTACCGTTTAGGGCCATTAATATTTAAAAAAAAATGTTCCGTTATTACCCTTCTGGTCATAAAAAAAAATTGTTTAATTGTCAAAAAAAAAAGATGTTTTATGCTCCTGCTGCTCCATCTTATCACTTGCCGTCTAATTTATTGCTCTACCACAAAGGGAACAACATTAGGCGAATTTTATCTCTAGGAATTTTACCTCCTTCCGATAAAACCCGTCTTATTTCTAGTTGATAATGTATAATTATGTTATTTAAGAAAAACAATTGAATTCTCAAGTAGGTACAAGCAATAAAAGGTTATCTCGTGATATAACTATAGCGTATGCACGCATGTGGCCACAGAACAAAGGGCCGTAGTTTGAAGAGGGAAT
Organism: Grapholita molesta; assembly: GCA_022674325.2. Classification (NCBI taxonomy): domain Eukaryota; kingdom Metazoa; phylum Arthropoda; class Insecta; order Lepidoptera; family Tortricidae; genus Grapholita; species Grapholita molesta. Next base: position 25,181,048 of record CP053120.2, on the reverse strand, counting down.
CAGCCATGCAACTCGATAACTATCATCACGACCTTCGACCATTGTAAATATTCAGTATTCGCACTCCGTACTTACATCTCAAGTTGCTGCCAAGTTAGCATGTTGATATGCCTTATAAGATAAATAAACAGATGGCGTCACAGTTGACGTGCTGAAAACGACCGAATTTGATAGTTAGTTCAAATCAATTCTACGCAATAGATTTAGTCATTCCGATGATTTAAAACATCAAATAATTATCATTGCGCGTGACTGTATAGACTCAGCCAATGGACAACCACAGTTGTGGAGTAGGGCGGCCGTATCACTAATATTTTTTGTTGTAATTTTAAATGTTTTTCAAGTGTAGAAAATTATGTACCTATGTAAATATTTACGAGTATAACTGTATTTTTCCCCAAGTACGATTACGCGTAGTATTAAATCTGTTCCCGATCCAGAAAAGGAATTAACGAATCGGGATGTATCAATACACTTCAGTGTAGCGATTAGTCTGTATTAAAGGGGCCAATATTTATAATTGTGGTATTAATCAGTTGGTGTCATTAAGTTATTTTATTCATATTAAGCATAAGCAAGATCTGCCATAAGTCCTTGACTCAACTCTGTACATAAAGTACTCGTAGAAGCATAAGTTTGTTTAAAGTGTCCCGCTTTACAACTGCCACTGCCGATACGAGACATCACACAAGTTAGAAGAACAGAAGTTAGCAGAGGTGATGTTGCAAACAGTTGTGGGTAGTCTATAGTAATGACATTGTTGTATACACGCATTTAGTATTCGGCACAAATACCTACTTCATATTTGGTTTCGGAAAACCTGCCCCTCACTTTGCATTAAATTTGCATATAATACAAATACAATCCTGATTTATTCATATAAAAATCTGGTAACGTTAGAATACATTAGCATGTAATAAGTGATGTTTCCAATAGATTATGTACCTACCGGGGATAATCGATGGAGTCGACGACCTCATAAACCAGACACGTAGCTGCAATCACAGATAACGGTTGATCCCATACTGTTACAATAGTCCTTCCTTGAGCCGGTCCTGTGTGCTAAACCGTTAACGCCGCTGTCTCGACACGATCCTTTGTGTTGTGCGGCCGCGGTCTGACCGCGATCACTCTCCTTTATCTCGCCGGCTAATTCTTTAATTACTGAGTGGCTCGTTTACCCACTTTCAAACAAGGAACAAAGGAGGACACTATGATTGTTGCCGTATAACGCCACAAGTTTCACAAATGACTACAGCTACGCATCAGTAATCGTTAAAATATGTGAGTAGATCAGTAAATAAACCCTGAAACCATCACACAGTAACAGTGCCATATACGACCGGTCTCGCCTAGTGGGTAGCCCTGCCTTTGAAGCCGATGGTCCTTGGTTCAAATCCCAGTCGTGGCATTTATTTGTGTGATGAGCACAGATATTTATTCCTGAGGTAAATACATACTATCTAACTATATATTTATATGCATATATCTATTATATATATCGTCGTCTAGTACCTACAACACAAGCCTTACTGAGCTCACCGTAGGACTAGTTCAGTTGTGTCCCGAAATATTTATTATTTATTTATAAATAGTCAGTATAAAAGAAACTTGGATTATAAATAAAACCAAACAGCTTTGTTGAACAACAAAAATATACTGATAGAAAAATAAAGGAATTGGCATACAAAACGAAAATATGTTAAATGTAAAAAAGTAAATTAAAAATAAATATTAAAATATTTAAAAAACTATATACAACCTCAACAGTCAGTCATAAACTTTAATATAATAAACTGCACTATTTGTAGTCAGCTTACTTGCGTTGCGGTGCTAAGAATCAGACTAGCATGAGCCGAGGAGATCTTTCCAAACGGTGCGAGATTTTCGGTCCGGCAAGTTAGTAGAACTTAAATTTAACAAATGATAAAAACACGTAGAGAGCGTACTAAATCCATGTAACAATTTATATAACTTATAGAAAGAATAGAGTAGTACGAAAATGACACTAAATTAAACTTACTTTACATTCCCATCCTCGGAAACTAGCTTTTTGCTATTGCTATGATGCTAGATTGCTAGATCAGACTCATCTTATATGGACTTCTAATACCTCTAATGGCGCTAGGGGTTAAATACCTAGGACCGCACACCTGTACTTGGCGTATACTGTGTGGAAGTCTAATACGGGCGAAGAATTAAACCAGACATAGGATTTACCAGTATAATCATCAACCATTAGGTTTTTCTTTATTTATACCTATTATACACATGTAATACATTTTTGTAAAATTTCTGAGCAGTAATGTTCTGCGAACATTACGCGATATAAGCTTTTGAAACTAACTGTCAACGAGTGTTTAACTCTTGTTTAGTTCGAGAGTGTTGCATTACATTGCGGACCGAATTTTTTTATATGGATAAAATATTAATTGCACTTCAGAGTAAAAGTTATCTAAATATATTTATTATGTCGTATTCTACCCTCCGTTAAGAGATTCGCCCGTATAAGACTTCCACACTGTATAAGTAATCGTTATTGCAGAAAAATCTCCCTTTTAGGGCACAAAACGAAAAAAAAAACCGCTTAAGTACAGAAAAACAAAATATGTACTTTACATGCTAAGTTTCATGTCTGTTGCGCGTAATATGATTTGATGTTATTAAAGGTACTGTGAATAATTTTGGAGTAGTTAATACATGAAATCATTAAAAATAATTTATTAAATGTTTTTGTGGGTGTTTACGGTCGAAAAGGTTCAATGACCCGACCGAGACATTGAACCTATGTCGAACCGGTCAAGTGACATTAAGACCTTTAGCCGACAATACTCAAGCTTTGGTGTTGCATAACATCTAAACCAAGAGAGCTGCAAGACGGGTTTGTCGCTGGTCTCTCTGACACCGGACGCCTCGCCATTGCCGTTTTTACATTATTGTGTATGTAAATAATTATATTCAAAAGTATTGTGATATTGTAGATATTAGAATGTAAATATTATTTTTAACTCAATGAATGAGGTATCTTAGCGTTTAAATAGAATGTCACATTAAAACCATTATGTTGTGACGTGATATAATTATGGATGGCTAACAAGTGAAACCACTTACTTTCTTAACAATTAATATTTGTTTATTATAATTAAGTTATTTTAATTACTTATATGTTGACGCTGTTTTGGCATGCATGGCGCCCACAATGGGACAGACGCCCGTGCGTACTATTTATTTTTCAACACAATGCACTCGGTTGTTTTTCTCCCCGAACCAGACACGTAATATGTTATAAAATATATATTTTTTTTTTAACTTTAACATGTTTTTGACATGTTAACAATCTGTACACAGCGTACTGATTAGGTACTACAATGCGTAAACCAGTTGATGCTAGGTAGATAAAGGGTTAAGAAATGCGGGCATGAGTTTGCCAGCTGAAGGCTGGCTGGCTCAGAGGATGTCTAACATATAATACTGTCTGAAGTACGAACTGACAACCCAATCATTAGAGACAATGACGTGTCTTTGTAGCGGGTTTCGTCCTTAAAGAAGGACAACGGGTGGACAGACACACACGTCCGAACGGAGGCCACGGCAAACGACCCATCGGAAGGTGACGATCTAGGACCTCGCCCTGTGATGCGCTAAAAGAATACTGCAGTATAATCAATCTCGTAATAAGAAAGGCGGGTGAAAGTTATAACATAACATTATTATTTAATACTAACAGATAACGTTTTCTGTTTGATGGGGATAAATAAATCGAAAAAATAAGGTTACGAAAATCGGTCTAGTGGTTTTGAATTAAATATGGCGTAACTAAATGCTACCCCGACTGGTTTTCTTATATACAAATATAATTGTGTTAAAAGAACTCTAATAACGTATATAATCTCTGGTAAGAAGCTCGGTGAGCAACTTACATTTTATACTTAAGGTCAAGTTAAGGTATAACATCCGATAACAGGAAAAATCCTTTTAATATCTTTGTTTCCTCCAAAACCAGTGAGATCGAAGGCTATTCCGGTTGGATACCTTCACATTTGCTTATTATTAACGCAAACTTTATTGTATAATTTGTATATTGTTTTGTTTATTTAAATACGATATTTCTTATGATTGAACCTACGGCCACCTACATATAAGGGCGCCTCAGCTTACCTACTTCTAAAAGTAAGAATCACTAAGCGGCTTAGTTATGTATATTTGTATCAGTTGATATAATAGGCATATTAAATTTAACCAAGCTAAATAAAATATAACAATAAACATTTTTAGCCCGCCCATTCCTACAGTGTACCACTATATTGTGTTTAGTGTTGATTATTTAGGGATCCGCGTACATAATAGAATAAGAAGAATAGCTTTAATTGAATTAACTAAATAATGTGAAAAAAATAGGTACCATTTTCAAACTCGTGACATTTAGAATCAGACGACTGTAGTGCTTATACTAAATAAATGCCTCTGAACGCTACATTAAACATCGCATATTTTTAACGAGTTTTTCATTTGACAAAAGTCACTTACGCTTTCTGAATTAAAAACGAATGAACCAGTGAAGCAAGGCCGACGTCAGCTGCGTGACGGTCGGACCAGCAGAAGCCGCCCGGGAGTTGCGTCCGCGCACACCGTGTCTGCGAAGAAGCAATTGATAAAAAACATCTGTGATCGAGGCTAAAGACTACTGTACCCTTACCATGAGTTGTGACATTGAGGTTTTCGATAACGAGTATCGAGTTTTCTATTTGTGCATGTCGCTTGTACTATTTTAGTGCGAACGAGATGCACAGATAGTAAACTCGATACTCGTTATCGAAAACCTCAAAGTCACAACTCATGGTAAGGGTACTGGCGTCCTTCAAAACGCTCGTCAAGACGCTTGAGAAGTTTTATGAGTTAGATCTCCTTTTCACTTTCGTACGAGTTGCATTATGTGGTGTGTTGCGTTTGCGCGACAATTTTTATAACGAAACGCTCTAAATAACCCACTCTTATCTACATGGCTGTGTCTCATTTAGTAAGTATTGCAGTCTTATTTATTTCAGATCTAACTCCACTCGATGGTAATAATTACCTTTGCGTAATACGCCCGTAGACTGGTTAGGTGTAATTTACTATTTAGGTACGTTACTTGCTTCCTAGGTACTTAATATTACATATATAGTATACAATCTGCGAATGAAGATAGAACCGATTAAGCAAAAGTACAAACGCCTATACATATGTGATGAAATTATCTCATAAAAGTTATTGGGTATGGGTACCTATGTTAGAAATATTTATTTATCAACTGTTAGATCTAATATATACCTTAAAGTGGGGTGTGTCGGGATTGGAGGACAGTTCGGTTATGAATGGGTAGAGAAGGGATAACAAAGGGGTGAGGAGGTAGTGCTACCTAAATAATATATTCTTATTACAAATGGAGCTGTAGTCATATACATAATCCAAAAGTGTCGATCCAACAAATTCTCCAAATCAATATTGTATGAAATCCCACTTGACTTCAACCACGGGGTTTGGTCGGATGTCCTATTATTATATTTTTATCTTTATAGCTATGAGATAGAACTACCAAAATCATAAAATAAACTAAAGTACAAACAACCGGAACACTCATTCATTAATTAAGTTTGCATAAAATGTAAAAATAAAATATTAACTATGGTTGAATGTCAGATTTGTCCCTACTCACCCCGTTTTACGTTAGTCGTAGAGCAACGGATTTTGCTCACTAAGAGTAGGTACCCTTTTCGTTCTATTATAGAAAACACGATTATCATATTTATTATAGTTAACTCTATTTATTACTCTGAATAGTTTTTATACGAATACTCGTAGGTATATTTTATGTTTTGTAAAACGTTACTGTAAGTTATTTAGTTAATCTTTTTTAAACAGTGTCGTACAGTTGACTGTGTGCCTCCACTAATCTTGCCTTCTCGTTCAAAAACAAAAGACACTGAATATTGTTAGCCTCTAAAAGTGAATCCTGACACGCTTCCAAAGTATTGCGTGAAGACTGAAGTTGCTAAATTGATTCGATTCGATAAAATTAGGGTCATGCGTGCTTCGAATGGAGTGTGGTACACGCTGTTTTAAGACAGAAAAAATTTATTAGTTTTTTGAAAGTGTATTTTGTACCGATAGTAACAGCTTGTTGACTTTCATTGTTTTTCTTATTTACAAAGAAATAAAGTTTTTGTTAACTTCTGGTGCTTGTGTTAAGACCAACCGAAGCCAAAGATTTCAATGTTGAACCACGACCGAAGCGTGTACGTAGTAAGTACAAGCTTGAGTGTAATGTTGCGAGGGCATTGAGGCATAACTAGCGAAAACACTTTGGTGCAAAGTGTATAACACTTCATTAAAAAAAAGTTTGAATAATCAGTTTAAAATCAAATTGTAGGAAACATGAGGACATCGTGTCAATGCGTTATCAAGCGCGCGTTCTACAATAACATTATTAAATAAAAAAAAAATCTTTTTATTATTTCACTGCACCGCGATACGCGATCGAGGCTATGTGACCAGGGCCTGTCTCGTACTTTTAAAATAAATTTGAAACTTCAGTTAAAGCACGTAAATGAAATATTGCTATTTCCTCTTCCGCGTCCAGTTTGTCTAGCTCTTGGTCCACATACATATATTTTGAGGTCGGCTAATACAGCTATCCGTTTTTATGATCCGGCGTCATCCACTACTCCATCAGCCCGAGCCTGGGAGTAAAGTATATGTTTACGCAAACTTACGGCGCTAGGTCAAACGCAGATTTAATTTTATTTGAAAATATCCAAACTTTTGGTGCTTAACTAAATTAGAACGAATATTCTTTGTTATATTATATTTTACAACCCGTTCTTGAATAGGTATTTGCTGTGTAATGTTGATTTAGTGACTTGTTTTATAACACATTTGTTGTTGTTCTCGCATACTTCCCTTGCTTACAATAAATATTTAGTTACAGGGGAAAGGTAGAACGAACGGAAAAACAATGTTGACAAAGAATTGGCCTTCGTCCAATAAAATTCCTTTTGGTTTGAATGCGCATCAGTGTTATACATAACAACTAAGTAGGTGCCAGTGGCGGGGAATCCACAGAAGTCGATTCCCGTGGGCTTGATTTTAATTATCAGGGATTTCTTTCCGTAACCTACAGGCTAAGATAATAAGGAAAGCAAAATTGGCATCTTACTCACGAACGCTTTGTGCCGCCACTGGAACCCAGACAGGGGTAAACTCTCTGTATGTTCTCTATACAGACTGAAAAATAAAAATATCTTATTTCCTGAGAAAAGTTAACGACTTAAGTGTGAGTGCAATTTTTGTTTTTTATTATAGTATGGTGTTATTTAAGAGGGTGAGCCATTTATACTATAATATTAAATAAAATCCGAACATTAGGCTTAAAAAATCTTAAAAGCCCGTAGTCGATATGGAAAATAAAATATTACTAACTCATTTCAGACAAGTATAACCATACCCCTGCCCTACTATGAAACAAGAATTGAGCCTATCATGCTCCTAACCCTTTATATATAACTGGCAGATGCCCGCAACTTCGTTTCAGAGGATTTTTATTTTAGTTCTTGTAAGACTTCTAGGTTACAACAGGTTTAACCCGCTTCCACAGCCGAGGAATATCAAAACAGCGCTCGCTGAAATCACCTTTTTATTGTTAAAGATTTCAATGGGGGTTTTAATGTCAACCAATGAGCAAAAATGGGTGATGCATTTAAAATAAACATTTAACCATTCATTGCACGTTATATTTGTATTTAATTGAACAAAGTAAACGAACGAAATTTTGTTATTACATAACAGGCACCTGCACATATGTGCTGTGTGACTGACTGATCGTCGGAAAGCCTATTTATATAAAAAGTATTTGCCGATCTGCAAAATCGTAAGAGTTTGAGAGTGAATGAAATACCCGTAACAGAAAGGTTTATTTATATATTTCTCACCTTAAAACGAGTGTACATTTTCTATTTTCCACACTCGTGTTGGTAATAAGAGAGTTTTCTTTAGGCCCGCGTAAGAATGGATGAAGCCTCCCTAGCGACTACTTTCGTTTAACACTAAGGAAAATTGCAGGTATACGAAAATCGGGTTACCAAAGCGAATTTGGAAGCAATTTTCTCCTTCAAAGAATAACGTTCATTTACAGAAAGCCTGCGATATTTATACAGGTTTCGGGTTCATATTTCAGTAAGTAATTCTTTTGACGTGTACAAGCAATGAAATTTGTAAAGATGTTCTATACATTGCGACCCACTTTGATTGGTTTCTAGTGTAGGTTAATTAAAATGTTTTTTTTTCTGAAACATGAACGCATCTAAACTGTCAGATCTGCATTACATTAAATTCACAAAACGTAATATATTTGTCTATTAATTAACAGTTACCAAGGTAGCTAATATTTTTTTAATACAATGAAACTTAATATATGTTTTAAAAACTTGAAGAAATTGTAAATGTAAGTAACAGCAAATATTGATGCAAATGCATAAAACGCCACATGTAGTTAATTTACGTACTTATTTAAGGATATTTCATAGAATTTTACAGTTGTAGTACTCTTGAAAGAGTGGATAGGAGAACGACTACTCGTCATATCATTTATTTGACTGTATGGTTTTGGAGTGGATACCTGGTGGGAACGCTCGCGTACCGCCTTCCTACAATACTAGACAAATGTTCCATCGAATGTTCTTAATGTAGGTAACAATCGACGAGAGTTTTAGTTTGAATTTAAATGTGAGACCCACTCCCTAATTCTTAATGCGTCTAGAAGTACTGTAGCTTGGTATTAAACAGTTAAATATTGTAATTTGTTATCAGACCAACATTTTGGGGCCAGCGGAGCAAGATGGAGAAGCGCCTGCTGATGGTGGCCGGCGTGACCAGCGTGCTGGCCGTCGCCTTCTGCGTGGCCTTCGTGCTTGCGCTGCTGCTGCGGCCCGCCCCCGCCCCGGCCGGTGAGGAGCCCTACTCCACATATTCATAACATTGCCCATAGGCTAACTCAACATTTGTCTAAACCGAACTTTAAGTTTCTAGAGCCTGGCTAATATCTTCTCGAAATCTGTCAGATATGCAGCGTTTCACACAACACGACATGTTTGATGCAGCAGCCAACGCTTCACAGTGGCATGCAATTAATTTCTCGCCTTCTGAATGTCCCTGCAGTTTCGTAGATCACGTATCGACATTGTGAAATTCTTCAATCAGTCACACGAGCTTTAAAATCGACCCTACTCTGCTGGCGAATTTAATCAACACCGATTTTAATCGAGTACTTATTTGTTTTCCACCGATTTACTACGAACTTTCAATATTATCTTTATTTTCCTATAGGTACAGTCAGCAACAGAAATTGCTAAGCGGGCGATGTGTTCAAAATGAACTTGACACGACTTGTTAAGAGAACATAAAGAGCGTGTGTAGATCATTCTGAAAACCTGGCCCGCTTAACAACTTCTGCTGGTGTCTGTATTTATGTGGTATTTAAATTGATATTTTATCAGTATTTGTTGTGTAGTTGTACACCTACGTGCCGCAGCATATGCAAGTGGAATGCTTAATAAGAGAAATTTTGACGTTGTTATGAGTCATTTAAAAAGTTGCTGACAGAACTGTTTCATATACTTGCATGTTTAGTTTGTTACTCAAACCATTTAATAAGGTGTTTACGACTATAATAGATATACAATTTTAGTTTTCTTGTTAAAATTATTTTACATTAGTATTTTATAATAGAACACTCGTCGTGCAACGCAATGCCGATATGATGCCTATTAAAATTTCATACATTGTTATTATAAACAAAATACAATCTCAAAAATAAGGTTTTAAATGTTGTTAAAGTTACTTAATGATTTATACAGACGTCTTCCTAAACCAAAAGCGGCAATTTCTTTTTGTATTATCATACAGCCGTGTTGCTTTCTTAGCTAAAGAATTCTATTCCCCGAGGTAGTTCACTGAGGAAACTTCCTCATATCCGGCATCGGAAAGGCCGGAGGTAGCTTCTCTAGGTCTCGTGCTACACTTGAAAAGCAAACTTACGAGATAAGAGCACATGAAATTTACTGCAAACATATTGTATTTAATGTCACTGGAGATTGAATTTGTCATTAAATAGTCCGTACCAACAAAAACTTAAGTAGTCTTCTTTATTAAGCTTGTAAGTTTAAATAACATAAATTTAACCTACTCGTAAAGACAATTTTAGCCCATTCAGCATTGAGACCGTCGGTCCGCGGGTCTCGACGCCGTCTGAATTTCTTTAAGGACCTATAAGAGACTCAGAGAGGCCTCAGGAGACCGACGTGCTGGCAGCTACCTCGCGCAACGTATCAGCCGCACGATACAGCGAGGAAATGTTGCCAGCGTCTCTGGTATCAAGTCGCAGTAGGGGCCTTTTTAAGTCAAACATTCTCTAATTGAAATTAGCACGTACACTCTGATTATACGTAGGTACTCGTATCGTAGGTCATAATTAAAATGGTGAGTAATTTACGGAAGTTAGCATGTTAGGTATAGGTAAATAGAGATTTTTAGAACCTATTTTTGATTAAGCGTATTACGCAATGAACGCATTCTGGCATAAAACAGTTTACTCCTTTTCTACATTAAAAATCTATAAATTAAGCTGGTCTCAGTAAAGTCAATTCTATAAAAAAATCTATCCATTTTTTTTTATAGCTGCCCTTTATTGTTTTATCTTCGAAATGTAGTAGGTATGTTAATATTAGTTTTACGTTGTATCAAATCATTTTCAAATGGTAGTAAGTGAGTAGGCAAATAAGTGGAAATGATCAGATTGGTAGTTGGCGCGACGAAGTGGAAGCGAGTGCGGAAGCGCGAAGTAGACTGAGAACGTGATTGAAATTCGCACTTCGATGCGCGGGATTCGCCTTCGGGCCTAACATGATGAGCTGTCACTATTACTTAAAGAAAACCTATTAAATTAAACTCGAAAACCGATTACGTTAAAAAGAAGCCACTGATTACAAATTTGTTAAATAGTAAATATTATAATATTATAGTACAGTATGAATAAGTTGTAACTAAAATAATAATTAGTATATTTATGCAATAAGTACCTATTTAGTTCCTTCTCAAGCACTATTAAGTAGCCAACCAATAACAGTTTCACGCGTACATCGTTTGCTGATCACGGAATATGGCGAAACAACCCTCGCCTCTGTGTCGCAAAACACGCAAAAGTTACTATCCACAATAACAAAACTTCTCGCAATGTTAATAATAGGTGTTATTTAATTTCCTATTTGTACACTGTTTGGAAATAGCAGCACGCGTCAACAATACTTTAATGGAATTATACGAAATAGGAGTGCATGACAACTTGCAATGTAACCGTTGATCAGTGGACCGCATAATTCGCTATTAGGACGCGATAGGAGTTCGCGGACCGGCAATATATTATATCGTACTAACTACTGCGACCTGCTACTGAGTACCTGTCGTTGAGACCCTGCTGAAGACGATTAAATGCATCGAAATAAGAAACAATGTTCATACTTATTCGTTTTATCAACAGTAAATACTTCAATAAGTGATAGGTGTTTGTAGTTATAATTTTTTTTTTGTAAATTATTTTCTGGTTCGCCAGATATGTAACTTTAGGGTGTACCTGATACCTAAAAAGCTAATTAGTTTATGGTTTCCTGAAAAAAACATATTCAATTAATTGATGTTGTTTTTGTAAACATCCCTTCAATTAAGAGTACACGCCTTCGTGCATGAACAATATTTTTACTACCGCATGAAGATTTTACTTTCAAAAGCTTCCGTACGAAAATATTCAAAAGTGCGTCACATATGTTCCCAAAACACGCTAAATGCGTAAACCAGTTTGACTGAAACCACATGGTCGACATCAAATTGAATTGAAACCATTTTATTTATGGAACCGTTAACATGTTCACTGCGGCATGGGGCCTTTTGACCCCTCACAAAGTATGGTTAACTGCGCTTTTAACTAATTGTCGCAGCGAAGGTGTTAATATACTCTTAATAAATGGCAGTTATAATTTACATACAGTTTTATACAGGCTCTTTTTGTATAAAACTGGTAGAGTTAGTTTTCTTTGCAAACAGAATTAGCCAGGTACTGGGTGATAGAAAATTATTGCTATACTTCAGTTAGACCATATAAAAAATCGTGGCGTAATCAGATTAGATAACCACAATCATGTTCATAATGCATACAATATTATACTATTTAACTAAATATTATTAATTATTAGTAATTTAATAGTCTTGTCTTAATCGAATATACAAGCGTATCGTAATGTTGTGTGGAATTGCTAATTATGAGAATGGCCGTAATTATATTCTTGGTATTTTGCTGATTGCAGAGTTTTTGCAACGTTATTCACTTACATTCATCCGTCATCCGTAATATTTCATAAACTGAATCTTTTGCTTAATGATCATATAAAAACTCACATTTGCTCCCGGCTGTTTGTGTTTATGTCTCTGCGTCAGCTTGCTACTCTTCACCCATTCACTTGTCATATATATATATCTGCATTTTAGACATGCCACAAACTAGTGAACTGAGATTTTCTGAATCCATGCCGCCTGCTGCCAATCCCAAAGGGTCCGACGACAAGATCTGCAGCCAGCCAGGGTGCGTCCACACAGGTAAGATACCACATACTTTAAATAAACATTTTATGATAAAATCTGATAAATGTAAATCATGGTCACAAATCTACGCAAATAATATCCATTTGTTTTACAACCTTGATTTCAAATCGATACGCGCTATAAAACTCAATACACTAGTTGTTACACTACTAAACAAAAATACCTTCAAGAAAAGAGCGTACCTTAAAGGCCGGCAACGCGCTTGGCGCTCCCCTGGTGTTGCGGGTGCTGATAGCCGACCATAATTGCTTACCATCAGGCAATCCGTCTGCTCGTTTGCCACATATGTCATTAAAAATAACTTTTTATAAAATGTGAATGCTTATATAAGAGTTATAAGATAGTATGCCCAGTTCTGTTACACTTCTAATGCATAGTCTCTTTTTATGGTTTGGCATAATGCCATATGGATTTTATTCAATCGCTATTCGAAATTTCATTATGTTCATATTTTCGCTTGAGCAATAACCATCCTGTTTGAGAGGGAAATAAATTTCGATGTCCGTGGTAGGTCCTCGGGCCTTGATGAAGTAGGTACACACACGAAAACACGAAATCCGATTTAGACTATTTCAAGCTAATAATGTCCACTGCACTCCCAATAATTACCCAATAGTATTTTTTTCTATAGGAACCCACGAATTTAGTTTAACAGACTACATATTACCTTTACCATCTTTTTTGTATTACATGGTGTTTGAGAATTTAAAATATGCAATCTACATTAGCTTTCATTTCCACGAATCTTTAAAGAATATTTAATATTCTTACTAAACTACCTATTGTTTGAAATGCATTAAATCTCTGATTAACAGCTAGGTTTATTCGATAGTATGTACAAGAGAAGAGTCGTTACACGTGGCACGTGGCATGTTCAGACACTTTGTTCTTTGATGATGTAGCCATTGAGACGTAATACTTAAGTAATTTATATGTTATTAAGCAATTTTCGAAATATAGATAATTATTACTTCGAAATATTTTGCTTCCTTCACCAAACCAAATCGGCAATTAGTACGATTGCTTTCCTGACGTAAAGGTTGTCCAACTTATCCATCGCCGTCCAACGAGAAACGCAGCAAGTGAAATGGGCGACTTGAAAAGTTTGAAACCGGTACAACTCTTTGATTAGGTTCTATTTTTATATAAGGTTATTAAGTATAGGAATATTTATTGGAAACTGGTTTGTAATATATTCTAGTGCTTTTATCGTTTCGTGTGCGTCTTATGTATAAATAAAAAATACAAGTACATTTAATATTTTACGATAATAAGTAATACACATTCAAATGGCAAAGCAGAATTTGGTAGATTGTTTCGTCATATGTTATTGGAACCATTAGGGTATTGTAGATTAAAATCTGTTACTGGAATCAAACATGTTTTGCGATATTCGAATGTATTCTTTTTTATTTTCTAACAAGTTTGTATGTAATACAGCATCGAAGCTGCTGCTGAACATGGACGAAAAAATTGACCCGTGCGACGATTTCTACCAATTCTCGTGCGGGTCGTTCCTGAAGAACACGCGAATTCCAGACGACAAGACGTCTGTGAACACGTTCTCCATCATCACTGACCAGCTGCAGGAGCAGATACGGGCGCTGCTCGACGAGCCCGTGGCGCCCCACGAGCCGCGCCCCTTCGTTCTCGCCAAGACCTTGTACCAGGCCTGCATGAACAGAAGTAAGTCACGTATCGCCAAGTTCCCGCCTGCGGCGCTACCGCTAAGAACGATATTCGTAAATTTCGGACGATTCTCTGGTGTGGTCTCTGTCACTCTCATGATGCCTTAATTGGAGTAAAAGAAAAAGATGCCCGAAATATACGAACTTCGTTGTTCGCGGTACCGGGCCTGACTGATTGTTTATAATTGCACCGACAACCAGCAACCAACGACGAAAGGAACGTAACGTAACAAAGCGAGCTTGGGTTCCGATGTCATTGTTTTACCGTAACCATTATAAACAATTACTCGCATCCTTCAGGTTGTAAATACTGCTTTAATACTGGCACTTAAACATGTCCGATTCACAAAATTGAGAAATTACTTTTTCGTATTTTATATATACAGGAAAGTGATACATTTAAAAAGATCAATGTAATTTCTTTTTACTACTTTTTTATATCCTTCACTATCTGATTACCTACATTGATGTAGGTAATCCGACAGTGAAGGTTATCAGAGCTATTCTACTAACCTCATCAAAATTTCAATCAACTTCAGCACTACTCAGGATTGTGATTAAGTTTAAATGAGTACTTTCTCATTCCTAAATTACACCACGATATAGAGTTTATTAGGATTAAATGGTCTGTCCATTTGGCTAGACGGCCCTCCAAGTCCAATCTAATGAAAGTTGTAGCTAATAAAATAAAATGTTTTTTTTTTTGTGGTTAATGTATATCAACTTGCTTAAGATAAAGAAAATCCTAAACATTATACTGCAATTGCAATATTTTCTTCATACACTTTCCTTAACTTGACTTACTGTCAGACCAAAACAAAAAATTAGTGAAATATTTAGAGTGGTTCGCAGAACTAGAACCTTTTTATTTTTTAATATGGCCAACATGTAGGCTACAGTGCATGTTATGTACTTGTTTTATATTGTTGTGATAGTTCGATGCTATAAAAAATCTGATTAACAAAAACCACACTAATTATTTTTTTAATTATTTAGTAGGTATCTCTTTTCGTTATATCGTGAACGGTAAAATGTTACCGCGCGAGATAGTTGCGAAAACACGCTTAACAATGTATTAAAGTTTTAATCGAATTAGCATGGCAGTCACGCCTCCACGACACGAGCCATGTTGTTCCGAACTGCTAGTTTGACCTACATATTGTTGCCATGTTTCGAGTTAGCCTACAATATAATAAGAGAACAGGTACCATTCGAAACTTATTCGAACTGTTTAAACTCTGCTCATGAACACGGGATATTTCGTAGCTTATCTTGCTGCTTCTATTATTCAACAGTGTTGCTAAATGATGCTTAAGTTTGTTCCATAATTGTGAGTGAAAGCGAAAATAAAATGTTGTTGCTTCCGCAGTTTTGCACAAGCAAGTGACGTAAGTGATGGATGAATAAACACTAGAGCGGATACATTTCTATACCCTCTCCTCACTACAAGACTACTCGTTTTACGGCGGCCACGCCATCCATCACCTAGCTTTTATCCTTGGGTGTGTGGGACCAAACTTGGCCCAGGTTTAATAGGGTACATGTACAAAATTGGATAAATTTCTTTTTACCTTGAAATAGGAGTGTTAATTAAGACGACTAGTTCTATAATACCCAATTTTTATGTTCCTACAACATGTGGAACTTTTTATGAATAAGGCTGTAATAGTTATGTAGTTAACTGCAGTCAGTATGCTCAAAGACATCGCAACACATCCTAACTGCTATATAAAGAAAGATCTTATCGATATATTTGGCCACTGTGGTTGCCACTAACTATTTGAAGCTGACTGCACCTAAATCAGCGTACTTTAAAAATTACAAGCTGAAAACTCATTAAATCGGATGGGGTTATGTAAAATTGAAATAATATTAATATATTTATTGCCTTGTTAATTTATGAACATTAAATAAAATTACAGCGGTAAAATAACAAGAAAACCTAGAGAGAACCGTCTCCAATGCAATTATATCATAAGAAACAAGATAGAAAAAAAATATTAAACACAAAACTATCGTGAGATTCAAATATATTATTTGTATAGAAGCGGGTAACTCACGTTTTATAAGTCGATTATTGCTCGACATGTTTGACTGCATAACGAGAAGCATAATCAACATTTCTAGCAATAAAATACTTATAAAACGTGAGTTACCAGCTTAATTTATATTATTTTAATTTTGGAAGTTCGAACCTGCAGTACTGCTGAATAAGTCATTATATAAGCAACAGTCATTATTTATCCATAACGCATAAACCATTACTCAATATTAAGTAGGGCGGTTTAAAATCCTTCGAGTGTATACGACTATACCGTGTGTCGCCGTCATAGGAACTTTAACTTTGAGGATCGGTTCTGCACCACGAATGTACCAACATTTGATGACGGTGACACACGGTATCCTACCATTGTTTGTTACAGTATGTTGTAATTAATGAAACAAAATTGAAGTAATATCAGCTGGCTATGAAGATGAGTCGCATTGAGGTTCATGAATGGTTACAGGTTCGATCGAGGCTCGCGGCACGACGCCGCTTCTTGATATGCTGCGGCAGCTGGGCGGCTGGCCGGTGCTGGATGGAACCTCCTGGAATGACAACGCCTTTTCCTGGGAGAAGTCCGTGTACAAGTTCCGGGCTGCGGGCTACTCCGTCGACTACTTCTTTGACTTCTCTATCGGAGTCGACGTCAAGAACTCCACTAAGAGAATCATCGATGTAAGAGTTTACCCTTCAGAATAATGTACCAAATAATACAAATCTATTATTAGTGGTATATTTTTTTAAATACGCTACGCGTGGGCGGCTGGCCTTGAATTAATTGTATACTTTAATAACTATCTATATTTTTAAATACTTTAATACTTCATTTAATGAAATAATTTATGTTAGGTAGCTGCAACCTATGCTTGTTTCAAATCGTTAGCGTACACTCGCCATCGGATAAATCGTAGGGGTCAAGGTGTTCAAAATTATTGGAACAACGCCTCTATTATCAAGGCGATAAAGTGAATGTTCCGATATTTTTGAATACCTTGGCTGGTCCAATATATTTGATGCGACTGTACCTTGACCTTCTCACTGACTTAAAAATAGTAAATTCTGAATAAAATCCTGTGAGTCTGAGCCATTAATCGCCAATCCAATTTATGATTCGATAATCCTTAAAATATCGGGGAAAATTATGATCCTTAAAATAATTGTATACAACACATAGATACTTTTATTGCCAAGTTCGTAAGAGAGTTTGAAATTTATTCATTTTTACAAGCCGATTTATATTTAAACTATATGTTAACATGCATAGTTTAAACATCAATTTTATAAAAAAAAAGATATTTTAAGTTTCCTGCTTTCTGTCGTGACATGAAGACCCGTCCCTCTCTCACAAGTTCAGCGACAAGAGGCTCCATTTTCATCCCCATCCCAACTCCCCGTCAGAATGCGTAATTTATATTAAGCTGCTTATTGCGAATTAATTGATGCCCCGCGACCTGCATTGCGAAAGAAACATAAATTATCAATACAGGATACTACCTAACCGTTGACAGGAAATTCTATACCTAGGTATTGTTTGTATAGAGTCGTACAAACAGGCGAAGGAAGTAATAACATAAGAGCGAATATTTATCAACAGTTGGACCAAGCGTCGTTGGGGCTCAGCCGGGAGTACTTGAACCGCGGGATGAGCGACAAGCTAGTGCAGGCGTACTATGACTACATGGTGGACATCGCCGTGCTGCTGGGAGCCGACCGCACGCGCGCTCTCTCCGAGCTCAAGGAGTCGCTGCAGTTCGAGATGAAACTAGCCAATGTAAGCATCCGCAACCCGCCACCAACCCACTAGTTTGATGGAGGCTCTAAAAGACTTGAAGACGTCAAAAGATAAAATGACGTAATTTCATAACCATCCTATGTATCTACATATAACTCACTCTGAATACTCGATTTATTTATTTATTAGTATAGAAGATTTAAGTCGCAATATTAAACTTTACAGATATCCCTGCCGCTTGAAAAACGGCGTAACGCGACTAGTCTATACAATCCTATGACTATTGCTCAGATGCAAGAAAAATTCCCTAGGTAAGTTATCTGTTATACTTAATGGCGATGTTTTAAAATTAACATCATGTTAAATTACAGGTGTTTTTTTTGCTTATTACTGTATCGTAGTATTTTGCTCTATGGTAATTTTTCTTTTTCTAATAAATCGCTTAAGGCCCAATTACACCGCAGCGACCGCGCAGCGTCACAAGTTCAGTACCTAGTCGTCTTTTACAGGTTTTCCTACCAAATACTTTCTGCTCTAATGGTGTGTCTTTTTTTAGGATCCCTTGGCTGGAATATATAAACAATCTTCTTGCGCCCCATACGCAGGTTGGATTAGACGAAATAGCTATAGTCAATGTTCCCAAATATTTCTCGGAACTTGAGGTTTGTATTTAATTAATCAACTAAATATACTACTTACTTAAAAGTCTTTACTTAATTTAGATACCGACCCCACCTTTAAATTATGTCGCATAAATTAACATATTAAAGCAGCTATATACTATTCCGCCTATTTAATTAGTGAGATGTATTTAATTTCTAATTACTGATTTGTAAATGCTACAAACAGCTTCACAAATGCAAAGGTGAAATTTAGGAAAAATATATTAATACTATATATAAATGTCATGTATATTAAAAAAAACAGAATCTTCTGGAGAAAACACCAAAGCGGGTTCAGGCGAATTACGTGATGTGGCGGGTGGCGGGCGCGTCCGTGTCGTACCTGACTGAGACGCTGCGGCGCCGGCAGCTGACCTACGTCACGGCGCTGTCCGGCAAGACCGAGCGCGAGAGCCGCTGGAAGGAGTGCGCCGACACCACCAGCGTCAGGTAACTCCCATGGCCGTGTTTTTCCTACATTGGTCGCTACAAGGCTCGCTGTCTTATTGGACGCTACGTGTGTTAGCACCTTTGGGCGAGCTGAGGAGTTTGTGTGGGAATAGGGAAGGGTTGCGATTGTCGCTCCGGTTGGTATCTGGCCCAACTTATATCCTTTTCCTCAGCGTGGCAACGTCAGAGTCCATGGGGACTTTTGAGCCGGCTACGACTCGGGGTGGCACATTTATCTTAACTGTTATTTTTTATTTACTAAGTACCTATAGTATACTCAAGTTTGAGAAAGTCTATGGCTGATACCCGTATTATCGCATTGTATGAGGTGACGAGACCTGTGGTCAATATTCTTTTGTATCCTTTAGACGAAGATGCGTTGTAGATATTTATCTTTGGTTCTTGAATAAATATGTATAATTTTAACATTTAAAAACTGTATGTATGTTATAATTAAGAGGTTATTAACGTAATAATTGATGTTATTTTCAGCATGTCTATTGCCGTGGGTGCCCTTTACATCCGAAAATATTTCAATGAAAACTCTAAATCCAATGCCTTGGAAATGGTGAACGACATTAGGTAAGCTGCTGCATTAGAATCGTACTCATAGTGATTCGACACGTTTGACCTAACTGAATGGTTCATAATTTTTAAACTTTGTCTGTAGTATTTTAATCATTATAGTATTCTATTTTTGTCCTGAAATTAATACAAGTGGTAATAAAGTGTTGTTTCGCGGCTGAGAAAAATACCCAAGTAATAAATTCTAAAAACTAATATGTTCGTCTGAATTAAGACCCTCGAATTGACTGGAAACATTAAATTTGTTCTACCTACAAGGTTTCAGACACAACACAGACCACAAATCCATGTCTCCGAAACAATAGAAATTTGAAATCAAAAAGGAAACTACGAGAAATCCTATTTTTTTAAGACAATATAAAGAAATATAACGAGGAAACCTTTGTTTATTACTTTTATTAGGAGTTAAATTCATTGGTAAACAATGTATCTGAAGCTTTACATCTCGGGTTTCAGAAACAGTGTCCTACTTATTTGTAATATTTTTATAGTGAGTCTTTAGGGTTTAGTCTGTCGTTGACGAGTGTTATGTGGTCACAGGCAGCAGTTCCGCAAGACTTTGGAAGAGGTGGAGTGGATGGACGAGCGCACGCGCCGAGCGGCGCTCGACAAGGCTGACGCCATGGCCTCGCATATCGCCTACCCCAGCGAAATGCTGGATGATGAGAAGCTAATTAACTTCTATGGTGGAGTAAGTATCGCATGTTTATATGACTTCATCGGGTGGTTAGATATCGAACACCTCTAATGTGTGTACACTGTGGCGAACTTGACAATCATAGGGTACCGAAAGATAAGATTGACATACCTAAAGCGCTCTGCTTGACATTAGATAAACTTATATAATACGAGTGCTATCCCCGCTGAAAAGTGGCCACTGACGAAGACTCAGAAAATATCCGATCATAACTTAACTGAGCAGCAGAAGTGGCTAAGTGGTTGAAGTGTTCAAAATAAAGTCAACACATCTTTATTGCCAAGAGAATAAGAGCGAGTGTAGATCATTTTGAACTCTTCAACCGCTTAACAACTTTTGTACTATACAAGTGGTAGTCCAGCAGCAGAAATACCCATCTCCAAAAAAGTTTCATGCGATTTTATTGTGAAGAGAATTAAGAACGTATCAAGATCATTTTTACCATCTAGCCCGATTAGCTACTTCTGCTGCTGACAGTACGGAGAAATTATAAATGAAAAAAAAAAATTGTTTCTCCTCTATTTACGCGGCGCCTCCAAGAACTACAACAGGTGGGTGTATCCAAGCCTTGACCTTTTAATACAAACAAAAGCATAATATTGTTTGTGTGTCTACTTAATAATAATAACGTACTAATTAGATTAATTAATCTAATAAGTATTATTACCTAATTAGATAATTATACTAATTAGAGTTATATACGAAACGTATTGTTTATCTGAAAAGACAAATATATTATCATGCAAAAATACAACAATTATGTCGTGATGTACCTATATTAGCAACTCGCAACATCTCACGTTGCGTGTGGCCGTGTCACGACCCTCATCACATATGACCGGCCACATCATATTTCGAAACGTGCGACAGTTTATTAGTAGGTTTAAGGGCGCCTCACGTGCTTCCATACTAATGAAATAACTTTTATACTTATTCATTGTTTGTGGGCATCCCATTATACGTTATTTTATTAGATAGGCCGCTTAAGCCGGTGTAACAAGAGTTCTACGGACGCGGGCGCGACGCGCCACTGACAAGTTCTCACTTATAAAATTATATTTCTTTCAAAAAAGTACAGCTCGAGTACACGTAGCTACAAGTACTCACTGAACTAGATACGAGACACTTTTTAGGTATCCAAAAATAGCCAAAAGGTATTTGACTAGGTACCTACTTTAAGTTCTTACTTCAAATTCTAATTACCTTTTTCTTTTACTTTCCGATTTGGCCAATATTTTTAATATTCTTTAGATGATAGCCATGTTTGAGATGTAGGTATAGTGCATAGCTTGATAAATGGCAATGGAAAGAAAGTACCTACCTACATAAATGACCACATGTGATGAAATTACGTCCGCTATTTTAAAATATCTATGAAAGTTCACGATAACTATTGTTAAAAAATATTTAAAGCAGCAATTAAAATCTAACTTTTCTGAAAATACTTATGATTTACATCGTGACACAAAAAAATTTACAACTCCAACTACAATTTGATTTAAGTACCGTGAAATACTCGTAGGAGGCTTTATTAGAGTATATAGAGTATAGAGTATATTGGCTTTACGAGCAAGTGTGATGAAATAACAATTGTTGCTCACTGCGACTTCTTGTGAATCGAGGTGTAGTTTTAAATACGTAGCCTTGACCGTACAGAGCCATTACTGGTTATAACTTATAATTCATAAGCAAGCGCAATAAGCAGTATACCTCAAACAATCTAAAATGTATAACACTATAACACAAGTGCCGGCCAAACGACTTGAACTGGTCGTTTCGAGGTATCTACACGTGCAAAATGCAAACTATACCTTTATACTATTTATAGGTGCCAAGGACTACCTACGTAAGCTAGTCAGCATTAATAATAACAAGTTCGCAAGCTAGACGTTAGCTTACCTAGTCCTTGCAACCTA
Organism: Grapholita molesta; assembly: GCA_022674325.2. Lineage (NCBI taxonomy): Eukaryota > Metazoa > Arthropoda > Insecta > Lepidoptera > Tortricidae > Grapholita > Grapholita molesta. Next base: position 25,158,590 of record CP053120.2, on the reverse strand, counting down.
CAATACAATTTGCATTTTCAATGAAGACTTTGATTACAAGAGCATTTTCATGATTGGACAACTTTAATAGATCTTATTAGTAATTGTATAAGCACTTATGTAGTCGTTACCGTCAGTCTATTAAAATTAGGTATGCAAGAAACTCTTGCAAAAAGTAATAAATATATCCTAATCAAGCTAGGTGCCACTGACACTTGATTGATAACGCAGCTCATAAATATATTAGCCTGATTTTTGATAGAAAATTTTACCCCTCAAGGTGTTTGGCACAAAGTGGTGGAAAAATGAGGATGCTTAAGCAATATAAAGCAGTAAAGGTTTATTAGATATATTTACTAAATATGTTTTTTAAGGTATTGTCTATCATGGCATTCATAAAACTAAAGCGTGTCAAATAAGGAACGTTAGCTTGACTTTAACGCTTTTCCCTATTACCTATGTACCTAATGTCACTGTAGGAAGATGGGAGTTTTCAGAAGTGGCCTAATTTAACGTTTTTGTAGAAAAGTTAAATCATATTAGTTTTGTGATGATAAATAGTATGAAATCTGGAAGGAAATCAAATTAACATTTTTTTCTGAAATCTTCCAGATGGTCCTCAGCTATCGTGACTTGCAGAAATGTTAATTTAAGCCAGTTTTGTGACGATAAATAAACATTTAATTTCTATAAATACTAACATTTGGTGGTCGTTTCATAAACTATAAGCAGTAATGTACAAAAAAGTAAAAGAATATATTTCCATACAGAATCATCACAAAACTGTCATAATTTACCTTTTTTCACGTCACGTTAATTGCGGAAATTTTTTTCTGAACACGCCCAAACACGTCTACTGGTTAACTAAAAATAGTGAATATATAGAATAACACCTACACACGAAACAGAGCCAAGCCTCGGCAGTGATTGCCATAATAATTCTGCTAATTGTACCTAAAAATAAAGTTTTCTGCGTAGGAATAATCAATATAGTTTATATCCAAGCTTCCATAGTCCAACCTACTCACTGTTTTATTGCAGTACCTAGTGGAAAATATTTATTTGTGCAACAAGAGTCCAAAGTACGTATTGGTTTCGAGTGCTTATTTTGAGTCCCGAGTAAGTAAAAGATTCTATTATAGAATTTTGTGCATAGTGAGGGACTCAAAGTCGCTAATGGCGCTAAATAACTTTGGTCTCACGTTGCTCATACAACTTTTCACTTCAGAACAAATAATGAACAACTTTTCACTTTTGAATCACAGAAGAGAACAAATAATGTATTTAACAGTTCATAATTTTCAACTGTTTGTCTCACCTCCTCCGGAGTTACAGCTGCTTCTTCGTCGCAATATTTACTCATTTTTTGGATCTAAAATATCTTTAACAACACAAAATAACAGTTCAATTTTGTGGAAAATATATAAAAAAATAATCATAAGAAAAATCACGCCATTATTTTTAAAAGAGCGTTCCGTTACCTACTTACTAAAATTTCGGTAAAAGAAATGTTATAACATTTTATTATTATCATTTAATCATTGTTCATTCATCATTGTTCAATTATCATTACCTATACAATACATATCGGAATGGAAATAATTAAAACTTTTTAAAAATAGCATAGTGTATGGGGGAGCACAAATGAGTTACTGATTTATTTTAATTTTAGATAAAATATACCCACAAGCTCATTTTTAGTGAATTGTATTGTTCTTATGAGTAATAAAGAATCTTTAACATCAAACAACCTAATTCGATTATCGTACAGAGTACCTACAATTTGTAGACGATGTGGCCCAACTGTGCAATGACGTACTTAAAAACGAGCCTGGGATAACAGCAGAAACTGCTAAGGGGGGCCAAGAGTTCAGAATCATCTTGATAAGGTCTTCTCTAACTATAAAGTCGTGTTAATAGTTATTTGTTATACAAGGGTGCAAAATTGTATTTTAACTGCGAGTGTGGGATTGAAACTCGAGCAAGCGAATGGATTCTTAGTTTAACCACGAGCAAAGCGTGTGGTTTTAAAATAGAATCATGAGCGTAGCGAGTGTTTCAATACGCGAGAATTAAATTACAATTGCACCCGTGTGTAACACAAATCTTTTCCCCTCACTACAGCGAGTTAAGTGAAACATGCAAAAAACGTTTTGAAATCGCATTGACTTCTTCTTTGCGTTTAGATAGATCTTTGCGATTTTACAAAAGGTGCCTTTAGCTTGGTTAGCTTGTGGTGGCCGGTGCGATTTACGAATGTTCTAATTCGATTTTCTACTCGGTGCGTGTGCGAGTTACCGCCGCCGCCGCTGGGGCAAGTGAATTGTACTTCGCGAATTTAGACTTTAAAACCATAGCAATAAGAGCTATGAGAAGTCAACTTACTTTAATCACTAGTGGATAAAATGCGTTTTTACCCTCTCGTATTAAAGGATAAACAAGCGCTTTACGAGCTAGTGAGGGTAAAAGGAATTTTGAACACCTCGCGTGCTTAGAAATTTCTGCTGTTAACTGTAATATGTATGATGCATATGGCTCATTAACAATTTTTCGACTTGATGCATTCCGCCTCTACGCCATGTAACACCATAAGTAACAGTGAAATACGAACAAAAGAGGAAAACGGTATGCTTAGATTTAAATATGCCTTTCTTACTAGATTGATTATACATGTTTGATAACTAGATGCAAAGCTTGAAGTGTTAGGCGCTGATTTTACGTTTTCGTTTACCAAATAGGCTGTATTTTTACTAGTATATTTGTCCTTGATTGGAACTGTCGACCTTGTCTACCCGAATCCTATCCACTGATCTTTACATCTGTTTCAATTGTTCCTCAGTTGGAAATGTCCTCTGACAAGCTGATGGAGTCGGTGCTCAACCTGACGCTGTTTGGCACGGAGTACCTATTCGGCAAGCTTCGGGAACCTGTCAATAAAACCGACTGGGTCACTCACGGTCGCCCCGCCATCGTTAATGCTTTCTACTCCTCCATTGAGAATAGCATCCGTAAGTTAATAAGCCGACGAATGTTCCGTAATAATATGCTGTTCAATATGTTTATCTACTTAACTACCTTCGTACACAGACTAAGCTGAAAATATGTTCCCACAGAATTTCCGGCCGGTATCCTACAAGGTGCGTTCTTCTCGGCCAAACGCCCCGCATACATGAACTATGGTGCCATTGGATTCGTTATAGGCCACGAAATCACGCACGGGTTTGACGACCAGGTAAAATGGAAATCGACACCACCCGTCAACTCACTAGCCTATTTTTATATATAAAATTTGTTAAAATCTTGCGAATTAAATAGTTTAGTTAAGTAACCAGATATTCATTAATTTATTAACAACAATATGGCAAAAGTATAGCCTATATTTACTCTTTAGTTCAAATGTGGAATAACTATAGCTACAAAAACTGAATGGTATTCAATTACATAACCTTTCTTAACAGGGCCGGCAATTTGACAAGAACGGCAACCTAATTGACTGGTGGCAGGAGTCGACAAAACAGGAGTATCTGGAGAAAGCTAAATGCATTATAGACCAGTACTCCAACTACACAGTCAAGGAAGTCGGAATGAAGGTACTGACATTTCATCATGCATAATTTTCTTAATTATTTCCTGTTTCTATACTGTTTAACTAACAGATTCCTGGTTTGCAGCTTAACGGCGTTAACACTCAAGGAGAGAACATTGCTGACAACGGCGGTATCAAGGAAGCCTACTATGCGTACCAGGCTTGGACTCATCGTCACGGCGATGAGCAGCGACTACCAGGCCTAGAGAAATACACACCTCGACAAGTAAGCACGGACTCGTCGTCGTCTATTACTCGAATGTTCACAACCTAAGTTCTTGTGTCGCGATTTATTGGAATAATAGTAACTACCTAAATTGTTAAGTTGGCTGAAAGTCACCCATTCCCTTCGTTCGAGAGCCAGTGCAAGTCGAAAATAGGTGACATTCACCCGAGCTAAATACTCTACATTTCATTCCGAATGTGAGGAAAGTAAAGGAAACGCAAGAAGAAAGCTAAAAAAAATGTGTATTAGATATTTAACTAGCTGACCAAAATAGCGTTAAGCTTTGGCGATTTTGTACCAATACACATGTAACAAAAAATATTCAAAAATACTGTTCTCACGGTCACGTTAGATCCATTTCAGAATCGCTTGAGGAACCCATTATTATTATGATTTCTGGGGATACGTGTGATCAGAATGCGTGTGGTATGTTTCAGTTGTTTTGGCTGAGCGCGGCCAACACGTGGTGTGCGGTGTACCGCAACGAGGCGATCAAGGTGCGCATCACGACCGGCTTCCACGCGCCCGGACGCTTCCGCGTCATCGGGCCCATGTCCAACATGGAGGAGTTCGCCGAAGACTTCAATTGCCCCTTGGGCTCTCCGATGAACCCGGTCAAGAAATGCAAAGTTTGGTAGTCCTCGCAGGCACTCAGGTGGCTGAATCGACATTGGGCTGACCGGCCCCTCGATCTCGAACACGCACGTGCATCATCTTACCACTTCAAAACCACACCTCACAGCTCCACAAAAACACCGCGTGGCGACTTTTAAAGCTATGCTATACCTACTACAGCGGGTGGCGGGCAGTCCGTAAGCTCCCAGGGAACCTCCACCGGCGCTCCATGCATTGCCCGTTTGACATGCGACGGTACGCAGACATCCGTCGATTGTTACAGCCTTTAATCAGCGCAGGTTGCTTTCATCTGAACGTTTTCTCCAGTACACTACAACTAGTAAACTCGTGTTCAGTAGATTTGTCTGGACGGTCAACGTACCCGTTCGATGGCCGACGTAGAATCACTTAAATGCGAACGGTAGTAGTGTGGTGTGTTTGTCAAACTTAGAAGGAGACCTGAGTATTCAATTATATAGTTAAACATTTGTAAATATAACTATGTCATATACTTTTTAATCAAATTGTGTGTTTATAAATAGGATCAAATGTTACACTGAGCACGAAATCGTCAATCGATGGATACATTTTGTAAGTAGGATTACTTCTAAGCTTGTACATTTAAGTAGGTACAATGAAATTAAACTCTTTAGATTTTTATTACTTATTTTTATAACATGGGTTTAGGATTTACATTGATTCGTGGGCTAATATTGATGTGTGTTTGTAAACTAAGTATAGGTAATTTGCTGTTTGCGTCCTAAGTTTAGGGTGAAAACCAACGGCATAATGCATTGTGTGTCAAGAGCCCGTTAGAAAAGTTCTCTGCCCGTAGCAGTCCTCCCTACAAGGCCGTTTATCTGTATTACCCCACGATTCAAAGTAATTTTATTCTACATACCTGACTTACTTGATCACTTGTTCAGCTGGAACTACAAGGATGGAATTTTATTATTGTAGTAAATATAATTGTTGTCTAATATATTATGATTTACGGGATAAGGCAGCGGGTATTTAGAGAAACTCATAGTTACTTAACATCGGCTTCTATTTATGTTAACTGTATGTATAGAATCTCGCTCCTAGCAGGTAAGTAAGGAAATGAACACTGATAATTTAATTTTTAGCGTAAGTAGATAAGTATTACACTTTTGGATACAAACTTATTGTTGTGAGTCTTGAAACACAAATAAAACATTTTTATCAAAGCGTGTCTTATTTCTTATTACTAGGGGCTTAGCAAAGTGATAATCGTATATTGACGAACATAAACTTTTAATTTATATATGAACAATACTCCCCGACCTTTCGTTCGCACCCTCGTTCGTCATTAGGGCACATTATCACTCTCCGATTTTAGTTTTCGTTATTAGATTCTCATCTTGGCTAAGCTTTCTGGGTAGATATAGTACCATTTAACTTTTAGAAAGCACTGGGGCCTATTTCTCGAACACTTGTAACTTGTATTACAAGCGGAAGTCTCTAACAGGTGTCAAAAAGTGACTTCCGCTTGTATGTATTACAAGTGTTTGAGAAATAGTTATCTGGTGGCCTAGTGGTAAGTGCGTAAAACTTGCAATCCGGAGGTCGCAGGTTAGAACCCCGACTTGTACCAACGAGTTTTTCGGATTTTAATATGTACGAAATGTCGTAGAAACTTTTCAGTGGAGGAAAACATCGTGAGGAATCCGGACTAATCCCGATAAGGGCTAGTTTACCCTCTGGGTTGGGAGGTTAGATGGCAGCCGCTTTAGTAAAACTAGCACCTACGTCAAATCCTGGAGTTAGTTACCAAGAGGGACCCGAGGCTCCCATGAGCCGTGGCAAAATGAGCGAGGAAGAAGATATACCATTAAGCTTTTCTGAGCCGTAACCCCTGCCCGTTATCTATATGCCCGCAGAAGCCACTGGCAATGTCGCTAAGTGGTAAAAGGCACTGGCCTAATGTAACTAGGTATGTGACTATTCAATTGCTATTTCTTGTTCCTATACCTACACTACATACCTGGCTAGCCCCTTCTACTGATGAACGTGCAAGTTTACGTGCATCTCTCAAAATAATAAAACACAAACAGTATTAAGATTCGTTTATTTGTTCATAACTCATACATGCGAAACAGCTTACTAAGCCAGGAGATTGATACACTGAACTAAATCCAATATGCAGCGAGACTGAACAATTTGAGGACAATTCAGTCTGACATTCGCTACTTATTTGTAAGCAGACACCCTGCAGAAGCTGTAGTTCTAAAAGCATAGCTATGTAATATCTGTATAGGTACACTGATTAAACCTCATATCCAAATATAATTCCTCACGCTAAAATGATGTTTCTATAACTTTATTCCAATAATCTAAAGTTAGGTATTGGTATATCGGTGAATAAAAATATATCACAAGAGGATGTTGTTAATTATCACATCTACTTACGTTTAAGACGGCAAGCCGCCGTTGGTTTAGGGTGCTACTGGAAACATTTTGATTCATTTATTTAAGGACTGCATTACAAGTAATTCGATTTATTTACAGCCTAGGTATATAATCAAAATGTATAATTGCAGGTCAGTTTACTAATGAGACATTACTCCCGCCTGGAGTAATATGGCTATTGACGCGCGGAGTTCGGTCACACAAATAGTCGAAATCATACAACAATACAATTTTAACATGTGTTTAGCGTTGCCAGGCGGGGATAAAGCCGGACATAGGTAGGCATTTGGGTTGCGTGTCTGGCCAAAATAAACGGTGCCCGGCTTATCCGGCTTTTCCTAGGCTTTTTACATTTCGCAAGAGAGCGAGCGCCGGCAAGAGGCAAGTCGACTATACTGTAACACGAAATCCTCAATAATGCACCCTGCATGCCTTTCTACCCAAATGCCCGGAAAAACCGGCTGGTTTGTCCGACTATTAGGTTTGGCGACCTGGCAACCCTAGATATGTTTGTTATTTCTGTAATTGCAATCTTCTGTTTCTGAACAGTGCGATCAATACTGCAAATCACTTGGGAAAGATTATTTTATAAGCTCATTATTTAATTCTACTCGTAGAAGTGATTTACTAGACAACGAAATGCGTATAGTAATGTTTCATGCATAAGTACATATTTGCCGCCCGATTACATATTAAGTTCATGCAGATCAATTAGGTTCGCGTCTTTCCTGTGGACATCGTGAAAGTTAAGGATTTGAAAGTACAATATTTGGTTCTATAAAATATCAACATTTTCCGCTTCCCCCCTTACGTAACAATATACCGTAAAAACATAATTTGTACTCACATAAGCCGTTAACTAATGATGACACAGAAAACCCGATATTTGTTTTAATCAAACTGTATGACTCCTATACGAGGTATAAGTGTAGTGTAGTAAGTCAATTGATACAATATTTGATTGAATTTTCATTGCTTTAGACTTTGCAATATAGTACTTACGGAGTAAAGAAACATTTGGAGATTTTTTATATGGAACATTTCTTGTTATGTGTGAAGTGTCAGTTGGTTCTGAACAACACATACAGGTAGAATGCTTTTTTAGGGTTCCGTGGTTAACTACGAACCCTTATAGTTTCGCCATATACATATGTCTGTCTGTCGCCATTAATCCTAATACGCTGTAATTTGGTATGAATTGTAAATCAATCACGCAGACAAGGTGGTCAAATAAAAAAATAAACAAAAATTTTTAGGTTCCTCTATTATAACGTGTATGCTAAAAAAAGAGGCCAAGAGCATGTCTGGTATTTTATTCGACCACTTTGCCCTTTGATTCACATATTCCTACCAAATTACCGCGCTCTGGGACTAAAGGTCACTGAGCATAGCCGGGGTTAGACAGACTGACATAGCGACTCTATAAGGGTTCCTAGTTGGCTACGGTACCTTAAAATGAGGCTAAACGCAAAATTGTATATGTGTCCAATATACACATATCTTCATATTTCCCTTAGATCAAATTTGATAACAAGTTATGTTCTGAACGTATTTGGTTGTCGAATATTGCCCAACTTGTAAAAAAACGATCGGCGTCTTACAGGCGATAATTTGCATCTCTGAGAATAAGGTGATAATGTTATTATTTTAAACCAGTTACCCATAGCCTCATAAAAATACTCTAACCAAACACCTCGCTCCAAGTGTATTAAGGGCAGTAAAGGCGATGTCGCAAAAATATATAAAGATGTATTGCGATTATAGCACGGAACCCGTGATCATCTAACGGCATCTCAGTCTAAAAATAGATTTTCAGTTTATTTCTACATGGTCACACGACTGATACATGCATTTATTCAATGTGAACAAGGTAAAATTGTGGTCCTAGTTCTAGGGCACTGATAACTGAACATTATTACATATTACGGAGCCTCTTTATAATTTATGACACATGAGCCAGAGCTCGATAAGATGTGTTGCCGCCTATATGGCCAAAATAACTACGATTAATTATGTTACAGTCACCATCAAGTATATTGGAGCTGTGTAGGTGGTCACAAACATCTAGACAACGCCTCTACCCGTATTGTCAAGGCCATAAAGTGCATGTTCAGATAATTGTAACCACCTCCATAGCTCCGATATATCTGTTGACTTTATTTACTATCTGGACATACTAACAAAAAAGTTTTTCTCAATTAAACATGGTAGTGGTGAAAATATTTTCAGTGTGTAATATTATTTCAATAATATTTTGTCATAAACATGTGATAAAGTACATATACATATTTTTACGTTACCCTTTCCAATAAGGTGTTGCATAAGTAAAATTGGGGTTATACATCATTAGAAATTGGATTTCAGCTAATTATGATACAAATAGGTTAGAAATGTAACTCTCGATAATAGAAAATACCCTTTTGCTAACAGAATCGCTTAGATTTCCACGGTTAAAATTTTTCAATGAATTATTTGGACGTATTACCCCAGTACCAGGATACATGTAAAATTCTTTATAAAATTTTACTTCGTATGTAAAATAAAATAAACTTATTGGATCACCCACGTCCCATATTGAAGAAACAAATTACAAAACAGAATTTAATATACTGACATGAGAACCTATGAAACTTAAATTTTACTGATAGAATTGTATAGGTACCAAGTTTACACCACTGGACTTTGAACTTTTACTTTTCGCTCTTGTCTCCGTAATATTATTTCACCGTCATTTATAGTTTTCGAATGAAAGGTTCAAACGTGCGAATCTCAAAAATCACACCGATTCGTACAGATGATGCACCTAAACACATAAACTAACAAGCAACGAGTAATTTCCAATGTCAAATTAAATTATCCTGTCTTTTGATCCTCATCCCGCATGTCTCTACGGGTCAATTGCGCTCACACGCTGCTCGGGATCTTATCTAAAAATGTCAATCATACACATTTTTCATAATATGCATGCCCATTTTCATACCTCCCTCTTTAATTCGCATGTTTACAATATTTTTTGACAACGACTAAGACGTTTTTTTACGGAATTTCATTAAAATTAATTAAAAAAATGCATTTAAGCTCGGCTAAGTTAAGTGTTGAACATTAAACGATACTGGATTGCACTGAGATTCTGTCAAATAAAGCTTCTCTGTTTATGTATATGTGTGATACATTAATTCGTTCGTCTCGTGTGAGCGCACCTTCATTTTAATCCTTAAATTATACATTAATACTTAATAGTCGTCCTACATAAATAGCTATAAATAATGCAAACACCAATAATAAATAATATAAAGTAATCTTAGCCTGTAGACAGATCACAACAGTGCTTATAAAATAATAAGACTAGTAAAGCACGTGTAGATATAAATCTGAATTAAGAAGGAGCTCAACGATAATATTATAACTAGTTACTGGCTACTTGTCTATTGACAGACGGCTCACGTCTCGTTACGATTCATAAAAACCGTTTAATACTTATATGACAACCTTTTGTGCCCCTTAAAAATAATAAATAATATCGTTTATAATATGTACGTCGAGTTAGTGGAGATCGGATTACTCATCGAGGCTCGGCGGGTTGTCGTCGTTGTGCTGGACAGAGTGAGATTTCAGAAATATCAGGAACGCCAATAAGCGATCGCGTGTTGCTTCTGAACTTCTGGAACAAGATACGTAACACATCAACAACTTGTAGTTTATATATTGTATACATTATACATAATTATAATATAATATACAGTATGCCAACTTATGAAAATTAATCTTAAATGAAGAAAAAAAATGGCAATATAGTGACTGATTGCCGCTGTTTGCATGATTACATATATTTATTTTAATAAGATCGTAAAATCTGTGTGAATAAATCTAAAGAAACGTATTAACAATGGACATGCGACCATCTGTCACGACGTAAACATTACATCGCAGGATAACACTTCGAAAAAGGACAATCTACAATGACATAATTATAAATACAAACAAAAAATATGGTAAAATACTAAACACGTCGTGAGCATCAACTGACATAAAAATAAGATTTTAGTAACTTTACATACTGTATAATACTGCAATATTATATATAACACTTTTCTGCACATAATATAACACTTTTCTCAAACACGTTCCGAAATGTATGTGTTAATGTCACGAAATGAGTACATGAAGTTGCTCATTTATGGCTCCGCGTCCTGGCCCAAGAAGGGAATTAGTACGAAATAATGAAATACATAATGTCCGCTGTTCTAACTTTTTAAATTTGCTGAGACTGACAAAGCAAAAATTACATACAGCCAACACTCTCTGTAATACTTGCGACGTTAAAATAAAAAAAAAATATAAACTAATTCTAATTCTACTAATCTTAAACATATAAGATTTTACAACAAATTAAACATGGCGCTCGAATAACTTTTTAAAATGTCAAGTTAAATAAATAAAAAAGGCGGCAATTTAAACTATTATTTTCTTTATTACTTAGTAGTTATTTTTATTTTAATATTTTCTTATATCGTTCGAGAAAATCGCTATATAATCCTCAGCCGGAACAGGGATTGCAGGACTCACTTTACGCACACATGGCCTAAGATAAACTGTATCTATAACTTCAATATCTACATAGACAGACAGACTATCAAGGACAGACGTTGGATCCGAAACATTTATGTTTTTATGTACCTTTTGTTCTAGAACCCCGCACGAGAATGTTAATAATCGGAGAAATGGGCTAATTGTCTAAACGAATAGATCGATCGTCAGTAACTACGAACGATTATTGTCAAGTATAGTTATTTGAACGAATAATTTGATTAATAAAATGCTTACTCGACGTCGATTTCAATAGCCAACACTGTGTGGTGAGGCTTGCCTTCTTCGTCGAACCATCTGGAATTAAAGTGTTTAATTAGGATCATTGTTTTAGATAATAACAACTTTTGTGCTAAAAAATCGACGTATTTAATTTGATTTATGTAGAAGTTTCTTATATCCCAAAAAACTGCTAATTAAGTAAATAAAACATGTCTTATAGAGGCGGGCACATATTTTTAAGTTTTTATCTACACTGTGCTGCGTAACCATACAGCCTAGACTACTAATCATTGCATCATAATATATTTGGTATCTTTGCATATTGATTCTCTCTCATCATTCGTCTATTGTTCAACATAGGCGTGCCGCAATTATGACTATTTGTCGCTTCTTACGACATCCGCCAGAGATGAGGTGGTGCTACTGGCAACAAACACCACATTTTCTCTCACTAACTAAGATTAATTTAGCATATTGTACAGTTCGACATCAGTAGAGGCGTTGTTCAGATATTTGTGACCACCTCCACAGTTCCGATATATCTGATAGCGACTGTACTAGTTTCTATTTCAATACAGGTGTAAAAGCAATGCTGGAACACTAGTCTTAAAAAAAAAAAAAAAAACAATATATGAGTCGTACATGTCGTGGTTGGGATGGTTGGTGCGCGGCGCGGGCGCGAGCGAGCGCGGACGGCGGGCGGGCCCGGCGCCGTCGCACACCTGCGCCGAGCCCAGCACGGCGCGCACCGCGTGCCAGTACGCGCGCGCAGACCCGCCCTCCGCGCGTTCGATGCGCACCCAACCTGAACAATAAGGACCAATAATAACCATAAACATCTCAAAAGCGGATACGCCGTTGCAGGCACTATGGGTCTGCCCACAACCCTAACGCACTCGCGACGTCAGACTTTCGATTCCTCAGACAACGTACTTATCTGCCCTAGTTTCTATTTATTTTATAGTATCCCTGGTTCAAATAACTTTTCCGTATCTCTCGTTGCCATAGTAAGTTGATTGGCCCTACTGTGTAGCTAGTGCCCACTAGCTACACAGGACTGGGTCCAAATAAAAATTAGCACGAATATTACGACCCCATTATCATTAGTCTGTACATGTGTTTCTTTATAATTGATGTTACTATGAAATATAAAAAAAAAATAAACAACATGGTTTTTAGAAAAAAATGGCTCTTATATATTTTTATTATGTTTAATGGGTGTGATGGTGAAGTCTAAGGGTCATTTTGGAGAGTGTACATAGGAATTGCACGATGTAATTCCGCCATCTCCGTTCCACAACCGGACGTCCACGCAAGGGGAGCGGTTTCATCCCTAAGTTGTGAATATTACATTCATTCGCACGAAGCGACTCGCTTCTACCTTCCTAATGCAGACTGCTAAGAAATGGAATTCCCTCCCTTCGCCTGTATTCCCGTAAAAATATAATTAAGTAGGGTCTTTTTAAGGCAAAAGTGAATAGACTATTGAACCAGCGTCATATACGCTCCACCTCGTCGACACTTACCATCAGGATCAGGTGCGACTAAGGTCACACGCTGGTCTGTCTTAAGTATAAAAAAAATTATCGCATTGCGATTATAAAAAGGAAAAAAATCGAAAGGTATAAAATTCATCGTTTATAGTGCGGATTTGACCCTCAGAATTAATTACACTTAGAATGCGAACCCGACGCTCTGGGTGTTATTGAGAGGACTGGTGACACAATAGTTTAGTTTAAAATCTCATTTATACTTTCATTATCACTTAATTAGGCCTCTATTATATTGCGTTGATATGTGAAACAGTCATCAACGAAAGAAAATTATTAAATATTGAACACAAAATTGTTACATACATTACAGCAAACATGAAAAAATCGTCATTTTGCTAATTTTTAATCGTAATTTACTAATTGCAAAATCACGTCTTCAAAATCATGGCATAAAGAATTTCAAATTTGGATCGTGTACGTCATTGTCATTTGTAGTGCCGTTTTGTTGTTTTGAAGAAAAATTGTACTCACTCGTGTGATGCTATTATGAAACCTGCACTCATGTGTTATAGACCTTCATTATATCCCAGTTGTATAAACTACTATTTTTTTATTCAAACATCATACCTGCTAAGGGCGGAGGGGCGTCCGGCTGGCAATTTCGGCAGTAGCAGCGCAATTGACCGCTAGACACGGCGCGCCGTAACTCGGGGTAAGGAAGCACAAGGAAATGCCAATACTTCAGCACCACGTGCAGGTGCTCGCAGCTCTCTCCCCGCGCCTCCCACTCTGCCTCTAGACTCTGCCCTTCCGAACTCTGCTGGTCCAGACATAGTATTCGATTTAAGTAATTGAGATTCTCGACAGAGAGCGATTCCGTCCACAGGTCATCTCGGCGGGTCGACTCGTCCATTGATGAGGAGTGCTCCTCGGTGAGGTCGGGCAGGTTGCCGGTCTCGAGCGCGAGCGCGTCCATGATCTCAGTGTCGAGGCTGTCCACCTCGCTCGCCTCGGGGTAGCGGTCATTGTGGCGGATGTTGGTGTCGCAGGAGTCCGGCGGCGCGTCCGCGTCCTCGTCCACCCGGCCCCCAGCGCTGAACGTGAGCCTGAGCGTGTCCTTGTTTTCCACGTCCAAATTATTCTCATCGGGTAATTGACAAAAACTATGCGTAGAGTGACTTTTTTGTATGCATCGATTAGCAGACTCGTTGTTATCTATGGGCGTAGGCGTTATGATCAAGCTCTGGTGAAGCACGGTGCGGTTGGTGCATACTTTTCTGCATTTGATTTGTTTGTTTTTGGCGTCGTTTTCGTTTGGAAGACTATGCGTTGGCTGGTCGGGATGAGTGCTAGGGCCGGGTTGCGAGTAGAGCGGGTCCGACGAGTCCTCTAGGAGGTTGTCGTGACTGTATGCTTTGGTTTTTCGTTTGGGGTGAATTTCGGGAGTTTCGGGAGTGAGCTTGGGCATTTTGTCGTCGTCCTCGTCGTCGTCGAGCAGCTCGAGCTCAGCGAGCGACTCCTCGCGCAGGTTTTCTGCGATGATGGGCAGGTCGAGAGACGCGCCGCTGGCTACCACAGTTGGGTGAAGGAGCACGGACACCTGCAAAACAACATTGCTCTTGAAACTTTACTCGGAAATCTTTTTGTTACAATATTTCAGACAAGCTTTAATCAAATGTTAACTTGTTCACATTAGGTCTAAAAAATGATAAGACATCGCAAGAACGGGGGCTAACAAGCTTGCATCTGGAACACGAACCTGGTGCACCCGGCCATACAGGTCGATGAGCGGGTACACGTGGCTGAAGGCGCGTGGCACCACGCCTACCACTCCCACCACGGTGCCGTCCACGTCCACCACTAGTTCGCTGTTGAACCTGAAGTGGATTGTCAGCACAGACTGCTCCGTTAGCTCGTCAAACGCAGATGCCATTTGCGTTTTTTTCTGTAATGTGTGAAGACGATTTGTAAATTTTACACTTAAAAGAGAAAAAGTTAATTTTGGAAATGAATTTGTTTTTAAGTTTCAAGCACACATTGTTGACTTCAATGTGTCTAGCGAGATATTGTACTGAGACACAAGCTACTCACGAAGGTGCCGTTGTCGTGCAGCAGGTCGCTGGTGACAGCCCATATGGGCGGGTCGAGGTGCATGGCGCACTGCGGCAGCGAGTCCGCAGGCAGCGCGCCCACGGCGCCCAGTGAGATGCTGCCCGACCAGTCGCCGCCCACCTTGTCCACGCGAAACTGCAATACACGAGCTTTTACTTATTGTGGTGGGCTTCATAGATTTGAGGCTGTGGATTAATGTGGCCATCGAATAATTGAATCAAAATATTTAAGACGAGCGCCATTACCATGTTGGTAACCTTTGTATCTAACATGTTTGTATAGATTAAGAATAGATTCAAGTTTAGCTTAATGTGGGCTTGAAGTAAAAAGTATTATGTATAAAACAAATATTGATTCGCAAGTAGTAGGAATTTTCTGCAAGTACATAAGAAGCGACGTAGAAGATGATTTTCCACCGCACAACTGCCAAGTGGAAAAACTAGTGTATTAAATAAGTGACTGTTTGCGCGTTCGCTTATAAAACGCCGATTCATTCTGCAGCAATAACACAAGAATTTTATAAACAGGCATGTACGGGGGAACATAGAATGGAACTGCGATTTAAAAAAAACAGGTGAACTAAGTTTCCGCAAACGTTCCGGCGTTAGCATTTTAGTTAAAATTTTCTATAAGACTAAAACACATAAAAAATACAGCGTCAAATCACGTCAACAACAGAACGCCATATTTCAAAAACAAAATAACACTGAATTCACAAGCACTGCATAATATTGCAAACATTATGTAGTAACAGTAATTGGCGGCATAACATGCGTACCTAACTTATCTCAACCAGTAACTTATTACTATGCACTTAAAATTGTATTGCAGCAACTTAAAACTAGTATACTAGTCGATATGTCCTTAAACTATACAAATCGCCAATTCGCTGTAGGAGTTTTCATTTTTGACCTACAAATAACCACGGTAACTTAGAAAATCAGCCGGGTTACTTTATCATAAACTATTTTTTATGTATAAAAGTCCAATGTTTCTTTCCCATCATTGAACACTTTGCCGTGCCGCAGTTGACTACTGAGTTCAAAGCCGACTTCATTTTTCTCGTTTTAAGGAAAGAGAGCTGTTCAAGGTATCAACTCATATTAAATGTGTTTGCTTTCTCATAATTGCGTACGAAATTAGTTATGAGAAACTCACCAGGCTGTTGCAACAACATTTTGAACTTTTATTCTTATTTAAAGCAAAGAAAAGCAAACTATAGAATTCTCCTATAAAAATATAACTATCTGAAATGAGACATTTTTATGCGATGTAGATATAAACCAAGAACCCGCCTGTCGGGCACACCGCTCATAGTCGCGTAGCCGATTACATGGGTTTCCCCGTATGCAGCGAAAGTTGTAGTAAGTTTCGAAAGTGTTAAGTATTACGAATCAAGCAAGGCTTAAAACCTTATCATATATTCACGGTGGAATAAATGCTGCGTAATTTATTACAAGCTAAAAATGGGTACACTCAATAACTAATATTTGCATTGCAGTAGTATTATACGGTTTTTGGTTAAAATAAATAAGTGTGTAGGTACTGTGTTCATAAAAAAAAAACATATTCGCGTTATTTACACGAAGTCAGAATGTTTAAATGTAGAATCAGGCTTATATTTTAATCGCAGCGCCAATAAAGGCTCAAAAATACCTTTCTTGCTTCTCTACTAACACTGCACTTATTAAACTAAACAATCCAATTACAATGCAATCGCTTTAATTGCTAGTTGCTTAGTTCTAAGAAATATGTACTCACATTCATACGAACAAACCACTTGTTCTACATTTTAGAAACCATCTATCCCACGAAACTTACGTTCCGCAAAGCAACGAAAACATAGGAAATAGCACAGGCACAAATTAGCTGCAAGAAGCTGCAATTTTACCTTCCTACCATAGGAAATATTACACTTTATTGAGTGTTGGTAGTGTAGATATCTCTTAAGGCATAGAGAAACCTCATTGGTAAATGCTAAATTACAGACTCCTTAACTTTTATATCTATATCCCATCCATTCTGGGAATAAATATAACATGATAAACGGCTCAGCACTATTAATTGGCAGCAGCAGGATCGCGCGAACCAATACGTTTCGAATGTGACCCATTTTGTTTCTGGTAATACATACATATTTCATAATAGTTAGTGGATAAATCGCTCAAGCACGCTTGCATATAGATGTTGTAACAGTCGCAACAGTCGCATGGAGTTTTATAGTACAGTCGCCATCAGATATATCGGATCAGCCAAGGCGGTCACAAATATCTGTACATCGCCTCTATTGTTAAGAAGATAAGTGCATGTTCAGATATTTTTCAATACCTTGGCCGCTCCCACATATTTGATGGCTATTGTACACAAATAAAATCCAAACAATAGCAAGAGCTCTTTAATAATATGTGTATATATTTTATGTGTTTCCTTAGATCCAAGAAAATATCAATTAATATAGAGGTAAGTGCAGATCTTTGGTTTCAATCTTTTATAAAAAATTTAAATTAATGAATCTATCCTTTTAGAGGTATTTTACGTATGACTTTATGATAACGACGGTAGGTATGAGCCTGCAATGGTTCAACGACATGAGTCGCAAATTGAACGCAATTATCTGAAATTATCAGTTAACTGCGTACATACCGAGTACATTGGACGACAAGCGCCACTGAAGTTTAGATATGGCAGATTACAACATACATTTTACATTTAATGGGATTACATTCGCACTTTCTTTACAAAAAATAAAGTGTGATAATAAAAATGTAGACGCTAGAGTGAAATGTAGTTACATAAGCAACGGTAATAAAAGGCATAGCTGAAAATAACCTAACACATATTTAATTATTATTAACATTCTCAACGCATTTCAGCTCGAAGTACGTTTAGCAAAGGTAATACCACAAACTTTAAAATGACCTCAATAAAAAAAAATAAAAAAAAATATCATTATAAAAAATAGGTAATAGATAGCAATACCGAAATATTTAAAACAGAGTTCAGGAAGAAATACATACTCTAAAGTTGTGGCCCCTCCTTAGCGGTTGGCTGACAATGGCGATTCCGTCTTTATATCCTGACGTGCGCATTGCCACAGTGTCTGTAAAAATCATAAAGTAATAAATGTATCTTCTAACATTAAGGTCATCATAAAATAGATACAGTTTGTGGCAGTTTATAAACAAAGACAAAAGCGACGAACTACTGGTTTAGTAATATAAGCGCAAACGTTTCATAGAGTCCGGCATTTGGACAAAGTATAAATTAGTAATCATTCATACATTCATTCATTTATTTCATTCTAAGTAGGTACCAACGAAGTTGCAAGAAGCAGTGAATATGTGTTGTATGACTTTTCTGCGATTTCTTTCGTCTATTTTAAAAATAAAATATATCTAAAATATTTTTTAAAAGAAGTATCAATGCAAGAAAAAATCTCTTAAAATTTGTTTTCAGTAGCTTAGGATATAAAGTAAAATGTATTTTCTTTGTAAAAGGTATGAAAAAAAAAAATGCAACTCAATATTCCATTGCAATAATTGATACTACAGAATCGTGAGCCACTTGAAGTTATGATTAACATAAATATTGTGTAGAGAAGTTTTACCTGAGCTACATAGTTTGATGTTCTTGCCGTGGACGTAATGGAAGGTGTAGGGCAGCGGGTTCCGGCGGCGGCGCGAGTCGGCGCTGACGACGGTGAGCGTGGACTCCGAGGGCACCGTCAGCGTGTCGTTGCTGGCGCCCAGGCCGCCGCGCGCCGCTAGCTCCACGTTCAACGACGCCAGCTCGCCCGAGTGGCTCGAGTCTTCATTCGCGTCTTCTATTACTTCCACATGAGCCTAGTTGTTACATATATTGTTTTAATGAGTCACGAACACTAATCACAATTTACTTCTCCTGCGGGCATACCTAAAGTCGAAGGCAATAATGTGTGCTACCAACATTTGCGCGAGTCCCACTAACTAGCCTCTATAAACAGGCAAGTTACTGTTATTACTTAGAAATCGTCGTTATAACATACCTACTCCGTAGCTGTATCGGTATTTGAACAATTATTTGATAACATTTACGACCATTTTTAGTTAAAAATATATTTAATGATACATTTCTAAATTCTGACATATTGTTGGCCCGTCTGTTGTTTTCTTTTACAAAAAGTTACAATACAGAGTGCTTTTTTAAACAAGTTAATCTAATGACTAAGCTGCAATCATATACCGCACTTCTAGTTATGTTATAAATTGACTAACGAGATAGTGGAACGAAATATACTAAATAGCAATAGAAACGAATCACTTTCTATGACAATTTCTATACAAAACGGTACTGACATGACGTTTGGAAGTAACTAAATAGTAAACTATACTAATGGTAACTAAATAGTAAGTACCTGAGCGGCGGTCTCGTTGTTGGCGTTGTTCTGCGCCACGCTCGCGTTGGTCGCGTTCTTGGCCGCAGCACTCAGCGCCGGCGGCTTGACGTACTCGTCGTTCGGAATGGTGTGCTGAGGCAAAGCTGTCCCCACGTTCGCTCCTTTGGACACTGCTTGGATCTTTGTCACGTGACCGAATACCTCCATCACCACGTATACTTTCTGTACATGATACAAAATATTTTAATTCAGTGTCCTAATACAATTCAAAATGTTGCGCATAGTGAAAAAAATGCCGTATTCGAGAGGGCTCGTCAATATCCTTTTGAGAGACACGAGATTTAAGCTTATGAACGGAAAAGATGACAGAGAGCTGGGACAACTGACGTCATGACGTCATATGCCATACTGAGCCATACTGACGAGTCATGTCAAGCAAAAGATTTTTAAAATTTATTGTAGAAAATTCACTAAGCAAACTCCAAGAAATAGTAAAATTGTCATTGTATACTGAGTTTGGATAGTAGTGCACTTACGTCGGGCACGTTCTCAAAGGCGGTCTCGAGCAGCTCGGAGTTGTAGTAGACGAGCACACGACCGTCTGCGGTCTTCTTGAGCCCGACGCGGTCGCCGGGCCGCAGCCAGTCGAACGACGGCACGAACGAGCGCAGCGAGTGCTCCTTATCGTTGTGTCGCGAGTATTTCATGTATTTACCTGCATCAGTGCTTGATTTAGTTTGGTCTCTTGTTTCCAATTTATTTCATGTATTATTAAGAAGATTGTGGAAATATCAAAAAATCGCAAAAAGACAACAACAACTTCCTTCAACGACTACCAGAAAATTAAGTGTACTCGAGTGAGGCCAAAACAAACCATCTATGTAAGCGGTGTAATGCGGCAGCAGAGCAACTGTGGGAGGCAGGCTGCGGTTCACGTGCACGTTGAGGATGTTGATGTCCGTCACTCCCATACGGAAACTGCCCGCGTACCCCGACTTGCACTCTAGTATCTTCACCTGCATAAACACACTGTAGTTAAGCATATCTGTTCGAACTTGTCTTTTCATTCATTATTTTCATATTATCTGACAGATGGCGTTTACTGGACATTGGTCTTCGCCATTGAGCCACAATGACTGGTCTTTTATTTATTTTTTATTTAAAGCTTAAGCCACCTTCGTTGAACAGAAACTAATCTGTCTGGCTTATGAGCTAATAATAATTAACTAATGAAGCCACTTAGATAATAATATTTGCCAATATTTGGTATGAAGATCGTTTAAGGGCTTAGAAAAGAACATAATATTCTGAAAATGATGTATGTAATAATGTGGGGTACCTCGAATATTTCTCCGACGACTAGATGCGCGGAGCTGAACACGAGCGCGGCGGCGGGGTCGGGCGTGAGCCGGCGCGCGAACGAGTAGTCGTGCATGATGCAGATGTTGTCGCCGCAGTACTCCGAGAAACTCCTGCGAAACAAACTTAACTTTCAGTCAACCCATTTAAAATCATACCCCTTTTGTTTAGCATTCAGTAACTTTGCATAACATAAGTCATGTTCAGGAAAAGGGAAAAATTTAAAGTATCTATTACAGCCGACTAAGAGATACTACATTAAAGTCTAGGCAGTACTTACTCTTACACGCAATACAGGCATGTTTATAGAACGGAGAATATAAATAGTGGTGTATTTGTATCTTTATTGTATTTAATTAGCTATTTCAAAAACAAAGACAAATTTCAAAGTAACTGGACTATCCCATCAGAAAACTTAAGAGCTGATATGCAATATCCAGATAAAAGCTTATAAAACAATAGGCGTACAATAAACTGAATACATTTTACGGTCATGTTAGGAACAAACATTTAACAACTGTAATAAAAATAGTCCACAATGCATCGCAAAAGTGATTTAAGCTACGTACAAACCTGGTGCTGAAATGTATAAATATTTGTATGCTTACTTGTAACTTGAATTAGGATAGGTTTGCTTTTTAATAAAATAAAAACCAGAAAGTAATAATACACATTTGTAATAAAAGCCTAAGGGTGGGTTGCAGCACGCAAAATCAACGAAGTGCTTAAATATGGCGGCGTAGCTGTTGTCCCATAGAGAATTGTCAATACTTTCACATAAGAAAATTTCAACTATTACGATGACGTTAACAGTAGATTTGGTGTAAGGTTTAACCGACCTTTATGTTAAAAAACTTAGATATAGAAAGTTATATTTTTTACTTTATAGAGTTTTAACAATTAACTCACCAATATGGCGGCGGAGGCGATGACAAAGCTCTCGAGTTGCTCAGCAGTGAGTTATCGGAATTCGTGCAGCCGTTGTAATTAAAAGCTCTTTCTTCGTTTTGTAAAATAGTCACCTGTGTACCAACAAATTGTGAGCAACTAGATAAACACGAGACGCAAAATCTAGCTTAATAAAGTGGTAAGGTGGTACTGGATGAAATACTCGTACTCGAGTGTTATTCAGTTCGGCCTGCATGCCCAAAATCATACCTGTGAATATTATGTGATGACTCAGATTATCAAAACACTCTGGACACGTGCTTTTTCTATTTTCTAGCAAAAACTAAATTACAAAGATAAATCGCGTTATGTGGGACGTCCCGCAGGAAACGAACAAGATACGTAACTAGGAACAAATCAAGTTGTTTCTATTGTATAACAAAATACGTGTTCATTAGTTTACAATCCGCAACCTTTGGATCGTCATTATGTAATGTGATTTTTTCGTTGTTTGCGAGCAGAAACAGAGGCGTACCTGCGTGCACTGCCCGTAGAGGTCCACGACGGCGTAGATGTTGAGGTGCGGGACGTACCACGCCTTGCCCATGTCCATGCCGTCCAGGTAGTAGTGCAGGCTGCGGTCCGCGTGCCACATCATGCCTGCACAACATCAATATATATTATATTACTAGCTGTGCTGTGTTACCCGAGGTTTATTTCAAAAACGTTTAATATGTATTATTATTAATCCAGGGTGTCAGATAACTACATACCAAATTTAAAATCGCTCCAGCCGTTTAGACGTGAAGATGTAAGAAACATACACACTCACAAACTTTCGCCTTTAAAATATTAGGGTAGATATAGCATAATACAGAGTCGTCGCTTCCCGCCTTTTATGCGAATAGGTCTTATAAACTTCGGAACGGATTTTTTTTCCATAGACAATGAGTTTAAAGTATGTTTATAAGTATAATAGTAGATATCACCTTCATAATAGAAGCTAGTCTTTTTTATTAAAGTAAATAATGAACAAATACTGGAGCTTTTAATGGAGCCCACTGACCAACTCTGCTGCCGACGGTGAGCGTGTCGAGGTCGAGCGGGTAGCCGCTGCGCACGCACTCGCCGTCCTTCATCATGGCGGCGCCGCTCAGGATGTACGTGTCCCAGTTGAGGTCGGTCGCGGTGCCCGCTATGGCGCCGACGCCGCCGTTCGCCTCCAGGTCGTCCGGGCGGATAGCGGTCACTCCTAATTCAATAATTATTCACATTCTAACACCTTGGTCCATAAAACTTAGCAAATGTCTGATAATTTTTGACACTTTCTAACAATCAGAAATTAGAAAAATATCAGAGGTTGGAAAGGCACACACGATTATCACGGGCTTGTTAAATATGACAAGCATCTATGCAAATCTCTATAAGATGTTAAAAGTTAAAAAATAACTCCTATGCGGAGTCTTATATTTTCTCAGGTCCTTCAAAATAATGCGGGGTCTTATATTTTCTCAGGTCCTTCAAAATAACTTCATAGTATATTATGTGGCTATATAAATTAAACGGGCCAAATCTTATTAAAACTTATGTGAGAGAATCGTGTAAGTGGAGTGCATTTTTGACATGTCTATATACGGTCATCCGGACATGACCGCAGCCAGGCATCTCTTTGCTTACCTATCTCCAAGCTGCCAATCCAACAGTCGACCATCTTGTCGATCCGCAGCTCGAACATGTCGCACTCGCGCAGCGGCCGCGAGCTGAACAGCACGGCGTCGTTGAACTCCGAGTACACGGTGGCCCGCGACGCCGTCAGCCGGCTGCGGGACAGCCGCGCATTGCGCCCGTGCAGCCGGTGGAAGCACATCTCACTACACAAACACCATGTTTTCTAAATGTGCAGATACTTCGATAAGTTTCTAGCATGTTCTTTCGATTTGTTTTGGATCGTAGTTGAAGTTAAGCAGGTGAATAGTAATATGATAGTAAGTCAAATGACAGTATAAAGATATTGGACTTTATTATCATAATTTTCAAGTGTTATATTTTTCTCATTGGTTAAATAAAAATGTAGGTGACATCACAAGAAATACGGCATATATAAAATCAGCACTTCAAAAACAATTATAATACAATACTTACGGATAAATGGTGGCGTTGGACTCGGTGGAGAGTGGAGACTCCGGCGAGTAGGCGGTAGGCGGGGCGTACGCTTCAACTATGGTCGCCTGCGCCACTCGCCCGTACAAGTCTGTGGCGTAAAATAACGTACTATAGTTTACGCGTGCATGTAAAATATATGAATGGTCCGACAAATTTCAGCCATGGTGACACTTCGAACCCTAATCGTATTTGCTTACATGCGCTCTAAAATAGTTTAGATTAGCCAATCTTTGCGGTGAACTTAAGACCACACTGACGGTACGTAAGTATCACCGCCCACGAGATTGTAGTCAGTGGCAGCAGTACTAAACGGTAATGAAGAAACAAGAAACTTACTCTATATTTTATTTAATGGTGGTTTATCATTAAATCAGCCCCCGAACTGAATCTTTGTTGAATTCTGTTTTTTTTTAGATATAAGTTGCTTTGCTTTTTAAAAACAATATATAATAACGTACTAATTGATAAGTACTAAACCGTACTACTTGTATATTGTTTTATGCATTAATGTTCCCATTACAAGAATAAATGCGCAAAATAAAATAAATAAATAAACCACGAAAGTTGATACGTCTTTCGCCTCTATTAGACATCCTAAGATTCGTACCAACGTTTGCCTTCCGGGCGGAACGTAGCAGAATATTTCGTTTCATAAATTATTCTTATGAAACCATAAGATTTCATTTCATGTGGGTATTACAGGAACCAAAATCGTAAATACAAAAACAATAAAGCACTCACCGACAAGTCCAAACACATGCTCAGGAATGTTGAAAGCCGCGGGTCCCTGGTCCACGCCATTCACAAAGAAATGGAGTATCCCCATGTCTTTCCGCATCACGCCTACGGTGTCGCCCTCCTGAGACATACGGAATGTCAAAACTAATATCATACATATATATACACTATGTGTTCAATTCTTTCAAGACCATTTTGTGTATTAGTTTAGTAGTTAATGTAATAAGATTACAATTACTAACCACCAGTCTGTTGAGGTTTCTAACATATTGCGGGATGATGGTGGTCCCGTCTCGTATCACGTCTTCTCCGGTCATTGCCCAAGTGCCAGATCTAATGAAAGAATAATAATAATAACACATATTTGTCATCAACTGAATACATTAATAAGACAAACCATAAAAACATTTACATATATGTATATATTTAAGAAGATAAAGGTGCGCCGCGAGGGCTGTTCCACGAACATTATTAAACAAACTATAATTAAAGTGGAAATATCTCCTTACGAATTTTATTAGGAAGGGACTGCCGCACAAAATCCAAAATTTTCGATGTGACCAAGTACCCATTTACAAACCATTCAATCTGTGTTTTTTTTTTATATATACAAATAGAATAATCCTGTGCAATTCGATGTGTCCGAGTTGGTGAATTGTAGGCGGTTGCCAGATCTGGACGGAACTGAAGAGGTATATTTTAATAGGCCCGTGTTGTACATATAGTAAACTACAACATTAAAAAGGATAATTATATAATTAAACTATGCATTGATTAATGTATTACAATAACACTCACTTTGCGTTGCTCATTTTGTATGGAAATAGTAAATCGTTTGAAGAATGCTGCGTGACCCCAATTTCAATGCTTCCGGCCCACTTAGGGATAACCAAGTCGAGTCGCACTTGGAAAAGCTCATTTGTCCTGAGCGTGCGGTTCGTCATCACTATCCCGTTATTGAAGTATTCGAAAGCACTGTAACAATACAAGCAATTCACAATTAACTATTTTGAACGTTATTCCTCTCGCGTCACGGTCAGTGGGGTGGTAGACACGACATCACTCGACCACTTTAAGGGTCCTTGGCGTTCAATAGGTTAAGTTACTATAAAATAAAATAATTGTGACAAGTTAATGCATCAAATCAAAGAGGCAATATAATTTACAAAATGTATATACGTAAACGAAATCTGTATCACATATAAATGTATCCGGACAACTAGTGTGTTACTATCTGGTTAATCATGTCAAATATTCACATTTCAGGTAACTTATTTTTCTGCCGCCTTTCATAATGCCGTACATGTTTAGCCAGACTATAACCAGTTTATTATAGAGAATTATATCGAGGTATGTATAAAATATACTCACTTAGGCCTATGAGCAGTCTTACCATCATTAATAATAATAACATTCGAATCACGCAGCGTATGAAATAAAAGGCTATCTTCGTCTAATCTTTGTCTTATCCTGCCTGTGAAATAAAAGAAAATAACTTAATAAATTTGAACGTAAATAAGTTAGCGAAGTAACATTTATATGTATTTGAAAAAACAGTGATATAACACTTTATTTCGGTCGAGTACGTCGCTATGTCCCTGAAAGGGAAACCCCACGAAAGCGAATGGTTTTTTCAGTGCAGTATCGGTATGAAAGAGCATAGATCTCGGTAATAAGTGACTTACTTGGAGCAGGCAGCTCGGGAGCGCTGAGCACCACCGGCGCGTTGCTGAGGGCCGTGTCGACGTCCTCGCACGGGTCCACTATAGTAACCTGGAAAACCCAACAATGCAAATTAATCTCTTAAAACATCTATGTTATTTTGCTTATTTTATATTTAACCTGTTACACACTCTTGCAAGCTGCAGATTGCTATCCTTTCTTTCAGATCATTTTTGCACATGTTAAATAACAATTTAACTATGATATGTCTTCTTGACATATTTTTTTTGACAACAAGTCTGACCTAGTGGGGAAGCATGGTCCTGGGTTCAAACGCCAGTAAGGGCATTTATTTGTGTAATGATAATTGTTCCTGAGTCATAGGTGTTTTCTATGTATTTAAGTATTCGTATATTATATGTATTGTTAGCTGAGTACACACAACGCAAGCCTTCTTGAGCTTACTGTGCTGGGTTATCAAATGGTGTTAAGATATCCTGTAATATTTATTTATTGGTTAATTTTAGCGAAGTTAGTGTCTATAATAGGCTTTACGCAATGCCTCTACCCGACAAACACATGATAAATATAACTTACCTTTACAGTCATACCATAGAGGTCAACAACTCCCCAGACTTGTTGATCGACTTTATCAGTGGCTATTCCCTGGTCGATGCCGTTGATGAAGTAATGCAGTTTTCCTGTGCTCTTTCTCATCATACCAACAGTATCTCCTTCCTGCAATCCATTAGAACTAAATCCATCAAGTAATTTTCCACTGCGCAGGCTCGTCAGATAAACACTTTACTTTAACATTGACTCATTTCTGAAGTCTGTTAGGTTAGTTTGGGCAAAACTCGTGCATTGTAGTGTTTAAGTTATATTCTAAAAGATCGTGATAATGACGTAATGATAAGGATTTTTCCGTTGAACATAAATTGTATACCTAAATCTGCCTTACAAAATGACTTACCCTCAGTTCATCAAGATTGAAGTTGCCATACTCCATGCACATGCCGTGCCCGTTCATGAGCACTTTACACCCGGACATCATAATCGTACCAGAGTCCATGTTAGTCATGGTGGATGGAAATCTGATCGTTGCCGGGTTGTGTGACGTCACACCCACCTGCGCAAGATTTAGAAACTTAGTATAACGTCTGAGTGGACGCCCGAAGCGGAGCGTACGACGAGGCATGAATTGACGCGTCGAGCTTTCAAGGGATTGCACGCCTGTCTCCACACAGGCGTTACACTTGGTAACTATAGTAATACTTACACATATTAATAGTTACCTCAATGCTACCACTCCACTTGTCCACTAGCCTGTCGATGCGTATCTCAAACAGTTCGTTGTCATACAGTGGTCGGTGCGTCATTACTACGCCGTTGTTGTAGTCATCCAGTGGCCTCGCTCTCTCTGCAGATCTTTATTGTAACCAAAAACAGGTTTAGTAAACTTCACATTGTCAAATACCTATGCTATGAATCAAAGGGTACATAAAAACAGCAGCCCTTGATAACAGACGAATCAGTACCTTTTACTAAGTAGGATATCCTTAAGTTCAATACAAAAATAATTGATAAACTTACTTATTGTTCGCTGATAATTTTACGAGTATCCCACACCTTGGATGAAACCTCAAACGATCTTGTGCTACTGAAAAACAACAAAATAGGATTTAGACATGTTACTGCAGGTCATACAGTTCATTATAAAATACTTAAATAATTGACTGCAGATTACCAAGAGCACAGGCACCCTCTGAGGATATTGGCACATAGACATCTTGAGACGGTTTGGATTGAGACGGATCAGGTGGCAGAGGCACAACATCCATATCACTTGATGTCAGTGTGTCGTCATTGTTGGGATCCTCTTCCAACTGCAAGAAAAGGCATTATTTATTAAAGCAATATTTATCCATATAACAATTTTATTCCTCTCAGTCATGATGAATCCATTCTACTTATGTTTAACAATAAATTTTTAATTTGAACACTACGGTATTATTTATCATTGAATATGACATCTTGTAACATCTACGCAGAGTTGAGTTTTGACTCTGATAGGTGGCAACTCTGGTTGACACCCATAGGCAAAGGGTTAATACAAACAGCCCTTTGCATTCCAAAATAATTGTTACACTTCTAATTTTCGTAAAAATGAATTGCTAATATATAAAATAAAAAAAAGTTAAAAACTAAGTTTGGTTTACATGTCATCAAAATTATTTATTCAAACAGTAGAAAAAACTTTGATACCTGATCTATGCTGGTTTCCATGATGGGTCTCATCCCATGAGCGTGAGTAATTGAAGCTTGGACACACTGCCCATATAAATCAATGACTGCAAACAATTTTGCAGGCAGGTCTTTAGCTGCCACACCAAGGCATCGACTATTCACATAAAACAGTAACTCCCCCTGAAAATAAATACAATTATACAGTGACAATAGGGGAGGTTTTAAATTAGATTGGACCAATACTTGTACTACTGGTACCTACTCAGCATAGCCCAGATACACAGAGACTGTTCACAACAATGGAAAAAACATTTGTGATTAGCAAACAAAATGTCCTTACCTTATTCAAGCATCACCTTTAGCTTTACAGGGTGGGGAGCCTGTATTTAACAAATAAGCTACTAATGATATAAGCAAACTAGTCTATTTTATAGTTGTTTGACGCCTCACAATATATGGTTAATGATGATGACTAATTGCCTCAGCGAAGGTGTTAAATAATCATAAACAACATGTTAATTAAATGTAATTTTACCTTGCTTGTTCTCATAACACCAACACAGTCCCCCTCGGTAAGTGTGTCAAGCTCTGGACCGTAAGAGTTAACAAGTGTTACTCCATCTTTCACTATGGAGCTGCCAGACATTATCTGTTGCAAAACAATCAAAACACATTTTGAACTAATGACTTGTAACTACCACATGAATCTTAATAATCTAAGCCTTTTTGATGGCCCCCTTGGAACAAACAGCAAATATTAAGCTGTATTCATGTCCAAATAACAGCTACTGATCAATAATATTAATAAATAACCTAAACTTGAGTTAGGCTTTCGTTTTTCAAACATGATAAAATTGTGAATATCTAACTGAAAATCTAGCAAGTTGAATCTACTTACATCATCTCTTGGTCATAAAGAGTTGTATTACAATCTTATTTTAAATAAAAATACTTAATACTAACATGCCAAGACAATTATGCCAAGACCAAACAAGGTTTTGAAACTTTTAACAACACTTTTAATAACAACAGTCATTAATTTTGTTACATACCCAAGCAGTATTCCGTAATTTTGTAGCTGTTGCCGGCAGTTCCATGAACTCCGGGTCCAGGGTAGTAACTCCAATTTCAAGGCTCCCATTCCACACATTTACCTGCCCATCAATAAATAATATGTTGACAACTGCATTTTATAAGCATAACCCAAGGTGTTTAGTAGTTTAAAATAAGCTTTTTTCATATTATATTGTGCCTCTCCTATTTAAAAATCAATTTACAGCAAACTATTTGATTTTTGGTGGTTTGATTAAAGTGCAGGTATAACCATGCTGTTCGTTTTTCTTGCAGTGCAACAAGTTACAACTCTGCAGGTTTGCACATCTGGTGCTTTCTAGACAAGTATTTATCCATCACATAAGCAGTAGCTCTAGAAAGTTGATGTATATCAATAAACACGAGAAATACATCAACGACTATACATGCAGGTCAACATCAAAAAATTACAGATAGTACAAGATTTAACAAAATATTGTTACACCCACCTTCCTATCAACACACACTTCAAACAAAACATCATCCTTCAAAGGTTCTGCGCTAAGTATCAAGCCGTGATTGAACTCAACAAAATTCCTCACAGCTGTAGTGTTATCGTTTAGAAGTGTGACTCTGTCACCACACCTTCTATGAAATCTCATTGTTTACTACTGCGCCTTTACCCGTACATATTGTAACTAAAATTTTTGACTCTTAAACTACTTAAAGTTCCTTCACAGCCAAACATCATGGTCTAATATTTATTTATACAATTTATTATTTGCCGCATTCTCACCCCACACCCCATGATGATAGTGGGGTGTTAATTATTTTTAAAACCTATGTCACTCATTACAATCTACTTGAAACTAACAAATTAGAATATACGGAAGAATTCATCACACCGGACTTAGCAATTCGTCTATTATGGCAAAACAATCTAGTTTTATTTAATGATTTCCTAATTTTAAAAG
The DNA here is from genome assembly GCA_022674325.2 of Grapholita molesta. Taxonomy (NCBI): domain Eukaryota; kingdom Metazoa; phylum Arthropoda; class Insecta; order Lepidoptera; family Tortricidae; genus Grapholita; species Grapholita molesta. Next base: position 25,127,902 of record CP053120.2, on the reverse strand, counting down.
GAAGTCACATGAAAATTGAAGTCACTGTGAAAATGTTTGACATTTAACTAATTTGACTTATATGAGTATGTGAGTACATGACATACATCTTTTGTCTATGCACAGGCAATGTTGCCAGCCTTTTATTTAGACATATTCCTCCGAGCAGACAAAATACAGCCCTACCCTTGCTGGGCTTTATTCCGCGATCACACATATTCATTCGTCTTGCTATTCGTCGAAACGTTCGACGAAACTTAGCAATATGTCTGAGTAGACATACGTTACTCCGCGTTTAGACATGCTGGCTCGTCACTCGCCTCGCTATTCGTCGAAACGTTCGACGAGACGTTGCCTATACAAAAATCCGATGCGAGGGACGAGAGGAACAGCGAGACGTCCGCGTTCACATGCGTGCTCGCGTTTCGCCTTGCCATTCGCCTCGCTACTCGCGCGAATGTGTGGCGGCAGCATTATACTCAAAATCAAAGTCACTGAAAATGAATCTCGTATGTTGGCACTCGTACGTGAATAGGAAGTTTTAGATTAATATGGCAATGCCAAAACAAAACTAATTATCCCTCATCGCTACCTTGCTTACTTATTATTTAATTGAGCTTGCTGTTACTCATATTATAAATCAATGCATTTTAGATTAAAAATAATTAATACAGCGCGCTCTTAACTGTCACTGCCGACACTATGGCGAATATGTGAACATCTCGTTTTCGCGGTAGCTTAGCTCCCCTGGCACGGCGAACGTCGAGGCTCGATGTTTGTACATATCTTTCTCTTTTATTCCAATCAAGCCGTCACGAGAGTGACAGAGACAATGATAAAATAAAAGTCTTAAACCATAAACAATAACGTCTTGCTGCGCCGCCGAGAAGTCAATCTCACAGACTAATAAAATAAGAGATACTAACGTGCTTAATAAATTTTATGAATAAAAACATCTCTATTATAAAATATAAATTTTATAATAGAGACGTTGACACATATTACATTTTGCAACAAAATTAAGTGAAATTGGTTCACAATGACGAATATAATCAATTAAAATTAAAATCGACTATAAATAATTATTTGATTTAAAGATATCACGTTTACAAAATTTATAAAAGAATAGCATTTTTAATTTGCGAAATTTAAAAAAACCGTGGTGCCCATCTAATTGTCACAGTTTACTGCAAAATAAATTGTAAGACAACTATATACATAAACGCAAAATTAAACGCGATCTAAATAGCAATTTAATAATTTTTCCATACTTTAAAGAGCACGGGTAGGAATAACTGACGTCATCGTTCTCATCATTTTGTAAGGAGCGTTTTCGCAGGAAATACGAATGTCAGACTTTGACGCTCATTTTTGGCTTTTGTGTAGTTTTAAGGCCATTACTCCCATACAGACATTTCATCCCTAGAACGAAAGGGATCGAATAAAATAAAATAAAAACACAGTCAACTAGTCAAATAATTTGTTTAGACAAACATTTTTTTTACGTACTTTTTTATTTTAACATTTAACACTTTTAAAGTATTTAGTTCTACATTATATTAGCCCTTAAACCAAATAAACCTTTAGGGATGTCATTATCAAGCCTGCAATTTAGATTGGATATCGAAAACGCAATCATTGTTTCCTTCAGACTTTCAATTAATTCAGGATAAACCTCTTATGTACATAATCGGTTTGCCTCTCTACGCAGTAGGGACCAGCGGCGCTACCGATAAACGATAATATGTATTAGATTTTAGATGTTTTTTTTTGTTATATATTGTACTTTCATGATTGAAAATGATTAAGTAAAGGAACGAATAATGGTATTGTTGGTAAAGACCCTAGTTCGCTCTATCGTCGATCCTATTTCGCCAAGTCGAGAAAAAAATGCGACACAGCCGCAAATTCCTTTTGAAAATTTCAGACTCCGCAAATTGTTCCGAATGCGAGAAGCTGGAAGATGTTCACCATATTCGAGTACCTAATGGGGTGTGTCCGGAATGAAACTCTACGCGCCTATTTATGGTTTTTATTTTCTATGATTGTAGGGCTTTGCAACAGCATTCTGGCAGCGCCATTATCTGAAGAAGCCAGAATGTTGTGCAATTTATATTCTAAAATAATGTAGTTTTACGATGTCATATAATAGTATTATGCTAGGAGTTTATGCTGCAGTACGAGTAAGTGGAATGACACGTTATAAACGTGACAAAACTCCTTTTTTAGGGTTCCGTAGTCAACTAGGAACCCTTATAGTTTCGCCATGTCTGTCCGTCCGTCCGTCCGTCCGTCCGCGGATAATATCTCAGTGACCGTTAGCACTACAAAGCTGAAATTTGGTAGTAATATTTATATCAATGACGCCGACAAAGTGCAAAAATAAAAAGTTGAAAAAAATGTTTTCTTAGGGTACCCCCCCTATACGTAAAGTGGGGAGTGATTTTTTTCTTCATTTTAATCCTAACGTGTGATATACTGTTGGATAGGTATTTAAAAATGAATATGGGTTTACTAACATCATTTTTTGATAATGTCAATATTTTCGGAAATAATCGCTCCAGAAGTAAAAAAAAGTGCGTCCCCCCCCTCTAACTTTTGAACCACAAGTTTCAAAAATATGAAAAAAATCACAAAAGTAGAACTTTACATAAACTTTATAGGAAAATTATTTTGAAATTGATAGGTTCAATGGTTTTTGAAAAAAATCTAGATATATAAAAATGAACCCCTATTTCTCTTGGTCACGCTATAACTTGCGAACGGCTTTACCGATTTGGCTAATTTTGGTCTTAAAATATTTGTAGTAGCTCAGGGAAGGTTTAAACGGTGAGTATTATTTCATACATCTTACGCGTTTTTGGTAAAATTGTCTCTGCTTTCACTCGAGAAAGACGGAAGCGCCGCAGGATTGCATATATCTTAGGCTTTTTTGCGAGCAAAATAGGTACAGTAAGTGTTCCCACTTACTGTGACGGACGAAAAACTACGGAACCCTACACTGAGCGTGGCCCCACACGCTCTTGACGGTTTTTTTTTACTCAATAAAGATTAAAAATAGACTATTATACATATACTTAATACAAAAGCATTATATCATTCTGTCATATAGGTACATACGATACTTCAGAGTTTCAGAGCATGATAAATATATGTTCAATAACGCACAACAATGAATACCTATTGTAGTGCCCATTGTTAACTTGACACAGCAGATGGTCGACCTAGAACGTAACAATATGAACATGATCAAATAAATAGTTACCATTATGCAAGCGGCTGTAGTCGAGATAAACACGGTCAAGCCGTACTGTACTGTATCCAACTGAATCCCATTCCAATATATTTTTTTTTTATACAAGACTGCGTTTGACATCAGTCGCACCTGATGGTAAGTGACGACGAGGTCGAGGATGTAGCACGCTGGTTCAGTAACAGCCTATTTACTCTTGCCTTGAAAATACCCAAATTATATATTTCCGGGAATACAGCCGAAGGGAGCGAACTCCATTCTTTAGCAATCCGCATTAAGAAGGTAAAAGCGAATCGCTTCGTGTGAATGAATGGAATAGGTATTCACAACGAATGAAACCGTTCCCCTCTCCTGGGCGTACGGTGGTAGAACGGAGATAGCGGAATTAAATCGTGCAATTCCTGTGCACACTCTCCAAAATATATCCTGTAAAACACAGGCAAACTAGCAACACTGCGACGGTGCTCAAAGCTCTGTAACCTTACACTCACTAATTCAGGATTTTATTAATTACAAATTTTGATTTTGCGGGGTTCTACCAGCAAATCACGGTTTCGGTTAAAGGTTCAAGTTAAATGAAATGAAACTATGCCAACGAGTCTTAAATTTATGTAATCTCGATTAATAAATATTTGATATTATATTACACATTATGCGTATCATCTGCTTCAAATGTTGGATTGGTAGCACCGTTGAGCTGAGACATTGACACTTCCTTCGATTTTTTCTGCAAAGAGAAAAGGAAGAATAATATGTTTGTAGGTACCTATATTAGTTTCTTCTACTTCAAGAGTGTTTATTTGCTGATCCTTTGATTATTAAGTATAATAAGATATTTTAAGTTCAGCATATTATGTATTACAGAAACTGTTTTAAATTGTTTTTATTAAGCAGAACTGTCTGCTAGCGAATATCGCCGGTATTTAAAGCGAAAGAAAATCCCGCTTCGAGTCAAATTATTCTATATTCTTCCGCTTTAAATATGTTTATAGAAACTGTCTAAAATAAGTAAAACCTGTAGGTATTTAAATATTGTTCATCACCTTTCTTGCGTTTTCGCCCAGTTTTCGCCTTCATTGAATCACAACACAATGGAACCAGAGGTCCGCTTTGCAACGTAATCCAAAGATGGCATATACTAATTAATATTATGAAAACGATCATAGCCATAAGGCATTAGGTTCGGTGACCTCACAATGTTTTCCTTCTCATTGAGACATGAGTCAAATGAGAGACGGGCAGACGGACAAATGGACTCTTCTACTTTTAGCCAAATATTTTTCTAATAAGAAAATAGTTTAGTGGTACTTAGATGGTTAAATGTACTAAAAATTTCGTCGCATATCAAGCTGGCTACCGGGTACATGGGACGACTACTTACCGGAGGTCTGTAGACCTCGTTGCCGAGCTTCTTAATCCCCGCGAAGTGATTTTCGATATCACCCAACTCTTTTCCTTCAGTTTCGGGTAGAATAAAATACAAAACTATACAACCCGACAAACTGAAAATAAAATGAAAAACATTTTACGGTATCTTTCTCGTTCAAAAATGGAAAAATATATATTTTTGGGTACCTCCCGTACATGTAAAGTGGGGGTATTCTGTTTACGGTTCAACGCTGGATATCGTTGTTGTTTACGGTTCAACGCTGGTTATCGGCTGAGGTATCGTTGGATAGGTTTAATTGAAAGGCAATAGGAGTTTGCCATAAATATTTTTGATAAAGTGAAAATTTTCGGATACAATCGGTCTGGAACAAATGAGTCCGTCTCCTCTAACTTTTGAAATGCAAGTCCAAAAAATATGAAGAAAATCATGAAAAACACGTTAAAGGAAAATATTACTTTATAACTTGTGTTAAATATTTTTAACTTGATATGTTGAACTGTTTTTGATGAGTTACTAATCGAAAATTAGGGGTTGCTGTTTTCGATTTGTAGCGGACACTGAACATGGCCCGACGATTTGAAAAAAAGATGAAGTTCTTACCTAACTGCAGCATAGAGCCCATAGGTGCCTCGAATTGATATGTTGTCCAATAAGGCCACATACAGCCTGTTTGTAAGAAAGCCGAAGACGTAGCCCGCACCACTGGCTAGCCCGGCGCCTCCCGATCGGGTTTTCGCGCTAAATACCTGGACACAAAAAAAAGTATGTAATCTGATATAACGAGTTAGGTACTATTGTTAGAGGACCGTGTAAGGGTTTCTAGCTAGAAACCTTGTTTCTCCATGTCTGATTACAACTATTACTTATAACGGGATCGTGTATATTAATTTGTACGACTTTCCGATATTTCGAACGGCACTGTTGCAAGCGCCATCACGGAATGGCTGTATATCTGTCCCCCGCGAAGGCCATGCTCATGCTGTGACCGTGAGTCCTAGAGAGCTATTTATTTCAGTCAAGCGGGTACATAAAAAAGTTTATTTTATTATTAGGTTACCTCCCCAATGTGTGAAGTAGGGTGTATATTTTTATTTCTAAAGTGTAAGGCCTTAAAAAAATATAACTGAAAAGGGAGGAAGTTAAAAAAATGTGTCCACCTTTAACTTTCGATCCTCGATCCAAGTATTTTTTTAAATACAAGATTATACATGTACGTAGAATAAATAAAAATGCATAATTAAATGATTACTTTTTAATTAAATTGTATTACCTCGCCAATAAGGATCCACGGCAGTAATCTGATTCCTGTGTGCGTAATGAAGGCGAGCATCAGTAGGAGGGTTGTAGGGATCCAAGAGTACCCAGACATTATATTTCTCTGAAAAATACGGTCTCCTTTGAAGTCAATCAAACACCACATAGTAAGTATTATATTCTTTGCACTACAGTCAGTCAGGTTTCCTCCAAGTGATAATAATGTCGTCCTCAAAACATCGGAAGTGATTTTTCAAATTAACGTAACTATAACCATATACCTAGCCGGGCCTAGGCCGTAAACTTTTTACATAATTATTAATTAATATATTCAGAAAACATTTCAAACTAAAAGTACCTAGTATCTTTTTACAAATAAAATACAATATAACAAAATACATTTACATATAAAAATCTACTCCAATCCAGAACCGAACGGAAATGTGCCCAGAAGGCTGGCGGAGTTGCCACGCTGAATGACAATGGAGATGCGTTTGAGCAAGGAAAGCGACAACCCGTGTCACCCATGACGTTAACGAGGCGCCTTTTACCCATTTTTTTTCGTGTTTGCAATAATTATGTGTAATGTAATGTTTCCGGTCTTGACTATGCAAGCGACTATACAAATATTGAACTTACCCCTAATTCAGTTAGGTTGCTGTTAACGGTTCCATTGACCGATGTAGATTCCAGCGCTATACTATGCTGAAAGATAAACAAACATTCCAATCAAACATTTTTTTATTTTCAACGCGTAATAATGTATTATTACATACCCTAAGTATAATCATTCAACCCTATTTTAGTGGTTGAACCTATCGAAATCGTTGTTTATATGTCACCGTAAAATTATAAATTCCGTTAGTTTATAATATAACTCGCTAGATAAGAACATTGTGATTGTAATTCTATCTACAAATTTCAAGTTATTTGAACCCCGTACTGGGTGATGTTTTTAAACCTGTTCTAAGTACGAAGTACTTATGAATGTAATTAGAATGTGTTTGTGTTATGAATGTAATTGTAATCTTACTAATTTCAGTAGTTTTGGTCCCGCACTAATACAAACTTGGAACCTCTTTCATCACTTTTTTTGTATTTTAATGAGTAAGTAAAATAATCTTCTAACCTTCTTTTAACCCTCTGAGGTCCTGTAAAATGCTTAATTTGTTTCTGTTTCTGTATTAGTTTAATCCAAAAAATAAGTTGATTCTTGGATTAAAATGTACTCAGCTGCATTCCTCATATTAATATTCAACACATTAAAAAAAAAATGTTTAGGATTTCATTTAAGAAAACGCTGTAACAGTTTTTAATATTTTTTAAATGAATATATAAATTATCAAAACGCTATCTTTAAATTTTAAACTCTACCCATAAAATATTCAACCAATAATTAATACATTTTAAGCCCATTAAATGTTGAACTTCTCAAAATCGCTTCTCGTTTTGTTTAGGTGCTATGAATGTTATTCGATCTGCCCTTTCGTTTCTGTCTTCAACCCTTCGAGGAAAATTGCGTAGAATGCTGAATATAGGTATATTATTTCAATAAGTGTAAAAAATAATATTTTAAAGTTTCTCATATTTAAATATTTGTACATTCTGCATTTTCAACCCCTTTTAAACACATTTTTTGGAGTTGAATTTCGAAAAACACTTTGTTTCCTTTTATCGTTCTTTTGTATATATAGAAAACGCATGAAGTTTCACGTCACTTTGAATCTATATCCTGCTCGTACCTACTTTAATTCCGCTTTTCACCCCTGATGTAAGTGTAGAATTTTTAAAAGTTGCTTCTTGTTACGTGTTAATGACGAAACCATATTTTGATCTGCAAAATCTCAACTTTCTAGATGCAGTAGTTTCGTTTCTGCATTCTTACGAATTCGTAAAATGTTGAAATTACTTATTTTGTGACTCAAAGAGAGAATTTCTATATAAATATTCAAGATTCTCATTTAGAATTGTATATGTTCCGATACGATTTTCTTTCCCGTTTTAGGTTAAACTTATAAAAACGCCGAAATCACTTTTAGTGTTGTTAATATTTCACGTTTATACCCCATAATTTGAATACCCGTACAAACTTTCAACCCCCTTTTTACCCTTTTAGGGCAATATTTTTTAATAACGCACAAATAATCCTTATGATGAAGCCTTTCGATCGGTAGGATAAAACAGTGGGTTCGATTCCATGTAATTAATTATATATTAAATTAATGTTGCATCTAGAATATTCAAGGTACTGTCCCTCCATGTGGCATAGCCGTGGGACGGCCTGTATAATCAATTATATTACAAATTGTATGTACTATTTGTATTAATATTTATTGTTTATGATATAAGCGCATAAAAACTCGAAAGTGCAGAATACTTTTTAAAATATTCACCGTTTGTATATAACCGTCGTAGGCAGCTACCAGCGCGCAGCATATTCCGGCACCCGCTGTGGAGAACATAGCCAAAGGCCGTTTCCCCGTGTAGTGCACCAGGGCTACGCACCCCGCAGAACCAACTATCTGTACTATGCCCAGGATCAGGGTGGCGTAGTATTTGTCTATTGGAGCCTCCAACATCTGGAAAATGGACACCGCGTACGTCTGCGAGAGTCCGAGTGTATATAAATGAAATATTAGTTATACCTCAATATTTAAATACATTATAATACATAATACAGTAATGTTTATAAACTATGTAAAGTTAACAGAACTTAAAATAAAACTACGAATCGAATACATTATCTGCCCCTGTGGCATAGTACTAAAGATGCTGCCAGTATTTCCTTGTTGAACAGCATTACTTATGTATTCAGTGAGCGAGGATCACTCTAGAAAGCAGAAAGTAAAGTAAAGACAAAACTAATAATAAAATAAGTTATTACTTCTGTTTCTGATTAAAGATATCAAATGCAAATTGTCTAGTTGTATCTTAGTTTGTAGTGTGTACACAGCGAATGATAACTGTTCTGCATTAGACATACAACTCACTTTCATTTATTCCAATACCCACCTAATAAAAACTCTTTGCTCAAATTTTAATAAAAAACTTATCCGTAGCCAAAATTATGGCAGGTAACGAGTGTACTTGTGTGAAGGTGTGTGTGATTACGTCATATTATTAGGGCGCGTTACCCTTGAGATTTTTTGAACTTGTGAATTATTTAAAAAATTAATATTTCGAAAATTAGGCTTTTCTGGCCCATGTTTATATGATCTTTTTTTGTCCAAATAGGCATTAGAATCTTTGGTTATAACCTGTCGGTATACTCCTTCCCACGCTGTATATTGTCACCGGTGACACCGACCAGCCGTTAGCCCAACTACAGGGACCGATACTCTCGACGCCAAAAGCAACAAAGTTGTAATTGGTGTCGATTAAGTAAATTTCCATAAAAAAAGCCTAATTTTTATGTGGCAAACAAAACGGGGAAGAACATTTACATACACACCTATCCATTTGCATAAAACACGTCGATTGAGTATTTATTCTGAATATACTGCATGTTGCCTGTGTATAAGCTGCTTCACGGTAGTAATGTAAGTATTATGTACACCTAATTATGCCGAATAAACGACAGATAGTAAACTCGAAATAATTAGCTAAAAGATAGGTAACTTTTGTACCTAGAGTTATTTATTCATGAGTAAATTATTGCACTCAATAGTACACCTACTCTTTGAAGGAGACTCTGATAACCTGTCTGTGATTACAGTGGTCTTTATCATGCTAATGTTTTATCTCAAAAGATACAAATGATTCAGATGTCGGTTAGGATATTTAAGGCCGGCTAATCCGATAATCTCGAAGTAACTAAGTCGGGCCTTGTTTATTTTATGATCTTATTGATGCCGCTCTCCATTGAAAGAAAAATATAGGTACACTTGTTCTATAAACTATTTATATTATTGACCTTCATGCACTAAAATGTGGCGTTCACACCAACATCTCGAGTAATAAAAGTAATGAAGAACGAATAAAGACCTCATCTGTCTGTGATGTCGGCGGCGTGGTAGGCACAACTTCACCCGTTCGTTCAGGTATTCTTGGCGTTCAAAGGGATTAAAAACCCTGTCAACACTCGAGTAAATAGATAAATAGCAGTTCTTAGCCCAGTAATTATTACGCATGCCTAAGACATTGAATGAAATGAAAATGAGGTGATTAAAATTTACCTGTAATGTAGTCATGCCACTAAAATGTCCAACGAAGAAGCAATAACTAACAAGGAAAAATGGATACAAAAAGTTTCTTTCGAGGTAATACGATAATTTTTCGGTAACATTTTCTTCTGAGTCTTCTAATTGCACTGAAAAAACAGGGAAGAGTTTAATAGATAAATAACTTAAGAATTAAATGTTATGGTCTACTGAGTAAGTAACTTTTTTCTTACCTTTTTTGTTTTTATACAATGCCCGAATATCTCGCAGTTCTTTCTCAACAGCGCTAGGGTGTGTCCATCCACGAAGCCACTGCAGACTCTGTAAATAAGTATTTTAAATGTTTTTATACTCGTACCTAACCAATCTACCCATAACTATTTTCATAATTATAGTAATCATTTATTCAGCTCCAATTGCAATTTAAAGTTTTATCTTTATTTTATTGCGACATTTATATAATAAAAAACATAGTAAAGAAAAATTCAAGCCCTAACAACTTAAAAATACTGTTATATTTAATTATTAATCAATTTTATTAATATTGTCTTTCTCGTATGTATACGGAACTATAGTGTTCCGGACATTTAGGAGGCGTATGCGGAGCCGGATCGAGCGAATGCGCACAGGCCCTTTCGACAATCCAATGATATGTAAGGGGCACAGTAAGCGGATGTTGCCCCTGTCCGTCCCTGCCGGATCCCCAGATCGTTCGGGGTGATGGCTAGCGCTCTGCGCTTGAGCTCAACCGTCTACGCACAAAGGTGTGCAATTGCAATTCAGAGCGGGCATGCTGCCTACGTGATGGCCCCGTGTGGCCAAGGCGCCTAAGATTGTTTTAGTTTTTAAGGTTTTTTTTTTGTTTTTAAGTATGTAAGATGTTCAATATTTTTTTATATTATATATTATATAAACTACTGAGGTTTCTTGAGTCTTATGATTAGACGGGAAAATCAAACTACCCATTAAGACAAGTGCCCTGAACTCAATACATACTCTTAAATTGAAGAACAATACTTAAAGATTTCTGTTGTTTTATTACACGTTTATAGCGATGTTTATCTTCATATTGCAACTACTCGTGACTTCATAGTGACAATGTTGTGAAGGGTATGTTTAATAACCTTCTTGGAAACTATATCTTCATAAGACATATCAAGTGGATATCACAAATTTCACTAGTGACGACGACGACACGACATCGCCAGTTTCATGAATTATGGCCCAGCTGGGTAAATAACCAATTACTCGTTTATCAACCTTCATGGTTATTTGAGTATTACTATTCGGTGTCGATTAGTTTTACAAAATTTATTTTGATTAAAACATACCAATTTTTCGTCAATTTTGGAGCTTAACATATTTTAAATATAATTTAAGATGACATATAAATAAAATATTGTCGAAACTTACGTAAACCACATTTTAGGTAGGTATCCTTCATGGTGACGGTTAATTAAGGCCCAATCTAAATTAAAATGTATGTACCTATATAATTAAATAACATAATGACTGCTTAGCAGTTCTCAAAATTTGAACCAATTATAAAACAAGTACCAATTATAATACAATTATAAAACTGGACCCGGGTATGTCCTTAAACTACGTCCGACAATGAGAGGTAGGGCACAGCGAAGTACCATCACGCTCGAGTCTGGAGAAGCCCAACTGGGGAAGTACCTCCTCCTTACAGAAGACACAGCCATAATAGCACTGCTACCTTTCAGGTATGTAGTGTTGTGTTCCTGATGGTGAGTAAGGTTCCCAGAGCTCCAACCCCCCTTAAAGGTCGGCAACGCGCTTGTGACTCCCCTGGTGTTGCGGGTGCCCATGGGCGACGGTAATTGCTTACCATCAGGCAATCCGTCTGCTCGTTTGCCACCTTATGTCATAAAAAAAAAAAAAAAAGTGACTAACGAAATAGAATAAAATTTCTTTATTTCAGGAATCAACTAGGTATAAGTATACAAATTGAATTATTAAGTAGAAATGTATGAAAAATACATTCCTACTTAATAAATAGAAATTGTAATTGTAATTGTACTTTGCCCATTGGCAGCGATTTGAGGGATATTTTTTTATTTATAATTTTAGTTTATACTTTTTTGTAACATTCTTATAAGACTAAATTTGTTGCTTTAATTAAATAATTGTACTCGTTATAAGTAAAAAAAATGTAATTTAAAAACACATAATCTCTGAAGTGAGAGACATATGTATGAGGCCGATAGTAGTGCTATAGGTAGGAACATGTGTATTAAACTAACAATACCAAGTCCACATTAACCGCTTGGAGAGGATACAGAACGTTTTTTTAAAGGCAAAATAAGTTTCTGTAATATTGATCCATTCCATAACGTCTAGTCTTATTAACCTACAATAGCAGTTTTCCAAAATTTTCCTTTTTAGTTGTAGTAAATTTATGGTTTATAAAATTCTTTTAACTTACTTAGTTGTTTTATATATAAAGTCGATCAAGCAGGGTTTTTGAAATCGCATCGCGCAACTTACCTCGTGACTACAAAATTAGGTACCTATACTTAATACTTTGACCACCGGTCTGGCCTAGTGGGTAGTGACCCTTCCTATGAAGCCGACGGTCCTGGGTTCGATTCCCAGTCAGGGCATTCATTTGTGTCATGAGCACAGATATTTGTTCCTGAGTTATGGGTGTTTTCTATGTATTTAAGTAGTTATATGTATTCAAGTATCTATTATATATATCGTCGCCGTCTAGTACCTACAACACAAGCCTTACTGAGCTTACTATAGGACTAGGTCGATATGTGTAAGATTGTCCCGAAAAAATGTATACTTAACTATTCCGAGTAAAACACATCATATTCAAGTATAATGTGTTTGCCCAATATAACAACTAACTATGTACCTTTTAGTAATCCCTTTCAGTAATTTTATTTTTGTATTATTTGTAATTATAAGTTTCACTGTATTGAATAAAGTGTCTTTTCTGTACATATGTACCTGCAACCCTGCATGTTATGTTTTCATAATTACTGGAAGCGTGCAGCACGATTACAGGTGACCAATAGTGATGTCATTGTGAATAAAATATTTTCACGTTTTAGTAAAGCGGTCGTTTTATTTCCCACCTGTTATTACACCTGAGCGTTTTGCAAGCGATTTCTAAACAATACTCTTATACGGCGAATCACACACTCGCAAATCTCAAGTGTGACATCACCCAAACATTCAAAAGACATAATTATGTCCACATGTTTAATATTCAAGAATTGATAATGATATTTACCGATTTAGCGTCATCATAGCGTTTCCGCGACACTAGCCAGTGCGGAGATTCGGGCACAAAGAACAGGGCGACCACAGCCAGGATCTGTTTTAAAAGAATTATTGTATGTTAATCAATTAATCATATTATCTTTATGAACGATAGATTAGAGGATTTTTCCCCGACACCGTCAAATTAGAACACTGATTACAAGAAAGGAGAACTTTACTATTTGAACGTCTCTAAGCTCAAGCCAAATGGTTTATTGAATCTATAAAATCCTTTTAGTTAACTAGATATTTTAGTAAAATATAAAGTGTGTTGGTTACAGCTTTTAAAAATGATTTATTTAAAAATGTAAAAATGCTTGCCGTAAATATGATGTTGACTAGCGCCACAGTGCGCCAATACATAAGCAGCCCGAAGAGGAACTGCGTAAATACTCCAATGATGATGCACATTGAACTGGTGGCGGTGAACGCTCCCCGTAGGTGAGGCTGCGTTATCTCGGCCACGTACGTTAGAACCTGTGCGAGTTATTATTTAACAATTATGGACAATTACAATGCACGTTTTGAATAGGTCCAATTGCTGGTCCAGCGACATAATATGTAATGAATAACGTTTACGGCCCGGCCACGACTATGCGCGACTTACGGCGCGGCGAGCGTTTTATCTGTTCATTGCGTGTGATACAACCTAACCGCAATGCTTTGCGCGTCTTGACGGCGCAACGAACAGATAAAACGCTCGCCGCGCCGCAAGTCGCGCATAGTCGTAGCCGGGCCGTTATATCCTTAGTACTGTGTATAGGTACAGAAACCCTGTGAATAGGTAACGAACGAACGGTGTTTATTATTATATTTTGGGCGGCGACTTAAATAACTCCCTGGCTGGATAGGCCATGTTTTTTATAAATTTCTAACACACTAAACCTAAATGAGGAAGTGAGACTTTTGTGATGAAGTTGGTATAAGAAGGTCAAAGATAATATTCACACGTTCTTCATATACTGTATTTGATGGAATACATTAATTGTTATTGTAAAAGATTGCTGTACTTTCTAAGACATATTTAGGTATGTATGAGCCGGGTTACCCAGCAGCACTTACCGGAGCTTCGAGAAGTCCTCCCGCCAGCCCAGTGAGAAACAGAGCTCCGTATAAATGTCCTGGAGTCGTGGAAAAGTGAAACATCAGCCAAGCCACGAGGAAGGGCAAGTTAACGAACTGCATCGCACGACGCCGGCCCATTGGAGACGTCACCACGCCGGACAACGCACAGCCCACCGGGACTACTATTAGGTTGATTGAACCTGGAAAAGGCTGACATTGTATATTCTTCTAAAGTTAGTAGCAGAAGTTCGAGGAGTTCAATCTGGCCGAATGTATAAGTTTTATACAAAACCAAGATAAACTCTAAATTTTCTACCTAAGACCCATGATTCATTTAGGATCAGCGCAGCAAGGCTTAACCGATTTCAAGTCGACTGTATGTTTGATTTTGTGTTACTTCACTCCAACTAGCATGTTAGTGCGAAAGTGACGGATAGCGTGATAAACGATAAAATGACAACCATGCTAATATGCGTTCAGATCTTTATGTCTTCGTATCTTCCTGAACGGATTTGCTGGTTTAGTTTTAAAATTTATTTTCGCGTCTTAAATTAGAAATGATAAATAAATATAACTTAGTTGTGTCTAAGTGCTACATATGCTATAGTATAGGCAGAACGACTAGGCCACACCTATTGTCATAATAAAAATGAATAAAATGTGTCTGTATATTTATATTCAGTCGCGCAAAAGTAAAAATCATTCAATGAAGGGTTAACATGCGATGTCTATTTGCTGGGACTATACTTAACTATTATCTATGACATATCATCAAAGATAATATTGAAGTGTCGAGTACATATGTAGATCAACTAAAATTTTCCTCATGATCTGTTACAAGGTGCAGTGATTTTTGAGATAGTACTTAAGATTAAATATGATAGCGATCAACAACACAAGTATGTTTAAGTAAGTACCTATACGATTAAAGGCATTTATGCGTTTATGGTTCTTGATCATGTTTAATGGTTCTTTCATAAGTCAACGTTGCCCTTGGCTGCTCTTATGTGCTTAAGTACTTATTACTGGCTACAGTTAAAGCTATATTATTTTATTCGCAGGATTAACACCAATATACAGTAAGGCACTATTCTCACTGCGAGCTAGTAAGCTATGAGCCATCAGCTATACCAAGGGACGAAAGATAATCGATCCCGTGTCAATAAAGGAGACATATATGTCATAGCCGGGCGATCGTAGTTCATCACCGGGCGATGGGCTATAAAATATAAATCTATCTCTTTTGTTCACACGGGGCTATAAAATATAAATCTATCTCTTTTGTTTTGTCCCTTGAAATAGCTGATAGCTCATAGCTCACTAGCTCGCGGTGGGACCAGTGCCTAAGTTATGTATACAAAGTTTAAAAAAATATGAATAGAAACTAATAAAAGTTCACCACACAATTAGAACTAACTCAGTGGAAGCACTATCTATAGATACAAAAAATCATATCTATTAGTCCTTTTGATTTGAATATCTCGAAGCCAAATTGAAGAAACATTACATCAATATATTGTAATATCAAACAAGTTAATTTTTTTCAATCCATAATATGGAAATTACACGACACAAGGGTACTTTGCTAAGAGTTACTTACATCTTGTATCTCTAAGTCTACAAATTACGTTCTTGATTGATCACACGAGAGGCTAATGAGAGTTAGGATTTAATAAGAGAATTTTTCGCTTGCACGGGACTCAAAATTATTACTAGTAAACAGAACTGCTCGCTTGTCAAAAAACATTTACCTTATCGTCGACATAAAAACCTCCCCACGACTTTGTGAAACATTATATTCTGAATAAGTCAGGCTAACTTATAAGTAGTAAATAGGATTTTACTAAAACAAAGCATTCTAAAATGGTCACTTACTAATCCAAGCAACTTGCGACGATTCTAGGTGCAGTACTTCTTCTTCTATTGGTTGACTCACTGCAGGTATTAGAATTGTTGGGAAGCCGAGTGTCATGCCGTAACCTGGAATAATAGCACTTAAGTTATATATTTATTCTGAACAACAGAATAACAAATATGAAACATAAACATTATATATAATTTAATAAAAAATAAATAATTTATAAATAGTAAACCTTTGTCTGTGTTGGATCGCATTGCTTATTCTCTGTGTGAAATAGTGACCAACCATCAGAAGCCCCAATAACACGCATAGCATATTTGTGACGTTTAGGGTTTTCAGTAAAGATATAATCAATAATAGGATATAATCAAGGCAGGCAGAGTGTAGTCACATGTATGGCAATTTCCCAACTTTCTTTCTAAACTATGTAGATGAAGTAGCCTGTAGCGCTTTTCGTTAACACATTCGCTGCCACCCCCTCCAAAAATGTATGGAAATGAACGCACATGTTCGTCGGTGGCTGTGAATGCGTTAAAGGAGCGACTGACAAGTAGATATTATGTCGATGCCAACAATAGTTATTTGTGCAACAAGAGAGGAAAGTTGTTTTTTCTTGCGAGTGTCTTTTTTGAGTCCCGAGTAAGCGAAAGATTCTATAATTGAATCACGAGTGTAGCCAGATATAAACTAACTTTACTCTCGTGTGACACCTGCAACTTATCACCTCAGCAGCTCGAACATGCCTACTTTCCACACTCCTGGAGTGATGAAAGTAGCAACTTTCCTCACTCCCTGAAAGTGAGGAACGACGCACTTTCCTTAGGTAGTTCCTTTCCTTAGTATGCATGTTCGAGCTGCTGAGGTGAAAAGATTATTCCACTCTAAGGTAATGTTGATACTTTAAATGCAACTTCAACAAAAAAAGGTTTTAAGTAGTTTTTAAACCTTAATTGCATAACACTTACCAAGCAATAACAAATTTTTAACGCTAACTGCTAGAAATTGCGGGAGTGCTGTCCGGAAATCCTTTTTATATCCATACTGATTTGCGAGGTCCCCGTCGGTTGGCTCGGTGTCTCTGTCCGCTACCATCTACAATAATGTCTATCGTTACCATCAAATACACTCATCTTCACTTTTATACACTTTATGTTGCAAAAGGAAAGGTATAGACAGTAATCACAATAAGTTAAGAATTATGCATCCACTGTAATAGCAATCTTACACACTACCACATTAGGGAAGTTAGCGGATTTTTTTTATTTTATATGTATAATAAAGATTTTTTATAAGTGGTTAGGTTAAAAAGTCACATGTATATATTTAATGCTACGGTATGTACGGAAGATATTCCATCTTACCCCTCATAAAAAGTCATTCAATCATTCCCCACTTTACCTCACTCTGTTTTATCGTAACGATGTCGTTCAAGTCTATGGTCAATTACATATAAATAAAAGCAATAATTGCTGATGTCCATGACCATATAGTATTCACGAGTAAAATTTGATTGATTTCAGATTATTTGTCACTGAAATCAAGCAAATACATTTTTGCGCGGCATATAATTAACTTTTAACATGTATCATACCTTGAACCTAAATATCTTAGTGAGCTTATTCCTGTCTGTTGACGGAGTTGGACTTTTAATACTCTACCGACCATACGACGTGACTAGCAAATGCGCCTATGGGAGCGCTCTTAGATACGATTTGTCATTCGGTATGGGATTATCAGATACCATTACTTTGGTAAGTATGAGTGAGTAGGTACCTTAGGTAATTATCAGAATTTTAGGTTCCAGGATAAAGCTTCACTTACACGTACAGAGCTGTCCTATTTAACTTCATTATGGGCTAACCCATCTGATTTATCAAATGACAAGCTTTAAGGCAAGGTTATTCAATGCGGCAAGGGTGATGGGCACCCTTGCATCGGGGTGGTTATTGTTATATTTAACATAAACCACCCCGAGATTTTGTTTTGTACAAATAGGTATATTATTTATAAGTTATTTAAGATATGTTTATTTGTATTTTACCTTATTATCTACATTTTATTCCACAAATAAACTTTTCACCTAAGCAGCTCGAACATGCCTACTTTCCTCACTCCAGGGAGTGAGGACAGTACGACTTTCCTCACTTTCAGGTGAAGAAAGTTGCTACTTTCGTCACTCCAGGAAGTGAGACAAAGTAGTTTTTTAATTGACAACCGGTCTGGCCTAGTGGGTTGCCCTGCTTATGAAGCCGATGGTCCTGGGTTCGAATCCCAGTCAGGCCATTTATTTGTGTGATGAGCACAGATATTTGTTCCTGAGTCATGGGTGTTTTCTATGTATTTAAGTATTTGAATGTATCTATGTATTATAAATATCGTCGTCTAGTACCTACAACACAAGCCTTATTGAGCTTACCGTAGGATTGTCCCGAAATATGTATTTATTTAATTTAGTGAAGGATGCCACTTTATTACAAATATTACAAATTCAAAATACATTATTTGAACTGAATTCGCTATCTCTTTCTATTCGTTAAGAAAACAGAAAGTGACAGGAATAGGTCGATTCATAGTTCGTCATTCAAATTTCATAATGAACCCCCTAAACCCCACTAATATATCCGAACTCACAATTAATCAAAAAAATATTTTTTTTTTCAATGAAAAACATTTAAATGACAAATATTTAAACAAAATATATTTAGTAATGAAGCCAGTGCAGTTGCATTTAAAACACTTAAATGAATGTGGATAACTTTACTATATGTAAATTTTTTTTAAAGATTTTATTTAACCTGATGTATCCGGGTGGAATCTTGCAACTCAATTTTTAAGCAGACATTTTTAACCGATTGAGCTGAAATTTAGCACACTTATGTAAGTTCGGTAATTTTTGGCTGAAACTTATTTAACCTTTAATATGTTCTCACTACTGAGGTGAAAAGTTGTATGTGTCACACGAGAGTAAAATTATTTTACATCTCGTGTTTTTAAGTTCCTCGCTACGCTCAAGATTCTAAGTTAGAATCTTTCGCATACTCGAGACTCAAAATAAACACTCGCAAGAAAAAACAACTTTCCTCTCTTGTTGCACAAATAACTATTACAGTTAATAAATAAAGTTATCAATCAACTTGTCTCTTTTTCAGGTGTTTCATACTTTACACAGTATTGATTACGATTGCAAGGTGGAAATTATGGCGGAGACTTCTGACGTATATTTAATAATATCAGTTCTTTATCCACATAATATTGACTACAACTGCTACCGAAACCCGGGCGCACTGTCCGTGTATAATAATGTTAATGATGAAAACAAATGTTACCAAATATGCGATACTATAAAAACTAAAAAAAGAAATACCCCGTACTTTGTTACAAGTGTACAAGAAAGATTCGCATTTCACTTCTGGAGTAACAGCAGTATTAATATAGATATGAACGTTCGTCTGCATACATTATTATGAATACCTATCCTATCCATAGTAACAAGCCGCCTGGTAGTTAGTCTATAGTCGGTCTAAGCTAAGCTGCACACAACGTCTTATTTAGCACTCTTCGCAGAGACAATAATGCCCTCATCAAATTTGATGTACTTTAAAGCACATGTGAGGGTAATATTTTAAGTTAGGTACTAGCGGTCAACATTCAATTCTGCCAAATCTATCAAAGACGATGTAATGGTATTTAAGAAATTTGGTTGATTAGTTAGAGAAATTAGCAATATCAATATCATGCAAGTACCTATACCTAATTAGTAACAAACTTTCGCTGGATCTCGATCCTTAAAAACATATGATGAACGTTCTTGTATCATTATTGCGAAACATTATGTAGTTATGTAGTATTTTAAATCATATGAATAATACCAACGTAGAAGATAACCTTGATTTGTACTATTTCAGGCTCACATGTACCAAGTGACTGCAACTGCAGCGCGTAAGCTCGGAACCGGCGAAAGGAGGTGCTTTAGGAAAAATGAGTCTCTATGTGTAAACAATGAGAGTAGGTTCTGTTTTACTAGCGGCGTGGTCTGCGACGGAATCAAAAATTGCGGTGTTGCTGACTGGTTAGTATCTATCTGTCACAAGAGACTTGCAGCAGTGTGTCCATTAGAGCTGTGAAATATATTCCGATCGCCAACACGACAACCCGACTGCACATGAACGCCCCCGTATATCTACTGATAATAGCGGTCTATGGGAAAGGCCAATATCCAAAGGCCAGCATCCGAGGCTGAAGTCACATGAGAAATAACCTAATTTTAAGTTACGATCAAGCGAAAAGTTTCAATTATTAGTATTAAGAAGTGAAAAACTCGAAAAGCAAATATGAGTCTAGTTGTTAATATACTCGTATGTAGATTGACTACATATTTGTGTACCCAACTAGTAAGGATAAATAATTAGATATATTTTTGCAATAACCGCCAATTAAAATATATTGAAGTTTCATATTGACAATATTTTTTAAATTAATTACAAAAATATTCCTTCCGAGTGAAATTGTAATTTCCGACTACTCTAGCGCAACCACCTGTGAAGCTTACCAAACTCCCAATTCGTTGGTAGAGGGTAGTTGTATTCTTGTATGGGCGCAGCCGCAAAGACTTCTGTCTAAAATATGGCGGGCGAAGGCGTGAGTGACTTAAGTTAACTTAGGTAAGCGCAAAATTTTGCAGGTTCGACGAGCGCAAGTCGGAGTGCGGCCTACCGATCGAGAAACTCGGCTTTGCTCCTGTGTTTGCCGTGACCACAGCCATCCTCTGTGCGGCGCTGGCAGCCTGGCATATTCTCACCAAATGCCTGCCGCCCCTGGCCAACTCATTCTTTGTGTTTAATGCGAATGAAGACAACAGGCTCCGCGTAGACCCCGTGTTCATGTCACCGGTTGCGTGCTCCCGCGACATTCGCAGAGTCCAGCGGACGTCACTGGTCCCGGTATTGCAACTCTGTATTCTATTTGATAGTATTTTCGTAAAACATCTGATCTAAGTTATAAAAGTATCTGTCTGAACTAAGTTCTTTATATGATAATAACGCATCTACTCACGTCACCGTCTGCGTGAAATATTCTCTGGTCTCACGAAAGTATAAATAAGTACAAAAAGTAATTATTGTTGCATTTGGAATACGTCGTTCCTGATTTTTTCACGAAACAGGAATAAGATGTGTCAGGAACAATTCAATTATGTGTGCACTTGCTACGCGCACTCCTCGGTAAACCACGACGGTTTTGGTTGTATTATGAATGTAGGTATACCGAAGACCAATAGAAAATAAAAATGACTGATTTCCCGGCGGTCAATTTAACGTATCTGAATCAGATGAGTATGCATTATTATGATACTTAAGAGGTTTTATGATGGAGTCGGATGGCCAAAGTCATGTTTAATAAGCTCTACGTGATAGCTCAATAGTGTTTGATTTATTTGGATGGGTTTTGAAGATTTCTTTTACCTCCAGATGACGTTCAAAATCTAATCTATAGTACGCAAAAAAATAACCCCACAGTACTTGTATATGGGATTTTCCGAATGGTCTTGATGAGTGTGTGCCTAGTACCTACTCATAAAGGAAAATGTTTTTCACTGCAAACTTATTTATTTATATTTTTTTAACTGGATGCATTTCGTAGCATATGTTTTACGATGATTTTAGGTATCTTCGGAATCGTCATCGTGTGACTACTCCGATATGCTGACGAAACACAAATTCCACCACATCCACCGGTCCAATGACGCGCACGACGAGGTATTTTCTATTTAATTATATTATTAAAGTTTTTTTTTTTAAATATGGTTTCCTATCTCCAGTTGACTAGATATGAGCATAGACTTATAAGATAAATTGAATTCTTTAAATTGTATTCTTTTGAGGTAGGTCCGGTATTTAGATTTGGTTAGATACATTAATTAGACCCTGGAAGCGTAGAACACAAATACTAAACATATAGGTACCAACAAATATAAATTAACAATTGCACATTACAACAGTAGGTATACACAAGTTACAACAGTAGCATTACATATTATGTTATTAATTTATTAGGTAGCAGTAATAATTAAATCTTTAAAAAGTTACTATACCGTACTGTATACTATAGTATTATGTGAAACTCATACTAATCAATTATGTTATTTCTTACGACTACGCGTATGCGTATCGGCGATATAATAAGCCGACGATATTTAAATACTACGTAAGAAAATTTACGTTATAATATTTACAGGATTTTATAACTGTTAGGTACGTAATGTTGTAAGTCTAATAGAGTAAACAAAGAAATATAATTTTGTATAAATATGTCGCAGTCGGAGTGTATATGATCCGACTTACATTACAACGTTGTGGGTCAACAATTCGCCGGATTGTCATTGCACTCATAGCAATACACGTTCTTCAATAAAGCGGCCCACGTTTTCAGCGGCCAATCGTAATATCTGCCATATAATAAAATAGTAAACGTTTTTTCTTCCCGGACTAGACGGACCTCGCCCAGGACAAACGGCCCGGCTTTTGAAACAGCTAGCCGTAATATTGGTATGGCGGATTATAGTTACAATCCGAGTGCGACATAGATATGAGCAATAGTAAAATCATGGCATTTGTTCGATTAAGACAAAAGAACAGCGAGGATGTACGCGTGTCTATCAGCTACATAGATATTTTAAAGTGTAATAAAATAAAAACATTGTATATTTTTTGCCTGTTCTAACAAGATAAAGCAAGGTTTCCCGAGGCATATCCATACTAACATAATGATTGAGGTCGTTCACCCCGTGTCTGATCCAAATACCCGATCACTCTTGATAACTAAGGTTATCATGGCTTGCCGTTAACTTCGCACCTGGAATACCTCATTTTACTTCATTGACTTTGATAATGCTCCCTTTAGATTTACGTTGGTTTCTTTCTACTTTCAACAACACAATACATTAGATAAATACGAAAAGAACAGTTGGATGTTAATAAAAAAAAACGATATAGGTTCAAAGTTAAAGATTACCAAAAAAAACTGAGTTTACTAATAATGATAATAAAACAGTAACGTGAGATAATATCATAACAGCCATGACCCGGCGGCCTGACTAGTAGGCAATAAGTATACTCCCGTGTGTTAACTAACGGTCCTTACTATTTGCAGGAAGAAAAGGGATTTCGCAGGACTTATATCATGCATTCCATGACTGCCAGGTTACAAGAGAAATTTCGGGCTGTAACTCGAGGCAAGACAGCGAACGATACAGGTTCTAACTCCCAAAAGAACCAAGTTCATGATGTTTAATTAGTAACGTCGATAAATAAATTAGACGATAATGTTTATACCGTTTAAGAATCATTTAACAAAAATACTCATTAGTAAAATGTACGAGAATATAGTTTTTATACACCGTTTCTTCAACCTTCAATGTGATCACGCAATGCTGGATAGTAGGTACCTGCGCTTACCGTATACATTAAGTAGCTATACAAGTATTGCATTCGACGGCTAGATGGTAGAGGCCATAGAATGTCATCTACCGCGGTTCTAGCAAGTGGCTGACCTTAGCTTCAACAAAAACTAAGAGGATGCTTATCGTGCATTTTAACGCTACGCATTATCTTAATTTGTGAGACGTACTTTTGGTGCGTTGTTTCATATCCTAAGTGTAAATTTCAAACAGTGTAAGTACTGCAAACATTGTGGAATATTAAACAGTACAAATTTAATATTCGATCGGAGAAATTAGGCCTCGATCCATATAAAATTAAATAGCCCGTCCAGTCTGTTTAGGTACCTACTGTACATTTAAATGTACAGTCAGCTGTAACCCGGCTGGCTGGTATATGAAATATTTTAACAATGACCTTAAATACTTGACTATATTATGCAAGTGAGTAGGTTTAGTAAGTTCCTACATAAAATAAAGAAAAGTCTTGTGATAAGTCACGTCGGTCGTCGACTTATCGTCATGTAGGTATGACTAATTGATAGAATTCCTTAACTAATTATACAATAACTTACCTACATACTTAGGTAATACAGTTAACTTGAATAAAAAAATAAGAATAAATTTATTGCTTTCATGTTGTTACAAAAGTTCATACGTAGTTGAAACAACAGATAACGCAAAAAGAGAATTATGAAATATATTACTTAAGTACATATTTAAAGTTTTGTTCATTAAATTATTAGGTATATATTCAAAATAACGTAAAGGTTGGCAGTAAATAATTACACCAAAACCTTAACATGGTATTAAAATATAGAATTTAAAAAAATACAGTACCTACAGATGAAAGAGAAATGAACAAAATGAAAACCTATTACAATTTTTCAAACAAGTAGTATCAGAAAATATATCTGCATCGATCGCTTGACTCCATTATAATGTCATAATATATAAAAATAATCACAAATAAGTAGATAAACAACAGAATGACAGAAATCTTATAACCCCAAATAAAAAAAAGAAAACTACTTATTAAAAATAGCGTTAATAAAGTTGAATACATACTTAATTGAATACGTGTACAGTATTCCAAAGGACCTAGTTAGCCTAATTAGGTTCCTAAACTGACAAAATTACATATTATTATTGTTCGAGTCGATATAACACAAATCTTACGCAATGGCAGTGAAAGTGTAGGATTGTGAATAAATAAAATCTCAGCGAGAACTAACATACCTAGCTACTAATATATCATATAAAACATTACCTTAATAGATTCTTCTATACTATGTGAGCACGAGATGTACAAATATGTAACTTTTAATAAATAAAAAAACTATAAACTAATAATAAACACTTCCATTTTTCCCTGACAAAATAAACAACACGCGTAATATTTTTTCAACTTTTAAATGTGCGCGCGCGTTTGCTAGCCGTTTGCTCACGCTCGACTAGTGTGGTTCAGTATCGCATGCGCAACAGAAAGTCATCAAGACCGATTGCGCGAGCCTCTTTGACATTCGGGACATAGTGTTGCTAGAATTAGCGAAACAAGTAAAACTTCTACAAATTCTACAGCCGTCGTAGTGCTCGCTAATTAACAATATTGTGGTTAAAGCGCCGCTGCGGCTTTCTGGTTTCCTACCAATACATAATTAATTGCCGATTACAGGTAATATAGATTAACCCTATACTTTACCCTTACAAAGATGTGTAATAGTATATTACGTACCCAGGGCGGTAAAACAAAGATTGGCTCACGGATATTTGTGGTCCGAACTGGAGGTGATGGTCATAAATAAGCGATCTGAGACCTTCTTTATTACGGCCCATGATGCGTACATAGTTTTACGTCTTTATCTGGGTGCAAAGTGAGATTTTAGGGTGGTAATTCTCTCTTACCGCCAAGTGTGACGTAAAGTATCTTTTCAATTACGTAAACCTCTTGTTTCTTTCATTATTTTCGTTTGCTAAATGTTGAACTAATATTGTCACCCACTTATACACGCGTGGTCCTCATGGTCAAACATTAGGTGCGGGTCAGTGGGTCAAACCCAGACATTGGATTTTTATCGCATGGTAAGATGAAATAAAACTATGGAGTCAATATTAACATATTAACAGTAATTCACGTTTTATAAATCGAATATTATTTATAATATTCGATTTATAAAAGAAATTATCGTTCGACATGTTTCACTCTGTAACGAGGAGCATAATCATGAGCCGTTTGCGTTGGCTAACCGACGCGTCTGCAGACGCTCTGCAGCGAACGGCTCTTTCATCCCTTTCGGCGAGGAATTTTTAAAAATGAGCAATACTTTTTCTTGTATAAGGAACTTGTTTATCGAAATTTAACCCCATATTGCAAAATTTAACTTATCTGGTTAAAAACATTCAACCCCCTTTTATCCTCTTTGGGGTCAAATATCGGAAAACTTTGAAATTTATTGTTTTTTAATTGTTAACAAATAGGTAGGTAGGGTCAACGCTCCAATGAATGAACCCCCCCAACAAGTGAATGAACAAAATCTCGTTTTTTGGCTAAAATAAGAAATACAACTATTTCTACCACTTGTCGTATTTTTTTTCTTATTGTCAACTGTGTTTTCTATAAAATGGCAACACTTGGTAAATTTATTTTCGACCGGTTTTAATATGACCGGCGTTTGAAATTCACGTGTATCTAATTTTGAAGTTTTTTATGGAGTAATTAAATCCCAGGTAAGAACAGTGCATGTTTGGAGCAACATTTAAAATGCTTATTTGATACTTATCAGTTAAAAACTTTTGTTATTTGGTTGAAATAAGTGTACAACCTTTTATAAATGAACACTTTAGTCGTTTATTTTGCGATAAAGTTATTATTTTTTCGTGTTCCATTACTGACTTATCAAGTGTTCTAAAACCAGTAAATGAACAATGTGTTCATTTACTGGTGTTTGCTCAATTTATTTTTTTACCTAAATTTAAATGTTAACGTACCTAATAGTATTAAGCTTGTTTTTTGGAATACTGCTCAGAAAACGATTCTGATACCTTCAGCCAGTATTGGAACACAGGTATTCATACATAGGCATGAAACATTTAGTAGATGGACTATGGAAATCAGGCAGTGTTCATTTACTAGATTTCAACTAATTCTATGTATGAACAACGTAACGACGAATGTATTTTCATACAATCAAGTTTTTGTGTTATTGGAAATAACATTCATGCTATTGTTTATTCCATTTGTTCTACTTTAGGTCAATATGAAGAAGCAAAATTGGTTCAATGGATAATCAACAAAGCAAAACTTGGTTTTCCCAGAAGTTATTGATAGCGTGTTTTTTTAATGCAAATAAACGCGTAAGTAAGTTTACTAAAAACAAGCCTGGGCCAAAACGGCCTGAATTGAGTGGCTTGTTCGCAAATGTATATCATTAAAAACTTTTTTTTTGTAAAAAATACTTTCTGAGACTGAATAGAAGTATCGACAGAATTTAGTGTTTGTTATTTATTATTAAGATGAATCTGTGATTAAATAACAAAAAAGTTATTATTTTGTTTCTCTCATCAGTAAAAACAAAAGTGTATTTAGGTATAAATAAACAATTTCATTAATTAATAGAATACTGTACGTACCTCATTTTTTTCTATAAGTAATGATTTCTGAAGAAAAACTCTGTGTTATTATGTTCAAAAATGATTTTTAATACCGATTAAACATTTCTAAACAATGTTCATTCACTGGGTTTTACTGTGTTCATTCATTAGATTTTTTTGTTCGTTTACTAGGTTTTTGGGTATATTTTGATAAATTCTCGTATAACTCAAAAACTATTAAAGTAACAAAAAATCACAGAAATTATATTATTGTTTATTAAATGAAGATTTAATAAATTACATTACATTATCACAATTATTAATAAATTTTGAAAAATGATTTTTCTAAAGTGAAAAATTTCTTAAGTGTTCATTCACTGGTGGTCACCCTATACGAACTTTTAACTTTTAAGTTTCTAACTTACAATTTACACCCTACCCATATAAACTTTCATCGCCTTTTTTACCCTATCAGAGAAATTTTCAAAAACGTGTAAAATGATTTATTTGTATAATAATAAGATTATTACACAAAGTTTTAAAGTCTCTATCGCAAAAAAAGTCCTCTTATTATCCTCCCCTCACACAGTCATCGTTTCTTCAAAACAACCTAAAATAAAAGGTCGAGCTTGTCAGGCCATCGGCTGCCTTTCCACCTTGTATTTACGTGTATACTGCCTCATGCCGGTTTCATCAGAAAATATGACTATAATAACCTTAATGCTGGCAGTCTCCAATAGCGAACCTTATATTCTTTGGTTTCATCATCTATCGTAGCATTATGGTTAACCATCAAGCCGCAGTTAAAACCTCCCGCAAAACCAATCAGAGGCGCTAGCGCCAAAAACGATATTCGCAAATTTCGGTCGATTGTCTCCACAGCATGACATCTTGATTGGGGTAAAAGAAAGATGCCAGAAAATTTACGAATATCATTTTTAGCTGTAGCGTCTCAGGTACTAGTATTTTATGCAACAGTTGCATAAGAGGGGTCAAAAAATGACAGGGGCGTCGGTAACAATGTGAGCCGAAGGCGAACATTGTTAATAAATACGCCATGAGTATTTTTTGACTACTTATACAAAGTTACATACAATGCTTTTTCTATGAGTAGGCAATATTAAATAAAATACTAAAATGAATAGTGACTCAAACTACGAAAAACAAATTACCGGAAAGGCGGGAAAACGTAAAAATAAGCAAGTGATGTCTATGGTTATGTTTTTTTAAAGGTCCGCCTTCGAATAGTGATGATACCAACAGTTTTTTTTTTTATGTTGGTAGCAATGAACTTGGTACAAATTGTTTTTTTTTTTTAAATAAAAACCGTATGCATTAAATCGTTTGCCATGTTGGTTGCAATGTATCGATATGTGGCACCTGTTGCCCGCACTAGCTTACCGTGTCGTAAGATGGTCGTAAGGTCTCTCAAACGATACAAGTGCTATTTTGGGCAATAGACTATTATAGACTTTTATAAGGAGTAAATAATGTATGTCCTTATATGAACGTTCGTGACTATGTAAATGACAGATATAGCACTCACTGTACATTGTAGAGTTTAATTATATGAACTTGGAAAACTCAATTCCTTGACTAAGAAAACATCTTGAAAATTTGCGCCTTTTCAAAGTTATATATTATTATAATATGTTATATAGTATGATGTGATTGATGTTTTTTGTACACAATCTCTACGAGATTTAACTGATGATATAGAGAAGAATATTGTTCCTAGTTTTTTACCTATTTTATATTTCCGTGTTTAGTCAACCAATTTGATATCTAGGCCACTTCGAACCTTGTCACAGTCACGGTAGTAAGACATCTTTTGCGTCTTTCATACAGATGTTCACTGTGACAAGGAACGAAGTGGCCCATAAATCAAATTGGCTGACTGTACATATTATATTATGTATGGCGGTAACAAAATAGGTAATTTCAAAAATGTATGAAATTCTCAAAACATTTTTTTGTGTATATTGGAATGGAAAAAGCTCGTGTGATTCTGAACAGATGGTTTTAAATAAAAATTGTTAAGCGGTTCTTTGGAAAAATTACCATTACCAATATAGAAGCTTGATTATAGGGTCGCATTTCATGGCAAATGTTGAAATGAAATATGTTTCACACAGGTATAAAGAAGTTTTTAATCTTCCAAGTGGGTACAGTACTTCTAATTAAAATAAAAATAATTTCGTAACATGCAGCACACAATGAAACTTGGAAACAAAAGTTTCTCACATTACTCAATTTAATTGGGGCACTGGACCTGCATATATCCCTTACTATATCAAACGTTAATTGCACAAAATTTTCCTCTTCTTAGATTTGATTTAAAATCAGAAATATTCATATACACAAAGAAAAAATACTGCAAGTAAAAAATGCAAAATTGAAAAAGTTAGATCAATAAATTATTTTTTATTAATAAAATATCACATCTTATATCCATGATACTTGCAGTTCTTTTTTTTGTTGTACCTCCCCACCATTAATGAATGAAAGATAAATTGTTGTTATAATTACGAAGATCTCATTTCTCAGAGCCTGATACAACATTGAAACAACACTGGTTGAACAGACAGTAAATGTGATGGAGTGTGGCACAGCTAGAATTAACATGCACTACAAGGGGTTGTGCCACACCAAGATGCCGGGTGTTTAGGCCTGGCTCTCATTGGTGGTAGTCTCGATGGTGGTGCCCGCAGGTTTGGTGGTCTTAGGCTTGGCCTGTTGAGTCGACTGCGGCTGCGGGGATGACGTAGTGGCGGGGGCTTCGCCCTCCTGGCCGTTCTGTCTCGGTTGACCGCCCGCCGGGCCCTGGCCCTGGTAGTTGTTGCGTGGGCGCATGCGACGGAACCCTCCGCCGCCGCGGTTCATGGGGCCTGGCCCACCTCCACGACGTCCGCCGCGGAAGTTACGACGGAAGTAACTGCAAATTAATTTATATTTTTATAATATATTGATTTCGTTTTTAAATATAATTATGTTAAGATAGTATTACTTACCTACGCTGAGGCGGTGCACTGCCTCCCTCCTGCCCCTCGTCCCCTTGGGCGCCCCCCTGTGTGGGCGGGGGTCCGCGGCGTCCCATGCCACCTCTGCGTGGAGCGCCTTCACCGCCACGTCCGCCGCCTTGACGGGGGTAATACCTAAATAAAAATATAAATCAATAAATATGCCCTTTAAATATAGTTAAAGTTACTGCTACATAATGTAAGGAGTAAAAATACAAGTTTGTTTTTATGAAATGAAGCAAAAATGAGTTTCATAATAACAACAAACAAGTATTTTTGTCTTATTGCCTTACTAACATAGGCTATAAGATAATTTGTCAAGTAAGTTATGGACCTTGTCTGAAATAAAAGATTTCTATTTATTAATGTCTAATTATGTACAGTGATGTGTGCTTTATCTACACACAGTATAAGCTCTCAATAATAATTTCTGAAACCGAAAACAAACATGTCTAATTGCAGCAAATTACAACTTTCAAGCTACCAGTTATTGTTTTTAATTTGAGACAAATTAGAGTCAACCCCAATTGGCATATTGGTTCTATAGTAAGTAACCAATTGCCTTGTAATTTAAAAACAATAAATGAAGCAATTATAACATTTACACAGATAAGAATTGTATTAAAATACTGTGGGTCTATTTGCTGTTATTGACAGCATTATTAGAGGGGTTATGATAAACATTTAAATCACATCCTGCTGGCTCTAAACAGCTGTCTCCACTTATAAATGTTCTTATAGAATAATAGCAATACTAACTGGCGATGGAAACCGCGGCGCTTGTCAGCTGCGTAAGGCGAGCCCTTTACTGGCTCGCCGCCGGGACCAGTGACTCCAGCTGCTTCATAGCCTTTTTCCCCGGCAACCACGGCAAACTCCACTGCCTCGCCGTCTCCGACCGAGCGCACAGCTTTGCGTGGGTTGTTCCGGGCAATTGCAGTTTGATGTACAAACACATCCTCCTTGGTGTCATTCCTTAAAAATTACTAGAAGTCTAAGAATTTTAAGAAAAATTGATATGTATGCTTGTGCAATGAAGTGTGATATGTCGTCATATCAGCACATTCCACATTGATAATATATCAACCTAAATTAAACTAATGGACACTTTGGATGCACTATCTCAATGAAGCCAGTCTCATGAGGTGATGTATTTTTTATTTTAGTTTAATCTTTACCCACAATGCTTCTTAATTTAAAGTTTTCACTCAGCTGATTTGTCAAGCATACATGAGTGGACGATTATAGGTATTGTATTGTTAGCACAAGTGTGTAAACATGGTTAAGATATTTATTCTCATAAGAATTACAAATTGCATAAAGCTTGTGTGTATGTTTGTTTTCTTGCTGATATTATAGTATTGTTATACTTAATACCAGAAACTTGAGTAAACAAAGAAGTACATGGACTAGTAAAACTTGGTTTTAGTATAGGTGCTTAGCTATAAAATAACCATATGTAGCTTTTTTTAAGAAATTGCTGAGCAAGTAAAATATAAGAATTGCTCTTGGATGGAATGCCTTTTAAAAATAAAAATATATTACCTATTGATGAAACCATATCCACTCTTGACGTTGAACCATTTAACGGTGCCGGATACTTTTTCAGCTATTTAAACAAAAAAGGTTGTAAAATAATTGTGTTCATACTGAATTAACCTATAAAATAGAATAGAGGTACATAAAAATGTTTTGATGACTACTTTTTTATCCCCATTGCATTCTCAGATATAATTAAATTATAAAATGTAGAATCATGCTGTATTTAGATTCCAATTGTGAAGCCAGTTAACAATGATGAACTTTCTTTTCTTAGTGTGCAAGCTAACAATCAAGTTTGTTTATATACAAGACATCGCAAATACTTGTTTCATGCCAAATCATGAGATGAATGCCACATTATTACATAAAACCTTGGAACCAATTTATGCAGTAATAAAATAAACAACCTTCGACGCATCATTCAGTGAGCTAGTTAGATTCCTATTTGATATTTAAGTAATGCAGAATACAATAAAAAAAACTTCCAAGTAGTAGAAATAATTAGGTCCTGTCGCCGCATGTCGAATAGCAATGCGAGCACTGGGACGCATCTCCGGTATTGATTTAGCCTGCGTCGTGATGCACCAGGTACCCACGCGATAGTGCGCCGGGGTCAACATTCGATCAATAATGAGTTTTCCTTGTCCAATTTACCAACTTTTACATTTCCAAAACACGAAGTTCAATCATAGCTTAGTCAAACACGTCATAAAATTGTGATTATAAGCGAAATAAACACTAAAATCACGGTTTTTACAATTTAGCGGCCATGTGCTTTCGATAACATAATGCCGGGCACCGAAAACTAAGATGGCGTAGCGGCACTTACCAATGACCTGCTTTTGTTTGGCCGGTTTAGCTTGTTGCGGCTGGGATGCCGGGTCTTGTTGCTGTTGTGGTTGGGGCTGCGGCTGCGGCGCCTTTTCGGTATCAGCCATGGTGTAATTGGCGAACGGCGATGGTGGCTAGATGGTAAAAATCCTCCACGACCTCTCCTCGATGTTAACTGTTCTGCTCTTCGATCGTGACAAGACAAATATAGAGAGAATTTAGGGACGCGCGCAATAGTGTCACAGCCGTAAGTTTTGGTTTCTCATATCGACTATCGATATAATTTTTTTATAGATTTTCATAAATCCATTTTTAATATAATATGCGATTATTCTTAACAGAAATAAATCATTTAGTTAACAATTTTTATAATGAGATATATTGCGTTTTATCGATGCTTGCTTATAAATATGTGTTTCTATTCTGTAACCAAACTGAACTCTTATAGTGTCTTCATATCCGTAAGGCATAATCATTTAACTCGTAAAGTATTGAGGGAATATTGATGATTTTTATACAGATGATGTTTTTTGTTGCCGCTATTTAGTTTTGTAGTAAAATAGTAAAAAAATCGTTAGTCTAGTGAGACCGATTGTGCATCATAATTTTCACACCCTTTCAATTATTTTATACTTACATTTCAATTATATATATATACTCGACCACTAAATTAGACCACTTCAGTTTTCACATTTCCATGTAGTGGCGTGTGAGCGTTATCTTTTCCGTTTGAATTGGCGCTGAGAAGGTAAAAATGTCACTTAGATTAGTTATAAATATCTGTATGCGCATTCCGCTACATTGAAGTTCATCTTTCTCTTTTACTCCAGTTAAGACGTTATGCAAGTGACAGAGACAATCGTCCGAAATTTACGAATATCATATTTCGCGATAGCGCCGCTAGTTTGTTGGTGGTGATAGTAGTAGCTAAAGAAAGGTGGTTTAAATTATCAGAATTTCTTTTTTTTACGAGTATTGTTTCCGTAAACTTGGGCGTCGCTATAACATTATGCGATTATGTCGATAAAATATACAGCAACGTTGTACAACACTCGCCGTTACCTTTTTTTTTTAAAGATAAAATTTGGATTCATTTAATTTAATCCATAAAACAAAATATCTACTTTATATAATTTATTATGTGAGTTTGATACAAAGAAAGAAAATACCAATGATCATATATAATATTATATTTCATATCAAGGTAGCGACTGAATATTAGATGATTTCAATATTATATCTAGGAAACATTACACGTATGTGAGTATAACATAGCATAGTTCGGACAGGAGTTTCTCACTAAAGTACAAAGTGTGTCTTCTGAATGTATAGAAACAGAAAATCATGTTAATAATGTTTTTTTCTTAATTATAGTCCTTTTCCTGTTTTTTTTTCTACGGCTACTGATAAATTTGATTTGCCTATACTTCAGTGTTCATTGTAGTTACAACACAATAATACTAGAGTAAAAATATGCTATTTTTATTCATACATTTCGGACTTAACTTTGACATTGACAGATGACTATGGAGGACTCATCGTCATCACAGAAATTATCATTAAAATTTATTATAAAACTTTAAAAAAAGTATTACAATAACTGTACAAATAAATACTAAACTAGCTTAAATCTGAAAAAAGGCCCCAGAGGCATTGCACCGAGGATGCTGGCGACATATCCTCGTTGTATCGCAATGCTGATACGTTGTGCGAGGGAACCAGCTCTTCGGTCACCAGTTACTTAAACCAGGCGCTTCGCGATTTCTGCAAAAAAATTGTGTCTGCTGGGAACCCATAGAACTATAGTTTCTACGCCAAAGAGCATATAATGGTACTCTCTGCCGAGTCTCTTCAATTTATTGCATTTCAAAGTTTCGGCTTTAAATTAATCAGGCTCAGAGTATAGCAAAGGGGGCGCAATTTGAGTATGAACTGGTCAGAGTATAGCAAAGCGGGTTTGCTGTATTTCCTTTTTCATAGCAAGTGTCCTTGTCCATGGGCGGCGGTAGTTGCTTACCATCAGGCAATCCGTCTGCTCGTTTGCCTCCTATATCATAAAAAAAAAAAAAAAAAGTTGGGTGTGTTGTGAACGCAAGATACCTAACACTCCTCGCTTCGCTTGTCGTCGTACCTAACGGTGTCTCTGGCACTGTATTTCCTTTTTGATAGTCTGAATATCTCGGCCATTTTTGATTTCAGAGAAAAGTTGCCCATACAAAACATGCTTATTTTAGGGTCCTTTGTCCAGTCGCATCATATAAAATAGGTGTTATAATGACACCACACAATCAATTTATTTATTTATTTATGAAACAATATAAAGAAAGTGATTGTCATCCTTGTCCACTGCTGTACATAGCTTCCTCAAATATAACTTGTATTGGGGGTACTTCCCATAGTTGCCACTCTTGGCGACTGCAGTAGTTGTAGATTAGGCGTACACAGATTGGCAATTAAGGTTATATTTGTTACCAAATAATCATTGATGTTACAACCAAAAATTACCCTATTAATAATTTTAATGAGCAGATTTAAGGAGCGGAATGTTATATTTGAAAACTAATCATTTTCCATGTTTTCACCTACTAAGTGAGTTTCGAGAGTATGTTAGTGTGAGTTTGGTATATGATTCCACAGTCACAATACTATTCAATATACTCTATGGCGAGAATTAAACATTTATGTTAATAAAGTTTCTATTAGTCATAATTGATCTGAAAACAAATAGCGGGTTCCAGTTACAGGCGCAGGCATGCATATGCATATATCTTCATTGCAATGAATGATGGTATGGACAGTATAGTAAGTATGGATTAGTATGGAAGTATGCCTAAACTGCTCAGTATTCAAACACTGCTATTAGTTACCCTATCATTTATCTAATTCCAAATGCTTACCACAACTAATAAAAGATATATTGTGTTATAAGTTTTTATTTTCGTACCTGTTATTTTGTACATATTTGCATAATACTGTCAAGAAGTAAGACTTTTTGTCCGATTCGCCAATTAATTTATTACACAGTTCTGACCCATCCATGCCCAAACTAATAGTACCACCATTTGTCTGCACGAAACGAAGTGGAACAAGTTGTTGGTTAGAAATGAAGTAAAGTCTGCCTGTAATACGAGACTCATTATTTCTGAAATCATTGTTTGGTAACTCTTCGATGCCATCTACTATAGTTTGAACTGTATTATTTTGACATTCTTTAGTTATTATTTTAGGTATATTCACCTCCTCTTCCTCGTACATACTACGATATTCAGAGTAAGCATTGGTGACTGGACTCTGAAAATTGTCATTTAATAAAGTATTGTTTTCGATTAGCGATCGACCAACGACATCAATGTCGTTTACAGTACTTTGGGTTTCTCGGTATCGTTCTGCACTTAACGGAGTGGTGGAGACTGCAACAAACGATGCATTGTTGTTTGAGACATCGTTGTCAAGTACCTCAAACTCCGACGAGCCAGGAACGTACGTGTGCAACACATCTTCAGACGCCATACT
The DNA here is from genome assembly GCA_022674325.2 of Grapholita molesta. NCBI lineage: Eukaryota > Metazoa > Arthropoda > Insecta > Lepidoptera > Tortricidae > Grapholita > Grapholita molesta. Next base: position 25,091,714 of record CP053120.2, on the reverse strand, counting down.
GTCTAAATCATTTTTTGTTTCTATTCTTGAAATTGGTTGAAGTGTAGTTTCAGTTTTGTATAGATCTTCTAATAATAAAGTGCTTTCTGTTGTAGTGATAGTTGTGTTATACAGGGCAAAGGACCTTAAATAATCATTTTCATTGTTTATGTCCTTATTTGACTGTGTAGTGATGACTGAAGTCCAATTTTCATTTGAATTGTTTGTCGGTTCGAATGTTTTCGTAACATTGTTTGGCACAGTTGCTGCTACGGTACTTTCGTTAATCATTTCAGCGGGTCCTGTGATATTGACATAATAGCCAGCTGTCGCTAATGGGTATGTTGCTACTTCCGGCTCTCTTAACTCCGCCGTGATTGTTACGTTCATTTTATTTGTGTTGTCTATTGCTGACGACCTGGAATCAGGACTTTTTTTTGGCAATCTTTGCTTAATTTCATGCAAACTGTTTTGGACTATAGAAGTAGGTTCACTACACCATGTGTTGATATTTTTTTCTACATCGATATCAGACCAGTGTTCATACTGGTTTAAATTTCTGGCTTCCCAGAAGTCATGAAACTCTTTCATTTGTCCGTGTTTCCTTGTATAATGTACAACCTGGAAGTCTAGGCATTTAACCAAACCTTTTTCAGTTTTGTCAAAATCTTCAATGAAGGTGTATTTCGGTGTAGCTGATCTATCTATGCCGGCAGAATCAAAAATTTCTAAATCTAAGTATAAAGGTGAGTTGTCTGTTTTTTTATCTATAGTCGTATGTGAAATTGTTTCTGTCTTTTTGTATATTTCTATATGTGCGCTTTGCGAAAGCAAGGGATCGTTTAATGGCATATTTGAAGAATCTAATTCGCCACTGATTGCATTCCTAGTTTTTGGGAGATACTTAGCTGGGTTTGAAATGAAGAACGGCTGAGAATCAAACGTATCTTGGATGCCGTGCAAGTCTGCCGGGACAAAGTAAACACCTGTGTCGTCAAGCGACATCGAGGTTGACTCCTTAGATTCGGTTCCGCTGTCAAAAAAATCCGCACAATTACACTCCAGAGGCACACCGTGATTGATTGACTCGAAGTCTCTGTAACAAATGAATAAATTACATTAATTATTCAAGTTGCTGTAATATATACGTATTTGATTTGGAGTAACGTGACTTCTGTTCATCGTCTTTTTATCTAGCGTTAGAATAAGGTAGATTAGGTATATAAGGCCCACCATTATTTAAAACGAAATATCTGTCGATATAATCAGGATAACAAGTAAAACTCATTCCATATAGACGACACGTTTATTTAAATTTCTTCAGAAATGAAAATAACAGTGAAAATATTAGTGTATTTGAGGTTACTGTAAGTTTTTTTAAACTACTGTTTTGGGCCTTATTAAACACTATGTAGGTAATAAAGCCCGCCAAAGAAATGATCATATTAACGTAAATAACAGGTTTTTAAACTTTTTAACGTCACACTTACACATGAAACAATATTGGGTACCTTCATAACATGAGGATATTTATAATTTGTCTTTTTATTTGCCTTTGGGCCTTATTATACTAAACATATCAGAAATCGACGATTTTACTCTAAAATAGAAAGAACTAACATAAAATTAAACCTTTATTTGTTACAGCACTTGGTAACATAAATATTTACCAAAATAAAAAAGTACCGCTCATAATTTATCAATCAACCATAATTTTATGGGCCTTTTTGAACTAAAGGCTTTATATAAAAGCTAATTTCAAATAAACATATTATTCTTAATCCCCTCTTCTCACAGAATTTGTAGGTATGCTTGTGTACGAATTGTCAAAATCGACTAGTTAGCTGTTTTTTGTTTATTTATATGTTTTATATCTATTGACGCATTTCAAATTTAAGTCTACCATTACATCTCATACGTTTAATAAGGCCCGGGGCCCGGGCCTTGTTACCTACTCTAATACTGGGCCTTATTAGCTAAAGTAAAGGTTCTAGAATAATGACGATTATTAACCATAAAAATAGACATGAAACTAAAAACTTACCTTTCTACATACAGCCAGGTTAACCTCTGTTTAGATCCAAATTAAAAAATAACACAGTGCATAATCAAAAACCTCCAGAAAACGCAATTTTCTTTTAGTAAAATTTACATCAAGCGCAGCCGTAACCCCACCCAAAGACTGTTTGTAAGGTCCTGACAAAATGTCGGCGCGTTCGAATCCAACCGCTGTTGTCAGCTCGTTTTCTCTACTGCTTCTTTGTGTACGTGAAGTGTCGAACGAATTATACTATTGGAAATGTGATTTTTGGCTTCTGGGCCTTATAACCAGCTGGGCCTTATATGCCTGACCTACCTTATAACTATTACTTCATCATTTTACAAAACTTTAATAAAAATAGAAAAACCACTCGCGGCGGGACTCGAACCCACAACCACTGGATATTTGCTAGCAGACGTTTCTGCATAATAAAAAATAATTTAAACTATTAATGAACTAAGCTATGGTTAGACTAACATTTTTGGGGTTTTGTAATTGTCTGCCATGACATTATAACTAATCTTGATTTTTGCTCAGGACCAATACCATGTATATGGAGGTAAATTTATACGAAAACTCATAAATAATATTAATTTCAAACAAATGACTAAGGCTACTAAGGTACCGTATTTTGCATAATACACGTAATACCAGGTTGCAGTTTGTATACTGGAATGCAATCACTATGCTCAAAAATGAAGGCAGTGCGGCAGCAGATTTTGTCAGTAAAAATTATATGTTTTTTGGTACCAAAAAGTACCTATCTAAATATAATCGCCATGGTTAAGGTGGCTCGATCCATACACTCAAAATATATGATTTGACGTGAATTCGTAACCATTTTGCAAAACCATTATAACTTGGCTATGTTGTATCGAAACTAAATAGTAAGTAAGGTGTTATTTTAGCCCGATAAGTGAATTTAAGCTTTCATCTTATTTAAAAATATCCATTACTTTTATTTCTTACATGCCTTAGACAAAAAAAGTGCATGAATCCACCCCATTTTCCCCTAATTACTATACGCCAGATATAATTTAACTAGACCTTATACAATTTTTCTTAACAAATAATGTGATATGTAAACTATAAAGCCCAATTAACTTACCTGGTCTTGCAAAGGTTATAGCATGAAAATGAAATTCCTGGAGCTGCCAAAGCCCACGACGCAAGGGCGGCGAAGCACACAGCCAACATCTTAACACACTTGGACGCTGCACACTGCATGCAAATGCTAATTAAAAAAAAGTGTTATTATTTAAATTGACTGTGAGCGTAGCCGTTCTGGCAATGATTCAGTTACAATGGTGACCACTAATTATTGAGCGATAAATGTTAATTTACTTTGAAAACATCAGCTATTTGAAGCGGCATGGCGAAACGTGCCTAAGTATTAAGGTCGCAGAACATTGTTCACTGGATCGGCATGTCGCAATCGATAATGCATTGTCCAGAGATAACGGATCTGCATGCATGCTCGAGTACAGATTTATGTTGATTCTAATAGTAAAAAAAAAATATTGTCATATGCATAGTATTGAGTAACAATGATTTTTAATGTCTTACTTCACTTTGAAAGTGAGTCAATGTTTTTTTTCATATCACTAGTTCGGATAAGGCACTGGTATTGGATGCTAGGAGGGTACAAAGTGGCACTCTTCTGTTATAGGACGTGTTTATTTTTCGGACAAATAGTGCGTCATTACAAATATATGAAAATAATCGATAGTATTATTTTTATAATCGATTAAGCACGTAGGATTAACTTAGTTATCCGCCGCCTCTCCAATGGTGAATTTAACTATGTGTTTAAAACATTTAAATATATAGGTAGATCAATAAAATAAAATTGCTGAGAGAGGTGACACTGGACTTCAAACATATAGCCAACTCGCCTCTTATGTTTCCACATCTACCCTCCAGACCGCAGCTCTTGCGATCCCACTCTGGACAGCTGGTTAAGGCAGGCCAGAGGCAGAGGATTCTACTTTCCATGATAACTCACGCTAATTGTGTACTATACTTTATTAATATTACCTATGTGTACACTATTATTTAATTTTAAAGTTTGCGGAGGCGCGTATATCCACGCCACGTGCCGCAATGGTCAGGTCCCAAAAAAAAGGCCGCGGATGGATGGAAAAGCCTTGTATTAATAGTTTTATTGCCAAATAATAATAATTATTTTTCTATTCTTTTTCCTACTAACATACATTTTAAGTACTTAAACGAATACATACATTGTGACTAACCCTGGCAAATGTTATACTCCCTAAACTCCCCAAAGCTAACTCAGACATTAATGCCTACATAATAAGAATTAAATAGAAAACATCTCTATCCACTTACGTGCTTGAAATTTCTCAGTGACTTCGTCCTTCTCCTTATTTCCTCTGAATTTTTGTACCCTTCTAAGCTTCAGCATGCTTCGCTCCATCGCGTGTTGATACGTGGAAATTTTATTTCGATTTTTTTTTTGTGAATCCATATGCCAGACTGAGCAAGATGCATGTGTCCATTAGTATTTTCTTTAGGTTTGCGGGATAGTCACCTTTTAGAATCGCTTTTTGGGCCCAGTATATCCGCCATGCACAGTTTATCCTTCCTTGGCATATATAGATTCCTCATATTTCTTATAATAATAAATACATAAATTAAATCGCATCAAGCATCAGATAAACCTTTATTAATATTACCTATGTAGATATAATTAATAGTTATTTCAGTTATTTGTTATGCGAGGCTTTCAAAACACGAGACGCCAAATAATTTTGCAGCCATGTGGAACACGCAACTTTTTAGCTCATTACAGCGAGGAAAAATTGCAATAATTAGGACAACCTGTAACGAAAATCACAAAGTTAGTTCTAAACATACATGTCATAGTCACTAATAGTCGACTTCAATAATACAAGCTGTGATTATGATTAGGTAGTGATGTGATAGTCCAATACACTTGTTTTTTCACAATTAAGTGATACTTAGGTATACTATAGGTACAAGCACCCAACTCGGAGTCGGGCGCATCGTTGAGAAACTGCAATATTCGACGCCGTAAACAGAGAGTATGTTTCATGTTTATGTTGAGTTTGTTAGTTAATAATTTTCAATATGTATATCTTTTTTCGTTTTAATGCAGGCATTTAGCATTGAGTAAATACTCTAAAGTGTGCTTGACTTTCTTGTTTTAGATATTTCTATAAAGTAAGACAACAGTATATTCTCCGAAAGAGTTTTCGCGCCTTTAGAATGTTTCCAGGTCTCCACGTATTAAATGAATCGTACGCTTTCAAATATTTGTCCCGAGATTTTTCAGGGAGAAACCTGAACTCGGCAGGTGTTGAAATCATATCGTCATCGCTGCTAATATCACTCATTTCTATAGTTCAAAGAGATTATCACAGGACAAATCCGACTTTACGTGAATTGTGATAACTCTCAACTACATATTTCAAGTTTTTCCTTTTTTTACCGGTTGCGTTCAGAAGTAACAATCTTATGTTTCAATTTCTATATCAAATACCTATTCAAATTTTGTTTTATTTAATGTATTAAATAAATTAAACTGAAATACTAATAGCATTTATACTAAAACCTATTTGACATTAAATAAAGTGTACCTAGATAAAAATAAAAAAGTTAAAAATCTGTAATCTAAAACCATGTTTCTGATTGTTTATTATGAAATAGATCGGTTCGTATATTTCGAGTATCTTTCTCTTTTACTCCAATTAAGGCGTCATGAGAGTGACACAGACAATAGTCCGAAAATATATATGTATATTTTCCTCTCACTAGCTCGTAAAGCGCTTGTTTATCTTTTAATACGAGAGGGTAAAAACGCATTTTATCCACTAGTCATTAAAGTAAGTTGACTTCTCATAGCTCTTATTGCTATGGTTTTAAAGTCTAAATTCGCGAAGTACAGCTCACTTGCCCCGCGGCGGCGGCGGCGGGCGCGGGCGAGCCTCGCTAACGCACCGAGTTGAAAATCGAATTAGAACATTCGAAAATCGTACTGGCCACCACAAGCTAAGCTAAGCTAAAAGCACATTTTGTAAAAATGTTGAATGTATCTAAACGCAAAGAAAAAGTCAATGCGATTTCAAAACGTTTTTTTGCATGTTTCACTTTTCTCGCTGTAGTGAGAGGAAAAGTTTTGTGCTACACACGGGTGCAATTGTAATTTAATTCTCGTGTATTGAAACACTCGCTACGCTCAGGATTCTATTTTAAAACCACTCGCTTTGCTCGTGGCTAAACTATAGAATCCATTCGCTTGCTCGAGTTTCAATCCCACACTCGCAGTTAAAATACAATTTTGCACCATTGTATAACAAATAACTATTTCTCGCTTTAAGTGAAATGTAAATTTCTTTGGAGGAAATAAATTTCTTTAACCACAAAAAAAATACATACACTACAGGGAATTAAAATCATCGTCTCCGAAATTCGAATGACTTTTGCATGCTAGCGGATAAAACAGGCTTTTCCACGCAGATTTCGCGCTATAAACTAAGGTTTTCCGAGCGAGTGAGGTGAAAAACAGGAGACTTGGTTATGTGCAAGTGGTAAATTGGCGATATGCTTTAATTAGGATAGCCACGTAAACCATTAATATTGATAAGTTTGATATAAATATATATGGCTTGTTCACGAAAAAGTAGCCACTGCATGCCACTGCCTTATAATTTTTTTTTTCGTATGAAACCATCATATTTTTTTAAGTTATCATATAAACCAACTCATTCTCTTTCGTTTTAGGTAATGTTGTGGATATTTCTATCAGGTGTTCTAAATCTATGGCCCATTAAAAAAAAACTGCATTTTTTCTAATTTGAACATTTGGATCATTAAGCTTGCACTATTGCTCTGTACTCAAACAAATGAATGTCCCGTGAATAATTTCTCTCGATTTTACTATCGTAAACAAGCCAGATATATTTGTAATTTGACTCAGAAAATGACGTATTTTTGTAACGTACATTTCTGTTTTAGCATTACTTGGCGTTATTAACATTTTTAGACAGTTGAGGCTAGATTTTTCGATTCTGACAACCTAAACGTAAAATAGATAAGCAAATTCGTAATTATATGACTCTTTCCACTACATGGACCCACCAGTTAACGGTGGAGACTCATACAACGGTGACTACTTTTTTTCGTGACCATGCTTTATATTTTATTTTTATTTTTTTATAAAAGAGAAGTACTTAAATGGAGGTCACATTATTTAATTATCTGGTTCATCAATAATAAGTTCTTCTAATAGAAGAAAATATCATTGAAAATCAACAAAAAAAATAATGTAATAAAATAAGGCACAAACGCCTTAGCAAATAGTATTATTTAGTTGTTAAAGAACAAAAACATGCTCAAGTTTTACAGGCACTTCATGTACTGTTAGATATATTTTTTTTAAAACTTTGTTATTAAACTGTAAAAAATCCAATCAATAGTTAAAGCTATTGTGCAAAATATTAATTTCTGCTAGTAATTATGCCTTCCCTTGTACTCCTACTTTTATAGTTAGACTACAAGCCAAGACGATTCTAACGAGTATAAGAATGCGTACGAATTTTTGTGGTCACCTCTGGTTTATATTTATTATATCTTTGCTGACTGATTTCTATATATAAAAAAAAATCTCGGTTCAAGAATCAACCCCCGTGGTTAAAGATAAAATTGAAAGATATTGAATTACAATGCATTTTAGTTATTTTAGATATGGTTTTATGGTAATATTTACTGCCAATGATATCCGAATGGATATAATTAAAAGTTTTATTTTTTTAAATATAAACTTGGAATGGATAAATCAATTCTCGAACACAGTATTTTTTTTAAATCTATGTATGCAATTTTTCTTGTTTCTAAAATCAATGACATGGTTCCTAAGATCAAATCTTTGTATGTCTTATAGTTCTAGATTTCCCCATACTGCCCGATCTAAATGGGCCACCTGTATATTAACGTGAAAGTCCTGATTGACTGACTGATCAACGCCCATCCTAAACCGCTTAACCTAGATAGCTTATTTTTTTCACAATGTGCAGGTAATTTATATACCGTAAGAACCCACTAAGACTACAAATATCGGAACCACACCTCTATTGTGAAGGCGATAAGTTCATGTTCATTTTTGTGTACGCTGTCGGCCGCTCCAATATATTTGATGCTTGATAAATGAGAATATACCTACCTACCTACCTACCAAAACTTGAGGTTACATATGCAAAATTCGTACGTATCTTATCGTTATAATTGCAAATACTCGTAGTAAGCTTAAGTACATTGTAAAGTATGTAATGTGATCGCTCAAGATTCTATAGTTCTTATTTAATTACAATTCCTTTGGGCCTGTGGCTTAAATAACAGGTTATATCTACCCTCGTATGTAAAGTAAGTTCAACCTTGGTTAATCTAGTTTCACGGAAAACGATTTCCTAAAATTCTTGAACGGCTTTAACGAACGAATCTAATGATACTATCATTATTTCATAATAAAGTTATACTTATGGTCTTTGGATGAAACCTGTGTGATAAATTAAGTTCTGGTCAATGAACAGGGTAATTGAGCTGATTAACCATTCAGTTCCACTTTTCGTCCAACTGACTTATTACTTTTTTGTATTTGCAGCAATAGTGGTTTGAATACAACCTCCCCGTACTAAACACACGTCCAAGTTTGTTTAAATAACAGTTCTGCCTGTATAAAAGTTACTTTTTCAAAATGTGATATTAGGTACGCTACGAAGCCAGAACTTGGGCGACACATATCATACCTGTACATTCAAGTAACGGAAGGTACCTACTCTAACTTAAGCGTACCTACTCAAAAATACTAGTGATACTTAAATATAAATGTGTCAAAACGACTACCTACTATTTATTATTGTTACTTAACATTATAGGTACGTCAGAAGTGTTGCAATTTTAGGGCTGGACTCTCTATCGGTTCTCTCTCTATCTATCGGTTGATAAAAAAGTGCTTCCCTCTATGCTTTTAGTTAGAAATCAGATTAAAAGATCTTTAAATCTTAGATAAATAAATTATGTTAAATCTTATCATGATTAGGTAAATTGTTTAGAAATTCTATAAATAAGCAAACGTACGTAAATGAGCGTTCGCTACTGTAGTTAACAAATAGGTAAAACTACTTATTGCCAAGTTCGGCTATTCAATTTACAATTTTCGTTTCAACCCTAAAGCGTGAGGTGCCACATAATTGACATAATATGCTCTTGACTAGTTTAAATTTAAAAGATATCACACCTGTATAACATTTTTCTGTTGGTGGTAGTAAAAAGTAAGCGAAGTAATGTTTTGCCTTATGGAGGACTTTATTAGAAGTGACTGTATCGTAACTTTTGTACTTATGTATTGGAAAACAAAGTATAAAACGTGTTCTCGGTGCTAAATATAGAAAATTAAAAGGATCAATCGTGTATCTACTTAAGAACAATAATACCAACCTAAAACCCAGCCAAGCACACACACAGCTTGCCAGACTCATTTAGTCTGTTTTATGTTAGAAACATGTTAGAAATTGTACTTGGCTGGCTTAAGTTAGAAATAATTTAGACGGGAATATGTTGATCTTTTTCGAAGTTGAAGAGCTTTAAAATATTTAAATGTATGCAAATAGATTTCTCCTTACGGCGACCGGTCAAGTTAAAGGTGATAACAGCGCGTATTGCGCAAACAAAATTGGAAGTATGTTGCTATCGTATGCACGATACCTACTCGATGCCTTTTAGCTTCGTGATTGTGCACGGTAGGTAAACTGTAAAAAACAAAGTTCACTGATAAGTGATAGACTGATAATATAAAATGTGTAGGTAACTCTGAAGAGCATAAAAAATGTGCACATGAATTTGCAATCACTTTCTATATCTGTACATATTGTCCAATGAGGTACTATTTCTTTCCTTCAAATCTTGACGTTGAGCACACTTAACCCCTCGTATGCGGATGTCAAAATTCTCCAATGAAAAACGACCTTGAAGTTGAGTCCGTTGAATTCAAATGCTTGGCAACCTACCCATACAAAGGGTTAATAATACGTGTGACGTATGTAGTCATAACAGCATGGGTCCATATTGACTCGTATCCATTTTTTCGTTCGTAAAGTCTTTATTCAGAGTAGATAATGCGTGATGTTGTGGTTGTCTCCTCCACAACATGTAGCCGCACATTTGCCACATTGCCACTTGCATATTCTGTGCCTACTCTGCCAAACCAACTCATCTTCGTGGTTTTAAGCTAACATGGTCGTGGTCATTACGTAACTATTACTCAAAAAGGGACAGTTATCATTAATGTTTATTTTGATGAGTTTCCTATATTACGGCACGGTTGCAAGCGCACGGTCGCTACAGTTTGATCTCAGTTATTCTGTGATATCGGTGCTAGTAACAGCACCGAAATATAGGAACATCATCAAAATGAACATACATGGTAACTGTCCCCTTTTAACTGTTTTAATGTTGGTAATTGTAATTATTTTCATGGTGGTGTGAAGGTATATAAAGTGGGAACAATTCGGAGTGCGTATGTAATGGCAATACACGTACCACATCTCAGAGGAGTAGAAGTGGTTTGAAACAGTTGCCAGATACACTGAAATCTTAGTACCCAACTAGGTCGGAAAAGTCAGAAAACCTTGAAACACAACATGCCAAATGCTGAAGCTGCAGAACCAAGCCTGCTATTGATCTCAGCATCAAGGTCACTCACGCACAACAAGGTGCATGTGCTTTGACACTAGGTACTTGTTTTTTTTTTATGTCATAGGCGGCAAACGAGCAGACGGATTGCCTGATGGTAAGCCATTACCGTCGCCCATGGGCACCCGCAACACCAGGGGAGTCACAAGCGCGTTGCCGGCCTTTAAGGGGGGTTGGAGCTCTGGGAACCTTACTCACCATCAGGAACACAACACTACATACCTGAAAGGTAGCAGTGCTATTATGGCTGTGGTCTTCTGTAAGGAGGAGGTACTTCCCCAGGTACTTGTCACTAGGTTCGACCGCATCAACACGACCTTCTCGTCTATACTATTTAAAATATACACTGTACCTCCTATTGTACTGTACTGTATATTAGTATATATTTAGAGTGGTTTAAGTTTTAACCGTCGACGGTACCTTATATTTAATTGGCTACAGTGGGTGTCAATATGGAATCAACTTTGTCTACGCAAAAGAGGGCAAGGAAAGGTAGAGCTACAGATTTAGACGGACATCAGTTAGAACCTTAGATATCAAGTGTGTCCTTTAATCGCGCGGTGTCAAACAGCGACATCTGCCTTGTCATGTCGATATAGGTAAGTATCTATAATACCCTCGCTGTATATGATATTTCAGTCTACTATACCATAATATGTATTTAAAATTTAAGAGAAGTAGGTAAATGAAGTACTCGTAGCTTAATCAGTTGGCAAATAAAATAATTACTAGGTACGTAAAATATTACTTATTATCATATAACTTACTTATTATACCAGGGTGACGGACGGAATCAAGTGTTTATACTTATATGTATTTACTTTTTTTGGGTCCGTATTTACTGTACACATACTGGCAACACTCGTTCCTATTTTAACACCTATTCATCAATTTAATCATACTTAATATTTTTTTCGTGAACTGAATATGGCTTTTTCTCCACCATCCGGAGAAAATCTGTTTCAACTTTTACGCAACTATTGTGCAGTTACTTTCAGTTTCGGAACCTACATGCTGCTGAAAATAACTTGTAGGTACTACTTAAATGTTGGAATAGGCAATTTTATACAATTGTGTTATCATAGGTACTTTACTCGTACAATTTAGGAAATACATGACCTATCATTATGAGACTCATGAGTAATGTAATGCCGAGTAATTAGGAAATAATTATAGCCACCGGCAAAGGCAAAAACCTACATGAACATGACTTGCAAAATCCCCGTCGGTTCGCAGGCACTAAAGATTAAATTATTTCTTTAATTTTCACAGTACATAGCTGTTCAGAGCCGGCGGTCGCCTTAAGTAATTCCAGGTAATTAAGGATAAGACTATAATAATTAATAACGTCAAGATATTTAACACTATTCGGGCGAATCCGACCAACTGTAATAAACTTCTTCTAACTAAGCGTTGGCCTCTGCTCAGCGTATCTAAACCTCTCACCCTTTGTACCCTACATGAATGTACGGAATATTAATGATAATTTAAAACATTATTTGCAAAAACACGTTCATTTATTGTTGACTGAATATTACACCTTTAAAAGAATGGACTTGCCAAAAGAAATAATTTGATGGAGCTCAAATTATTACGTAGAATTCATTAAATTGTCGAAAGGGCCTCTGCGCGTTGGCTCGAGCCGGCTCCGCATACGCCTCCCAAATGTCCGGAACACCATTGTTCCGTGTACGGGAAAGAAATTGCTGGTTGTAGATTGTCATTTTTAGCACTTCGTTTCTCGGATTTATATAAGTATTTTAAAGTGAAGCAGTAATTTATACTGTACACGAAAACCAGACTTTATTTAGACAGCGCTTCCTAGAAGTCGGCGCATTAAAAAGAGGACAGTTTTATAGTATGCATTGTGTGACTGCCAGCAGTTGTATAAAGTGGTCTGGGCGTCCCTTACCGATATGTACTGAGTTTCAAAACAATATTTACACTAAGTAGGTATTTACTTTTGTTAAACTAATTTTTTTTATTTTTTTACGCCCAACCCAAGGTAAAGTTTGGTTTTTCATTAGGTATATTACAATTATACTTGTTGTTCCCTGTTTACATTATAGTTGTTTGTTTATATCTTAAGATACGATCAGTCACAATTTTGAAATGGATCAAAATGGGTAAATCGATTTAGGTTTCTGTGTCATTTTTCTGATTAGTGACGATGTAGATCAGGTCAATAGTTGCGCAATGATTTCAAAAAAAATATTTATTAGTACATTCTTATTTGATCTTCTTCGACTGTTGATACGTGTACTTTAATTCGATGAAAATAAAGTTTATTTTCCTTTTTGATGTTCGTGGCCATACGGTTTAGCACTATTATCACTATTTGGCATGGCGGACGGACTAACGATGAAAATGTGTATTATTACAGTCAGCGTCGTATAGTTAGCAGCATTCAAAGATGTCAAATAGTTCGGTACACCATACAAATTCTATGGCGTACCGAACTTTATGAGTACTTTGGATGCTACCAACTATATGACGCTGACTGTACATATGTAGCTTCGACAAAGGTGCTTGCTAAAATACGAGTAGTGCGTACTTAATGGCTGTCCCTGCTTAATATTGGTTAGGTACGTGTTAAAACTTAGGAAATAATTTCATTTAATTTAAAATATACATCACATTGGTTAAGAAAATATTATAACTCTTAATACTTAAATACAGGATAAAGAATGAGAATATGAGCTGTTTTTTCGTTAGTTACTTGTATCAGGTAACGCGGGGTATTAAGTTATGTACATACGTTGGAAATTTTTGATAATTCTGTAGTGAAAAAGTCAACATTCCTTTTTTATCATTTGGAATTATGAAATGCAAAAAAGTTTATCAGTACATAAGTACCTAAATAACAAAATGTGTATCCCATTATTTTCCATGTTATGTTTTGAATAATGTAGGTAGATAAACTTTTTATCAATAATTAATTTGACCTTTTTGGCTGATAACAGCATAATCCAAACAAACAATACAGAGGAATATGCATTTTAATTATATACCTATTTTTAGCGGAGAAGATATCTGTAAACAAAAGATTTTTATTAATAATATGCAAAATTAATGTCTTTAATGAACACTTATTCAAATGTTACATTTGTCCTATCAATTGGCTTTATATATAACAGTGCGGTTATTTCCAAATAAATGTTTTAGAGGATTATCTGACAGACAAACATGCATGGCCCAAACCAGAAACTAACTAACCCGCCTAGCAATTAATTCAACAATTGTATGTACTGCCAGATCATGTAAATGACACAGTTCAGGTAAGAAAGCATACCACAGTATGTCTATTTTGTGAAGTCTTTGTTTATACATTATTATTTTTACTTTTATACTTTAGTATTATCAGTTATATCTTGTAATAAATTGTTTGATAATGTTTTCTTATCAGACTACGCATAATTATCTACTTTAAGATTTGATGTATCACTGTTTTGAAAAAATAAGTCCCGCCGTAGTTTCTTGCCGGTATCTTCTCCGGTCAGAGGTGTAGGGTTCGAACCGTTGTAGATTTTTCTTTGACGTTCATAAGTGCATGTAATGTGCCTAAATTGAAAAATATTATTTTTTATATCTTTTAAGCAATTTCTTACTCAAATGCCAATTATAATATTTTATTAATTTGTAAGTTTCCGAACGTGTTAGTGGTGTTTGGGGCCCATCACTTTCTGTTTTCTTAACGAATAAAAAGAGATAGCGACTTTAGTTCAAAAAATGTATTTCGAATTTGTAATATATACATCGAAAAATGAAGTGGTAGATGATGGCATTCACTAAATTAAATAAATAAATATTTGGGGACAATCCTACACAAATCGACCTAGTCCTACGGTAAGCTCAGTAAGGCTTGTGTTGTAGGTACTAGATAGATATAAATACTTAAATACATAGAAAACACTCATGACTTAGCAACAAATATCTGTGCTCATCACACAAATTAATGGCCTGACTGGAATTCGAACCCAGGACCATCGGCTTCAAAGGCAGGGTCATTACTCACTAGGCCAGACCAGTCGTCAATAAAAATGCTACTTTGTCTCACTCCCTGGAGTGAGGAAAGTAGGCATGTTCGAGCTGCTGAGATGAAAAAAAAAACCCATATCACGTGTTGGGGAGGTAGTCAGCAGCAAAAGTGGCTAAGCGTTTGAAGTGATCAAAATAACCTACACGCGTTCTTATTCTCTTGACAATAGAGATGTGTTGACCTCATTTTGAACACCCCAAACGCTTAGCCACTTCTGCTGCTGACTGTACCCTAACAAAAATCAGTCAGATTCAACATAAAAACCCGATCGGAGGGCGCTTCTGTCAACAATACAAGGTTAACGGAATTAAATGCATGGGGATTCGACGTTAATTTTACTTTTACTACGATTTCACAATTATCGTGAGAAAGGTAGGTTCTCAGGGTATGAGCGGCTCCTCGCACCCACCTTGCGTGCCTATATTTAATTGAATTGATAAGATTAATGTAGATTTGTTAAGGTATTATACAATCTTAATCTGTAAGTATTTTGTTCACAACATATCAAATTCCTATTCATAACAAAGTATATTATGTGGGTATATCAGATAATGATAAGCTCTTACCTACCTTATCTACAATGCGGGGTGGGCATATTTCTGATGTAATGTACTATGTTGTTATCTGCCATTTTTATTTACAATATCGATACATTAAAAAAAAGGAAAAAATCTAGTCTCATTTACAATACGTACTTAAAGTAGGTAGGCAAAGAATACTTAAACTGGACGCGGATATTATTCCCATAATCCCAATGAGTTATTTTATTTATTAACAACTTAACAAGTAACATTCTATACAATATTACAACATTACAAATAGAAATATAATTATTAAATCAAAATGTTAATTAGATCGGGGTTTGGTTGTTTAAAAACGTTCCTTCCGACTAAAATTGCCTATAATACAGTACCTATACTATATTGTTATTTTCTAGCTAGTTGGAAGAATGACCCTTGACCCTAAAACTGGCGGTTTTAGAAATAGACTGAAGGTACTGGTAAACAATACAGTCATAAGTCGCATTACTATAATTTGAAAGCAAGTGTCTTTTTTATCTTCTAAGGTGCCTTTATTTAATTACTGCTCAAGTCCACTCAACGACATTCTTGTAAGGAGACAACACTTTTATTACTTACCTACCTACTTACAAGTTGACCCGGCGAACGACTTATCGCCATATTTTTTCCTATTAAAAAATTTAAAATATCAGATAGCTTTTTCATTTTTTTTCAATCAAAACTATTATGAAGATGGTCTTCGTTACATACTAACTATCATGTCGTTAATACAGTCGCCATCAGATATATCGGAGCTGTGAAGGTGGGAACAAATATTTGAACATGCACTTTATCGCCTTGACAATAGAGGCGTTGTTCAAATATTTGTGACCACCATGGCCGCACCGATATTTCTGACGGCTACTGTACCAGAGGAATTAACAATATGTTACCTATCTACTCGTCACTATGTTATAAATACTTATAAACCAGACCCCAGCGAAATACTGTGAGAATAAGAGGCGTTGCACTTTCTACACTACTACTACTACTACACTACTACTACTTTCTACACTTGCAGCCATTCGTCCAGCGCTTTAGAGAAACTAGATTATAAGAAGACCAGCAACCGGTATCTATTGCGGCTCCAAAGAATGGCATTATTTCATTGTTGTTACGAATTTCGACCAAAATCGGCTATATAGCAGCGGTTGTGTCTACTTTCGATGTCGACCATATAGTTCTGCAGTGCGGGGGCTACAGCGGCGATACTGCGTACAACGATTTCGTAAATTTCGGACGATTGTCTCTGTCACTCTCATGGCATCCTTAATTGGAGTAAAAGAGAAAGATGCCCGTAATATACGAACTTCGACGTTCGCGGTACCGGGCCAGACTAACTACTTTTTGTGTCATGTCGTAATGTGCTACAGCTTTGCAAATATATTGTGTTAATTTGTCCTTTTAGCACCAAAGTGACTACAAATCAATACCTGTGAGAAACTGCAAACTCGATATATACCTATATACAAAAATATATATTGATGTCTAGTCTACTAACTAAAAACGATTATTTAAATACCAACCACGATATAATGATAACCCGAAATTGTAAAATTGTCCTTTCAAGGATTAGAACATCAAAAGAAATAACATGAGGATGGCGAGTATTAGGTTAGCAGACTTAGCAGTCTCTTCTATCTACATATGTGTACATATAGTTTTGGGGAATACTTATTATGAAATAATATTCCATCCTATTACAGCACGATATCCTGATAAAACCTTATTTAGCCATTCTATGAGAAAATACCTTAATTATACACTAATTTAACTAGTTACTGCGATTACAAGCACTTATTCAAAATAGTTTGTTACTTATTGCGTCCCTAGCCTAATATGGTTGGGTTTTTATCATTGATTACAATTTCTGTCTCGCTCCAACAAGTGAGTGCTATTGTGACGGATAGCGCGGTAGACGATAAAATGGCAACCATGCTACCCTTTCTGACCTTGCCCCAAGCCATGTAGCTGTAGGTAGGTATTATTTACGTAATATGATTAGTAGTCGAATGCAAATCTGAGCATAGTGATAAAAAACAATGTGTATTTTATCAGCTTTGCGAATAGATAGTTTGGTATAAGTAATTACATTATAGGATTTATAGGTGGCAACAGTGTATGGAACAGCGTGCACTTTGACACGAAAGAATTACATTAGCTCATCATCATCATTTCAGCCGTAAAACTTTCACTATAGGCCTCCCCCAAATATGACTTGTATCATCTTGGGGGGAGTTCCTATAGTCACTAGGCTTGGCCTAGCATACTGGCGACCGCAGTAGCTATTGATTCGGTTTCAACGGACGCTGCTGCCCATCCGTCAGTTAATTAACACATTCACAACCGAGCATAATTTTAAACAATACCCCAGAAACCGAGAGAACTCGCTATGCGGGCAACGACCTGTACCCTTACCATGAGTTGTGACATTGAGGTTTTCGATAACGAGTATCGAGTTTACTATCTGTGCATCTCGTTCGCACTAAAATAGTACAAGGGTACTGCAACGCAAGCCGCACACCGCAGTGCCAGCCAGACGGGCACTAGGCGGACGCCTTCACCTTAAATAAAGACTGTGTACGCGATTACTTAATCTTAATAAAGGGACTTCCCTTTTTTCGTAAAAACAACAGGTGTACCTACCTTTATCTATAGTTTCTAAATATTCGTAAACACAAATTAGGTTTTACGACTTACGAAAACTCATAGGAGTTAGGGTATCAATATCAATATCAATAGTGATTACATGCAATTTAATGTAACCAACTGATGTTTTATTTTATTTTAATATCCCATTAGGTGAAGTATATATATTCTTTATTCATAAACAATACATAGACTGCGTTTGAACATTAAATCATAAATTAATATTATAAAAAAATAATTAATTACCCACTAACAATATAAAAAAAAAAATATACATTACATAGACACAATAAATCTATAATATAATTAAAATAAAGTAAATTCTTATACATGAAAGTCAATTATTTTTTAAAAAAAGGTCAAAAGAACAATATAATTACATAATTTTGTTACAAACAAATGTCATGCCGTTTTGTCAAAATCGTCAACTTAATAAAAACATAAACACACAGCATGTATATTTAAAATCAATTTTTCAATCTCATAAGCACATGTATGATAAATAATAATATTAAAGTATTAAAGTAGTACAAGTATTAAAACCTTTCTGTTTGTATCAGCCCTGCGCTGGCGAAGATGCAATGAGCGTGTGTGTGTGTAGGTTTATCGCTGCTGCCCGCCTGGCAGGCTTAGCCGGTATCTGAGCAAAGATTATGAGTGCCTACCAGGCGGGTTCTTGGCTGCGAAAGTGTTAATTTATAATTATATACCTAATATTAGACAATATTTAAGTTAAAACACAGTTACGATACCTTTTAATTTTTCGGCTCGTATTATTCTTTATGTCGTGTATAGGGCTCCAAAAAATCGTTTTTATATAAGTAACACAGCAGTAAAATCCGAAACCTGTCGTACAACCTCCGTGTGGCCATGTGGTGTGTCTTGTTAGTTTAAGTAATATCTTTTTCTCAAACTTGCAACGAAATGTTGGTTTGAAACTTTTAATTACGTCCGGAAATACTGCGTGTCCGGTGCGATGAGTGAAGATAATATTATTATGTAAATGAATTTCATACAGGATCACACACTAGGCCGGTAAAACAACCATCTTTTGTTTTAAACGTCAAATTGTGACACAATGTCTTCGCATTTAATCATGAAAAAAGACGAAGAAATTACGTCACAAGTCTATTAGGGTTGTGGGAATGCCCATCGTGTCGACAACGGTGGATCCGCGCTGACGGGGGACAACTAGTTACTTGATATACAGCGATGGAAAGTTATTTTGCCGACGGCGAGTGTGGGATTCAAACACAAGCAAGCGAAATAAGTTGCTACAATTGATTAAAAAAATAAAGCCTGAGTGTAGCCAGTGTCTGTTCAAACGATCAGTAAAATAACATTACTAATACTAACACAATACTTTTTACCTCAGTACAGCGAAGAAATTTAATAAGAATTGAATTACTTTATTTATTCAAACAAATATCTAGTTATTATTAATGTAATTATAACATTGGCACTTAATGACTATAATAAAAATGCCATGGAACCATGCCACAGGGGCCTATCTTAAATTTAGAGTTTTAATTATTATTTTTAATATAGTTATTTTATTTTCAAGTTATTTATAAGATAACCTAGTATAGTTTATCGTTATTTTTCATTACTTCTTCTGTGTACATATTATTTTTTAATTGAAATTAAATATTCACATTATATTGTGCCAATATTCTATAATAATTATATTATATATTTTTGATATTTATATGCCTTTAATTATATTTATTGAATTCGCATAGGCTAAACTTCTACATACAACTATGTTCATAATTTTTAATCGCTAGAACGAAAGTAAAGGTTTTGTTTGTTGAATTCTAAGATCAATTAAATTCATTCATAAACTAGTATTTAGATCAATGCTAATAATGATTTAATTAATTATTATACGAACTGGTGAGTATCTTACTTGGTAAACTAATAAAGATCATATCTTATCTTTTAAATATATTCTTTATGTATTAAAGTACGCCTTTCCGATATGAGGTGAGGTGAAAACTAACTTTATAAATAAGTTAGCTCTATAATTTCAGTATGGAACTGAGAAGTGTGTGTACTTTTATACTTTTCCCACGTCGGTACTAGCCAATATGTTCGGGATTGATATGTTGCCTCGAATATAATATAGGTAATGTTCTTGAACAATGTGTCTATATTTGTCGTTAGGTAGGTACTTAGTTTTGTCATTGTGTATACAGATTGTCTGTATCGGTATTTTCATAGTTTGCTTTGGTTCAGTTCTTCGTTAATTTATTTTAATTTATTCAACGGATTGTTCATTAACATTATTGTCACATTGCGTGACAATGTAGCGTATTCTTCTAGATCTGGTTTCGAAACACAAATTTCTTCGTATAAGTTGTACTTACAAGGTACTTACCTAGTCAGTAAATATTGTAAGATATCTACAGGACCCTGAGCGACCCTCCAGTGTTTTGTTATGTTATAATAGCGTCAATTTATTTCCTCTCTCTGCTGTTTTCAGGTTTTGCTTACACATTGCGTGACATGAATATAGGTATAGGTGAAAAATGTTTCAATTTTTTTCATAAGTTAAAAGACGTAGGCGTGGTCATACGGTATTATTTTTTGCTCTATTGTAATGCCTAAGCTTAGCTGTATTTTAAAATAAAGTATTGGTTATCTTCAGTATGTCAGTAAATACATTTTATCGTAACTATTAATTGTTATTATTGGCCTTCATAATTTTTACTGCGTTAGGTCCTCTTCATACATCATCTAACGATCACCACATCAGTATCTAACGTACTGAGCCTTAAAAAACAAAACACACAAGAATAGTTAACACACAGATAATTGTATGGTAATAATAAACACACCTATACTAAAAATAATTATGGGTGTGCTTATTTTATGTTATTTTATGTTGGCAATACTGTCTGAATGTATTATAGCCGGCGCGACCGGTTGAGGCGGGACCGCTGGCGGCGCGGCGGCAGCGCGGAGGGAGGGGCGAGCCGGCTCCATGTGTTTAGCTGCGCTTACTGACACAGGCCTCTCAAGCCGAACTCGGTGACGTCACACAACACAGCTCGCTTGTTTATTTGGGACTGTTACCGAGTGTTCTTGGTGAAATAATTGTTATCAAGTGTATAATGCTAATCGGTATTCCTTATCGTTTAATATTTGTTAAACAATGTCGAATGCTTCAATAGGTACCTAATACTAGTGTGCGTTGAATCGGTCACCGGTTGCACTCGTTTGGCGTGATAGTTGTTTATCGGCACAAACTCTATATAAGGGGCTCGCGCGAGCAGAAGTGCGGTATTTGAGCTCGCAGGACGCGTCCAGTGTGTCGCTCCGTTTTACACCGAACAAGACTTGCAAGCTTGACAATAATATGGCATCGAGGGACCCGAGCGCGGACCAGCTGGTCAACTACAAGAAAGGTCTTAAAGTAAGTTTTTGCTTTCGTTAATGCTAAAAATACCTACGACACATTATTTCAAACAACTTCTGCGTTGGCTGTTTAGTTTAACGAACGATAAGATATATCCAGTAATATTGTGAAAATATTATTGTTCAAATATATACATATATTTAATTTGGTCACTCTAGATGGCTTATTACTTACTTTATTACTTAGACACTGATATTAACTTTAAAGTTATACAGGAAAGATGAAGAATAGTTCGAGGTTTACTAATCGGTTAGTCGCTTAATGATAATGACTTAAATATCTGTCTAACTATATTTATTTACGCAGCCCTTGCACTCGCCGCTTATGTTAATATTATTCTGATGACCTTTAACTACAGCCACAATCTGTAATAAATATTTTTGTTCAAACTGTTAAAAGTACTTATTACACAAAATACTTTAATTATACATTTTTATTTTTAAGTGGTAATTTACTTAAGTACCTACTTTAATTGACAAAGGTGGCGTGACATGAAATCTTTAAATATTGTATAAACGTACATATTTGTTCAGTTTTCTGGCACAATTATTGTAACTACTCCTTGCATGTACTTTGTACTGATATTAATTTATAGGTATCTACGCATTAAATATGCCTGGCGATTGTATGTCCCTTAAGATTCCTAGTCCTAGCAATGATTATAATAATTATTTTCTCTTTAGTGTGTATAGGTATTATGATATTAGTTGTGGAAAAATAGGTTGCCTCTACTAAATTTTTATTTTATTATTTTCAGGATTCGCCCGGTTTTATTACTACCAAATCCGGAAGCCCCGTAGGAGTGAAGACTGCCATTCAAACTATCGGGAAAAACGGACCAGCTCTATTACAAGATGTTAATTTTTTGGATGAGCTATCTGCTTTTGACAGGGAGCGCATCCCGGAGCGCGTGGTACATGCTAAGGGTGCCGGCGCTTTTGGATACTTTGAGGTCACCCATGACATAAGCAAGTACTCTGCTGCTAAGGTGTTTGAAACCATTGGAAAGAGGACACCTATTGCAGTCCGATTTTCGACTGTCGGTGGAGAAAGCGGTTCGGCGGACACCGTTCGGGATCCAAGAGGATTTGCTGTTAAGTTCTACACTGATGATGGCAACTGGGATTTGGTTGGAAACAACACTCCTATCTTCTTTATCAGAGACCCAACTTTATTCCCTAGTTTCATTCACACCCAGAAACGAAACCCAGCTACTCACTTAAAGGATGCTGATATGTTCTGGGATTTCTTGACTCTGAGGCCAGAAACAATGCACCAAGTGCTGTATTTATTCGGTGATCGCGGCATTCCTGATGGGTACAGACACATGAACGGATATGGCTCCCACACATTCAAACTCGTCAATGCTCAGGGAGTAGGCCACTGGGTGAAATTCCATTACAAGACAAATCAAGGAATCAAGAACTTGCCCGTGGATAAGGCTGCTGAATTAGCGTCATCCGACCCTGATTATTCTATCAGAGATCTGTACAATGCCATTGCCAAAGGTGACTTCCCGTCTTGGACTTTCTACATTCAAGTTATGACCATGGCACAAGCAGAGAACTCCAAGTTCAATCCATTCGACTTGACTAAAATCTGGCCTCACTCTGAGTACCCCTTGATTCCAGTAGGTAAGCTCGTTTTGGACAGGAACCCCAAGAACTATTTCGCTGAGGTTGAGCAAATAGCTTTTAGCCCGAGCAACATGGTTCCAGGAATAGAGCCGTCACCCGATAAGATGTTGCAAGGTCGTTTGTTTTCGTACAGTGACACCCATCGCCATCGCCTGGGTGCCAACTTTTTGCAGATCCCTGTAAACTGCCCATACCGAGTCACCGTTTCTAACTATCAACGCGATGGCCCACAAGCTATTAACAATCAGGAAGGAACCCCTAATTATTTCCCTAACTCATTCTCCGGCCCGCAAGAATGCCCCCGCGCACAGCGTTTGCAGCCTAGATACAATGTGAGCGGAGATGTCGATCGCTACGATAGCGGACAAACTGAAGATAATTTCTCGCAGGCTACCTTGCTCTACAAGCAAGTCTTTGATGATGCTGCAAAGCAGCGCGCTGTCGCGAACATTGTAGGCAACCTAAAGGATGCAGCCGCTTTCATCCAAGATAGGGCTATCAAGATCTTTACCCAGATTCACCCAGATCTAGGCAGCAAAGTTGAGGCTGGCTTAGCCCCCTACAAAAAATACCATGCCAATTTGTAAACAACTATTAAATATCAATGGTGCTATAAAAATATCAGTGCTAGTAACCAAGGGCCCATATAATTATAAATAGGATTATTACATATATCTTCATATTTTCTTTGGGATATGTAGTGAAATATAATGGCGTTTCTAAATATTTTAGTACTTCAAAATGGTCTTGTTTTATGTTTGTAACATGTAATTAATGTAATAATTTATATTGTTCTTTTATATTTGTTTTTGTTAATGATGAATCTTGGTCAGAGTGATTTTTTTAAAATAAAACATTACATATATTCTTAGTTATCATTGTCTGCGTGTTAAAATATCAGTCTTTAAATGTCTATTTACTTTTTATCATCCAGCTTTTTCAAAAACAGCAAAAGTTAACTTTGTCAAGTGATAGACGCTAAATGACGCTCTTTTCTACTGCCTTCAGAAAAAAAACCGGAGCTGTCATACAAATATCGCGTTCTTATATGGTCTGATGTGTAGTGAGTGGCATATAAAGTTGAAAAATAACCACTACAACCTCCAAAATACACCGTACATTTGTAGAAAAGTTTCGACGTTTATCACCAGAAACTCGGGGCGTCACTATTGTTGTTTTGTTACAACTGGTCAGGCGGGTGTTGCTAAAAGAAAATCACAAAATACGGAACCATCCATTGAGGTACGTCACCCACACTTGGCTAGATTATATATATGATGATAATGACAAACACTACAGCATTTCTTATGGCTGCTGTATCTATTATACATTTATTACTGTCTTTTTGTAGGTGTGTCTTTATGTTTTATCCGTCTTTTTTACAGACTCGAATGACCAGGCCAGAAGTAAGATCTTAAAATTAAGACTTAGCAATCTTTTGTTATACTTTGTTTGTTAATTAATAAGACCGTTCGATACAGTCATACTATGCTATGCTATTAAGTATCATTACTTATCTTTATTAGTCTCTTATAAATTTAATATTTTCTAACAGCTTATCATTATCATGGAAAACCGTAGTTACCAAGGTAATCCGCTTAGCAGAAAAACAATTAACTGCTCTGATGTAACAGGTTCATTACAATGGCCTCGTACCAATGTTCGATTATCGCAGCTTCATAGTTTAATTAACTGATACTGCTGTTGAATTGGCTGGCTTTATTTACACCTACAAACAGATTTGTACCTGTATGCGTATCATTTTCCTGTAGATTGAATATTTCTTTCCTTTTGTTAGTATTTTGCGAAATTAAAAGGTTATATGTATTTGTTTCTGAAATAGCATTCATATTTATTTATACAAATTTACTAGGAAGTAATACCGTCCATATATAATCTATTTATTCTACGCGATAGAACTGAAGTGCGTGGACACGCACTATTATAAAATGAATAGACCATAGCCAATTAATTGTACCTGATTTATTCGGAGTATATCGGTGTCTTATTTTACGAATAATGTTATACTAGTTACTTCCGTTAAATAGGTATATAATTTATTCGTTCAAACTCAAAAAAAACGACCCCTTTACCCTCTTGTGTGTAATTTGCCACTGGTGCTCCTTATGTTTTTATCTCGTATAAAAACAATGGAAAGATAAAATGGCGAGGTGTTGTTTTTCAACTCGACAATTCGCATACTCTGGTTAACGTCAACTTAATCATAAGATATGGCATACAAAATAAATACGATAAAAAAACTGTGGGTGGTCACTTGTTCTTAAGATTAGGGGCCGATTTCTGAGAGTCGTGCACTCGAATTCAAAAAGCTTTTAGGCCGAAAATAATCTCACACAACAGATATATACCACTATTTTTGTACAAAATGTATAGTTACTTTCTACACAATTATTAATTTCTATCATTTATGTTACTAAAATAGATAAATATTTATACGTAGGTACCCACATCTGCAAATATTCCTCAATGCTACATATTTAAAACTATGTGTTTAAGTTATCTTAATCATAGTTAATGTGATTAAATAGTGTTGTTCGATCAATAAACTAATCATATGGATGTTGATGTCCAGAAATGGTATAAATTAGTAAAATTAACTTATAAGTTTGTATTGACGCTCACTGACGCAATTAATATAAGGCATGTAATTCTTAAGTCTCACAAAGCGAAATGTATCTAACGTTTATTTTTACAAATTTGTAGCCCTCCCCTTTCTTTACGTCACTCTCAAATTGTCGTAATAAATTGTAGTATATACACTATTTAGCATTAACTCACCTTATCTATCTGACGCGCTCGAGAATTTCTGATGATATTTTTTTTTACTAATCTGATTCTCTATCCTGGATGAGCGGCCTTCTATATGAGGTTCATATTTGGTGGAGGTACTTAACCGGGTACAAGGTATCCTCCTGTATATTATTAATGTGTCGCGCTTTAGTATATCCCGAAATCCCCGCTTGGGCTCCCCTACTACGACCAGCAGATTGCCGATACTAACAACAACGCCGACTATTGACTTCGAGTTCGGGCGTTGTCGAAAACGATCGAGTTGTTTAGTACGCCGTGACACATGAGGGCCTACAGTGAACATCACATCAGCAAAAAAATCTTGCATCTTTCTCTTTGACTCCAATCGAGGCGAAGTTATTGGGAGTGGCAGAAACAATCATTCGAAGTTAGCGAAGTTTGATTTTCGCGATAGGCCTTATGGTTTGCATTCGTGTTTTGACTAGCTTTGTTAACATTACCATAGTTCACTTATTACGCCGGGGTATTAAATGAAATATAGAAACAAATCGTAACAATTGATTTAAACTTTAAATAAACAAGAAGCGACCTTCATCAATATTATATCGATAAGAAGAAAAACACTGTTTGACGAGGTTGACGGTGATTTAAGTAGTAGGTGTAATCACCGGTGTAATCAGTGTGATGTACAGTCAACAGCAGAAGTTGCTAAGCAGACCAGGTGTTCAGAGTGCTCTTATTCTTTTAACAATAGAATCGTTTCAAGCTCATTCTTAACAGCTCGTCCGCTTAGCAACTTATATTTATATAAAGAATATATATAGTGAGTTAAAGAGTCGGCTAGGAGCTCCGATCAGCAGTTTTTTTCTTGTTTTCATAATTTTAGCTGTATTTTAAACTGCTGAATAGGTACTCGGCTAACTTGCCGACTAGTCGGCTTTCCCGGCTAGTATTTAATTTAATGTTTGTAAAGGGTACACAAAGCGGATGTTGTCCGTGTCAAGGGGCTCGCAAAGAGATAGCACTCGCCATGGTCTAGGGACTATTGAGATTTAATGGAATCTAAAATATACTTAGGCTGTTTGGGTGAAAATGATGGACTAGTTACTGGGCTATTAAATAAAAAAACTAGACGCCTGTCTAATAAATTGGTACAAAATACCATCTCCGGCAGACGGTGACTCGCCATCTACAAGATGGGTCCACAAAAAATGCAACATCAAAGATGGCTTAAAGGCAACACCGGTGCATAGGCCTGAAGGTAGGGAGGTGTCATTGGACTTACAACTTCAACATCTTGCCACAAGCTGCGTTGACTGATTGCATTGAAGAAAACCAGTGGGCGATGGAGTCGTCACATCCCTACGCCTTTTATTTAGTGGTTAAGTTATGCCGTATGTTTTGCTAAGACCGAACATTTTGCGTTGGCCACAGTTGGGCAGAGTTATGTGGCACCTGGGCTGGCAAAAGGTTACGTGCACCCGCAATTACACGGGATATTTACCTACTTGTTCCACTTAAACTAAGACTAAGGTAAAGGTCCTATATAGTGCTCGACTTACTAATGTCCAATAATGGACACCCATCAGTTGTTGCCTTTATTTCTAATGACTAATAGTTTAAAGATGACGTATCCACTGGGACAGTTTCTAAGCACCTGGATTTTTAGGTTTACCTTACCTCCCACTAATCAAATTAACTTAAAAACATCATAAAAAATATCAAATCAACTTAAAAAATATTTTTCTACACCACAAATCTATTAGCAACATTAATGTTCTATTTACGGCTTTTGAAAATAACTTAGTTTACCAAATATTAA
The DNA here is from genome assembly GCA_022674325.2 of Grapholita molesta. Classification (NCBI taxonomy): domain Eukaryota; kingdom Metazoa; phylum Arthropoda; class Insecta; order Lepidoptera; family Tortricidae; genus Grapholita; species Grapholita molesta. The sequence goes on along the minus strand of CP053120.2, from coordinate 25,064,064 downwards.
CAGAAAAAGATTTTGCAATTAAGCAATGTATTGTGAATACTATGAATTTTGTAGGCTGACAGTAAAAATCATTCAGACTATTGATGCTGTTCATCGAAAATACTATTTAGTTTATTCGGATAAATCTTCAACATTTAGGTTAGGCGATTAGCGATCGCCCTAAAGCTATTGCTTCTATTACAGGCCACACATATTGGTCATATATAAAAAATATTAGTAGGTACGCCTTAAAAATCGTTTACAGCTATGCATTCGATCATGCATCCATTTACTTCAAATGTATAAGGCGCAGCATTATCCCACAATTCATTGCGAATTCTTAATTCTATTTTAGCTAAACATATGGACTCATTAAAATTTTACCTAATTTATAATAATGGAACGGGTGGGAAATGCCCCTGGTCATCAATATTTAACTTTTTCTAGGAAATATGCCACAAAATTAGTAAGGGACGCTTCCCCATTGAATGCCACTTTCAAAGTTATGTCATCGTCAATAGAGGTGACTAGAGGGTGTTATCCATCTGGCTTAGTGGGCATTGCCCCTGCCTACGAAGCCGACAGTCCCGGGTTCAAATCCGAGTAATGGCATATATTTGTTTTATGATCACAGGTATTTGTTCCTGAGTCATGGGTGTTTCCTATGTATTTAAGTATTTATATATTATATATATCGTTGGCTAAATATCCACAACACAAGCCTTCTTGAGCTTGTCGTGGGGCTTAGTCAATTTGTGTAAGAGCGTCCTGTAATTGTTACTTATTATTAATTATTTATTATTCATTAGCTATTCACGTGTCGAGCACTGGTATGTTTACCTTACAATGGTAAAAAAAAACTTCGCTAAAGTTTTACATGATTCTCTAAGTTCGGTGGCAGGGCTGATTTTTACATGACTTTTTTAATATTTACATACCTTTTACTTTTACAAAATAATCTAATACAGCTATATATTAGATTATTTTTGAAAATTTGCGGCTTGTGTGGCTTCGTTAAAAGCTTCAAAGTAAAAAACAATATTTTACTCGGTGAGGCTAAATATATTTAAGCTACACTAGAAACATAACTTAATAGTTAAATTATTTATTCATTATTAAATTAAATTTTAACTTGTTAATTTGGAATCAACTCCTTCTTGTAATAAATAGCAAAACATACTATATGTGTATTTATTGTAGCAAAATAAGTTCAACATATGACTATCACACGTCACTCGACTGTACCTATAGTCGCCATGGTGCCATCACTGCCAAGTGCCATCAGAGATATCGGAGCTGTGAAGGTGCACATGCACTGTATCGCCTTGACAATAGAGAATAGAGGCGTTGTTCAGATATTTGTGACTACTTCCACTGCAGCTCCGGTTATAATTATCTGATGGCAACTAAATTTGTATAAAATATATATAAAAAGTTCGATTAAACTGCCCATTTATTGACGCCGTATAATACTTGTTGTTGGTTACTAAAATAAATTACCTAGAAACCATAAGTTTATACACCGTGTTTATTTCCCATCAGGTCGGAACATTTGTAACCGAATTAGTATATAATGTAATCGTAATATAAATTTCGTCACACTCGGTATTTTTCCCAATTATCATTCTTGGTATTATTTTTTTATTCTTAGGATAGTTTTTTTTTACAATATGTGGAAGTATAAAAGTAAAATACAAAAAACAATTTAAAATACAAACACATTATAAGAAACCTAACCTAAGGGTGTCGCCGGCAACGGAACAGGGCAGGGTTCGCAGTTATTATTGTTACTGTATCGCGTTACTTCCTATGCAGAGCCCTGAGTGTAAGTTTTTAACGTAACTTTACGTCACGAACGCGTTTGCGTTTCCCATATAAATAACATTATCACTTACGCGTTCGTAAACTTTTTTTACGTCAAGAAAAACTTACACTAGAGCCTCAGGATGCTGCATATTATAAATGCCACTTTTTATAGTTTGGTGATTTATTATAGTTGTTCCAATTCAGTTATGGTTGGTATATGGTTTAGTCAAGTTATGTCCAATAGAAATCGAGACTAGAAAATCAATCTTGAACAAATTACTTGTAAATTCAATTTAGTTTGGAATAAAAATCGCTCAGTCGTTTTTTCCTTAAAAAAGGTTCTTCATTTTATATAGTTTAGTTTAGTTGTATGTAATTAGTTTGTAAAACTTGAGTAGGTACTCGTAATTAGTAAAAAAAATTGTTGCGATCTAAAAATCAAATCTTATGCTGAAGTCTCTAGCTATGTAAAAGGACGTCAACGTAAAATGATATATCGAGAAAAGATCTGTACCTTTTATCTAAACCGACGATACTTTAGTAAATTATTGGCCTAATATTTTTTCTTTAAATTATATGAATTCTCAATTATGTTTTATTTTTCAGTTGGAAAAAAATACCTTCTTTGCGTACCAATTAAAAGTGCACTATTCTTAACGCACTACCAAATTTTATTTAAAATGGTAGCAGTATAAGCGTGAAGAGTTGACAGACAAATTTTCGCATGAATACTGGAGTAGTAAGTTATAAATAATATGTCGAGGACCACGAAATACGACTAATAGCATCAAACGTAAGATTCTAGTTAACGACTAAAGAATGTAATGGGTGTAACTATTTGGGCCAAGTACGCACTACAAAACAAGCAAAATGCTTGCAAGAGCTACTTGCCCTATTTGTCCATCAACCAATATTTGTTATGTTATTATATTGCGTAGGGCCATTAATGTACCTATCGCACTGAACTATCCATTGATTTTACTTTGATTATTGACGGGTTATACTTGATGGTTTTACAGCTTACGGACGATAATAAGACTTTAGAATTTGTAAATGCAACGTTTTTTTATTTTTTTAAGTATCAAGATTGTATTTCATCTGCATTGCTTGAAGGGCAGCCCGTCGAGAAATTGCACCACAACATGGCAGACCCTGCTAGCTGGTTTATTACGTTATCGTATTCAAGGAAAATGGGAGAAGGGCAGCTCAAGCCAACTTAATCGAATACGCAATAAAAATCACTGTCAAAATCATACGTTACATAAATGAATACGAAATAATTTTAGGCCGCATCTAGTAATTTTAGGACTTACCTATGTTATGTATGTGGTATGTTATGTAATCTCTACAGGCCATCTTGGTACGTAAAACATTTTATATTCGTGTTTGTTATTTATATTTGAAAAGTTTAATTTATTAGTATTTGTAATCGTTTTGCCTAAATGAAGTTATAATGAAATATTGTACACAATAATAATATATTTTTTTAAATAAAAATAAAACATTTCGACTCAGTATTTCTCCATAACTGAGATTTCATCAGGACTTAAAATGTATTTACGTTTCCGACCTACACATAAAAGATAGCAAACCTTGGTTTTTAGCAAAATTATTAAATTCATTCATTCAATCATATGTTATTAATTATGAAAATTAATTAATTATATCATTTGGTAATCTATGGTTTTGATTAAAAATAAGTCAACACAATAACCAATGTGCGATTAAAATATGACTATGATACATATTTTCTCGTCCATGTTATACATAGAATACTGCTATTACTTTAACAAATAAATATTGTAACTAAATTTGACAATTATTAATTTGTATTAATACATATAAAAATGTATACTTAAGACACTGATGATCCCACAGTCAAACTGTTTATGCAGTTTTGTGGGGCAATATTATAAATAATATTGTTATTACTGTACCTAATAAAATAAATAAATAATAAACAATTAATTTAGGTACTTAAATGGCCGCTTTCAGACTAAATCATACCGAACAATAATTACTCGAAATTATGCCACTTTGATTGTGCAGTGGTTGACATGTGTGGACTGCTTTCTCTGACAGAGCATCGACATCACTATTGCCATGCAGCGAGTAAACGTTACAGACAGTTGCAATCACAAATTAACTTATTATTTACACTTGTAACCTGTTACAAGTGTAAATAATATATAGTCTTTATTATTTCCTTGGCTTTCTCATTCAACAATTACATAGAAATCATATAATGGAAGACAATAAAATTAATTAATGTAATAATATGCTGCATAGCTTCTTTTTTGGAGAGTTACCCTCCAATCCGTGTTAGTTTATACTGTTTTTAATTTATAAAATGTTCCTCGCTTGCGGGACGAAAATCAAAGGATCAAAGGTAAAAAAATAATAGCTCGCAAAAAAAAAAATCGCTTACCTACCATTATTTTTCACTATAATTGTTAATTTTTTTACGATTATCATCTATCATTGATATTGCTAAATTAACTTTTCTTCTGACAGGGTTTTAAACGACAAAGTTTTATGAGTGCTCTATTTGCACTCAGGCACTTACAATCCAGAAGTGAAATGCATTATTGAACATTTGGATCGTATAGATTTCATGTAAATGTTGTTATTTGAAGGTATTATCATCCATTATTTTTTTTTAATGATAAAGGTGTCAAACGAGCAGACGGATTGCCTGCCAATGGGCACCGCAACACCAGGGAAGTCAGAAGCGCGCACACCGGCCTTTAAGATAGATAATTATTCTAATGCCTAGCTATAAAAACGCATTAAATCTTCAATTCCGCTATTCGGAATACCTAGGATTACATTCATGCAATATTTCGGGTATGAACTTAATAATTACTTTAGTAGTAATAGTTGCTTTTCTAGCAAATAGCGTGTATTTTAAATTGTACTAATACTAAACCAAACTATAACGTAATTAGGTAAGTTAACCTTAAAACACATTCGAATAGTCCATTACAATTATCATCAAAAGCTAATAATTCAAAATGAGTTTTTTTGTATATTTGACATGTACGCACCACGAGTAGAGACGGTTTCGTAGTTATGATCTAAGTTTATTTTCCTAGAGCCGAGCCGCCGTCGTATAAGCGGAGGAGTGGAGCGTTTGTTTCCACTTTGTTTTTTGCTTTCGAGGTAGAACGATCATCTGTGATCTCGTCAGCATGCCAAACCAGTTAATATTTAGCAATTTACCTGTATATTATAGTAAAGCTATATCGGTTTTAATTACTTTAGCAATTGTGTGTTGTTTAGTGGGTGTTGGTGCGAATACCGATGATTCGCCAGTAGTGCATACCCCACTTGGGCCAGTCAGGGGTCACTTCCTAAAAACGAGGGGTCTAAGAACTGTTTCAGCATTTACGTCCATTCCATACGCGTACCCTCCGGTCGGAAAATTAAGATTTGAGGTGAGCCTTTATTTGGTTTTATGCAGTATTTATTATAAGTATTAGACATTCAGGTGTTCGAGACGCTAATGCCCAGTAGTTGACACCCAGCTGACACGTTTATTGTTTAATGACTTAAGTTTGACGGTGACATATACTCGGACAGTGGCGGACACCTCTGGACATTTACTTTAAAGCAAAGCATTTTCTGAATTATCTACACATTTTATTATTTTTAGCCGTTTTATTACTTTTTCGGAGTCGAATGACCTTTTGCATGTAAATGAATCTCTTGGTTTTGTTTAGCTAAGCTTGGTTTTATTTTGTTTTTTTTTGTTATGCGAATAAAATCAGTGATGAATAATGAATTGATGAACGACGAATTTAATATGTGGCATAACTTTAAGATTAAATTAAAGGTATTCAGACGGCGGCCACTATTATAACCATCGTAAAAACTTTAGTTATAATCATGTTCTTGATATCCAGCTTAATGGACGCTAGACATACTTCGGATGCAACCGGGAAAGCCCAAATGTACACAGTTTATCCGGATAATAATATAATTATAAGATATTGTAATTATTTTATTTTTCGATATTGGAATTTATATTAGATATTAAATATTTAATTGTGTGGCTAAACGAATGAAAACCGTGTTAAACCGTATCTTATTGCCTATTTGAGATATTTCTCTACAATTTGTCTTAAAAAGTATGAATCGCAATGTGGTTGTGTAAATAACCTCGTAAGACCCAGTGTGCATTACAATGTTACTCCGTGTCAATGGAATTTAAATCTTTTATAAAAGGATATAGAGTAGCATTCCTTTCTAAACAAAAGAAAATACAATCCAATTCACTGTTTAATAAGTTATATTTTAAATATTATAACTTACTATATTAACTTACATTGTGGGCCTTACCAGGATAGGGTAGTTTCGGGGTAATTGGCCAGACGGTGGAGATGGCCAATAAAAATGATTTTTGCAATTATTGTCTAAGGGTCTAAGCGAATTGAACCATATCTAACAACTCAACTAGTTCTACTCATAACTAATTTCAGTGACATATCTCTCCCCTATAGCCAACTAACACCTCTTTTTGTCAATAAAAACGATACTATAAACTTTATTAACCGCTAGTCTACTAATTAATTATAACATATTGAGAAAATAATACAATTTTATCCCGGGATATACCATCTGTCTGAGAGTGAATACTTCGAAGGTATTAAATAACAAGAGCGTAACGGGGCGAGAGGGGAAATATTGCATGATCAAGACTATACGGATGATTTAGTAGACGGAAAATAATACATAATAATGTTACATAGTCTGCCGGATATAAAATAGTATACCATTTCATTAGGCCGGCGTCCGGTTTTTAGGGCTCCGTAGTCAACAAGGCACCCTTATTTATCCAATAGCCCATGGACCTTTCCACCCAATAACGTAGCTTACATTTTAGATTTAATTTAAATTCAATAGTCCATACACCATGGCGGGTGCTGTATCTGTGCTCGTCCCGTGATACGGACAGGGGCAACACCCGCTTAGTGTACCCCTTACATATCATTAAATTGTCGAGAAGGCCTCTGCGCGTTAGCGCGATCCGGCTCAGCAGACGTCTCCCAAATGTCCGAAACACCATTGTTCCGTGTACTCCAGGAAAGACATATAAAAAAATTACATAATATTTTACACACGGAATATGTAATGCAAAGTGCACTGAATACGGCTCTCTTTTGCAGAACGTAGTACACATATTTGTTAATTTTATTAAGTCGTATCAGTATACAATATACCTACACAGGTATAATACATAACCTATAAAATACCTCGTGATGCTCTTGTTTGTGGTCAAGCTGGGTTGTTGTCACGTGTATTTCACCTAATGGGTCTATTACTATTATAATCATTAACCTACTATTAGATTAACAACAGTTGTTTTAATAGCATAAAATCGTATTACAATAGAGTTTTGAATCACTTTAAAATATTTTTCACCTCACTAGCCCGGAAAAAACTGTTTTAGTCTTTAAAAACAGATAGCAAAGTTGCATTTTATTCATATACTGCAAAGTAATTTTATACAAATTGTTTATTACTAATAGAGTGTTTTTTGATGTTAGCTGGTTGGATGTTCTTTTATTTAATGTTTTTGAATGATAAATGATGGATGCCAATAATTTTGAATACATTTTTAAAGTTTTAGAGTTATTTTTTTCCTCGCGGTAGTGAGGTGAAAATTGTGTGTTTCACTCGGTAGCAAAGTGTGTTCCCCTCTCGTGCTTTGAAACCCTCCCAATGCTCAAGATCCACTTTTTGAATTTTGTAATTTTCGCTAGCTCGGGTTTCCATACTAGCACGAAAAGGTAAACACTAAATTTGCTCCATTGTATAGGTAGTTCCACGAGAGTTGAGGCGAATGGATTACGCACACAACTATATGAATTACTGATTGAATGAATGAAATGAATGAGTAATTTCAAAATATTCCTGTCATTACGTGAGATGTTGTTGTGTTCGTGACTTCAATTCTCGTGAAACTACCTATATAAGAAGTAACTATTGACACTTGAAACATTTCCTTTGTTTATGTATTTTTTTATGTTATTGTAAACTCCTGTTTCCATGGATTTCGTTTCGATTAAGACGACATTAAAGTTGCCACTTGACACATTGAATTGAAAACAGATTCAGTTTAATGGCAGGGGACCCTGCAATATTAGGTCTTGACAAGTAGCCTGAAACGAAACGTAGCAAGTCGTGCAACAATTATAATAAATAATTTTTAATATATTACTATATTTTGAAGAGAAATATTAAACATTTGAAATTAGTTTTTAGAATTATTATCTGGTGTTTTACTCGGAGGCAAAGTTTGATCCCCCTAGGGCCTTGAATCCCTCCCAACGCTCAAGATTCGTATTTTTAAATTATTCTTTAACGCTTATATGGAATCTTTCGCTAGCTTTGGACCTCAATAAGCACTAGAGGGTAAATACTATGTTCCCTTGTAAAACAAATAACTGGTTATGATTGCCAGCTTCATCGTGTACAATGTTATTGAAGACGTTCCGTACTTATTTAGATGACTGACGCGTTTGAAGGACATTTAAATACGATTACTCAAATTAATATTTATCTTCTTACGTCATTAGTGTCATTACAAACATCACTAAAACTTGAAATCTAATTATATCAAGCTTTATGGTATCGAAACTGATATGCACGTGTCGCCTAAAATGGATTGATTCTAGTCTGATACGAGTAAATGCGAACTGGTTCTTACATAACTTCCCTTCGGCATTGTTAAAAAGAAGTGTTGTTTAAAAATAATTTCGAGTAGTTATACCGCTAGCTTGGTCTTTATATAAATCATAGAAACATTGAAGACATGTTATCTACCGATTCGGCTCGGATGTGCTGCTAAGTAACTTAGGTATCCGTCCGGTACTCACTTGGCATATTAATCGATATATTAAAGTATAAAACCTTCCGTTCTTATAGAATGAAATAAAATTTAAGCGTATGTTTGAATAACAAATGGCTACTTGCAGACTAATATAAACCGGTCTGGCAATTCTAGCATAACAAGCTTTTAAGTTGTATTTTTAACTTTAATATAAATAATAAGATAAGCTAGAGTTTTACGCAAATGATCTGGTACTTGTTGAGGCCCCAGTACCCTTACCATGAGTTGTGACATTGACGTTTTCGATAACGAGTATCGAATTTACTTTCTGTGCATCTCGTTCGCACTAAAATAGTAAAAGCGAGATGCACAGATAGTAAACTCGATACTCGTTATCGAAAACCTTGATGTCACCACTCATGGTAAGGGTACTGAACCGGCACTGGACAAGATTGCATTACTAGACTGAAGCCAGAGCTTTACGAGTATGTAAATATTATGTAGAAAAATTACCGATAAGAATTTTATTTTTGCGCCGGTAACATACCCTACTGATAGTTTAATCATGTTTGAATGGATTAAAGGTACCATTGATTTATTATAGGTATATTTATGGCATTGAAATATTTAATTACATAAAATATAGATACTATGTATTTCGTTTGGATACTTCCTAAAAACGTGATCATGATAATCAATCATTGTCAATTGTCGTACGAAAACTTTAATGGGTGCCAAGGACTTGATTTATTTACCAGATAAATATGTTTTAGGTTTATAAAAAAACGTACCTCATAATTTATTCATTCGGTGTCATGTAGGAACCATGTGAAGTAATATTGATCGATAGCGTTCTTAAAGGATAAATTAATTATTTGTGTCTCCGGTTAACGCACAATATCCTAATGATCGATCACGAGCGTTTTAAATAGTTATTAACACCTTCGCTGCAATTAGTTAACATCGCAATTAACCATACTTGTACGAGGTCGAATCAACCCGCAACACTCTTTTGTTAACTACACTATTCATTATCATTAACCATCTTATTTATAAAACTTAGCACTATTCTGTAAAATTGTGTTATTTCCTACCAAGCGATATGCCAGAATAACAAATAAGGATAAACGATTATACAGCAAGTTAGTTTTGTTTAACGGATATATAAAGTAACAAAATTGCTACGAGAATAATGAATTAATGATGTAGGTAACGTAATCTTGCAAGCCAGTTTATAGTGGGAAAAATATAAACTCTTATAGCTCACCCAGTACTTTATTATCGATAAATATTTAATTATTCGTTTTTCTCAGTCCAGCGAGTGGGAACGTACTCAATGTATGCTCATAATAATAAAAAATCCTCTAGAGTGGACAACGACCCTTGAGCATATTCATTCTATAGGTTGCATTGCTCCGCGTATGCCTACATTAATGTAAAATGTGCCGTTTTGTCGAGAATTTATGGTGATCTTCCAACAGCATCAGCCAGTCGAAAGTGGGGCAGCGAGTTTTCGTGCGGGTAATTGCAATAACAGATAATTATTTTGCTGATGGCATGTATTTTTTCTTTGCACGGTCTTACTTCGATGTATAAATAAACTAATAATTTCACATTTTTTGGACTGCATCACTAGTTCATATATGAATTGTATGTGCTTTAAAATACAATTTATGTTTATAAATCGGTACACTGCGGTATACATATTTTAGATGTATATATTCGCGCGACAGATATATAATTATTGTGCGAAACTATACCATAATGTTTATTTTATTTTACTCTGTAGCTTATTTGCATTAAAGTAATACAGCATTTAGTAGCTAACGAAAATAATATGAATTTAGTAACTTTTACAATCTAATATAGAAACATTAAGAACATATATACAATTCTACAAACAAGCTAAAGAAAATAAATTTCATTAAATTTTTCCTACTGGGGCCCCTTTGGCATGGTGCCGTTGTAACTGCCGGGTGGGAAACTGCCGGGTCTGCGGTCACCAATGGAGTCGCCGAGCCTTTTCAAAAGATCTTTGAATATGCGCGCTGTAACCCCACGGGCCTGGTGTTTCGGCTCCGAGTGACATAAAAATGTATTCGGAATCGAGACATTTGTGGTGCTTTAGTTTTTCGGCCGCTGAAGCCGTGGCACCCAACCTCTCTAATGGTTCCGGCAAGCTGAGAAAGGGCCAGGGCGTCTGCAGGTGGCGGTCCATATAATAAACTTTCAATCCTTATAAATGTCTGCTGCCGCTCCGTATCCTAGATTGAGGAGCAGTATTTGTCTCTACCGATTCCTCTATCCCTATTTTATTGTACAATTAACTTTTAATGTCTATTAGCGTATTTGTCTATCTTACTAAGATAAACGTCAGCTAATTATAAATATTAACATTTTTTTTTGTTTTTTTTTAGAGCCCAGTGCCAGTAAAAAAATGGAGCGAAATATTAGACGCAACCAAATCAAGTCCTGCGTGCGTGCAAAGAAATCCATACGTCCGACAGGCAGAGATTATAGGTCAAGAGGATTGCCTGTACGTCAACATCTACACCCCTTATACAAATCAAGTGAGTTAACCCTCTGTACTTACATACCTAATAAAAATTAGGACAGACATGTAAGGCAGACGTACCATGCAGTGATAAACATGCGAATGTCCAATGGATGACACCATTCTGGCATCTCTATTGATAATGTAATGACTTATTAACATTGAAACTGGCATCCATTGAGATGCTGTCGGGCACCCGGACGTTTAAGTTAGTGCTGTGGTAAATAATTATTGATCACATCGTATTTGTCTAAACTATCTCAGGGAGGTAACCGGCGACAATGACATGTCTTCAAATTTAGCAAAATGTTTAAGTAATTAACTAGTAATAAGCAGGAGCCTTGCTAATATACCTACTTTATTATCAAATAATATACAAAGTATACATCTAAGCATTACAATAACTTTATAAATACTAAATTAGCTCCAATCTAAAATAGTTATTATAGATTCAGTTCGCTTAGAACATCAATTATCATATCGTCATATTGTCAAGTCACTTGTCAATACTATACAAGTTATGATGTGCCGGTGCAAATACAAAATCGATCAAGAGAAATGTAAAATACTGTCAAATATCGTCTCTAGGACATTAATAATCTTTGAAAACTTAGTTGACGACTCTTACTACACAACGTTCTCTGCCTACACAAATAATCTATATGAACCCTAACATGTTTATGACAATCACAGGAGCTCAACAACATTCACAAGCCTTTACCAGTGATGGTGTTCATCCACGGAGGAGGGTGGATGTGTGGAGATTCCTCTACTAATATGTACGGACCGCAATATCTTTTGGATAGGGACGTTATCTTAGTGGGAATCAATTATAGATTAGGTAAGTATTATATGTTTACTTACTTTATTAACTTACAGGAACAATTATCTAAATATTTTCATTTGCTTTCGATTTTAAATAGTAACACTACTAATTCGCAAATTAATATGAATATCACCATATTATAGGACCTCTCGGCTTCCTATCCACGCAAGATGCTCACTGCCCGGGTAACAACGGACTAAAAGATCAACAAGAGGCTTTAAGGTTCATTCAAAAAGTCATTACTAGTTTTGGAGGCGACAAAGATTCCGTCACCTTATTTGGGGAGAGTGCTGGTGGTGCGAGCACCCACTTTCATATGCTGTCCAAATCTAGCAGAGGTAAGATAAGCTATATACAGAAATTGAACTGCATTTCTTTGGTGAAATATATTCTTTCAGCGATACCCATTTCGCATATGCTCATAGATCATAATATTTCAGGGCTGTTTCACAAAGCGATTTCAGAGTCGGGTGTTGCTACAGTGCCGTGGGCCGAGGCGCCTCCAGGAGAACCTTTGAGACAAGCTTTCCGTTTGGCGAAGCTTCTCGATTGCCCTCAGACACCCTCCGAAGCCTTGCTGAAATGTCTCCGCACCAAGGATAGCTACGACATTATCAACACAGAGTTCCAGTTCTACGTTAGTATTCAGTTTATGGTTTTCTGCTTTATTGAGTTTTTCGCTTCATTGCGCTTTGCCTTTAGAAAGCCCAGCGGTGAAAGGTTTTTTATTTTATACAATATTAACCAGCTTTTAACCTCAGTCATACCTGATGGTTATTGTTGACGAGGTCGAGGGTTTAGCATGCTGGTCCAGTCCTAACGGTACAGCCTATTCACTCTTGCCTTGAAAAGACCCAAATTATATCTTACCGGGAATACACACGAAGGGAGCGAATTCAATTTCTTAGTAGTCCGCATTAGGAAGTTATCGCTTCGTGCGAATGAATGGAATATTTACAACATAACGGTGAAACCTCTCTCCTCGCCTGAACAGCCGGTGCGGAACGGATATGGTGGAATTATATCGCTGGTTTGAGGGGACTCGCTACAACACACCATGGAGTCCGAGGGAGGATAGCGAGCCCTACCATCAGGCACGCCTAATTTGGTGGGTTGTCGGGCTACCTAATGCGACGGTGCCGCCGGCGAGGTTGCGGATGTGTGCACAAGTGTTCCCGTGGCCTCGCCACTCAGGCGGCTAGGCGGCTAATAGGGGGTTTTTCGTGGGTACACCGTGGGCCTCATTAGCTTATACGGGAGGCACATAGGTCCCCCCTCGCACCCGGGTGATATAACTAACGCATTTTCCCCCCTAAACAAAAAAATGTGAAAGGTACGCTTACTGTGTATATCACTGTTAGGTCTAGTTAATCAATTTCTGGTAGCAGTTGCACAATATTTGACAAGCAAATTAATACTTATGCTTATGCACCGACTAAATGTGCGTATGTAGGTACGTACTCGTATTTACATGTACGACTCAGATACGAAGCATGTAGCTACCTACTCGTACGTACACGAAATTGTATGCATGCAAAACCAATCCTAATCGCCTAGAAGTTTCCTAATTTATCGATCACTCTTCTATACATATATGTAAGCGTTGTGTATAATCTCAAGCTGTACAATGTATATTTTATAATAATCGGATTTTAGGCGTGGGATTACGACCCAATGACTCCGTTTAAGGCAGTGGTAGAGCCAGACCTCCCTGGAGCCTTCTTGACGGTGTCGCCCCGGGACAGTCGAGACGTGGCCTCCATCCCGTGGATGAGTGGTCTGAACAGCGCGGAAGGTTGCTTGAAATCAGTGTGTGAGTATTGAAAATATCTAAACTTTCCTAATATAATTATTGTCTAAAACTTGTATAGGAATACATTTACAATTTGCTGTGAAAAAAATAGGTTTTCTGTAATCCCGGTTCCTTAGAGGAAACTTTTCGCTATCGTCTAATTTTAAATTTTGATGCTTTGCACAAGTACTAAATAGTACATACGAAAAACTGACCAAGTTCATGTCGGGCCATGCTCAGTGTACGGTTCCGTAGTTTTCGATCCGTAACTCAAAAACGGCGGAACTGATCAAGTTCAAAATATTTTTCTTCGAAAGTAAATAGGTACTTTAATGATTTGTTCTTGGGACTAGGGTTTCTATAGTTAGAAGGGAGGACACAATTTTTTACAAAGAATGAAAAATATTATATAAATTTCATTTATTTATTTGTGTGTCCATTTATAAATAAAATTAAATTTTATTAAAATTCCAGGGATTACTGCAAACCAGACGAGATTTAATGAATTCAAATCAGGGTACGAGACAATAGCGCCTATCACATTTTATTACGACAACTCTCCATTAGTTGAGTTAATCAATAAAAAGGTCAAAGAAAGATATCTCCCTGAAGAAGATGACGAGAAATATAAACAAGGTTTACTTGATGTAAGTTGCTATTCTATTAGTAGACAATATATGAGGCGGTAATTAACGTAAGTGAAACTAAGGAATATCTGACGACTTACGAGCATTTGTTTGATTTTTTAAGAAAATGTGATAGTTATTTCTTTATAATAATCAATCACGACACGAGATATCATACGAATACATCCATATACGTATTAGTAACTACCTACAAACTACTAGGTACAAATAACGTTTTAGTAACAAAATGAAAAGATAACAATGGCGTAGTGTAAAAACAGATGTTAATAAAAATAAATAAATATATGTTTTCAGATTTATAGTGACTCATATTTTGCGTACCCCGCCGTGGAAGCGGTCGAGCACTTCACCCGCCTCACCGACAGCCCCGTCTATCTATACGAGTTAGCGTATCGCGCTAACAACAGTTTTTCCCAGATATTTGGGGATCCTATTGGAAACTACGGTTAGTTGCTACCTGCAGTAAATACATACCTGTAGATTTTAATTCATTTATAACTTTGTATGTATTTATAACTTTTCAACAGGTGTATGCCATGCAGATGAGCTAATGCATTTGTTCCCTATGTACTTTCTGCATAAGAAATTTTCTGATGAAGACATAGAAATGAGTAAGCTAATAGTGACTTTATGGACGAATTTTGCGACTACAGGGTAAGCATAAACATATATTTCTGAAATGTTCGGCTACGCATAATCAAACTCGTAAAACATTTCGATTTCGAAAGAGGTATAAATTAAAAAAAACGCGACCACTTGAGTTACTGTGTATAGTGTACGTAGCCGAACAATTTTTTTTTGACGGAGTGGGGCAGGGTCAGGCGAACAACACCTACAACCAGCTGTCTAAATCGATATAAGATGTAGCTAGTAGATAGAGTCCTATACGACGGTGGAGGTCCCTGGTACGAATACTGGTGAGGGCATTTATTTTGTGTTTATCACAAATATTCTTGACTTATGGACCAATTAAATTTGTCTGTTTATTTAAGTTGGTATTCATATGACAGTGAGCTCTATTCAATTTGTGTAAGATTGGCTCAATACATTATTCATTACAACATTTTTTTATAGAAACCCGAACAAGCCACTGAAAATACCCTTCAAATGGACTAAGGTGTCAAGTGCAAAGAAAATGGAATACCTGGAGATTGCCAAAGAGTCAAGTATGAAGAAAAATCTAGCGTCGAGGTCACGCTTCTGGGGCACGTTGCCGTTGTGGCATGTTCTGCAGAAGAGACGCGTCATAGACGAACTTTAAGTGGCGTGGAGACCTCGCCTCAGGGTCACTGTCGGAGCCATTCGACCGCGTTATGTTTTATTAGGTATTACACATTTTGAATGATATTTGGCTGCTAAATGTATGTGAGGTCTCGACCCGAGCGCTACTAGAGAGAAATGTAGAAGACATACGTACCTACATAGCTACATAATTATAGAAGTTTAGATATAGGTACATACATAAAATAAAACGAAAGTAGAAAATTATTCCTGCATTTTATGCTTTGAGGCTCAAGTCTTTGTTCAAGGTTGTATTTGTAATTGTAATTTTTATTATAGTTATGTTTATTGACATTATTTCTCTTGTTTTTAAGCTGACCCTCTGTAACTAACCACCATTGCTGGGTAAAGGTATTTTCAGAATTTGCTACACTTACTAGTATGTACAGGCAATAGCAGAAGTCGCTAAGCGAGCCAGATGTTCAAAATGATACTGACACGGTCTTGTTTACACAAGCATATTTTCTGCCAAAAATCCACTTTTTGGACATTCCTAAAGACAGTTTGAAATAAGTAAGACGCAAGTAAGTTGCTTTACTTAAGTACGTTATTTTTGCCTTAAGCTCTTGGGAATCAGTACAGCTGCAACAAACAGCTGCAGGTGCACTCACGAGTTAATTTCATATCCTTTATGAATATCGATCGTAAACAAGCAGTGTAGGTTCTCCATTACCCACCACTTGACATATTTTGTCCCGCTCAACCTTACAGAAATAATAAATATTTGTAGAGTAGTACAGTCAACATCATACATGTACTTAGTTGGTAGCAGTCAAAATATCATTAGGTCACAGTTAGGCTGTGTTACGATATTTTACGATATACGAGTACATATTTACATGGGGTTGTTTCGATATATTTGGGTACTTACTACTTTTGTCGCTACTGTGCCGGCTTTCAAGCAGAGCCTTTTGTTATTGAACTAACAATAAGAAATATGCACAAGTATTTTTTACCATCGTAAAAAACATATTGAGTAAACTTGACCCTACCCTGATACCCTCTTTCATTAAATTAAAACCAGTACCTGGTGTCAACCCAAGGATTGGATGGCAATGTAGATGTTAAATCTCAGGCTCCCTCAGTCAGGCTGCAACGATGAACGAGGAATTCATTATTTAATTTATATCTATCCTCGTCCACCATACTAAAATATTTAATAGTTAAAACCAATCTTACCTTACTACTTGTATGCAGTTGAAATTTGTTTTGTACGAAAACTAATGAAACAAACGATTTAAACTCCATTGAAAGGGAGATATTGTAATGTAGGTACACCGGGAATTACGAGGCTTTATCGTTATATATCGACCCGTTGGTCTCTAGGCTTTAATTAATTCACTGATGACTTTCATTGACGGCAATCGATTATTGTAATCGCGTCATACAGACATACACTAATCCAAATAGAACACTATCAAAACGATAGAAACTTTTCTCAATTGGTCTATTAAACAGTCTTTTTCACATGAATTATATGAAGACTACTCGTAGTTAAAAGATACAAATTCGTGATTAGTGGGTATATAATAGTTACCATGGCCTCTAGGCTCCTTCCCATTCCACCATAAGACAATTAAAACAACAATACATGGCACTTTTAATTATTATTTATTAAATATCTGTATATTATAATAGTTGATGTTAGAATATATATGATAAAACTGGAATAATCTAAGATGAGATAATAATCTAAACGAGTATTAGATGGAGGATTGGATGGAGGTATTAGAATGCGATATTTGTATTTTCCTCAGCTTATAAACAGACACTATTTTGTTAAGTGTAAAAGGAATACACATAGCGAGCCTCAACCCCATACCCTGACGCTTTGGTCCCACGAGCAGCTTGCCATAGCGACGCCGTTGGGGGCTATGGATATGGACGTCACGCGGTTTTCGTGACCATTCAAGGTCCCTGAAATAATAAATATTCATAGTAGTATGGAACAACACACATTTTCAAAGATGCCCTTTCCAGTTGCCAGGTATTAGTACCGCTTCTGCCTAGCATTTTTTTTACAGTTTACTGGGGGTAAAGAAAAGGAGGTTAAGTGCAGTATTGAAATAGAGCACCTATGCAGAAAACAGACTCGTATTAGTTAACCTCGTATAAGAACCTAATAAAAATTAATGTACGTATGTACATTTATTTAGAGAAACGTCAGAGAACATCAGACGCGGGTATACAACACAAGGTACTTACCAGTGTGTGCAACTTTTAAGGTGTCCCAAGAATGCACCGTGTTGTCGTCGGAGCCAGCTAGCAAATACCTCCCGCTGGGAGAAAGGCCTGTGACATAAACAGTCTTTCTACAAATACAAATCAGTAACGTTTGCTGGGGGTCTTAATATCATTTATATCATGCGTAATATGACTTGTATCATTTTGGCGGGTAGTTGCCATAGTTGCCACACCTGGCATGCGGGTTGGCGACCGCAGTAGCAGTAAATTGGGTTTCGATGGATGCTGCTGACCATCCGCAGGTTTTATCCCTTTGCCGCCTATTACGACACCCGCGGGAGGGAATGGGGTGGTGCTATATTCTAGTCAGTCGGCAGCACGCAGCAAAAGGTTATAATAGTTAAAACATTATAGATCCCAATTATGAAATCAGTGGCAAGTTAAATTCTACATACAGAAGAAATTCATTGACTTTTAATATGGTGTTAAATTTCGTACTCGTCAATATTCAGAGATAAAAGGAGGAATTTTGGAGGCCCGGCTAGTAAATAAGAATGTTTAGTAACATCTCCTTCAAGTTTCTCTATTTAAAAAGGAAATAAGGAGGTAAATAATTAGTCATTTGCAATTGCACTGGTGAGGGGGAAAACATGGGGAAATCACTTTTGTAAATACTGCAGGTAAAAAGTAACGTACAAACCTTACGGAATGAACAATGAATACATATGCGGTTTTCTACAACCCAAGGTAACAAACACTAATCAGCTGTTTTTCCATTCAGTTCTAGAGAGGTTACGTCATTGCAGATCAACTCTTCTTCCTTATTTAGTTTTTGTTGTTTTGAATCTTATTTGTACGTTCAATAAATCAAATCAACTTTATCCGGAAGCATAAAGGTCTTTTTGCAACTTTAGACTGTGGTCATTATAAAATACTAGGGGCATTAAGTACCGGAATTCGTAAATCAATATATATTAAAACCACAAAGCGGTTTCGGAGGCAAATCATGACATATCAAACTGATATTAGTCTTAAGTGAAACTCAATGTTTTTGATTGACCACATTTGACGAAGCTGTTGGTATGCTGACGTAGTACCCGTGTAAATGTGGCGAGAACAACACCGGGGTATCATAACGCTATTTAACACCGAGCAATTCCGGTCAGTGGATAAGCCCAACCATTTATTTCTAAGGGCTTTACCCGTACCATGAGTTGTGACATTACGGTTTTCGATAACGAGTATCGAGATTACCATCTGTGCATCTCGCTTGTACTATTTTTGTCGGAACGAGATGCACAGATAGTAAACTCGATACTCGTTATCGAAAACCGTAATGTCACAACTCATGGTACGGGTACTGGTCACTAAGGACGTGTTAGAGTCGCGTCTAGTAAGCAAACGCAAGTCTTTTGGTTGTATGGTAAAATTTAAGTTACTTATTTAAGTTCAATTAGCTAGTTTTCATAGCTTTGACTGACCGCAACTGGTGAAGCCGCTCGCGCCCGGGGGCGTATAGTGGCCTATCTGCTGATCGCTGCGTAGATCGAAGAGCCGCGCTGTTTTGTCCTCGGAAGCGGTCGCGAACGCTTGTCCGCTACCATGGAACTGTAATACGGTAGAAATTTCGGTGCAAAGAATATGTACCGAATAAAAGTTAACAAACAAATTAATAGTAAAAGCTCTGTTTTTGACCGGTGTCACCTTGTCTTTCCACTCTTTCTCATTAACCGCTTTAATGGTTTAGCGGATTTGTGTTTATATTAAGCAGAAACGTCTGACTATGATCGATATTTAATTCGATAAAATTTTTTTGACTCACAGTGGGACTCGAACCCACAACCACTGGATCACTAGCCCACGTACCAATGGTACAGTACACCAATGGTCGTATTGCACAATTTCTATGTCTATTATTCTTTCGATTTAAATATCGGATGGTTTACACAAACGCTGTTGACATCCGCGTCGTGACCGAAGAAAGTTTGCTTGGCTTTGTCATCTCTGATATCCCAAAGTTTGCACGTCTTGTCCACGGAACCGGTGACATAGGAATTCATGTCTGAAATCATGAAAATACACATAATTACTTCTAACAAACAGGACACACAACACTATTAGATTCTTCGGTTTCTGTGGCCACTTACCTCTACAAAGATATAATCAGAAAACAATAAAAAAGTCGTCAATACATACAATTTTATATTAAGGAAAAGGAACAACGTGGTAAGTATTTTTGATGAAAAATATAGGTACACAGTTTTAAATACACACCTGGTGCTAAAGAGATGCTGACCACATCTCCTGCGTGGGCATCAAATTCCTTATCCCTTTTGCCCGTTTCCAAGTCCCAAATGCATCTAAAACATTCAAATTATTTATTAAAATATATTAGAATACATTGTAATGTCGATTTTACGACTTCTTGATATCTTGCCAATAAAATCAAATCAGGCGCTTCACATTCCAACGTAATGTCTTGAAAACAAGACTTGTACGTCTAAAAAAATATATATAGACTGTCAAAAGAAAGTGGATTTCGTGCAAAAAGTACCTTCTAGACATGTCCATTTAGCATGACTGTAAAGAATTTACAGTCTGGTGTCGAATTTAGTTGGAGTTTATAATCTCGATTCCATATTCGGCCTCATGGTTTGGCAGCCAAACCGTGAGACATACTCGTATAATATGACAATAGAACATAATTAATTATTTGCATAGGCATGCTCTGTTGATGAATTATAATATGAGATTCCCGCATCATCGGGAACACACTCACATCTTCATGTCACCGGAGCCGGTGATGATGTGCTTATCATCGAGGAACCGGCAGCTGCTGAGGAAGCCCTCGTAGCCGGCCAGCTCGCGCACCATCTTCGCCGCGCCCGTGGAGTCGCGGTTGTTCACGTCGTACACAGTGCACATGTTGTCCATACCGCCGCATGCTGAACATTTTAAACGATAAACGAATAAATACAGGCCCGGTACCGCGAACATCGAAGTTAGTATATTTCGAGCATCTTTCTCCTTTACTCCAATTAATGGCGCCATGAGAGTGACAGAGACAATCGTCCGAAATTTGCGAATATCGTGTTTCGCGGTAGCGCCCCAGTAATCGGGTTGTCTTTTTACGTATACTTTTGTAATACTTTGGGTAACTATCTCGTTTTCAGCGTGAGTAAAACAGTGTCATTCTTGGTTTCAATCTATTATAATCTTTTATGTTTATTTACTTTACGTATCTAGCTTATTTTAGTGCCAACAGAAGTGTTAACTCAGACGTCTCTGAATAAATATCTTGTAGTCTAGAAAGACCAAAGCGCTCCTCTAAACTATCCAGATACCTACCGTACGATAGCGTTACGTTAGTCCTGCTAGAATGTCATTGATACTAATAATAAATTCATTACGTTACCTGTCATAGGTCTCATTGGGCGCCTGTGTGATGGGACGGTTACTCGGTTGTTATAAGTAACAACTGAGTAATAATAGTATTATAATAAGTTATTAATAACAATAATTTTCATACTTGAAATAGTACTCACTGGACCTTAGACTTTGAGGTTATACATGATATATATTCTTTCCTTAAACTGATCGTTGATGTCTAGTCTATATTTATGACCTTCATTCTAGTTTATTTACCTGCTGCGCATTAAACACATAAGTGACGTGACACGGACTGCAATTTAAAACAGCACCGTTACAATCCACACTTACCTACTAACGTCTTAAGCCTTGTTTTTTGTTTGACATCGTACGCTGAATATTCAGCGTCACATGTGTTGCTTATGTATTACTGCCTATCCGATGACGATAACTATCAAATACAGAGGTGCGTAGTTCTCGAGAATGTTCTCCGTTTAGTAGCTATACCTATATAACTTTTTCGTTCAAAAATATACTCCATACAAAATCGAGAACCTTCCTGACAGAGACGCTGTAGGTATACAGCACACAGAGTTAACTGGAAACCTTTGCTTGCTGCTGCTTTGCTGCTTGTCCTATTTTAGTGTGAACGAGATGCACAGATAGTAAACTCGATACTCGTTATCGAAAACCTCAAAGTCACTACTCATGGTAAGGGTACTGAGTACTTAAATCGCATACCGACGAAATTCCCCGAGGGCGCGAAGGCAACGCTCATAACCCAAGCGGAACGCAGCGAGATGACCTGCACTTTGTTTCCGCTCCAGGTGTCCCAGATTATCAGCTTCCCGTCGAGCGAACCCGTTACGCAGTGTCTGGGGAAAAACAAATATAATATGCACATTTTCTTACTTACCATTTTTTTGCTTTTCTTTTCTATCCTCCAGTTGTTAATATTTATTATTTATTTGATACAAATTATTTTAGCATATGTTGGCAGTTATAATGAGATGATATTAATTAGTATGTCAGGCTCAAAAGTGTCAATGGTGTCGTTAACCTTCGATCTGAATGTTTTCTAGATCTTTCACATTTGCTGGGATGGAACAATTGGAACTCTACCATGTTGGTAGCGCGGAGCGCCTGATCCATACCATACTCGTATATATTATATCCTTACTATCATTTGGTGGATGCGTGTATATTATATCAATCATATATTATATGCTTAATCAAACCTATACCGGGTGGAAAGATTGAATGACAAACGGATAGCAACTGCCTTATATATTGTAAATAGCATATTATCCGTAATGGAGACTTTGCTTTGTTTTTATGAAGGGATAGTGATAAGGATTATTTTACTTTAAGTAACAAATATCAACCTTATCAGTAACCCTTTCAATCTGCATCATAAAATACGGCACGTTACTTTTTGTTACAATTGACCGATTCGAGTCCCGACTGAAGTAAGCGATTTTTTTATAAATCCGTAAAAGCAGAATTTATTGTTTTCAAAAACAAAGGAATGTCTCCTTTACACAGAATATGCTGTCTCTTCTAGCCCTGCGAAACTTCAACACCACAGCCCAGTTTACTTTTACATTTTAGTTTCATCAGCCCTACTGCCTGCTGGGACCAGTTCCCTGGTATGTATTAGTGTGCACTTAAATGGGTTGTAGCGGGTGACACTACATAGCAAAATTCTCCAAAGGGACTCTACGTGTTTGGATCTATATCCCCACGCAAGCCGGAAGGATAAACTTATCAATGTACTGACGATTGTCAATTGTCAAACTTATCAATTATATAACCGCTGTTATTCAGTCCTCGGCTATCCTACTCAGCTTTAGGTACCTCCTTAGCGACGAGAGAATACCAACATTGCAGATGGCATCGACGACGTAAATGTCACTCGCAGGAAAATTGTATTTTAAAATATATACCTACCGTAGGTATTTTCCCTCAGCGACCAGTTTTCATTCTTGACTAGCCTGAGCATCATTTTGAGGTATACGCTCCGTTTTTAGAAGTTTGTATTTAATTTGCATATGTACCTAAATATGAAGTATTATCGGATGAAATCTCTAAAACCTATTGAGCTGAAATTTATAGCCTACTTATGTAAGTTCGGTGACAATGCAGGCAACCAAGTCCTAAAATACACACGATAAACCCGTGGTGTTTAGGCTCGTTATAATTCTCTCGATAAGTATGATATTGCATAAGAAGTACAGTAGGCAATAAAGATGTATGAAAAATTTAATTTTTTGATCGAAACTTATTTGTTGATGCACAATCTTAACAATCGCATGGTAATATATATATTACCGGTGCGGTCAGTATACTGACCGTTTAAAGTTGAAAAATAGAAAGCTAAATATGAAATGTACATTTATGACCATATTTAACGTATTCGGTTATTGTTATGTTTTTTAGTTTTTGTACAACGTAATTGGGTACACTTACGATTTTTGAAAATATAGGTACCTAATAGTCACAGCAAAGGTTATACACATGCACTATGTGCATTCCTACCTGTAGAGTCGAGAATGTTTTAATTATTATTCAATTGATCGCTATGGCATTTTTGCATTGAAGATGAAGGCGTAACAATGGATAATTAATTATAATATTTATAATTTGTAAAATAAAACGAGAAAAAAAAGGCAAATACTATCGCTAAGCGTAACTCTAGTCACCTCGAATCGCCGCTGTAGTGTACCGAGTTCACTTTATTGATGTGCCCCTTTAAGGTTTTCTTAGTCGAGAGACGTATCTTGGAGACGTCGGCCATGTCCCCGCATTTCTCTGTAAGTTTTGTGTCTGCTACTTTTTGTTGTGCTTCCTAGAACAAAATAGGATTTTGGATGATGTTATTAAATAGTGTATACAACCGCCCACACCAGTCAACAACTATGTTGAATAAAGTAAATATAGAAAAATGATAGTTACCTTAAGAGAAGCAATCAGATCGTTTAGCTCTTTCTTGAGAGCGGTGGTTTCAGGATCCTCTTTTGGCGGCATTTTCTTGTTGTGATATGTGCTTTTGCTGTATAACTAACGAGTGTTGCAGGTCAGGTAGGCACTTGCTCTGTGCCCGAGACATCGTCCCTACCGACTGCTCATAATCTCGTTACTCTAATAGGATTCTAGCCTAATTCCACCGAAGCTTTACATGTGCCGACCCACTCCCTTTTTCTTGACTGTATTTATGCTTAGCAAGGTTTATTTACTCTAAACTTTCCGAATATTTTGGTTGGCTCATAAAAACATTTAATAACCTATGTATGTTTTAAAGCGACTACTATTTTCGATAAATAACGCAAAATAGGTGCAACAAATTGAATCGATCGGTCAGATACAGCAGTATGTATACGTGGCTTAAGATTGTCGGTGATGTCTAAAGTAGATCCCCGTAATAGTAGTAACCTACCTATTAGTGATATTTAAAATAGCATTTATAAATGCATAAAACTATTGCAAATGTATAAAAGTATGAAATAGTTTTATACATTTTCAGTGTAGGTACTTTTCGTCGTCCCTGGCTAGACCTGTTGGCTCGAGGATGGCTGGGGTTCCTGCCCTAGTAAATACACGGTGCAGGATGTCGATGCTGGCGGCATGCCGTGCTATTCGACCCGCACTTCTGTTACAGCATAGGCCATGCCGACCTGTATAGCTGACGCTTGAACCATAAATACATATTTGCGGAGCAATACAAGCTACATCTAAGCGCCGTGCCAAGTATGACCTGAAAGTGTCGTTGCTGAGGAAGGGTACTCAATTTTTTTGATGGTGAGGCCCTAAGCCAAGACCTCATCATCCTTTGGAATGTTTGCTGGGTAGCAACTAGGCTGTATAGGTGAAACACTAAATTAATTATTAAAACTCTAGGACTATGTAGTAATAACGCACGTTGACGTTTTATATCCGAATTTTGACGTGACTTCCACATTAATTATCTACTAGACATGGTCGTTTACTTAAGTTTTATGTACCTACGAGTACCTAGTAACCTTAAACAAACAAGAACACGTCTATTAGGTAGTTTAATCGCACCTAGTGGTACTGGTAGTGGTAAGAAGCTACAAAAATATTTATATGACGCCCGTCGATTGTCGCGTTAGGCTGTCAGCTCTTACTTGAGACAAGAAAAGGCAAGTGCGATCGGTGACAGTAGACTAGTCGTAATTTACGTTTACGAGTCAACAGATCGCTACTGTAGCATGACCGCCGTCCCAGATGCATTCACTTTCCCTACAGTAGCTCACAATCATCGATCACTACCTTCGCAGTATTTTGGATTTCATTCGGAAATCGAGATTCAATTTAATAATAAGTGATGGTATGTCGTCACGTTGGCTACATAAATATATTCTTTTAAAGAACTCATTTGGAGTAGCTCTTTGAACCACGACGTATTGTTAAAAGTTATTCCAAATGAATTCAATCAAGTATAGTGATTTGGCTAACTTTAATTTAAAACACGTTTGTTATTATTATTATATATGTCAATAATAATGTTAATATGTTAATAAAGTGATAGGATGGACTCTATTGATTGGTGTTATAAAAGTACCTAAAGTACCTACGTTGTCTTTATGGATGATTGCTGTTGACATTGGCAGATTAAATCAGGTTGCGGCAATTTTCCGTAGCTTCAGTAGCTTTTTTAGAAGAACTTATTTACAAGTTAGTACCTAATTGCAAATGTACCAACAAGAGTTGGAAAATAATATTACAGGTAAATAATAGGCAACATGATACGTTACGTTGACAAAGTGCTTCTACCGATGGTTTTGTACCTATAGATTAGGGATGTTTGTGTATGTAAATCTAAAAATGCTTTTGGTTATAAGTTATAAAAACGCCGTTTGATTATCATTATCAACCACGCCAAAGACAGACGCAAATATGCGCAGACAAATCATTCTATATATCGCGTGCTAATAATATATGCATGTGCATACATATTTATATACTGATGTACAGTTGTACAGTATCGATCAAAAGTTTTAAGTTATTTAACACTGTGATTTCCGTTAGATAATAAAGTTAGAACACATTTTATTAATAAAATTATTTGTTAATCTTCTAATATGTACAAATACAAAGCTAATCCTCGGATTTAGAATCACAAACAGTAAAAAAATAGGGTTTTGCCAACTTTAGACTTCGAAATAACTGCCTTTTGCTTTCAACTCGAGCCTGATAGTTGAAAAAATGTGTCCCAAGCTTTTTTACTCCATTCTGTTACTATTTTTCATATATTTCATATGGCGGTAACGGAACAGAAGTAGGTAATATGAAAAGCTTGGGGCACATTTTTTCTCCTATCAGACTCGAATGAGCTCAGGATTCCGAGTAGAAACCACGAAAGTTGAGTTAACTTTAAATAAAAAATAAAATCGCCCATTATTAATCTTATTTAACAGTGATGGACACATGAAGCATTAGAAATTCAAAACATAGGTAGGTATTCTACATTTGAACACAATTTAATATAATAACCTTTTTCCACTGGGTGTAGGTACTGTACAAACCAAAATAAAAATACGTTTATTATTCGGCGTCAATAGAAAACGAAAATAAATGTAAACACAGCCATTTACCTTTATAGCTTTATCAATTACGCACTTAACCCATTATAGACTAGCGGTACCATATGGGACCATTTATTTACGACTTTTAATTTTGCGTGATTTATTATAATATGTAAATTTATAATATTACAATATTATAATTAAAATAATAATAAATTATATAATCAAATAAAAAATTATTACTCAAATTTCGTTACATAAGCTCTAATAAAGAACATATAAAAAAATTACAAAAATTGGTCACCTCAAAAAAACTCAGTCTATAATGGGTTAAAAAAAATAACCATCCACCACCCAATGACCACGAAGGCTGCTAAAGGGTTCGAAACGTCGGGATGAAGTTTAAATTAGTATACGATTTAATCCGTTTTAGTTGTTTTATTTCATTGTTTCATTGTCATTGTGTACACATATAAGCCAAAATTACTTATTCAGTGAAGTCGAACTTCTATAATAATATTATGTTATGAGTCAGTCAGCCATATTTATTTACATTATTTCTGTGTTCTATTGACCCCGTATCGGTTCAAACTTCTCTTGTCAGTCTTATGGTAGACCATATCGGTCTCGCATCAGTCTATTCAGCCTCCGGTGTTAATCCACGAATCGTCTGCAATTGACGAAAAGGTCTATGATGATGATTGACCCCTAATATAAGTATATAGATACCTATATATTTAAATTTGTGCTACAACAACAACACTATAGATAATCGGAAATGTACGAGTCGGACTTGCCCACTGAGGGTTTCCTATATATTTGTATGTACATTTTAGATTTTCCCCGTTATTTGTAGTATACGACAATAGGTTTTCTCTTGGTTGATTTCTCGTCCACGCACGACCTAAAGTAGAATTTTACGAGCATGAGAAATGAAAAAAATCTTTATATCATGGCGGCCCTCAACCACCTTTTAATAGAGGGTAACCATGCAGATGTATTTACTGACAGTAGATACCTATTGGTGAATTTTGGAAAAGATTGTCATAGGACTATTTCTTTTTGTTTAATTTTTATTTTGTCACTTTCACACGGACTGTCTTTTGTTATTATTTTTACTTCTATTGTATATTTTATTAGCATGTTTAAGTGTTTTGCTGAAATTACTGTCAACTTATTATATTGTTTAAAAATTTGAAACTTAAAAAAGTGTTTTCAAATCGAGACTCGACATTAGATACAACTTACTAAATCCAGACAGATATCTAACGGACACTCGTCGCCATCAGCAATAAAAGAAAGTAAACCATTGCCAATCTTAAAAAAAGGAATTAGATGTACCGCAAAATGTTACTTACCCATTGTCACCCGAAGTGGCCTTTCAACAGTGGCCAACGCTTTCATTTCACGGTATATTAACTTTTTTCCAATAGGAGCAATGCAGTCAATTTCTTGAGTTCGATCGAAGAAAAGATAGCAGTCGGTGTTAGGAAGCTTCACCGTCAACATGGCTCTTCGGGGACACCGGTGCTTTCCTCTGAAATGTAGCTGCTGGGTGCTGGCGATGCTGATCGCCCTGAGGCCGGGCACTTCAATGCAAGAGTTTTGCAGCGCGGATTCCGAGGACTCTGCCTGCAAGCCTCACAATCTGCTACATAAAGGTATTGTACGCCTTCAAAATTTTGCATCCGTCTTGCAATCGTACTGTAAGTCGATATTACGTCCATAGCCAATATTTTTAGCACACGCGCTTAAACAGGAGAATTCTATTCTTTAGAAACTATTCAGGAAAATCGCATTTTATGAATAATAATTATCATAGGTAATTTTGTTCAAGTTTTGACTTGTTTATAACTTTTGCACCTTATAACAAAGGATTAAGATGTACTGTACCTATAGATTTTATAATGATGTTTTTCTTAATATATTTTGATTATATTTTTTATTGTAACATAACTTGTAACATGCTATTTAGTGAAAACAGTTGTATTTCACTCGGCAACCTACTTTACCACCCGTGCACTAAAACCTCGCAACGCTCAATGTTCTATATTCATACTTAAATCGTTTGTCATGGGGAGGTTGTAATAGCACAAGGGGCAAACATATCGTCATTTTTATAATAAAAATAAATAACTAAATCATTACAATGCTCATGCTAAGAAAATGTTTCTTAAATATCTAGGAAAACATAGAAATATTAAGCACGTATTGAAACATTTGTTAAAAAAATACTGTAGGTATAAGTGCGGGCCCTGCCTCCCTACCCCTCCGCTTAGGACCAAAATGATAATTTACTCTGTTATATTTTGTTTTTATATTTTTAATTTTAGATTTCCTCGCATTCTGCATGTATGGTAGGTACTCGTAAAGTGATGCTCGCCATTCGTGTTAAATCTAATATCATCCCTGATACTTGCTCTGCTCGCTCGCTGTGAAAATACTTTTCACACATGTGTCGTCACCTAATAAATCGGACTTAAAGATATTAATATTTAAAATTAGACCTAATAGGCTAGGAATTACGTGAGACCTACTGTGAACACTAAAAGCTACTCCCTAAAAAATCTTTTTCTTCCTCTGAAGGCCTAGACTACAAGAGGGACGCTGGAGTATCTCGCGGCGAGATAGACTACCCGTCTTTTTCTTGTTATACTATTTAAAGATGGACGGGTAGTCTATCTCGCCTCGACGTACTGTCGCACCCCTCTTGTGCTAGGCATACTTCTACTAGCAATTTTAATTTGCAAGTCAGAACATTCGTTTTCAAATATAAAAATATCCCGTCTCGAACACCGGAGGTCCTCGTCGTATTTCTTAAGTATATGTTATCTATTTCAACTTATAAAAATATTCCTAAGTATGAATTGGCTTTTACAAAATTTAATACTAAGCTAAGCGAAAAATGTCCAATTCGGGTAGTTGCCATAGTCGCCACGCTTGGCAGGCGGGTTGGCGACCGCAGTAGCTGTAGATTGGGTTCTACGGACGCTGCCAATCAGTGCTTTAATTTGTGATATAATTAATTACAACGCAGGTTTAACTATCACTTCCAATAACGGCACCATGGCGAAAGGAGTTTTATGAGAGGTAGGGCACAGCGATGACCATCACGCTTGAATCTGGGGCAGCCCAACTGGGGAAGTACCTCCTCCTTACAGAAGACCACAGCCATAATAGCACTGCTACCTTTCAGGTATGCAGTGTTGTGTTCCTGATGGTGAGTAAGGTTCCCAGAGCTCCAACCCCCCCTTAAAGGCCGGCAACGCGCTTGTGTAATTGCTTACCACCAGGCAATCCGTCTGCTCGTTTGCCGCCTATGACATAAAAAAAGAAAGAATATGTGAACACCACCGTGAATACCTCATTCTTCTTACTGCTCGCTTGCTTTGAGTCGCACCCGAAAGACCGCCTCCGACGTGAGGGTGCGGCGAATGGCAATGCGAGAGACAAAACGAACAGCGAGACATCACACTTGGTTGTTCCTGTTTCGTCACATTATTCGCCTCGCTATTAGTGCGAAAAGCGACCAGACGAAGATAGATTGTTACGTCTATAGAGTCTTTATTTATTAACCTTGGCATGCACTTCGCTTATTCATTACTCGCGACTTCGTCGGCCAGCCATGCCCGTCTCTAAAGTATCGTTGCAAGATAAAAAATAGGTATAGGTACTATGTCCTTTCTTGTAGCTCAACCTATTTTCATATTAAATTACATCCCAATTGGTTCAGCGGTTTAAGCGTGAAGAAGTAACAGACCGAGAGTTACTTTCGCATTTATAATATTAGTAAGTAAGTAAGTATTAGGTAAGTACCTATGGATTATTTGGAGGTTGTACACTTTGGACATATGAGCCGTGGTCCGAATCGATTTAAGAGCACTGTAACGTCTGTAACTAGCTCGCGGGCGGTCCGATTCAATCTTTCTGGACTTTCAGAAATATCGTGACGTCATTTGACGGCGCTCACCACGCGCTCACGGTACTCATTACTCTGCGAGCGTAAACGTCAAGTTGACGCCTGTCATTTCGTTCCTGTCTAGGAGGAATAATGACTGAAGCAGGCACCCGGGAGCGCCAGTAAGGGACTAAAATATTCTGGTTGTTGCAGCCTAAAATGTAACAATTAACTATAATTTTGCTTTACATGACATTCTTTATAACCAAAATATTAGCTTAATCTGTATTCATTACCGGTTGAAAACACATGAAAGCTCCAATTGTATTTGTTTGTACCTATTCCTCCAACGTTGACACTTCTGATCTGAAGGGTTCGGTATGAAGGAGAACAAAAATATGTGAGACTATGACAAGGACGGACCAAAATAGCGCCGTCTCTGCCACACCTATGGAAAGTTACATAAGACCATCCCTCTCGACCGTAGTATTATTACGCTCCGTCTAATTAAATGGTATGTTTATGGTCCTTATACATATGGGCGGAGGCCGGAGATGTCATATTGACAGTTCGAATACTGCTCACGCTCATGCCGGACCGAATCAAAATTCAATTTTTGTGACCTTGATCGCGTTAACTGCGGTACTACAGCAAAAAAACGATGTTCGTAAATTTCCTTAAATTTCAGACGATTGTCTCTGTCACGTCAAGCCTTCATTGGAGTAAAAGAGAAAAATTCTGTAAATATACGAACTTTGATGGTAGGCCGGGCGTGATTCGAACCAGCTGTCAGCACTGTAAGCGCTGTGAGCAGTGTGAGCATGATTCGGACCACGGCCAAGGACAATGAATGTAATGTTCTAATGTTATTGAACTGCACTGACAACATTAAAACTATTAAAAGAACTGTTTATAAACTTATAAGTTATAATAAATTACAGTCTAATACAATGATGATGAACTGCAAAATATTATCATCATCGTTGACCGACTCCCGATGCAAACATTTACATTTTATTCAAAGAGTCAAATAGAAACAATCATAAATTTATCTTATATCTTACACGACATTACATTAGGTACCTATAGCAGGGCTGAAACTGTGTGGCGTGAGAGCTTATCGGCAGTGGGGTGGGAAGCGGGAGCGCGTATCTGGAGCACGATCGCGGTATCCGCGTAGTCCAACTCCGTCTTTTTTTAGCCGCGGTGTTTTACGAGCTTCAGTTAGTTCAGTTTATAGTTGTGACTCGCCCAGCGCGGAAGTCTACATTCCGTCTTGTAGGATGGGCGCTTCTGGAAATATGACAACGTTGAGACAAATATATACGTTTATACTTTTATGTTGTGGCCTGGTTCATGGAAAGGGTATGAGTTGGTTTTGTGAATTTATTTATAAACACAAATTTGTTGTTTAATGTTCACGCCTTTGTCACATTTGTTGTTTGTTGACTTATTGTAAGCTTAGAAAGTTTTGATTAGTAGGTATATAACCCTCCTCAGAACTGAATCATCATATATTCCTATCCATATTTTTGACATGGTGTTAGAAGTATCATGTTTGCATGTATTGTAAAATTTGCGAACTTATTTTGTGTGTAGTGACCTGTTTTTACTGATTTTTTGAGTAGTGAACTTTCAATTGGTGCTCTAGTTATACTCCACTTAATCTAACTTGTATAAAAATAATTATCTGCTTCCAGAAAATGTCAAGGTGGTGACTGTAGCCACTGAAGATAACCATGGCTTGCAACGTTTCCTCCGTTCAGCTTCAGTGTACGACATTGATGTGAAGGTGCTTGGCATGGGTCAACAATGGACAGGTGGCAACATGAACTATGCTGGCGGAGGCCAAAAGATAAATTTGCTCAAAGACTATATTGTAGAGCTGATGAAAGAGAAGGATACGGAACAGATCATTCTTTTCACAGATAGGTGAGAATAGAATGTGTAAATAGATATAGTCCTATGCAAATAATATATTGATCAATAAGTTGATACAGTTTCATTACATCTACAAGGAATGATCTATAAATTAAAGTACATTTAGTTAGAAGAATTACAACAAATTTAGTCTTATAACAATATTATAAATTAAAATAGACAAAATAATGCTATAAGCAAAGTTCTTGTAAAACAAAATGTCTATATGGTTTTTTAACTGATCCTAATATTATGTTTTAATAATACTATTTTTCTCTTAACAGCTATGATGTTATGTTCCTGGGAACTCTAGAAAAGATTGTAGATAAATTTAAATCATTTAAAAATACCAGGGTATTGTTCTCTGCAGAGCAGTTTTGTTGGCCAGATGCAAAGCTTGCTAACATGTATCCTCACACTGAGGTTCCTAGTCCGTACCTCAATTCTGGAGGATTTATAGGTAAATACAATCATGAATTGGACATTAAGAAAATGTGTTTTTTATTCACTTTTTAGAATTATCCTGAACTGAAGACAGCTGTAAAACAAATACTAATAAAATTGTAATATTCTAGGGTACCTGCCAGAACTGTCTGAGATAGTAAATTACAAAGCGGTCCATGATAAAGATGATGATCAGCTGTATTATACCAAAGTATATTTGGATAAGGCAACAAGGGAATCTCTCAAAATCTCACTTGATTACGATTCAGTCATTTTCCAAAATTTAAATGGAGCATTGTGTAAGTAACAATATTTTGATTGGCATTGGTTGGTTTCAATAACCATTCCAAAATCAAGTTTTAATTAAACTTTATATAAATGCATTTTCTATATTCAATAACGTTTGCTATAAAATAACATTTATTTAACTATTCCGCAGCGGATGTGGAGCTTATTGCCAACTCAACTGAGCATGTCTGGCCTTACATAACCAATGTAGTGACAAAACAGACACCACTCATCGTCCACGGGAATGGGCCTTCAAAGTTGACTCTCAACCATCTGGGCAATTACTTGGCTAAATCATGGTCAACAACTGAGGGATGTGCTTTATGCAAATCCAAGAAGATCAAACTAATGGTAGGAAAAAGAACCATAACATAAATTTCCACTCTAAATTAAGTTACTTTTATTTTAAAATATATCTATACTGTTTGAAATGAGTATTTCTATGTTTGTTAGACTGAATAAATAATCATCAATATTTAGGTTAGTTGTTGGTTGTTATTACAAATTGTAGCTTTACTACCATCTCTTAACTAATTGTATTATTTCAGGAAAATAAATTACCATCAGTAATGCTGGCCGTATTCATTGAGCAACCCACACCATTCTTGGAAGAGTTTTTAAAACAATTAGTTGAAATCAATTATCCTAAGGACAAAATGCACCTGCTCCTGCGGAATAATGTGGAGTACCATGAGGCTGAGGTTGACAAGTTTTTTCAAACTTACAGCAAGAAGTATGCTACGGCTAAGCGCATTAAACCAACTGATTTCATCACGGAAGCAGAAGCCAGAGACACAGCAAAGTAAGACTGGCCATTGTTCAAAACGGATAGATAATATAAAACTGTTATCTCATTGTTAAATAATTAAGCTCAATATCAAATGACTATGTTGCTAACTCAATTAGGTGTAACCATATTATCAGGCACCAAAAACTAAACCAAATTCCAATTCAAATGCATTAAAAAACATTGTTTGTAAAATAAAATAGTGTCATATACGGGAAAGTCTGCTTGGAACAAACTGGTGTCATTTCAAAATTCTATTCTTAGATCTTATGAAATCAATTCAATACCATTGAGTTTTACACATTTTTTTTAAATAAAAGACTGACTAGCGTTTGACCTCAGTTTGACATATATTTGCGAAAAGGACAAACTATATCTACTGTTTCAGGGAGCGCTGTATGGGCAGCTCGTGCGACTACCTGTTCTCCATCGACAGTCTAGCCCGCGTGGAGCCGGAAACCCTGCGTTACCTGCTGTCTTCGGGCTACGACGTCATCGCCCCGATGCTCAAGCGCTCTGGAGGCGCCTGGTCTAATTTCTGGGGAGCGATTAATTCGCAAGGCTTCTACGCAAGATCTGTAGATTACATGGACATCGCGTTCCGCTCCATAAGGTAAGTGTCTGCTTAGCGGTTGTTATTAAATCCATCGAGCGGTATTGATAGTATCAGACGAATTGGCGTCATCTCATTAGGATTTGTTTTAATAAAACATGTCGTGTATGTAGGCGTTAGCAAGAGTGTACATTATTAATTTGTTATATTATTGATAAGTGACTATGCAACTACGTTTCGCACACATCTTCTTGTTTCAACAAGCAATAGGTTGATTGCTAGTTATTTCTCGTCGCTGGTCGTTTATCTTTGCAGTCCATATAACGTAGTGCATTGACTCCATAAGCATAAAATGGTGTCATTATTAAAAGTTCTTATCAACTATCATTATCAGCCAGGAAAGAAGAGGCCTTAAATACATGTTTAAAAACTCATAGTATTATTATATTTCGTTGTGTATGGTTCGTTAAAATTGTTACCTACGGTTGCTTTGGTTACGGTCAGTTTACCTACTCCGACTTTTCCACTTGGCTCTCCTGATTAAAAGGGTTCTTAAACTTCAACTATTGAATCAGTAACGTGTGTTAAACATTATAAGACAAGGGTGTAGAATATTTATTTTTGAAAACAATCTACGCTACATCGGTTTCTGTATAAGGGTATAAACAGCTTTTCTTTCACTGGTTTCATCAATATGATTTACCTACTTTAGGTTCGTATATAAGAAACATTTCACGTAATAAATCTTTTGTTTTTGAAATTTACCTAATCTACATTGTTCATTGTAGTAGGTACAACGATTAAGGCGGCCGCTATTTCATCAGAATGTGGCTGGCGTTCTCGTTACTGAGCTTACGTGTCAGCTCTCAATTCGTGTAATGGTGATATAATACATGCTCCTAACAAGTGGGTTAAAACAAATTGATACGCATTCTCAGTTCAATGGTATATACTTAGGGGTATATTACTATATTGTATACTATTATATTATCAAGGACAAATATATACTATTTAACATTTAACAATGTTAGTTCTTCATCTTGATGCCTTTATTATTAGAACTTTCAATGTAAGCGTCGATCAAAATCTTCTATTTGAGTAAATATTTCCATTGTTTAAAAAAATAAAACATCTGATTGAGGAGTAGGGAATATCCTTTTATTGAAAAACCCAGGGCCAGGAGCATCCGTAATAATAGGTATAACTTAACAACAAATCAGTACAAATGTGCAGTAACGATTTAAGGTAGACTCGTGCTACGCCGCCAGTTTGCTGCTGACCTGGTGCCGTTAGTTTATTTGGCTTTCTGTCGCTTGAATATGCATTAGCGATAGAGAGCTACTAAGACATCATGATTTATGTGGTTCGCCTGATTTTACTTTTTTTTTTCACGCCCGTGCTTCGGTGACTTCTCAACACCCTGACTAGTCATATAACAATTAACGTATCTTTAGTCACATTACGGCATCGGACCAGCTTCAAAAGCTGCAAAAGTGATTACGGCTCGATAAATGCAGGGCATGTACGTACTTTTTAAAGTGTTTTATCCACATCATTTACATGCGTATTTCTTAAGTATTAGCATAAAAGTAAAAACCAAAAAAACATTAGCAAAGTGTAGTGTAAATAAATAAATTAAGCGCCCGAAACGCTCCAGCCTAAATCAAATGATAATCACTAGAATTTATTGCGTTGCAATAGAGCTTACCAACGCTCAGTTAACAGTGTGGCAGATGGTACCACGAGTCAGACGTAGTGATGGGACGCTACCGGTAAGTTACCGAAGTTAGTATGGGGAATGTTCTCAAATGGTTACATTCCCCATACTAAAATTGGTAACTTACCGGTAGCGTCCCATCTGTAGTCAGACGGCGTTAGTATTTAATCAAAGGCAATAGAGAAGTCGGTCTTGAAGGAGCGGCGGTCGATTGAGTACATATTGTCGGCGGTGCACTCGTACACCCCGGCGTCCATCTGCGTGGCCGGGTCGATCTCGATCTTCGATTTCACGCGGTCATCGCCGATCGGCCACTCGTGAATCTGTTTACCATTAACAATATATTGTAGGTTATTTTACATTATCTGTAATCAAGGAATAATTACGGATACCGCGACGTGCGCAGCCAAGATAAATTTGTGATTCTATGTAACATAATCGCTCGGCATCGAGTTTGTCGTCTTATTTCGCGTAGATACAAGTAAAGTCGGCTTATCATGAATAATAATTTCGTGTACGCGGCGTGGTGACCGTCGTAGTCTATGACCATTTACATGTAAAGTGTTATTATGCGGATGAGCGAATGAGTCTAAAAATATATTTTTAATTGAGACATATCTATAAATAGGGACCTTATTGTCGATGGCATTTACGTTCGAACTGCGTTGAGTTTGTATTGAGTAATTTAGAACTATAGTTAGTTGCAGTCAGTATGGCCAAATGTATCGATACACATCCTTACTGCTATATATGTACATTAAAATCTGTATCGATATACTTATTTAGCCATACTGACTGTAACTAATTATATGCTGACTGAACAATGATATAAGCGTCATCGACAATTAGGGCCCTTCCATAGATAATGTCACAATTCAGTGTCTCCTCGACATTTCTAGGTTTTTATGTAGCTAGCTATATAAAAACCTAAAAATGTCGAGTACATATAAGCAGTGCAAATAATAGTAGTGGCTTTGCGAACAAAAACTAATTTCATCTTTTAGTAAGGTAAACATCCCAATCCGGGGCGTTCGGAAAAAATATAGTTATTTTTTATACAAGGAAGGCAAGTCGACGTGTCCATGTCGACTTGCCTCCCATTGCTTAAGTCCCACCTGAGCAAGAAAATATACAAGTTTCAAGGCAACATGTGCACGCAAACACAATACAAATCCAATCTAAATTAATGCTATTCCATAATACTTTTTTTTTTTTTTACGTAGCCTATGTTGTGTCCCACTGCTGGGAAAAAATACTATTTTACATTTATTTATTATCATTTAAACTCATCGTTTTAAAGTTCATACTATCAGATAAGGCAAAGAAATGATTCAAAAGTTATTTTAAATAAATATCCTCATAAAGTGAATAAAGTGAATAAAGTGCGTTCATGATAAAGAAGGTGTAGCAAATTATAATGTATCAGGTGTCATTCAACACCGGAATATGTGAATGTGACACGCTCTTGTTTCTATTAACAATAAGTTATTGACAAGCTCATTTTGTATACCCCGGCCGCTTAGCTACTTTGGCTGCTGACTGTACCTCTCAGGCAGACCTCAACAAATCATCATCATACACCATAGTGAGAAGTAAAGTAACGAGTTAACGAATGTTGCTAATATATGTATTGTATAGGTATGTGTAACACACAGTTTCCTAACCTGAATAAAAATCAGCTACGCTATCCTATTCTATACCTACCCAATTCTTCAGCTTGTATCGGTAATTTTTGTCAGTCTTCATTCCGTGCCTATTTTGGGTACCACAAGCGTGTTTAAGACACATATTTATAGGCCATAAAACGGTTTACACATGCACCTAAAAATTGCGCCATGAGCTTCCAGTTAGAGCTCGACAAAATTGTTTTTATTATTATGACTCATATGTCTAAAAGCAATGTTTCCAATAGAGGTTAATTGCCAATGTTGGGCATTCAGAAGCTTCAATATGTTTCTCATTTGAACGTCAGCGCCTAAATCAATGCGTTTAATGAAATATTTTTTGGAGAATTAATATTATTTTTAAATGGAATCGATTTTTATTGGATAATAGTCTTGTGTATTTACTTGCCGCAGGCTTCATTTTTACTACTTATGCGTTCTAAAAAAATGCTTACGTGTAGATAATGGTGAGCGAAAATTTCGACTCCATCTTTAAACCAAGTAATATGCGGCCGCGGCGAGCCCTTGGCGAGGCATAGGAAGGCGATCTTGTGGCCCAACACGTACTCAAGATCGAAGTGCGAGGCTAGCAGGATCTTAGCTCCCTAAATAACAATGGTTAATGGTATTATGCCCGGTGGGTCATTTTCACCCTGACTCGAACTCAATCATATTTCAGAGTTGAAAACGTCCAAGTTGCCTCGTTCAGTATAGAAGTAAATAAAATAATTTATCAATTTACTAACGTTAAGTCTAATATTAGTCAGCATAATATTACAGCCAAAAGCACTAGGTCATATTATTATTATGTATAGATAAATCAATCAAAATAAATTCCAACTATAAATTGGATTGAGTTCTTCCACAGCTAATCACACCGCGTCTGGTCAGGCTGTTAAAACATAGCAATGGATAAAAATACTATTACACTTACATCTTTGTTGTTGTAATATTGATCGGATTCCGGGTCTCTATATTTCCCAGTAATAGGTAAGCCAATTTGCACCTGCAAATAACAAAATAAAGTGAAAACCATACAATTAAAACTGTTGTGAGCCATGTTACTACTACTTAGTTACAAACGGATAAACTCACGTGTAATTATATCGCACTCTCAACGCGATCGGTGTGTTCTGACTCGGCTTGAAGATGGGCACCGGAGCTTACCCGAAACATGTCGCCTAGTGCGATGTAATTACACATGAGTTTATCCGTTTGTAACAAAGTGAAAACCATCCAGATTGAATCACTCCAAGTTTATTAAGACGCAAATCGTTACCCTGGATTTTGTTCTGCTCCTGGACCGTCCACGACGCGCGTTTGCTGGATCTATTAGGAACCAGAGCACTAAGAACAGGCCTACGAGGATTTTGGCTCTAAGAAAGAACATTTTGAAAGGGCTGATATTTGTTGGTAGTACACGAAGACCAGATGAGCTCGGCGCTGGCGCAAGCCCGCGAGGTTTCTGCGCGACTGCAGCTCACGCTCGGCGCGCCAATCTCTCAATTGACTAATGGCGGAGGTGATCGCAGGAGGGCCCTTGTCTCGTCCCCTGCTTGATATATGGCAATCGTCATATCCTTTCGCATTTCGTACATTGATACTCCAACTAAATTGAATGTTTATAGGACGCACGTTACCTACCAATAACAAAGCT
Source organism: Grapholita molesta (assembly GCA_022674325.2). NCBI lineage: Eukaryota > Metazoa > Arthropoda > Insecta > Lepidoptera > Tortricidae > Grapholita > Grapholita molesta. Next base: position 25,024,317 of record CP053120.2, on the reverse strand, counting down.
TAATACGCAATTTATACACATAACTGTATAATTGCGCACTTTTAAACCTATTTGAAACTCTGTCCATATTAAGACTTAAGAGCACGGGTGCTTTGTTAAGGCTGGTGCATTTTAATTTCGAAACTACTATCTTTATAACTGTGTAGGAAGTAATCTTATAATTATATTTAAATGAATAAATGTATTTTTATGATTTTTTTTTCCGTGTCTAAATTCGCCTTCGTGGTCAATTGTGGTCGTACAGGAAAATGATACCTATCAATATTGACCTATAAGAATAAAGTTTATCAGTTAGGTTATCAATTTTAGTCAGCGCTATGTAAAGTACGAGAATAGGAGTTTGAAGAAAGATAACTGAAATCTAGAAAGTATAATTTGCTCCAATAATATCTTTATCCATACTTATTATAAGTATAAGTAGTATGGATACAGGAAAAGGTAACAGACAGACATGTCTGTTACCTCTTCAAGCTTAAACTGTTGAACCAATTAGGATAAAATTTGGTATGGAGAGAGTTTTAGGTACGAGAAAGGACATAGGATAACTTATCTCGCAAATATACATAAAGCACAGGCGTGACTGGCCGACGAAGTCGCGAGGAAAAGTTAGTTTAAAAAAAACAACTGCTGTAGTTTTATCAATTAATGTTTTTTATTGTATTAATATGTTTCAAAATATAACAAGATTAAACATAAATTTAATTAATGAAAATACATAATACCTATTTAACGACACACACCCTAGTACATATACATAGGTACAGCACTGCAATCGTTTCAGTATTTTTATGTTGGGAGTTTCAGGTACATAATAAAAAAAATCTCTCTTTATATTGAAAATATATTTACTTCCTAATCTAACCTATTGATTTCTTCTTGTTAGATACATTTGCCTTAAACCTTTTGAGCGTCAAGCATTGAAGCAACTAGACGTGCCACCGCAATAAAGCACAAGAAAACTTCAAAAACAATAGCGATTGCAAAACAAGATATCGATATTATTATTAGTTTCGTTGTTGATGTGCTTAGAGTAGTATTTTTTTTATAAGTTCGGCTTTCAATTATACTAAAAAACCTTAAAGAACGTATTTAAATGTCAAAACGAACGAGTTACTTCCACTCACATTTCTCAATGGCTTTATTGTCAACACATAACACTAACGTAATGCATCTGATGTGAACTGTCGTCCCTGGCGCAAAGAGCAGTGCAAATTACTATAACAATCACGTTGAGAAAGTGTTTTTAATTAATAATGTTAGTATCGACATAACAAAACAAAACGGCCTTGTATTAAAAAAATTATAATAATAAGGCAAATTAATATACTATTTTAACCCTTTATAAGGCAGAGACGATTTGGAAACCACTTAGTTAATAAACATTTACAAAGAAAGAACATCCTTTTTTTATTTAACTATAATGGTATTATATAGCAAATATATCAGGCTTTCTTTTCTCATTTATACTTTTTCGGTCATATTTTAATTTTAGTGTAATTATTAATCTAAAGTTTGTGGTCAATGGATGCACTGTGCCCGTTAAGGGAAGCAAGCATTTGTCACTGTTTCCATTATAATTGAATTTATTAGATACAGATAATTGAATTTATTAAATTAATTGAAATTGAAATTATTACTTGTGTATTTTTAATAGTATAAATAACTACTATTAAAAATACACAAGCCGCTGTATCTAATAATTTCAATTATAGGCGACTGGCGAGACTTTTATTGGTATGATAATAAGGTCTAATTTTGATAAATCCACTCTCCATCGTGAATTGCAATATTTGCAATAACTGAACTACGTTGTTTGTAGTATCAGGAAAGTGTATCATTTGCCACTTAAGATTAATAAAATTATAAAAGGTTACATGCTATATCGATAAATATTGTAATATGTAACTATTTTCATAGTATTACGGACATGGAAGTTTTGACAAATGAAGAAGTATTGAGTATTGCCTGTCACGTATCTGTCAATGAATAGGTGTATTGGAAACAGATCATCTGAAAATTCGAGTGCACTAACGGGCTGAGTGCATATAATGACCACATGTTTTTATTAATGATTTCGGTTTTTTTTTTGCCGTAGATGTGTTCCCCAGTGCATTACAAACATGGGAGTGTATTTAACTTTCACGTAGCATATCTCTATAACTGCGGCCTTATAAAGGGTTAAGCTTTCTAGAGCTGTCATTTTCGATTTTAGTCTACCGAATAAAGAATGCAGTCCATTTTTTATTCTAGTCACTTTTACACGACTGCCCTAAAAGATTTCTATTAGGAGATTGTTACTCGATATTTTCGAAGTATTTTTTTTCATGACTCGGACACATCACTAGCTGACGTCAAATAACGTGCTTGGCGTGGTTGGCAGTGATATTTTCTGCATTAAATCGCAGTCTAACAAAATGTTTGTTTAATTCAGCAGCTATTCATAACATGCATACGTCGCGGGTATGTCAGATAATAGATTAGGTTCACAAATCAATCAATACAATTTCGAATAGTCAGAATAAGGTATTTGTACTTAGTATTTGGTACCGAGTTTGTGTAACGTGAAACTCCAAATATCTTAGAAACTAAGGCTGGTCGTTAGTTAGGTGTTTATTTTCTATATCCATTAAATTTTAAATTAAAACAAGATTGAATAATATGTAGTTAATTTGATAACGTCTCATTTCAGAGAGTATTTTCATATTAGTCATTACGAAATGACAACGGGTGAACCTTGTAAACCTTACCTTGCTCTGAAACTGACCGCTGGAGTGCGACACATGATAATATATCTTAAAATAAAGAAATACAACTAAGGTAAAATAACATAATGCAAATTAAATTCAGAAGAGTTATTTATTAAGAGTCTTTGTCACGAATGAAGGTTTGACGTCTATTGACGTCTTTGGCTTGGATGGCACAAATTTCCGGTGACGTCAAGTGCCGCGCTTGGCGGTCAACATGTTAAGTGACAATGGACGATAATTAATTGATTGCAAGGTAATGTCTTTTTATCCCTACTTGCCCAAACGCGTAAACAGCCTAACGTCGAATTCGTAATGTTTTCGCAGGGGGATATGGAACGTGCCCTTCATCACCAACTGCTACCTGATGAACGTGGGCATGCTGCGCGCCGGCGCCGCCAAGAACGTCGACTACCACAAGGAGGGCGTGGACCCTGACATGGCTTTCTGCGCTAATCTCAGAGACCTCGTATGTCACTGTTTAATTAACTTACGACTACTGAAAAACCCCTAATAAGCTATTTCGTAACTAGTTTACTTTAGTATAACAGCGATACATGCAGTTAGCTAAATATCCGTTGCACATATCCTATCTATGATGAAGCGAAAACATGCCCTTCGCTTTATTCAACTGAACGTAACCATATGGAACTCCTACGGAGTAGTGTTGCCGTATATTTAGAGTGCTATGATCGGCAGGGCGTGTTCATGCATGTCAGCAACGAGTTGGACTTCGGACACCTGATCAACCCCGAGAGCTTCGACACGACGCGCACGTACCCCGACGTGTACCAGGTCATGGACAATAAGCCGGACTGGGAGGCGAGGTACTTGCACCCCGACTACGTCGCCAACTTCGAAGAGGGCAAGAAACACGCGATGGTTAGTGTCACATACATTTTGTTACAAAGTTCAACATGTTTGCGAACTGAATATATATATATATATATAGTTATAGTTGATGAAATTATTCAATTGCAAAATATATATAAAAAATAACACAAGTAAGTTGCAAAGCTTTATATGTATAAAAACATATCTTGAAGTCGATTGAACTATAGATTGTTTTAAAAATACATATACACTCAAGAGCAATAGTAAAGGTTTTACTTTATATGACAATGTCTATACAAAATGATCCTTTCTTATTGCTTTTGAGTGTAGTTTTCGTTGATCGTTGCGTTTGCGGCTTTTTAATTCAAAATATACTAATCTAAATAAAATAAGCAATATTTCTAAACACTTGAGTGAAATTGAAAAAAAAAGAGTGAAACCAGATCTCATTTCAATTCATTGCGTTTTATTAATAAACAGCGCAAACATTCTTGTTAAGATGGCGACTATAATACAAATGATGTACGTTATTTCTGTGTACAAACATAACCTAATCTCATTTTCGACTGAGCTATAGACATTTGTTCGTTAGAAAAAATCGTATTAATATACAATGAATAACGGTAACGATTGAAACCGCCTCCCGAACGAGTCGCCTAATATGGATAGCTTTAGTCAGCGTACACGTATGTAGATGTGTTCGTATGCAAGAAAATACTCCGCTCTGCGATTCGATTCCCATAATCATTCTATTAGCGCGCTCTTGTTAGGTGTTAAGGCTTCCCAGATCTTATATCTCGTTATAGGTCGCACTGTCCTACTCCCATCAGTTCGGGATATACTAAACAATGCTGTGTGTTTCTAGTAATCTTATCTGTGAATTGAATACGTAAACGGGAATATAAGGGACTTTATACTAACTTTATTTTATGAAATTACTCTGAGCAATAGCCAATAAGGAGAATGTTATAAACTGACTAAAAATGTTTAGTTGCTCTCTTAATAAATTGTCTACTACAGGCTTACAAGCTATAGACATTTTATATGATAATGATCGATAGATTTATGATATCTCTTCCGAATGAAAGCGAGCGTGCATATTATTGTACCTACCTATGTAATGACAGCAGTGAAAGCTAACTCGCTTTTGTGCACTGAATCGTGAACCTTTTCACGCGGCATTTATCTATCCCGGGCCACTAGTGTGAAGTCAAATTTCCGCTGTAGTTTAGATAACGATTTTTAATTTTTAATGTTTGTATTTTGATGCCATTACAAGTTATTTGTGAGTTCGACGAATTGAAAACGGACAGAACCTCAATTCACTCCATCATCTTTCTCGCGTTGTCCGGCATTTGCCACGGCTCATGGGAGCCTGGGGTCCGCTTGGTAACTAATCCCAAGATTTGGCGTAGGCACTAGTTTTACGAAAGCAACTGCCATCTGATCCAATCCAGGTAAACTAGGCCTAATTGGGATTAGTCCGGTTCCCTCACGATGTTTTTTTCCTTCACCGAAAAGCGACTGGTAAATATCCAATGATATTTCGCACTTAAGTTCCGAAAAACTCTTTGGTACGATCCGGAGTTTGAACTTGCGACCTCCGGATTGCAAGTCGCGCGCTCTTACCGCTCGGCTACCAGCGCTCTAACCGTTATTCAAAAAACTTAGCATATATATGCTAAGTTTTTTGAATAACACAAAAATAATACAAAATAAATAAATAATACAAAAAAATATATCTGACATATGTCAGATATATTTTTTTGTCAGCTTCTACCGAACAGATACCTATTGGAATAAGACGGAAAGGGACAAATGTTTATGACCGACATATTCTCCCTGATAAGGATTCCTAAAATCGTAACCATCTTCCACCATGTTCATATAGTTGTCAACATATTAACTGACTACTCTAGAGACCTACATACATTTCGATGTGTCTACATACATATCGTGCATGTGTTTCGTAGCATGTCCTCTGTACGTCTTGTGCATTTTATGTAACTACATTGTATTTATACTTACAGCTGTTTTTAGTAAGTTTACATTGTATTTTTATCTTTTTGTAGCCCTGCCCTGATGTCTACTGGTTCCCTATGATGTCCATGCGGTTCTGTACGGAATGGATTGCCATTATGGAGGGGTATGGGCAGTGGAGTGACGGATCTAATAATGTAAGTTTTTGTGATATATATGTGCCCTAATCTACTAATATTTTTTCTTGCGAAGTTCATAAATATAAATAAATATTTCGGGACAATCTCACACAAATCGACCTAGTCCCACGGTAAGCTCAGTAAGGCTTGTGTTGTAGGTACGACGATACATATAATAGATATTTGACATATAAATACTTAAATACATAGAAAACACCCATTACTCAGAAACAAACATCTGTGGTCATCACTCAAATAAATGCCCTGACTGGGATTCTAACCCAGGACCATCGGTTTCATAGGCAGGGTCACTACCCACTAGGCCAGACCTGTCGTCAAACCTTGACAATATATACCGTTTCCTTCGTGAGCTCTAAAGATTCTAAAAAGCATTCAGCGCTTTAAACTAGTTTCAACCTTTTGAATATGGAAGTCATTCTAATAAGGTCACAATCAGCCAGAGTGATGTGATGTGATACCGAGCTTTCTTACCGTACCGTATTACAGGACAAGCGGCTGGAGGGCGGGTACGAGGCCGTGCCCACGCGGGACATCCACATGACGCAAGTGGGCCTGGACAAGCACTGGCTCCACATACTGAAGGAGTACGTGCGGCCCCTGCAGGAGATGGTCTTTACCGGCTACTACCACAACGTGAGTTGAAGTATACCGTTAGTGTGCGAGTGCAAAGGCAAGTAGCACGGGCGGCCGTGACGTGTCGATGATGGTAGAGCTTGAAGATAAAGACCTATGCTTAAAATTTGAAATTAAATCATTTCAAAGTTTAACGTGTCTATTCATACATCCTCATTATTACGTCTAAATTCCGAAAATAACGGAAATCTCCGGATTTTACCGATGGCGATTTCTTAATCTTGCCGTGTGATGCCGGCTGACTTGAATAGCACCACCCCATCTCCTCTCGCGGGTGTCGTAAGAGGCGACAATGGGAAAAATCGTACGGACGGGTAGCAGCGTCCATCGAAACTCAATCTACAGCTACTGCAATCGCCAACCCGCCTGTCAAGCGTGGCGACTATGGCAACTACCCCCAAGATGATACAAGTCATATTTGTAGGAGGTCTATGTACAGCAGTGGACTGCATACGGCTGAAATGTTTGTATGTATGTACTTGATTTCTTAATCTAGCTAGAATGTTTAGATGGAAAATATTTATTATCCCAGTCAAAAAGACATTTTTTTACTCTGTTTACCTACGAATGTTATGATCCTAACCGTCACAAATTGTTTGTTTCTGTTTTGCAGCCGCCAGTGTCCCTGATGAACTTCGTGGTGCGCTACCGGCCCGACGAGCAGCCCTCGCTGCGGCCGCACCACGACTCCTCCACCTACACCATCAACCTGGCTCTCAACACGCCTCGTTAGTATACCATTCAATAACAACACAAATCACTACATCGTGTACAAGATTCAGAGACTGAGAGACAATTTGTTTACAAACTTATGCCTGTTGGTTGGCATAGCTCAATTACTGTTGGTTATTCAAACCTTTGCAGTTTGCGACTGATTGCTGTAATATATATGTCATAAAATAATTGAAATTCTAGTGATCTGCTACCTCGACACCTGCCAATTGTAAGACGCCGATGATGATAAATCTGTTCATAAATCTATTTTGACATTTGTGTTTGATACAGCTAAGCAAGTACATAAGTAATCCACTCATAATAATAATACATACTACGACTTAATTTTTGCCGATGTAACATCAATTAATAATTTAAGACCTATAAAACACTAACTGATTTTATTCATATTAACTGTTAGCATTTTACAAATTCAGTTTGAAATATGATACAGCCAATTCGTTAAATCGAGTCGGTAATAGTACATTGTGCAACGAGGATGGTAAGTAAGGTATAGTAAACGCGAGTCTATTAGAAGCCCGACGACGAAGTCGGAGGGCTTTTAATGACTCAAGTTTGGTATACACTTACCACCCGTGGTACATACAATGTTTTTCATCACATTTGCGAGGAAATAAAATAAATTCGTTGGTAAAATATTAGTTACTTATGTAGGCTTAAAATCAAAATACACTTTGAAAACTATAATCAGACCGCATCCACTATAAAAGATTGTCAACAATGTCAACTTTTTTCAATGTCTTCCACAGATAATGTTAACAACTGCGTTTTGTTTTCGAAGTTGACAGATCATCCTGCCAAATAGTATCAATTATCAAAATCAAATAGAAAACAATTATTTTTAATAAATACTAAACATTAAATTGCAGTAAAATTTAATATAAAGATATGTTTTTTTTATTAAATACATATTTTTTACATATTAAAAGTTGGTTGTAGCAAACTTTTGAAGATATGTAATACACCTTGGCTGTTTGGAAACATCCTCAGTCCAAGTGAAGTATAGGTTCTGTATATTTTTAAAACTAAACTTAACAGCCCGTGTGAGCAAAATCGGCTATAACTGCTCTGTACTCTCGCAAGTAATAACGCCATTGACGAGCAAGTGTGATGAAAAATAACTTAAAGTAAGGACTGGCTGGTGATTGCCATCTGCTCGGCGGATCATCCGACCTGTCGATCATATCTTAAACAAGTAACTCTGCAATAAAGAGGGTTATGTTAAAGGGACGGGTATGTTTCGTCAGCAACCTTGTACGGCCCGGTGAGCTACAGCCTGTGTCGTTTCAGACTTGGACTACGAGGGCGGCGGCTGCCGGTTCCTGCGCTACAACTGCTCGGTGACGGACACGCGGCCCGGCTGGCTGCTCATGCACCCGGGCCGCCTCACGCACTACCACGAGGGCCTGCGCGTCACCAGCGGCACGCGGTACATCATGATCTCCTTCGTCGACCCGTGAATTCGGCGCCGACCGACTGCTCGACCATCACACTCCACGGACCCGATATGAAGACGCGTTCTGCCTACCAATAAACTAACGCCCGAGTTTTCCGATACAAATAACTGCTCTAGTTTGCCCGCAAGCTTTCTTAGAGCATAGACAGAGATAATCATACTGTATTTTTCGTACGCGGGTATTATCAATTATGTACCCCCAGAAATGTTCTCCTACTGCTAGTGATAAATTTAATTCGCTAGACTAAAATTAAGTCAACCCTTTTCTAAATGTCCCTGTTTATTCGCTTAGTAGGCCATCATTTTGATTTAACATACCTGGGGTTCATACAAATTTATGATAAACAATTCATTTCGACATTAATTTGTAACAAAAAGGCACGAATTAAATAAAAACGAATAAATGCAAACACTGTCACGTGCTCTCTTGAACAACGTGTCTAAATAAAAAGAGAAGTCGTTAAACTAACCGCAGTCTGTTTAGTCCTTTTTAGATGTGGTTGTTCTGTTTGTAATTGAAGGTGGAACAAATATCCAAACAAGATACATAATTTCACACTTGTATTACTAGTTGGATTAACAGTATGCGTTAATTAAACCAAAGATTTTATTTTAAATGGAACTACTAATCGAATTAACTGATGTCATTTTTGTAATTGTACATATTGTGTATATCTTACGATTAAATTGAAACAAAAAAGAATTGATCTGATATGGACTGAAAAGTTTACCTCATTTTCCAGACGGTAGTAATCCTAAAATTTAAAGGATCAATTGATTAGGTAGCCTTCCCTTGTCTTCTCTCTATATTTAATTAATGTATGTCACTGATGAGTATGAGAATTGGTTAAAGTTAATGTAATAATGAATGAATCTCAGTCACGTAAGGCTGCAAGTTGTAATACGGCTGTTTGAGCATTTATTAGGACTAGGGCCTTTGATTAGAGTACATAGTAAACTAATAATACGCAATAATTCAAGAATACCTATAGAACACCTATCGCAAAAATGTAAACAAAAGCGTTTTTGTGTGTAAATGAAAGGTAAAGTGGTTAAGACAGTGTTAGTTGGTGTAAATAAATAACACGTGCGGATAAAAAGTTCGTATTTTGTTTTTTTTTTTTATACAATCAGGTTACCCGCAACGTATAAGGGACAGAAGATGACAAAACTTTGATGGACAATCTGTGCGGTGTACCCAATCCTAAGCTAGATAACCAGTGGTACTCAATGTATTGTATTTTTAAATGCTAATATATTTATACTTTGTATGAGACTGATGTGTTTAATATTTCTCCAGTTTCCTAACAATTGTTTGTACCTTATAAAGTTAGTATATGTATTGTTTGAAAAAAGTAATTTATTGAGAGTATACGGGACACATTATTATGTGTATACATACCGACTCGACAATATTTATGCGCTGCTTAGAATCATCAGTCGGGGTAAGAAACGTTCGTTGAGCCATTCGCTGCGATTAACCCTATTGGAAAATTAAGCAAATATGAGGAGAAGCTATTTCTAAACTGGAAATAAGGTGGTACCCAAACTCCCTTCAGGTAAAAAATACTACTGTTTCCAAACAATCCTGTTTCAGCTTAATAGGTTATCAATGGGATTATCCCAAGACAAAAGTTTCTCTATGTTCTTCCCGTAACACGTAGGTACGTACGTAAGCTGAGGGTTCCTTGCACTAATTAGTCGCATAGAATGAACATTTTATAGTAATCATAAATAGGGAATGCAATCTCGTACGAGATTTCCGCCTAGCGAGATCTCGCGAGACTCAAAACCCAGTCTCGCGAGATCTCGCAAATTACGGAATCTCGCGAGATTGGGAAAATCGCAATTAAAACATATGCAAATGCTTGTTTTAAGAACTAGTCAGTGACATGATATGTAATTAAATAGAAACTACGTTGCTTAGTTATAAAGATAATGTAAGTTTTATTTTAAAAATCAACGGAGTACTTATTATTTTGTCTCTAACTCTAATAACATTTGTTTATGTCTATAATTATTATACCTACTGTAGTTAATCAGTTCAAATTCTTACAATATTGGTAACAAAACAATAATCTATATTTAGTTTTTTGTAAATTATTACTTTAGTTTCAATAATTAAGAGTAATAGGAACATTACTTATCTCGTTATATCGCGAGATCTCGTACGTAATTTGACGAGATACAATCTCGTAAAATATGGCCGAGATCTCGCGAGATATGGATCTCGGCGAGACGAGATTGGATTCCCTAATCATAATGTATTTATTTACCTTTGGGAAGACTGAAGCTTGAAAGGTTGATTTGGTATCGGTAGTATAGTATCTATATCGGTTTGGTATAGTATCTATCTTAAACAGTTTAGGTTAGGTACATGTAGTTAATTAACTAAATCCGTAGTTAGTACACTGGCAGAGGCATAAAACTTATGTGGAGTAACTTTTTGCGGTAGTATCCTACTGCCGCAAAAATATAGTTGGCAAAGATTACACGTCGTACCTACTCCCATATGCGGACTGTCATCCAAAAAAAAAAAAGAATTAAAATTAAAATCACTTTATTCTTAAAATTTTTTTTTCTGTTTTGTTTTGTCTTCCACAGCCGCTTGTAATTTGTTTTTGAGTTCTTCCTCTCTACGCTTTTTGGTTTCCGCATCTTCCTCGCTCACCACTTGATCGTGTTCAATAGAAGAGAATATAAAACTTTGCACCGAATTAGGCATGAAGGATTCAAAGCCATTAAACGTTTTTGATGGAAATCTGTAGAATGGAGTAAACGCAGATTCGCTAAATTTTCTGAATTTGACCAAGTCTTCACTTTCCTTGTCCCAAGATTTCTTAGACACCCACGGAAAAGCTTTTCTCAACCAATCGGGTAGCTCAGCATCCATATATTTAAATCGACTGTGCCACACTGAAAGCGCATCATGGAAGTTTCCTCTCAACCAATGCGGTAATCTGTATGAACCATAATTAATATTAAATTAGGATTTATGTGGGTATGGTAAAAAAATATGGAAGTGGGTCAGAAAAAAACAATTCAATCGTTCGGTTGCAGTTACTGCCCACCGTTACAGATTATTAGTGAAAATAATGAAATACAATTTACATAAATATATGTATACCTATATAATAATTGTATTTCACTATAGCGGTCATATATGCATTATTACTTTCATTACTTTCCACGTGTTTTCAATAGTTGCGCGGGACTGAATTCGGCCACTATTTTT